>LR990123.1:45000-1245000 GCA_905147225.2 Euproctis similis | reverse complement strand
GGCTGAACTGACAGGAAATCTGCCATGCTTCATAAAAATCATCGCTATCACATAACTTCACGGCAAGTCCCTTGAGAGGACAGCGCGCCATAACGGACGATTCTTACACACCTCATTCACTTCTATTACTTCCATAACTCTTGTCATACACGCTCGTCGGGCTCTTAGGGTTTTTAGGGCTCCGGACATCACTTTCCTCAGGGAATATAACAATTAACATAAATTTACCTTAATACAGATAATACCCCCGGGGCCACTCTCGACAAACTGTTTGAGGAACAGTCTGTTCTTGTCCCGTGTGTATATACCCTTGCGACGACGGATTCTATCAAACGGCGCCAAACCAATTTGACCGGACACTGAAGGGTCTGATTCATCATATTGTTCTACTTCATAACAGTATGAGGTTGCTGGTATGAGGGCTTTACTGCAGGAATAAGAAAATAATATTAAATTTTAAATGACATCGACAGTTTATAAAAACTTGTAGTACATATATATATCTCAGGGTGTGGACACAGTGGCGCCACCTTTAGAGTACTCGTGAACCGTTTTCGGTTTCATAGGTCATTATAATATGTGTAGTATGCTGGCATGCTGATCACGTGATCCAAACATCATCAAACCAGTTATCCGATGAATATAAGAGGCTTGGCTTCTGATTCGATTATGAGAGGTCCGGGTTTGAATCCTGACACTGGCTCACACCAAAGACTTTTGGGAATTGTTTTCGGAAATCTGTGATAAATATAGATGACTGAAAACTTTGTGCCCGGTATGGCAATAGGTTCGCCACCTATTCCATTTGGGACGTAAACGTGACGGCGAGTCGAGGCTTTACAGCCGCTGCCTACACCTTCGGGTAACAAAAGGCGTGAACTTATGTTATGTTTTTTTTTGTTATAAGAGGCAGAGGTTCGTAGATGTGTGGGGGGACACTTCTGGACACCCTTGCAAATCACAGTTTTTTCAATTCCTCTTTATTCATCAATTTTTTTTTTGTATTATTTTATAAATTCCAGATATAATTTATCTATTTATCTATCTATCGATCTATTCTGAGTACAAGAAAACAATCACAAAAGCTAGATTTAACACAGATATTATAAAGTAGATTTACTCCCTTGTTGTAATAATTAGGATTCTATCTATTTACAATAAAATGCGGCAATCACTTCAGGATGTTAAAGTAGGCATAAAAAATTTTGACTGATTAATAATTTAACATACATAAACATAACTTCACTCCTTTGTTACCTGAAGGTGTAGGCAGCGGCTGTTAAGCCTCGTCTCGCCGTTATGTTTACATCCCAAATGGAATAGGTGGCGAACCTATTGCCATACCGGGCACAAAGTTTTCAGTCATCGATATATCACACTTAACTTCAGAAAACAATTTCAAAAAGTCATTGGTGTGAGCCAGTGTGAGGATTCGAACCCGGACCAGATCAGAAGCCGTGTGCTCGACCACTGGACCACCGAGACTATATTAATTTACTTATTATATTTCTTTTTCTTTTTAATATTCCTTTGAGGTATCTCTCTATAGAATTAACAGAATAACTTTTAGTCTAGTGTCAAGTCTATTAGGTACTTGAAGGTAATTTTCCAGACTTTAAATTTTAAGCTATGTATATTATAAGATATTTAGTTAATTGAAAATGTAGTTGTTTTCTTTTATTATAAAGCCATTGAATATTATATATTTTAAATATTGTACAACTTAATGAACTGTCCCTAAACATATTTTCCTATACATTTTGTTTATTTTGAAATTACATTCTTATTGGATCAAGTAATTTAAATTTTATTTAAATTTCTTTACATGTTTTTAATCTAACATTTCACACCATTCATATAAGAAAAGGAAACTTCAGAATTGAGCTGAGCTTTACAGCTGTGCACATAAACTAACCTGTCTGGATGTTGTTTCTGTGATGTTACAGAGAGTACATGAGCCTCACTCCATATATCACCCTCCAGACATGCCTCCACTGTCTCTCCAACAAAGTATCTGTCTCTAACAAAATTGAACACATCCTCTGACATTTCAGCAAATGAACATCTCTTGGTCCTCATGGCTAAATACAAAATTGGTATACGCAGCTCCATGGGAAAATCTCTCAAGGCCCTTCTGGCCATTTTCTCACTGGTTAACGCTTCTGAATATGTTAAGTTATTTTTTCCTGTCATTTCACAGGTCCACACCATTGAATTAACCAAAATAATTCGCTCACAGTATTCCCTGTAAATAAATATTCACTGATTAGCATCATTTATAATGTAACTTGTGACGCGCAAATATCGAGTCACGCTGGCGTTGTTGCACGAACCGCACCGCATTCATTGTAGCAAGCAACGGTCCCCGTGAAACTGATAACTACACAACAATGCAATACATTTGCAAAATTTCGGCGGTTTCATTATTAATATTGTACTTACTCATAGTCTTTGAATATCTCGTCGGTGATTTCGCAGTGGAAGACTTCATCATCGTCCCTCAAATATTCGGACGCCTTTGACTTCTCAAATGCTTTCCTTTTCAACAGAGGCATGTTGAGAGTTCGTGGGTCACAACGGTGAGGAAACTCTAATTTGTTCGTTAAATTAACAACACTTGTGTAATATATCACTTAACTCTGTACAGCGCATCTAACCGTACACTCCATTGATTGGTACATTAGTAAATTGATAAGTTTTGTAAAATATTACGAGTGAAAAATGTTGCGTGGTTTCAGTTGACAAGCCAAAAAACGGCGCGCTGAGGCGCTTCTTTTTACGCCAGAAACATATGAATCGAATGGACTGGGTGGATATAGCTAAAAAACAGAATACAGTAAATAGTAGAAATGGTAGAAAAATTTATACATAAACGTAAAATATAGTTCTCATTTACGGCATTATTAGATAATACATTTATGTTCACATGCATTAGCAAGATCATGACACTCAGGATTCCAGGCTTTTGTGTAAGAAAAGGAACATACACACATACATAACTTCACGCCAAATCCCTTGCGGGGTAGGCAGAGAGAACAGAGCGCCATAGGGCACGATTCTTACACACCTCACTCGCTTCGTTGACTTTCATAACTCTTTTCATGCACGCGCGTCGGTTTTTGAGGCTCTTAACATCACCTTCCTCCAGAACACGTTCTATTTGGTCTTGGAATGTGTGTCTTGGCCGTCCTCGACTCCTACATCCGTCCGCTTTTGCATTGTATATCTGCTTAGTCAGTCTTGCGTCAACCATTCTTTCTACATGTCCGAACCATCGGAGCATGCCCTTTCTTACTTTTACACCGACACTCTCTTTCAAACCAACTTCCTTCCTTACAACCTTGTTTTCTACGCGGTCAGCGAGAGTCACTCCGCAGATTTTGCGTAGAGCCCTCATTTCTACCGCGTTTATTCTACTTTCATGCACACTCTGCCATACCCAGCTCTCGCTTCCATAAGTTAGTGTTGGGATCAGGACTGCATTGTGGATTGCTAACTGGGCCTTTCTGCTAATATTTTTTGCGCCCAGGAATCTGCCCAACACTCCGTTTACGCTATTTCCTATCGCCACTCGTCTTTCTACATCCGCGGTGTACCTTCCATCTCTGCTAAAAGCGCATCCAAGATATACAATTTCATTCACCTGTTCCAGCACTACATCATCAACCATTATCCTTGCATCTGTTCTGGATTCCTCCCTTTCAAACACCATTACTTTCGTTTTCGTCGCATTCAACTGCAAGCCTTTAATCATGCAATCATCTTTCATAGTAGTGACTAGTGTTTGCAGGTCCGACGGCGATTCGGCTAGAAGCACGGCGTCATCTGCGTAAAGCAGGCAGCTCACAACTAGGTCACCCATTCGCATCCCTACATCCATCGATCTCATTCTCTGGAGACAACTGTCCAGGTACAGGATGAACAGTCGAGCGGACAGCACGCAACCCTGTCTGACGCCGATATTGACGTCAAACCAGGGGGACAAGCCGCCGTCAACACGCACACACGCTGTGCAGCCCTCATAAGTGGACTGCACAGCGCGCAGCAGTGCTCCGCTCACCCAGTAGCCCGGGAGTATATCCCACAGATCCTTTCGTAACACTCTGTCAAACGCTTTTTCCAGATCCACAAAACCGCAGAAAACCTTCCGGTTAACAGCCAGTTGTTTCTCCACGATGTTGCGGAGAGAAAAAATCTGATCCATGCACCCTCGTCTGCTTCTGAAACCACCCTGAGCCTCCCACAACACTCCATCAGATATCAGCCTCATTCTCCTTTCAATAATTTTCCCATACACTTTTGCTGCTAAACTGATCAAACTGATGGCCCTGTAACTGGTGCACTGCATACGTGATCCCTTACCTTTATACAAGGGCACGATGACAGCGCGCCTCCAGTCCATGGGAACCTTACCCGACCTCCAGCACAGATTGCTCAAGGTCAGGAAAGCGTCCCGGACACAGGATCCACCGTGTTTGATCATTTCAGCAGACATCATATCAATTCCAGCTGCCTTACCATTTTTCATACTTCGTATCGACCATTCAATCTCTTCCATAGTAATGTCCTCATCAGATGTTGGCGCAGCGGTGTCAGCCGTAGGCTCACTCGCGGCGCCACATCCGGAACATACTCGTACATTTCCCCAAAATACTCACTCCACCTGCCCAATACATCGCTTGGGTTTGCAAGAATGTCACCAAACTTAGACATAATTTTGTCCATTCTGGATGTTGACGAAGAACCCCGAGACTTTCTAACTTCCCTCCAGAAGAGTTTGTTATTCGCCTCGAAGTTCTCCGTCAACCTCACTTCCTCATTCGCAACAAGTCTTTCACGCTTCTCTTTCACTAAGGCTTTGGTAACATTCCTGCAGCGGCGGTAGCTCTCATACTTTTTCTCTGTCATACTATCATTCTGGTTCAAACTTGAGACATAATCCAACCATGCTTTTTTCTTTCTTTCGACGCTGGATTTCACATCCGCGTCCCACCAGGCGTCACCTCTCAGAATCTTATGCCTCTTTGCACTACCACATACTTCTTTTGCACTATTCACTATACTTTCTTTCATTCTTTCCCAGCATTCTTCAACACCTAGGTCAGAAAGACTCGTCTCATTGAGTCCTTTACTGACTAGGCCTACATACATACTCCGTACACTTTCATCTTCTAATTTCTCACATTTTATCCTTTCAAGCTCTCCGAAATGGGTACGCACTCGCCAGTGTCTCCACTTCTTGAAAAGGCCCACGAATCGGCTTACCACCAGGTAGTGGTCCGTATCAAGAGTGGGGCCTCTGTAGGCTCTTGTATCCCTTAGAGTATTTCGGAGACGACTATCTATCAAAATCAAATCTATCATACTCTTTTGCTCATTCCGTCTCCACGTATACGTGTGAATATCTTTATGACGGAATAATGTGTTAGACACAAGGAGGTTCCGTTCCAGGCATACGTCCAATATCGGCTTACCAGCATCATTCACTCTCTTGTCACCATTCGGACCAAGGACAGCCTCCAGGCCGTCTCGCTTGGTTCCGACCCACCCATTAAGATCACCACACAGAATTATCCTTTCATTTTCCTCAGCTAGATCCAGAATATCCCTAACAGTTTCCCAAAACTCCTCGAGTTCGCGGGGATCCGCGGAGCTAACGGGAGCATAAGCTGCGACCAGGAAAACTCGCGTGATCCCCAGTTTTATTCGAACCCAAAGATGTCCTGGGCCTACCAACTCATGATCTTTCACTCCGGAAGCAAAGCGGGAGGAGAGAACGACTCCAACACCCCCACTGGCACGGACGTCCGGGTCCACTCCGGACCATAGGGCTACCATGCCACCGGGGAGGTCCTCGGTCTCCCTCCCCCTCCGCTTTGTCTCCGTCAAACATAAGGCATCCAGGCATCTCTCATTTAATACATCCATCATCTCATTCATCTTTCTTGCCATGCTACCTCTAACATTCCACGTGCCTATACGGCACTCCCCTCTCCTCGTCTCGCCAGGATTGGCGCTGCGTGAAGGGTGGCGGCCCCCTTCGCCGCATGCGCATGCAGCCGCACCGACGGGGGCTAATCGGTGCCCGTCGCTTGCGGGGCACGCCCTAGCAGCCCGTCCGGCTGAGTTTGCTTTGGTCAAGATTGCGTCCCACTGGGACGGCAGGGATCGCGACGCGCACGCTCTTGACATGACCCCCCAAAGAAAAGGAAGAGGTTAAATAAATTAAAAAATTTAATTATTTAATTAAATTAAATTATTCTTTTAGGTATAATTTATTATTTACCTGTTATTAAAAAGAATGTCACAATATTTAATTTATTTATTAAAAATAAGTTAATAGGCTTTTCCTGTGGATGAAAACTCAGTTCTCCAATTTAGAGAATTTGATAAATTTGACAAGCGATAGTAAAAATAAATGTGATTGTCGATCGTCACCAGAATTATCAGATCAGATTTAATATAAGTGCAACATTTATTTGCTGATTAACTGATTTATGATAAACGTTTTACAGTTACGATAATCTACACTAAACAACTGCAATATTGAATTAAGATATATGAGCAGCTGATAGTTACAATCGTAGCTATTTTTATTTAAATGTGGCGAAGGAAACTCTAATAGGCAAAACTAGTTTTATGTAGTTTATGGTGGTCACAAACATCCATGTAAAGTTTATTAAACTGGTATAATTTAGCCAAGTCAATTCTCAACTCGATTCGATTCTCAACGATCTCGGTTAAGCTAGATTATTATACCTATTAATCAGAAACCTACCCAATTTTCGGTATTTCTCCCGACTGAGCCCTGTTCTACCGAAATGAACAACTTTCTACGGATTTCACATCTGATTCCTGTATGTTTAAATTTGTGGAAATCACTCAATAGTAATAGTTATAGATGGATTTAGTGCAGGAAATTCCATATAATTAGGGGAATACCCTTCTGCCCCACTACTCAATGGTATACGGGGCTTTTTAGGAAAGAAACAGGAATTTAATCTTTATTTATTTTGTTACTTCCATTTTTAAGCGTTAAAGTTGGAGCATTTAAACGACATATTAATCTTTTGAAAACAAAACATACGCTGTTTTGTTTAGGCGGTCTAATGAATCATTAGTACTTGTAAAATGACTCTTTTAGTAGGTAGGGCTTGTTTTTATAATTTTAAAATTAATTCCAAGATGACCGCACCGATGACCAGAAGATTATTTCCACTAGGTACTAGATATCCTAGATACCCAGCGAATTTTGTTTCAGTTCGAAAGCATTAAGAAGAAATAAAAATAATCATTGAAGATTCTTCCCAATACACCATCCTGGACTTTTTTGTAGATCTTTTGAACAATAATTTAGGACATAGGTACATTGTTTTGATCTATCACTTACGGTTCAGCCAGTGTTACCAAAAACTTTTATTTACTACATCATAAATGGATTGTACATACCAACCACTCCGTTGATACCCTCTGTCTAGTAAAAAAAAAACTGTATTTAAATCCGTTGCGTATTTTCCAAGATCTAAATCTAAGCATGACAGACAGCGAAAAGCGACTGTGTTAAATACTATGTAATGATAATGATGATACAAATATTCTTTATAGTACTATAGAAATAGTTATATTTATGTTCGATGGTTAAAAATAGTCTGTAGATGTATTATTTTTAAATAAATAAACTAATTTGAATAAATATTGTTTCTTTTTGTTATCTACCGATTTTTGGCTACTAACTACTATAAATATACCGATTTTTTCTGGCAAATCTACCGAGTTCGCTCATTCTATTGCGTTTTTAACTTTGAATTCTATAAAATTCTCCTTGCCTCTCGGAGTTTGAAGTTTCAAGTTTGTCTTTCTTGCGATGTCTAAATTATTACGGTGTTTATTTTTATGGAATAAAATTGAATCTATTCTCTAATATTCTTTACAACGGTAAAAAATGCCCAAGGAACAATATCGGGAGACTTATGTTGGGAGAAAAATGTATGTAGCTTGATAGGTTATATTTACTTCATCATATGATTGTTATAACTTTCAATATTTTGTTGTTTTTTGAAATACTGTTTAAATTTTACTACCACATGGTATGGGATACAGATATGGGAGTTCTTTTAGTGTACTATAGACGTTAAACATTTCTCTCCCGAAAAATATCTCAATTTCTTTCGTCATTTCAGTTCCCACGTCACATTTAATGTGGACAGTGCGTCTGCTATTCAGCAGGCAGCACACCTCGAGGTTATTACGAAGAACTTATACGCTCAAGATGGCCAGCGGGTACCAGCTCCTTATGGAGTACTTGACCGGCGGATGGTTGGTATATTATTGTTAGCAGAACTGTATACTTTTATTGTTATGACAGATTATCTTGACAATATGTAACAATGTTTTCACACCTTTAATACTCAAGCTAAGATTAATTTTCTAGTCTCGAAAAGTCTTGTTTTCTTAGTAATCATTCTTTTTCATACATAATTAAACCATTTTTCATGTTGGTCGGGAAGAACTTGGTAAATTAAAAGTTCTTTGTGCCAAACCACTATGTTATTCAGATTTATTTATAATTGATGTCAAATTGTCAATTAAACAAAATCTTTATAAAGTCTGATGAAGCAACTTCCTTTCTAAGCCACCAGTTACTATTTGGTTTTAAATTAACGCTTGTAAGAGATCCCTTGTTTGTGTTTGTTTTTTTTTTATTTATTTGTATATTCTAATAAACTTGTCTGTATTACAGGGTACAAATCAGAAAGATGCCAACTGTGAAACATGTGGACTTGGTCTGGCCGATTGCGTGGGTCACTATGGATACATAGACCTTGCACTACCTGTGTTCCATGTTGGATATTTCAGATCCATCATCACAATATTACAGACAATTTGTAAGGTAATTTAAAAGTATCTCTTTGCTCTTGAAGCACAAAACTTATTAACATGAAAAAGTAAATTTCAATTCTCTTGTCTTCAGATATTTCAAGGCCTATTATACATATACATACATATAACAAAAGAAAAGAGTCTCGGTGGTCCAAGTGGTCGAGCACACAGCTTCTTGATCCAGAGGTCCGGGTTCGATTCCTGATACAGGCTCACACCAATGACTTATCAATACTTGTTAAGTGTGATAAATATTGATGACTAAAAACTTTGTGCCCAGTATGGCAATAGGTTCGCCACCTATTCCATTTGGGACGTAAACATAACGGCGAGACGAGGCTTAGCAGCCGCTGCCCACACCTTCGGGTAACAAAGGCGTGAAGTTATATAACAAAAGATCTTAAACCTAGAAGGATTTGTTTTTTTTTCAATTTGGAAATGCTTTATGCACAGCCACCCGCCTGGGGACGGCAGGGGGTAGTGTGGGACTCTCAAAACAGTAAACTGCAATCCGATCCTAGGGTTACCCACTAAAACCTCGCGGCGGCCTTCCTCAACGTTGGGGTGGCCCAGGACAGTGCATCAGCCCTCTGGTCCACCCCGAGAAGGATAGGATAACATTACCTTTGGTACTGAAAAGATAAACATGTGCCTGAGATGCACACTTTATTAAATTAAATTGTAGAATTATTATTAAGTAAATTAAATACATAAGTATTATCATTATTTATTATTCAACATATTTAAATGCATACGCTTTTATAAATCCTGGACAAAAATTTGAAGTATTTTGTAGTTGGGTTTTTTTTTTTTTTTTTTTTTTTTTTTTTTTATGGGATAGGAGGGCAAACGAGCAGGCGTGTCACCTGATGGTAAGCAACCAACGCCGCCCATGGACACCAGCAACACATATAGTGTTACTGATGCGTTGCCGACCTTTAGGGGATAGGGGAAAGGAAAGGATGGGGAAAGGGTGGGCCTCCGGGTACCTCTCTCACCGAACGAAACGCGGCATGAGCCACTTTACGTCGATCTTCTAAGAGGTCGTGGTATTTCACCGGTCGAGCCGGCCCATACATGCAGCGAACTGCTTGGCTCTACCACTGTATGCTTGGCTCTACCACTGTAAATGCTTGGCTCTACCACTGTAAATGGGTAGAAATTTATAAAAATAGGCAACTATTATAGTGTTTATTCTTATTAACTAATTCAACTAATTAAATATAATATAATCAATCTCCAATTAAAAAATCCTTTTATGTTCTCTGCATGATTTTAAGGCTTGTGCATGGCATCTTGGACATTAATTTCTTTTTTTTGTACATAAGTTGCAATGCTATTGAATTTTAGCTGGAGGTTCCTCTTCAGCTTCTTTAGACATTTCTCGGTGGGTTTGTGGGATGATATTCTCAGTAATTTCTCTCAAGCGACTTCATAAAGCAGACATTTCCAACTTAATTTTCATTCATGGTGATGTCAGTTAAGTTCATATATACTCGTCATTTATTCGGTGGTTTTTCTCAGCTAACGCTTGACAGAAGTTTTTCTGTTATTTTGTGTTTTAGAAGTATCCCAAACATACGCTATTCTTGCACCTGATCACCTTAGGCGGAATAACTATGTGCTGGTCATGTCCAGTGTTGTCGGTCACATGCTGCGATAAAGTATCATTCGAATTTTCATAAAAAATTATTTCATCTACATACTCATTATCTTTATCGCTTTGCAAATTATCTTCGTCGATCCCACTGTAATACGCCGTCGATACCGCCTTCATCTACTTCAATCAATAAAGACGCTATTTCTCTTTGATTCAACACTCTTCGGCTCGCCATGATGTTAAAACGCTTCTAAAAACAATAAATTACAATAATAACGTAGTGCGGATAGCAGGGGTCCACCGACTCGTTCCCCGCGTCTCGATACACAACCAAAGAGACCTAAAAATCGACTCCTGCGCATCTATTAAATTTGCCAATCTAACGCCGGGAGATATACTCACCAATCATCCTTCAGAATTGTTGACCAGGGACTAAATTGGTGCGGAAACACAAGTTTGTACGGGCGTCGGTAACCAAGTGACAGCGGAATATGTATTTCGCGGGCGCCTCTGAGGCGCACGTTATCTTTCTAGGGTTAACGGTTTTACTTCACAAGCTAGTAATATTGTGGATTAAGGCCTTATAAAGTATAATACTAATAACATACATAAGCTCACGCCTGTATCCCATGGGGTAGGCAGAGACTTTGGCTTTCCACAAGCTACGATCCTGACACACATCTTTCGCCTCATCCACAGTCATACATCTCGTCATGCATTTACGTCGGTTTCGGGTGCTACCCATTTTGCCTTTTTTAAACAGACCATTTATTTGGTCGTGGTAGCTCCGTCTTGGTCTACCGATCCCGACCCGACTCAAATTCGCTTCGTATACTCTTTCAGTCAGTCGGCTTTCATCCATTCTTGCAACATGACCAAACCATCTTAACATACTTCTCTCCACCTTGGTCACCACATCATCCTTCAAGGGTTAGGTACTCCACACATACTTCTCAGAGAACGCATAATACTAATAACTGTCTATTAATTCAACAGCAATGTGCAAGAGTGATGCTATCGGAACCACTCAAACACTATTATCGGCGGAAGTTTTTGAATCCTGATCTGATGTATTTACACAAAAAGAATCTCCGCGCAGCAGTTCACAAGAAGGCAAAGTCATGCACAAAATGTATGTACTGCGATTCTATAAATGGAATGGTGAAAAAAAGTTCAGCCGGTATACTGAAGATCATTCATGATAAGTATAGGAATAAGAAGTCAAGTGATCCTATTGTGAAGAGAGTTTTGAAGGATTTTCATGAGGCCATAGAGTCAAACAAGGAGTTGGCGTCTATGATCAATAGTGGACTCATAATTGAGTTGAGCCCTTTAGAGGTAAATGTCAATTTCTAAGTAGTAGTTTCATTTCTCTTCAAGTCTCGGTGGCGCAGTGGCTAGCACCCCGCTTCTGATTCACGAAGTAGTGGGTTCAAATCCTGGCCAACACCAATGACTCTTCGAAATTTTCCGAAGTTACGTGTGATAAATATCGATGACTGACAACTTTGTGCCCGGTATGGCAATAGGTTCGCCACCTATTCCATTTGTGACGTAAACATAACGGCGAGACGAGGCTCAACAGCCGCTGCCTACACGTTCGGGTAGAAAAAGGCGTGAAGTTATGTTATGTAGTCTCATTGCTATTTTTTAAACTATACATATTCTTATAGTTTATTTCCCTTGATCGTGAAATAACTTTAGGTGAATGTATATCTGATTGTTGGCGTGGCGATACAGGCCGTGGCGACGCATCGCCATGCTATCCCTACTATATGACGGAATATATATATATTATACATACTATATAGGTAATAGCGTGTTCAACGTGGTGACACGAGCCATATGAAAAAATGAAAAACAAATTTGGGAATATTGTATTTTTTATCTATATTTAGTTCGTGTCATAATCTGTACTTTTGCGCATATTATTGCTTGTACAATATAATTTATATGTATCACATCTGCAAGGTCTGCAAAGCAAGATTAGTGTTCAGTCATCGTATCATATCAACAAAATATTTCCGTTTTTTTGGTGGTCTGGAAGTCAAGCATCCCGCTTTTGAATCAATAAGTCATAGCATCGAATCTAGGCTCACATCTATAGTTGGAAGTTATGTATAATTATTGATGACTTACAACTTTGTGCGCGGTGTATGGCAATGGGTTTCGCCACCTATTCCATATTGGGACGTCTGAACTCGGTGATTCCTGACTTAACAGCCGCTACTTGCAATTTCGGGTAGAATAAGACGTGAAGTGAAAAAAAAACCAAGAGAATATTGCTTTTGGGACTGTGGTGGATATTATTTCTGTCTCACATTTTTTTTTAACTGTAACTTCAATCACCAATTTATACCAACAGGTACAGAGTCTGTTTCGTCGTATACCAGAGGAAGATATAATTTTGTTGGGCATGAATTCTAAACTCTCCCGCCCTGAAGATTTGATACTCACACGAATACCAGTTCCTCCGCTATGCATCAGGCCTAGTGTCGTATCAGACATAAAAGCGGGCACGTAAGTATTATACTTTATATAGTAATGGTTTTTTGAATTTGAAATGTTTATGATTAATATAGCAGTGGTAAAACCACGCATTTTGCTACATGAATGGGCCGGCTCGACCGGTGAAATACCACGACCTCGTAGAATATTAATAATTCGATGATAGAGGTATCCGGAGGCCCATCCTGCACTTTTAAAGTGCACTGCAACGCATCTGTAACAGTAGCTGTGTTATACCTGTCTATCGGCGGCGCTAGTTACTTACCATCAGATGACCCGCTTGATCGTTTGCCCCCAATCCTATAAAAAAATCATGTCATGTTTCCACATTTGCCAGAATCAGGTTTAAATAATAATAATGTGTGTTTGTGTCGTAGCAATGAAGATGACCTCACAATGAAGCAATCAGAGATACTGCTCATCAACAACGTGATATCACGTCACATCAACAGCGGCGGTAAGTGTGAGCTGGTGCAGGAGGATTGGGATTACCTGCAGCTGCATGTGGCATTGTACATCAACAGCGAGATGTCTGGAATACCACTATCCATGCAGGTAAGCTCCATAGATAGAGACTGATTAGATGACTTCACGCCAAATCCCTTGTGGGGAAGGCAGAGAGAACAGAGCGCCATTAGGCACGATTCTTACACACCTCATTTGCTTCTTTGACTTACATAACCTTTATCACACACGCTCGTCGATTTTAAACGCTCCTGACATCATTACCTCAAGGAATCGTTCTATTTGGTTATAGAAGTATCTCGTGATCGTCCTCGACTTCTACATCCATTGTATATCTGTGTATAGTAAGGCCAACGAGACGAGATAAAAAATGTAAACAAACGGACCCTTACCGAGCTATCTTGCGACAGTTAGGGATTGACACGATTATCCGAGCGATTGATATCTCTGTCCTTGTTACTTCTACGCAGTAAAGACGTCACTTAGTCGAAAACAACTATCGTTGCACACTTCGTGATACATGACAGCAGTTGATACTGTAGTTGTCAACAGTTGGTCCGCAATTTTATTGACAACTATTAACAAGTTCATTCCTGTATGAAAAACGTGACTCGTATTTTCGTTTCCCGTATTTGGTTCTTTTATTCTTGTTATTAATCCCTTACTGTTTTAGTTCTCTTGTTAATTCATGCTGTTATTGTTATTATTGTCACTAATTAGTTGTTGATTTTAATCATAGAGAAATGATGAATGTTTTAAACCCCTGAAACTTTGTTTATATTTTTTATCTCGTCTCGTTGGGTTTACTATAGTCAATTTTGCGACATCCATTCTTCCAAACCATCAGAGCATGCTCTCTCTTAGCCGACACCGACTCTCTCTTTTAATCCAATTTCGTTCTTTGCAAGCTCGTTTTGAATGCCTTCAGCTAGAGTCTAACTTCGTAAACACTGCCATACCCAACTCTTGCTTCCATAAGTTAACGTTGGGATAAGCGTTTCTATTTGATCACTGGCAACATTGACATTATAATATGTTTACTATTGGTTATTAAAATAATATACAATAATGAACATTGTATTTCTCAGCCCAAGAAACCTGGTCGTGGTCTAGTTCAAAGGTTGAAAGGCAAACAGGGTAGGTTCCGTGGCAACCTGTCTGGGAAACGTGTGGACTTCTCTAGCAGAACAGTCATATCACCAGACCCCAACTTGCAGGTTCAAGAGGTAATTTGTTTATTTCTTAAGTTTTCCAGCTTCTATTTTCAAATGAATACAATAACTTGGATAAATATTTAAAAACCTAAGTAAGTCTTTCATTGTTATAACATTTAATTATTTTTGTTGATTGTTTTTTTTAAAGAAAACATAACATTGATTGGCCGTTATGTAGGTAGGTGTGCCGGTCCATGTTGCCAAGATTCTCACGTATCCAGAGCGCGTGTTCCCTGCCAACTTGGCCTGGTTGAGGAAGCTGGTCTGCAACGGCCCTGACGTCCATCCAGGTGCCAACTATGTACAACAGAAAGGGTTGCAACATAAGAAGTATCTCAAATATGGCAACAGAGAGAAGATCGCGCAAGAGTTAAAGGTGAGAGATGTAGTGGAATGTATTTAAAGATATTTCAGAGACACGAACAAGTTCTCATTTTGAAGAAGAGTTTATAAACTCCTATTTTGCACCTTAAAGGTACAGTCGCCAAATTTCTTTCCGAAACCTAATTCCGTTCCCTTTCGATATGTAGTTTCTTAAAAAGTGCCATCTATTATTATTAGCACGAACTAGAAGCTAGTCGCATCAATCGGCCATTGTGAAGAAGTGTGGGCATCACGCAGTTCGTAATGGCAGAAAGTGGAAAAATATATTTAAAGTAAGTAATATTATGATGCCTGACTTATTGATACATTTTTTTGGGCAAATTATTTTTAGCTTCCTGTCTATTTGATTAAGTAAAATTTTCAGATTTTTCTTGTTTATTTAATTGATGAACAATATAAGTTAAAATTTCTTAATATCGTCCTCGGGATAGTTTTAGGATCTCGAAATGGATCTCGAACGTTCATATCATTGCTTTTTGCTTGAAACTGTAGAACTACGAGTATATGTGTTTTTAATCTTTTGGATGCCGAAAAGAAGACTATGGACTATGCTGGAGCAATGACACAAGCTGTTTAGCTGTACGAGTTGAAAATTTTTGTCAAAATTTCTGAATGATCTATGGAAACTTTGGTATCTGGAAAAATGGGAAGACAACCAGTTTTATCGACAGAGTTAGAAGAGGAGCTAGTAAAGTATTGCTTGCAAATGGAGAAAAAATATTATGGTATCACCGCTTCTGACTTAAAATAATATAATATAATGGCGTATCAATTGGCGACCAGAAACAATATATAAATATACCAGACCAGAAATAATATATCCATTGATTAAAACAACTTTTAGGATTATATCGCGTTTATTTATTATTTATTTATTTCCCGACGTTTCGAACTCTTTACAGAGATCATTTTCACGAGTATAATCTCTCTCTCAATATATTATTTGTTTCTAAATCTTAGAAACAAATAATATATCCATATTCACCATGGCCAAGATGAAGCCGAGCAAAAACTGGATGAAACTGTTTTATGGACTCGTCATCCTGTGTGATCATTCCGTCAACCAGAGTCTAGTAACTTGTTTGTTGTTATTACTTGTATGTCGGCTGCTGGACAATTTATACCACTGCTGGTGTTTCCAAGGAAAAATATGAAAGTTGAAGTACTTGATGGAGCTCCACCAGGCACTAATGCTGGTTGCCATCCATCTGGTTGGATCCAGCCTGAACTGTTTACAAAATGGTTGAGACATTTTGTGTCTATCGTAAAGCCATCAAAAGAGGATTCTATTCTACGGCATTACAGAAAACTCCTTCATGTCCATTTATAGTTCCAGCAGATTTGCATCCTGAATGCTCTGTTACGAGTCCGAAAATATATTTTGATAATTTTAGTATTTTTGTTAACTTCTAAAAGCGTTAACACATTTTTGTTTATTTTTATGAATAAAGGAATATTGAAGCTAAAATTTGAAGTTTCATTTATAACCGTATTATTTTGTAAGAATTATTTTTACAAAAAACGGGACGATATATGGCACTGTACCTTACAAAGGTTATGCGCTTAACACGTATTACTGTATCGGGTCTTTCAATCACATCATGTTCCTGAGGATCTTCGAAGTCTTTAGTGTGTTCAAGAACTTGGACACACTTTGAACTTGGGAACTTGTGTGTTTGAGAAGCAAAGATTCAATCTGCAGTCCCCACATCCGAGTCTTTAACTAAAGTTATGTCGTGATGTGTGCAGTGTGGTGATATAGTGGAGCGCCACCTGGTGGACGGGGACGTGGTGCTGTTCAACAGACAACCCTCGCTGCACAAGCTGTCCATCATGTGTCACCGCGCCAAGGTGCAGCCGCAGAGGACCTTCAGGTAAACACAACACAATAAAATCCCAGTCATTACTCCATTTGCGAAAAAAACCAGTCCAATCAAAACCGTAACAAACAGACAGACGGACAAAAATTATATAAAGAGGAATTTTTTTTTTTTAAAGTGAAAGAAGTTTGTGTATTTTGTAAAAGTCGTCCCTTATGGCACTCTATTCTTACTGCCCACCGCCTACCCTTGGCGTGATGTTATGTATGTCATTAATATTACAAACACACTCTTCCATTGTTTAGATTTAACGAGTGCGTGTGCACTCCGTACAACGCTGACTTCGATGGTGACGAGATGAACTTGCACCTGCCGCAGACCGAGGAGGCGAGGGCCGAGGCGCTCATACTGATGGGGGTGAGTACCAGCACAATAGACATCGCTGGACCCACAAATGCAATCATCCGCGATCTACAACTGTGCGCTTCAACGGGCATTTCTTGCCACACACTGTTCCTTTGTGGAACCAGTTGCCAACAACGCTGTTGTGAAGCCCCTGGTGTTGTAAATGTCCACGGAAGCGATGGTCGCTTTCCATGAGTGACTCGCAAGCTTGTCTGCCCTATTCTACCTTAAAAAAAATGTGGGCCTGCCCCCTTTCACCTCCGGAAGGGTTTACTGGTTTTTTATTTCTTTCCCATCTTAGCTTACAGGCCGACAACGCGACTGTAACCCTATCTGTGTTGCAGGTGTCTATAAGCCGTTCTAGTTGCTTACCATCAGGTGACCCGCTAGCTCTTTTGCCATAGTGGTCGTTGTATTTCACTGGTCGAGACGACCCATTCATACCGCGAACTGAGTGCTCTATCTCTGTCAAGATTATCATTTTACATTCAGAACTTTAATACCGAACGGTGTAGACAGATGCCACTATGGCTCGAGATGTGATACTCGGGATTAATTCCAAGACGCGTTTTAATTAATTTGTTACTTCCAGAACAAATCAAACTTGGTGACACCACGGAATGGTGAGCTCCTCATAGCTGCCACCCAGGACTTCATCACCGGTGGTTACCTGATCACTCAGAGGGACACGTTCCTGACCAAGGATGAGGCGGACCAGCTGGCCCTATGTCTGCTCGCTGGACCTGATGCCAACATAAGCATCGATATGCCTCCACCGGCCATTTTGAAGCCCAAGATGTTATGGACTGGAAAACAAATTTTTAGGTATGTTATAAATAGTAAAAAGCTGCTAAATTGTTATAATATGTAACTTCACCCCCATAACACCGCAAGGCGTAGGCAGTTGGTAGAGAGCACTGGGCAAAATATGAGTGACGCTCGCCGACTGCGTCACAAACAAGGTTGTAAGATAGGAAGTCGAATTGAAAGAGAAAATCAGTATAAAAGTAAGGAAGTGTATTCTCTGATGATTCGGACATGTAGAAAGCATGAATGATGCAAGATTGACTAAGCAGATATACAGTACAAACGCGGAATGATGTAGGAGTCGAGCATGGTCATGACACACTTTCCATGACCAAATTGAACTTGACTTGACTTGACAGGAGCCTTAAAAAACTCAGAAGCTTATACGCTCGTCGGACAAGGTTTAAGAAAGTTCAAAAGAGAGTGAGGCGTGTAAGAGTCCTGCCTCTGCCTACCCTGTTAGAGACTTGGCTTGATGTTACGTATGCGTGTTGCAACACTAATACTATTTTTAATATGTATTCTGTCTGCTATATTGTTTAATTGTTTTTATGTATTTTTTTGTAGTCTTATCATAAAACCGAACAAGAAGTGTGAAGTGAAAGCCAACTTGGAGACGAAGGCCAAGAACTACACCGGCAATAAGGACATGTGCGTCCAGGACTCGTGTGAGTATTAACCAACTGAATATCATCCAGGATCCTCTAGGATTTCTCCTCGAACTACCATAAATACGGTCTATCGAGGCGTCTTAACATATACATACATACCTTCACGTCCCTTGCGGTGTAGATAGAGAGAACAGAGCTACTTAAGGCACGACTCTTACACACCCCACTCGCTTCTTTCAAAATCAAACTAGCTTTATTTTCATAGGTCTTCACAGACACTTAAAAATAGTCAACATGTACAACGGTTTAACTTATTAAATTTGATATGAAATATTAACACCAAACACGGACCACGGGCCACGAGCGCCCGAATCAAAGTGTAGGGGCTGTCATGAGACGAATCGGGCAAGAACTGACTGACTTTTTGACTTTCATTTGTTCATGGAAAATGTGTCGTGGTCTTCCTCAACTCCTAAATACTTCTGCTTTTGCAATGTGTACCTGCTGTCGAGTTAACATAAATTGTGTTCACTTGCAGATGTTATAATAAGGAATTCTGAACTTCTATGCGGCTCAATGGACAAGAGCACCCTGGGTTCTGGCACCAAGAGTAGCATCTTCTACATATTGCTCAGGGATTGGGGGGAAGAGTATGCAGTGAGGGGCATGTGGAGGTATGTGTGATTAGAATTCACGATATTCTTACTCTGTCTAAACAAATAGTAACTGATGTTACTTAATGATGCTAGTAAAACAATTACAAATTAATTTCGCCGGTTCCTTGCGATGGACTGAATGCCTCTTTGACTTTCATAACTATTTTTACGAAAGCTGATTAATTTCTATGATAAGATTTGTATTTATGTTCTAACGGTGGTAGAGCCAGGCATTTCGCTGCATGAATGGGCCGGCTCGACCGGTTAAATACCGCGACCTTTCAGAATATCGACGTAAAGTGGCTCTCCCCTTCCCCCTCTCCCTTTCCCATTCCACTTCCGATCCCTTCCCATTCCACTTCCGACCCCTTCAATGCCCCTTTGTAAAGGCTGGCAAGTGGCAACGCAACTGTAACACTATCCTTGTTCAGGTGTCCATGGGCGGCGTTTGTTGCTTGCCATGGGCTGACACGCCTGCTCGTTTGCCCCCCTATCTATTCCTGTTCAGGATAAAAAACATTCTGCCTTTATACCAACCAAATAAACACTTATAATAATATTGTCCACTGTCCAGGTTGAGTCGCATGGCGTCCTATTACCTGATGAACAGAGGCTTCAGTTTTGGCATCATCGATGTTACGCCGGGGAAGGGGCTCATTGAAGCCAAGAACAAACTCCTGGAGATTGGGTAAGATAAGTTACCTTTGCTTGGCTTGCATTGTTAATATATTTTTTTTTATAATTTCGTACCTGAGAACGACAATGACTGAATACCTCACAAAAGTCACTCCCGTGGCTGTTTTCATCCATCAGACCATGATCTTTTTTAATAATTATCATTGCATAGTATAGTATAAACAAAGTCGCTCTCTGCTGCCTGTCCCCTTATATACTTGGATCTTTGAAATTACGCAATGGATTTTGATTCGGTTTCCTTTAATAGATAGATGGTGTCAACGGGGTGGTTTGTATGTATCATTAATTTATATTGTATTAAAGAACAAGTGATCATTTCCGTGATTCCGTAAAAATTACTTTTGATGCGGAACAAAGTTCGCTGGGTCTGCTAGTGTAATTTAAATGAAAATTGTTCAACCAAGCTTTGTGGTGAACTTTGTTTAAAAAACAAGTAGCCTATTTTGCGCCTTATAACACCACCTACCCACCATTAAAAATCCCGTCAAACTCAGTCTAGCTAATTCGGATTCAGAAAATTTTTAAAAAAATATATATATTATTTTGGTTTATAGTATGTCGTATGGTCCGTGTCGTATCGTATGGTTACGTCGCGCAGCGGTACCGACTGCAATTGAATAAAATCTTCAAAATCAATTTTCATTTCATGACGGGCCTCGTGGCGCACTGGTAAAACAACCGGCTGCAGCACTGAGGTCGGGGGTTCGATTCCCACCAGAGCACAAATATTTGTGACAAACATGAATATTTGTGCGGCGTCTGGGTGTTTTTCTATATAGTATAAGTATGTATTTACAAAAGAAAAGTATAATATGTATTAGTATCCGTTATCTAATATCCATAGCACAAGCATTTAGTTGCTTAGTTTTGAACTGGAGGGCGCTGTGTGATTTGTGTCCAAGATATTATTATTATTTCAACAGGTATTCAAAGTGCGACGGATACATCCTCGAGATGGAGAAAGGCACGCTGCAGTGTCAACCAGGTTGTACCATGGAGGAGACCCTGGAAGCGGTCATGTTGAGCGAGCTCAGCAGCATCAGAGAGTTGGCAGCCAAAGTGTGCTTCAGGGAACTGCATCCAACCAACGCGGCGCTCATTATGGCGCAGAGTGGATCTAAAGGTAAATATTTTTGTGCTGAATTCCGAATTCAGAAAATTATCCGACTGCGCTAAAAGAAAGATATATTTCCCTTGTGCACTATATGAGTATGGATTAATATCGCCTGTGTCAAAAAAGTACATTTAAGACAATTTTAACGAAATCTCAAGTTCATTTTGAACTACAGACATCTTGAACAATGTTCGCCGGGTCAGCTAGTCTTATATATGTATTATCAACTATAACTACTGTCACGTTGCTTGTCAGCTATGAACTTTTGGACTGATTCATGTGTTTTTTTTTTGCAACATCTTTGTGCAGTTTGATTCAACTTTTGTTAGTACATAGTAAATTAGAGTATTTGAATTTGTGATTATTTGAATTTTTAACATAACATAAACTTAACTTCACGCCTTTTTCTACCCGAAGGTGTAGGCAGTGGCTGTTAAGCCTCGACTCGCCGTTATGTGTATATTTAGTGTACTCGTATATTGTGTATATTTAGTTATGTGTATGCCGTTAGGTGTATATTATATTGTATTCCAAATGGCGACGCTATTGCCATGCCATGCCGGGCACAAAGTTTTTAGTCATCGGTGTTTATCACACATAACTTTCGAAATTTATTTAGAAAAGTCATAGTATATAATATATTTGAATTTTAATTGTTTATTATGTGTTATTCAGGATCGAACATCAATATATCTCAGATGATCGCGTGCGTCGGACAACAGGCGCTCAACGGGAAGCGAGTGCCCAATGGGTTTGAGGACAGGTCCCTTCCACACTTTGAGTGGCATTGTGAGTCACATTTTCTGCAGTATTTCCTCTTATTGTCACATACTACTATAGAAAAGTATACTGATTTGAACCGGCTACCTTTCAACCAGCAAGAAGTCCATGCAGACTGTTAAGACGAAATCAAGTTAGAAGTCATATTGTCAGTTAATGAATTTTTTAAGTCTTCGGAAAATGACAGATTATAAGTTTGAATATTTCGTTTGTCTTATAGCAAAGATTCCAGCGGCTCGTGGCTTTGTGAAGAACAGTTTTTACTCGGCACTAACACCAACAGAGTTTTTCTTCCACACAATGGGTGGCCGCGAAGGTCTTGTTGATACTGCCGTCAAGACAGCTGAGACGGGATACTTGCAGAGGAGACTTGTAAAGGTATCGTCACTATTTTCCATTCAAACTATGAATTATCTTAAAATAATTTCTCCTCCGTATGATTTTTACAGTTTAATGAATTTAAATTCATCAGCACTTTTACTTATTTACATTTACGATTATGGTGCTTTTATTGAAGTTTTTTTTATTATTATGGTAAATTTATTGTTTTTAAGTTAACAATTGTAATGCCTTTATTGCAATTTATCATTGATCATGCTACTTTTCACTGTACTATGGTGCAGTCGCTGGAGGACTTAGTACTGCACTACGACATGACAGTGCGCAATGCGACCGGCGAGGTGGTGGAGTTCCGCTACGGCAGCGACGGACTCGACCCCGCGCACATGGAGGGCCGCGACCGGCCCGTCGACCTGCGCCGCGTGCTGGACGACGTGCGGGCGCGGTTTCTCTCCAGGTAACACACTACACCAAACCACACTTCAGCAAACAACACTACACCACACTACATTACATCACACCCCACTATACTACACCACACTACGCTTCACCACACTACGTTACACCACCCTATACTACACCACACTATACACTACACCACATCACACTACACTACACTACACCGCACCTCACTACACCACACTATACTACACCGCACCCCACTACACTATACCTCACCACACCACACTACACTACACCGCATCCCACTACACTACACCTCACCACACCACACTACACTACACCGCACCCCACTACACCACATCACACTACACTACACCACACCACACCATACCACATTACACCACACCACATTACACCACACCACACTACACCACACCCCACTATACTACACCACACTACACTACACCTCACCACACTACACTACACTACACCTCACCACACTACACCTCAGCACACTACACCTCAGCACACTACACCTCAGCACACTACACTACACTACACCTCACTACACTACACTACACTACACCTCACTACACTACACTACACCGCACCCCACTACACTACACCACACTATACTACACTACACCACACTACACTACACCACACAACACTACACTACACCACACCACACCACACTACACTACACTAGACCTCACTACACTACACTACACTACACCGCACCCCACTACACTACACCACACTATACTACACTACACCACACCACACCACACTACACTACACCACACCACACTACACTACACCACAAAACGGTGGTGTAGTGTGACGGGCTCGACCCCGCGCATCAATCCCAACCCCTTTTGCGCCATCCCATCCCAATTTTGATTCCATATCCCATATCCCAAATTAAAAACGCGCATGCGACCGTAATAATAGTATTACCCATGGACAACTGTAATACAGATAGCTGTATTGCAGTTGTCCATGGGTGGCGTTAGTTACTTACCACCAGGTGCCACGCTTCTCGATACCTACAGTAAAGAGCTAAGGTTAAAAGAACCTTAAAGCTCTTCTTCTAACATTTTTTAAGTGTTGGATTGCGAATTTAAATCTGTTTTTCATTGAATATCTCATTAATCCGACCTTTTAAGTTGGTCCGAATTAATATATAAAATTTCTTTAATGCATATATTCCTTTAAAATTATCTATTCTTTGATTATTTGATAGTGTCGCCTCACCCATTAAGGAATATGTGGATAGCTGCAATTATGTCTCATTACCATATAGGTAGGGTGATTTTATGTACTTGCATCAAGATATTGTTATGTAGTCATGTCATTTTATCCTTATCTGTAATTAAACAGAAACATAAATATGTAAATTATTTTTAATCTGCATCGGATACAATTTCTATATTTTGACTGTCAATGTTAATACAATTTAAATAAATAACCATATAAACACTGATTTATGCTAATTTAAAAATTCCGGCACAAATATGAAGTTTCGGTATTTTGGAGGCATATCCACGTTATTCTTTACGTTTGATAGGTTAAATTATACTATGATGATTAAAATTTATTAATATTCATTGTAACTATTGTTTGATAGAGACGAAGAACCTCTAGATGGAGACGGCATCCAGCTTGCGGCTGAGGAGGCTCTCGCGCTCGACGACTTCAAAACGTGCACGAAAGAGTTCAAAAGTGAATTACTGTGAGTGGTTTTTTTTTATAACACCATTTTCTACTCGATGGTGTAGGCCGTAGTTTATGTTCCAAATAGAATTAGGATGGAATTGGAATTTTGGCGGAACCCATCGTCATACACCGGGCCCTGTATTGTTATCGTTTATATTTTTCACACATAACTTCCGCAAAGACATTTGTGTGAGCCCGGATTTTAACCCACGACTTCTCACTTTTTGCGATGTGCTCGACCACTCCGGATATCTCAATCACCGAACGAAACGAAAGCTTTTCCATAAATTATATTTCTTGTAATCATTTGACAATATATATATGTGCGTTTGCCAGCACGTTCTTGAAGCAAATCGCGTACAAGGTGCAATGGTTGCGTCAGACGTACGCCAGCTGCGGCCCCGTGGCCAAGCTGCTGGAGAGGCTGACCCTCACGCAGCTGGTGCAGTTCCTACGTGTGTGCCATCACAAGTACCAGCGGAGTGTAATCGAACCTGGGACCGCAGTGGGAGCGCTCGCTGCTCAGGTACGGGAAGTACCTCACAGTCAACTCAGATGTGTGTTGAGTTGACTGTGAGGCTTTAATTTTACCTCCAATTCATAAAATAACTAATAAAGTTTCATGATTTTGTAGTTTACGCGTGAAAGTCAGCAAATAAACACATTTACATACGCTTCATGGTTTACACGTTCAAGAAAATAATGTCACGGGAACTATAACTAACTAATCCCTAAACCCGCAGTGACCTTTTCAATGAAAATGAAATTATTGGCGTCTATTTTTTCTTCGGAGTTTTAGGTTATGACGCTAGAACAAAGTTATAGCAACGATTACGGCTGAGCTGTCCATTATATTATTGTATTTTACAATAATATAAATACCTCGGGCTATAAATACCTCATTTTTTATCGGATAGGAGGACAAAGAGCAGGCGTGTCACCTGATGGTAAGCAACCAACGCAGCCCATGGACACTAGAAACACATATAGTGTTACTGTTGCGTTGCCGATCTTTTAACCTTTCGAACGTCACGAGAGCGTAAAAAAAAACTAGGTCGTCTGTCGCAGCGATCGTGAGTGAAAAGGTGCGGTGCGCGCGACTTTGTATTTTTTGTTAAATTTGCCTTTTATGAATGAAATTGTTCACACGGATGACTGTTTTTCAAAGTCAGATAACTAATTATAGTTATAGACTAGATTCGGATAGTAAATAATGATTAAATAATATTCTGCAACCCTTTAAACACGAGCAATGGGCTGAAAATGTGTACGCCGTATGAAATAAAATATTTAAATAGTAAAAACTTTCTGCAATGCAACATATTTTCATTTAGAAACACTGAGGAATAACATACACATCCACTGATATCAATAGAATTGAAAGTATAGAACAAGTAATAAACTAAATTATAATTTGAAAAGTACTAATAAGATTAGCATAATTCTTCTTTGAGGATAACTTGAAGGTCGACTACTGACCAGTCCCAGGACCTAATTACTTGATTTGCGATATTGGAAAGCACTTATTATCGTAACTAGTACATTTGCCTTAGCATATAACTGCCTAAATTGCTAAATAGAATACGGAAATATATTCTAGAGCCCAAATTATGAACCACTTGACCTATTTCATACCCAACACTTCAAGCTACTCGTAGAGGCATAGTTTTAGTCTACGCCCCGTAAATATAAGGTTACCATAAACTAGAATGAATGGCGAATGAATATGAATATTACACCGCCACAAGTTCATACAAATTACTTATGAAAATCAATAAATAAGTCGACGATTTCAAAGAGTGGAAATACTCGATAATTTGTCCATGTGTGCGTGAGTTTATATCACATTTATCTGTCTCGTCACATATCTGTGCCATTGGAACTTTGCTTTGTCTGCTTTGGCACATATCTGTGACATTACAATAAAGCTTTGTCTGCCTTGGCACATATCTGTGTTAGTATAGTTTGATACAGCATGTTTACTTTTATTCAACACGGAATTGAAATAAAATAGTCATGATTTCTTATTCATTTATTTCACAAAATTATAATTTATGATGCAATAATAAAAAAAAAAGTACAGACTAACGTAAAAAAATATATAACCATAACATTTTTTTTTATGCGATATGAGGGCAAACGAGCAGGCGTATCACCTGATGGTAAGCAACCAACGCCGCCCAGCAACACATAATGTTACTGTTGCGTTGCCGACCTTTAGGGGATAGGGGAAAGGAAAGAATGGGGAAAGGGGGGTGGGCCTCCTGGTACCTCTCTCACCGAACGAAACGCGGCATGAGCCACTTTACGTCAATCTTCTGAGAGGTCATGGTATTTCACCGGTCAAGCCGGCCCATTCATGTAGCGAACTGCTAAGATTAAAAAATATCCGACTTTCGACTTCCTTCCTTATAACCTTGTTGTCCACGCAGTCAGCGAGGGTCACTCCGCAGAATTTGCATAATCCCTCATTTCGACCGCGTTTATCCTACTTTTATGCACGCTCTACCATGCCCAGCTTTCGCTAAAAATTAAACATTTCATTATTCATAAAAAAATAATTCATCATGAAACTAATTGTGATATTCTTTTTTAGGAGACATTTAAAAGTATTGATTGTTAAGAAAATGAAATTATTAAAAAGAAAGAATATTTGAAATCATTTTATAAATAGGAAATAACTTTACTACTAAATAAAATACAGATTTTTCAAAACATGCTGTACAGCAGCGCGTCATGGAATCTGTGTACTACACAAATCGTCCGCCATTATGTATGCGTATGTGTGAGTGATGCTATTTGATTCATGTTAGAAAAAACCGTTATTTTACCTAAAAAATGGTATTTTCGCGTAATAGCGACAATCAATTTCAAATGCCAATAAAATTTACCATAAAACTGATATAATTACTTCGTAAAAACTTTACGTAAAACTATCAAAACATCAAAAAGACAAAGTTTGTACCGAGTTCACTTTTCACACTGAGTTTTGATTCCTATATTTATTCATAAACTACCAACATTTTATATGTATAAACTTTACAGATAGCATGTATACATAGTAAAGAACAATAAATAACAATAAAATAAAAGCTTTACGTACCTTTTTTACGCGTAAAATAATAATCAAAGTGCGGCGACACGTCCGAACACAGCACTGAACTTGAATGATGTTTATGAAGTTTTAGATTGAAAGATCGACTGACTGACGACTGGCACCTATGGTTCACTTATTCACGTAGGATTTCAAACGCATTTCAACCTTATTTTGTTAAAGATAAAGATTAAAACTGGTTACAAAGGCGCGGGCACAGATCTGTGACAAGACGGTTTAATAGTGTTGCACAGCTCTGTGTCAAGACGTTCGAAGGGTTAAGGGATAGGGGAGAGAAAAGGATGGGGAAGGGGGGTGGGCCTCCGGGTACCTCTCTCAACGAACGAAACGCGGCATGAGCCACTTTACGTCAGTCTTCGAGACTTCTGAGAGGTCGTGGTATTTCACCGGTCGAGCCGGCCCATTCATGCAGCGAACTGCTTGGCTCTACCACTGTTAAGTTCCATGTTCTGTCATTAACATACAATAATATAACTTTCCTCATGCTGTAGAGTATTGGTGAGCCCGGCACACAGATGACACTGAAAACTTTTCACTTCGCTGGCGTAGCCTCTATGAACATCACCCAGGGAGTGCCTCGTGTTAAGGAGATTATCAACGCATCCAGAAATATCTCCACGCCGATCATCACTGCGGAGCTGATGGATCCTTACGACCAGGAGTTCGCCAGGAGAGTCAAGGGGAGGGTTGAGAAGACCACCTTGGGAGAGGTGAGTAATCAAGTGATACTTTACTAGAAAAAAATATTAGATGTACTCGTATTAATAAAGTGAAGAACTGAGGACGTGGAGTCATGAAAGCCCATGGTGTACTTTCCATGATCAGACTGGCCATATGCTATTAGAAGTAGATGTCGTAATGACATGAGTATGATAAGAATTACGACGAGCTAGTGGGTCACCTTGTGGTAAGCAACTTCTCACCGCCCATAAACATCGTGGTGCGTTGGCGTTCTTTAAGGGAGCAGGAGTGCAAATGGGGGGGCCGTGCCTTTCACCGAACGAAACAGTTGTTGGTTTGGTTGAGCTCGCTGGGCTCAGGAACCACTGTTCCGATTTGAACAATTATTGCATTGTTAGATAGCTTATTATTCATCGACGAAGGTTATGAATAATCACGATACGACAATTAGGAGTGAAGACATGGCTGTTAAAACTATAAAATAATTCTGTACACAGTTTACCGGATCACCTAGTGTATACATAATTGGTATATTTGTTTTAGATAACAATGTATATCGACGAGGTATATCGGCCCTCCGAGTGCTACCTCCTCCTACATCTGAGCGCGGAGAGAATAAGACTACTCAACCTCGAGGTCAACGTGGACTCAATAGTTTACTCGTGAGTAATGACCGTGTTTTACGTTCTATAATTTGTGGGAATAATAGTTTGGATTAGAATTTTGGATTTCTCACTAAGAAATTCGGAGTCTGGAATACTAAAAGTCAAAGAAAAAAGAATACACCTAATATATTTCTACATCCTCTTACTCCCTGGTGAAATTTCGTGATTTTTGAACAGATCCTTTTCTGTCCTCTCAAGGCTCACGTGATTAATGGACGTCCCCTTAAGAGATAGACATATACTGACAGAGACTATACATTATTTTTATCTATCGCGTAGAGTTTAGCCAAGATCAGAGATCATGGCGGCAAAGACCTGTGTTTATTTACAAGAAGCTGACCCGGCAAACTTTGCTTTGCCACGAAAGTAATCGATAAAAAAAACTAACATGCGTTAGTTACACTCCTTATTGCACCAGCTACCTGCCAATAAAAGTTCCTTTAAAATCGGCTTAGCTTTTTCAGAGATTAGCTGGAACAGTCTGATAAACAGACAGAAAAATGTAAAAAAAAAATGGCGTATGTGCCGTATATTGAATGCGGAAAGCGACTTTGTTTTATACTAAAAGTGACGTTACCCCCCAGTATATGCACGTCGAAGCTGAAGCTGAAGCCCAGCAACGTGCAGGCGGTGTCGCGCTGGGCCATCAAGGTGTCGTGCGAGCTGCGCGCCGGGGCCGCGCTCAACGTGTGGCTGCAGCAGGCGGCGCGCCAGCTGCCCGGCGTGGTGGTCAAGGGGCTGCCGCGCGTCACGCGCGCCGTCATCGCCTGCGACGACACCACCAAGCAGCCCAGGTCAGCCCACCCCGTTCCCCCTCGCTTCCCATCCCATTCCCGCAAATTATAAGACGCGGCGTGGGGGGGTGCCGTGCCCCCTTTGTTAATAAGGGGGCTCATCCGCGGGGAGCCTCGGCCTCGGCGTGAGGCTCCCCAGGGCGGAGCGGCTTCGACCGCGCGCTGTGATGTAATGTACTCCCACAACTCACCACACATACAATTTCAGATACAAGTTGTGCGTGGAAGGTGACGGTCTTCGCGATGTCATCGCGACGTACGGAGTAGACGGCAGGAAGACGACTTCCAATAACATATTGGAGGTATGTTGGTATATCTTAATACGTTTCCTCGCATAGTAAATCATAGTTGTATTAGATTTTTAAAATACAGAATAGGCACTAGAACTCTACTACTTTGCAGTATACGCTATCGGTTGCTATTTAACCATCATTTATTGTGCGTCTCCAGGTGTATCACACGCTGGGCATAGAGGCGGCCAAGTCCACCATCATCAGCGAGATCCAGGCGGTGATGGAGGGCCACGGCATGAGCGTGGACCGGCGCCACGTGCAGCTGCTGGCGGGCCAGATGACGGCGCGCGGCGAGGTGCTGGGCATCACGCGCTACGGCCTGGCGCGCATGAAGGAGTCCGTGCTCAACCTGGCCAGCGTGCGTACTACTGCAAAAACTATTATTTCTACGTGGCCCAATCCACCCAACCTTGAAATAAATCTAGGAGGCTAGGGAGTAAAAAAGAACAAATATTTGGATAGAGCCACGCAGTACGTTCCACGGATGGGCTGGCTCGGCCGCGCCGGTCAAATACCACAACCTTTCCAAATATCGGAGTAAAGTGGCTCTTGCTACGTTTCGCTCGGTGAAGGAGGGTTTCAGAGGGCCAACCTCTTCCCATCCCAATTACTTGTTTACCATCTGGTACTACGCCTGCTCGTTGGCTAGGTTAATACCATAAACGAAAAGAAAAAAACAAACATTGACAATACAATACAATACGTACCAATGTAAAAATTGGTCATATTCGATTCAATACTATCCGGCTCGAAGGACCAAAAAACAGGTGATTGTGTATCATGCATTCCATGATAAAATAGAAGATTTAAAAACTACTTGCAGTAAATTCTGCATAACCATCCATTATTTATAAATTTTAAATAAAAATAATTTTATATCAATGAATGAATCAATTTTTCATAATATCGTATTCTTTTATAGTTTGAAAAGACAGCAGACCATCTGTTCGACGCAGCGTATTACGGACAGAGGGACAGCATCGAGGGTGTCTCTGAGTCCATAATCCTGGGAGTACCGGCCGCTATCGGCACCGGAGTCCTGCAGCTCATGCACTCACATCCGACTACTGAGCCGTTGATAAAGAGAGACCTCATATTTGATCGAGCAGAGCATCACAGCTCAATATGGGAATAATTCTTCATTTTTGGTTCAATCTAAACCAAATCATTACCAACCCACTACTGTCATTACTTAGATTACATACATATAAAACTTCACCCCAAATCCCTTGCGGGGTAGGCAGAGAGAACAGAGCGCCATAAGGCACGATTCTTACACGCCTCACTAGCTTCTTTGACTTTCATATCTCTTTTCATCCACGCGCGTCGATTTTTGAGGCTCCTAACATCATCTTCCTCTAGAACACGTTCTATTTGGTCATGGAATGTGTGTCTTGGCCGTCCTAGACTCCTACTTCCATCCGCTTTTGCATTGTATATCTGCTTAGTCAATCTGGCATCATCCATTCTTTCTACATGTCCGAACCATCGGAGCATGTCATTTCTTACTTTTACACTGACACTCTCTTTCAATCCAACTTCCTTCCTTTCTTACAACCTTGTTTTCGACGCGGTCAGCGGGAGTCACTCCGCAGATTTTGCGCAGTGCCCTCATTTCGACCGCGTTTATCCTACTTACATGCACACTCTGCGCTACCCAGCTCTCGCTTCCATAAGAGTAATATTGCTTAGATTATTATTGTAAATGTTTTTACGACTTTGGATACGAGTCCTTTGGAGCCTAACCTTCTTAGAATGAGTATACGTTTTGCCATCCCAAAGTGGGATTATAAAGTCTCTCTCTCTCTGTCAGTCTGTTTCGTTTCGTCAGCTGAATTGATTGAATTGAATTGATGTAAATAATATTTATTAAGAGTTAAAAGCTTAGCTTTTCGGAGTTCCACATTGTGATAATGAGTAGTACATATAAAAGTGTCAAGGATTCATTATGAATTAAAATAGGGTGGGTTTAACCTATCCTATTTTACTTACCTTATGGCCGCGGCAACGGAACTCAATATGGGCAAAGGAGCAACGGGTAAAACCTGGTTTGTACGTATGTATAAATATATATAAATATTTGTGCTGTGTTTATGACGATTACTTATAAGTAGCGAATGTTCAGTAATTATCGACTGTCAACATTTAAAAAATGAACTGACTTTTATAATTTTAAGTATTAATATGTAAATAGTAATGTTAAATATTTTTATTAAATAATTTTTATATTACATGAAAGTGTTTCATTTTTTTAAACATACATAACATAACTTCACGCCTTTGTTACCCGAAGGTGTAGGCACGGGTGTTAAGCCTCGTCTCGCCGTTATGTTTACGTCCCAATTGTAATAGGTGGCGAACCTATTGCCATACTATTTTAAATTGTTTAATTAGTTCTATAACTTTCGCAGTCGGGCAAATAAATATTGTTGATGGGTCCTGTGACGGCCAAGAGCCAATGGCCACTACAACAGTGGGCATTGGCTCTTGTTATCGCTGTAACAGGGGTGGAAAGGTCCGTCTCATTATTCCATTTAATTCTGGGAAGTCTCGGTGCCGCAGTGGCTAGCACCCCGCTTCTGATTCAAGAAGTAGTGGGTTCAAATCCTGGCACACACCAAGTTTTCGGAAGTTACGTGTGATAAATATCGATGACTGACAACTTTGTGCCCAGTATGGCAATAGGTTCGCCACCTATTCCATTTGGGACATAAACATAACGGCGAGACGAGGCTTAACAGCCGCTGCCTACACCTTCGGGTAGAAAAAGGCGTGAAGTTATGTTTATGTATGTAATTATGGGAAGTATTTACTACCCCTTAGATAGGTTATTAAATTATGTGAAGATAAAAAGTACAAATATAACATAAAAGAAAACAGACATTTTCAATATAATGCTACAATTTATTAAAACAAACTAGACTACTAAATTAAAATTGTTCATGTTCGTGTTCAGAGGACTTAATAATATCGATTTTTTTTTATGGGATAGGAGGGCTAACGAGCAGGCGTGTCACCTGATGTTAAGTGACCAACGCCGCCCATGGACACCTGAAACACATATAGTGTTACAGTTGCGTTGCCAACCTTTAAAGGAGTAGGATAGGAAGGGATGGGCCTCCGGGTACCTCTCTTACCGAACGAAACGTGGCATGAGCCACTTTACGTCGATCTTCTGAGCGGTGGTGGTATTTCACCGGTCGAGCCGGCCCAATCATGCAGCGAACTGCTTGGCTCTACCACTCTAAATTGATAAATTGACTACTCGAACTAGTAGTTCCCGAGATTTAATAATAAAGTTTACCACTAAAGTTTTTTTTACTATTGTATCTATAGTAAGGCCAACGAGACGAGATAAAAACTATAAACAAACGCACCCTTACCGAGTTATCTTGCGACAGTTAGCGATTGACACGAATCCGAAAATACTCCTATGCAGTAAGACTGAGTCGAAAATAGCTGTCGTTGCGCACTCCGTGGTACATGATAGCAGTTGATACCATAGTTGTCAACAGTTGGTCCGCCATTTTGTTAACTAGTTCATTCCTGTATGAAAAGCGTTGGAAATGACTCGTATTTTCGTTTACCGTGTTTGGTTGTTTATTCTCTTAATTTTAATTTCTCTCTATTAATCCGTTACTGCTTTAGTTCTCTTGATATTTTTTGCTGTTATTGTTACTAATTAGTTGTTGATTTTAATCATGGATAAATGATAAATTTTTTGAACCCCTGGAACTTTGTTTACATTTTTTATGTCGTCGCGTTGGTCTTACTATAGAAGACCTGTGATGACACTCAAGTGGAACGCGAAGAATTATTTAGTCACATTAATATCACAGCGATCGGTACACTTCACGATTCGTTTAAAGCAGTCTTATGGTCCTCGAGGCGGGTCCACTTCTCGCTCACCTTCCAGAGCCACTGAGACAGTTCATAGTCCTGGGCCAATTTGGACGGCTCCTTTTTCTGCATATCGCTGGAGAAGATTTAAACTTATAGTTTAAGACAAGTTTAAATCATGGAAATACTACAGGAGATAGTAATTTATATATACATAACTTCAAGTCAAGTCCCTTGCGGGAAAGACAGGGAGAACAGAGCGCCATAAGGCACGATTCTTACACGCCTCACTCGCTTCTTTGACTTTCATAACTCTTGCCATACACGCTGGTCGGTTTTTAAGGCTCCTGACTTCGACTTCTTCAAGGACATGAAAAATGTGTCGAACACTAGTTTATACTTACACATAATAGTCTCCTGAGGAGTTCGCCAGCTCTGGATCGAGGGCGGCGTGCATAATGGCTTGAGCACCCTTTTTGGGTGTCTTCATGAACGGCCAGAACAATGGATACACCAAGAATCTCGAGACGCTCTTCATCACGGACATGTGACGGGTTAAGTCCGTGTCCGTAAGACCGGGGTCCACGCACAACACAGACACTCCTGTGCCTGAAATGACATTCAGTAAAAAAAATCTCAAGCTAAGATCCTAAATTCGAATTCCAAGTGCAAAGAATATTTCGGAAGACCGGTGTGCTACATATCCATGATTAACAAAACAGATTCACACCTAACGCATGGGACCAAATAATCATTTCCGCTACCTATACCGTCGCCACTAAGGTCGTGAAATTACCATAGCTGCATTTGGGGACAGTAAGCGGTCTTATAGCATATTGTTTTTTAAGGTGTAGGGTTAGTGTTAAGTTGCGTTGCCTTTAAGGGATAGGGGTGGGAAGGGGGGTTGGCCTCCGGACACCTCTCTTATCGATAGAAACGTGGTATGAACCCACATTCCGACTATATTCTGATAGTTCGCCGGTATTTCAACGGTAGAGCCGGCCCATTTAAGCAGCGGACCGCGTGGCTCTACCACTGATAAAATCCCAAATATTACGATCTCTGTCCAGCATCTTCGATTGACGGGCCTCGTGGCGCATTGGTAAAACTACCGGATGGAGCACTGAGGTCGGGGGTTCGATTCCCACCCGAGCACAGATATTTGTGACAAACGTGAATATTTGTGCGGCATCTGGGTGTTTTTCTATGTATTATAAGTATGTATTTACAAAAGAAAAGTATATATGTATTAGTATCCGTTATCTAGTATCCATAACACAAGCATTTAGTTGCTTAGCTTGGAACTGGAGGGCGCTGTGTGATTAGTGTCCAAGATATTATTCCAATTTGTCTTGTGCATCACTTACCAAGCATCTTCTTGCCTAGTTCTCTAGCGAACAGTACATTGGCGAGTTTGCTCTGGGCATATGCAGCTGATGGATCGTACTTGGCGCTCATGTTGAGGTCATCCTTGTGTATCTGACCACGATAATGTACAGAGCTTGACACAATCACGACACGACTTGGTGCTGATGCCTGACGGAGAAAGAGATGGACTATAGATTTGATCAGATTTTTGACAAAACAACAACACACGCAGTAACAGTAAAGCCTCGACTCGACGACTTGTTAACGTCCCAAATGAAATAGGTGGCGAACCTATTAGTTGGCCATACCGGGCACAAAGTTGTCAGTCATCGATACTTATCACACTTAACTTTCGAAAAGCATACCGAGAAATTATTGGTGTGAGCTAGAAATGATCCCGTGGCTTCTGAATCAGAAGCGTGAAGAGACCACTGAGACTAAAACTGAACTGGAAAAATGATGCGAAATTCCATGCATTGTATTTGCATGAATGGGCCCCGGTTCGACCGGTGAAATACCAGCACCTCTCAAAAGATCGACGTAAAGTGGCTTATGCTGCGTTTCGTTCGGTGAGAGAGGTACCCGGAGGTCCACCCCCTTCCCCATCCCTTCATATCCTACTCCCTTAAAGGTCGGCAACGCAACTGTAACACTATATGTGTTGCAGGTGTCCATGGGCTGCGCTGGTCACTTACCATCAGGTGACACGCCTGCTCATTTGCCCTCCTATACAATTAAAAATAAATTTAAAAAAAATTAAAAAATCCACAATAGTCCTTGAACTTACGTACTTTGAGTGTGTCTAGTAGCAGCTCAGTTAGCAAGAAATGTCCAAGATGGTTCACGCCCAACTGCGTCTCGAAACCATCCTTGGTGACGCTGGCTGGAGTTTCCATGACTCCTGCGTTGTTCACTAGTATATCCAAGTGAGGCTCTTCGGATTTGAACCTGGAAACACGCCGACACAAGAAATCAGTAAAATCTGAATAAATAAAAGCAAGCAAGTGGTAGAGCCACAAAGTTCGCTGCATAAATGGGCCGGCTCGACGGGTGAATGCAAATCAAATCTCATTTATTTAGTTTAGGTCGTATACAAACACTTATGAAGGTCACTTATTGAAAATCCGCCAATTCGATTACTCTCGCGCTGAGAAGAATTGGCAAGAAACTCAGGGAGGAGCTTTTTTTTTATTAAATAACAGTACTTAAATACACAAATGCATAGAATAATATAAAGAGCAAAATAAGGCCACTCACGTCAAAGAAATATCAGGAGCTCTCAGAATATCGACGTAAAGTGGCTAACGCCGCCTTTCGCTCGGTGAGAAAGGTTTTCGGAGGCCCTTCCCCTCTCATCCCGCTTCTTCCCAATCCTATTTTAAAGACCGGCAACGCAACAGTAACACTATCTGTGTTGCTGGTGTCCATGGGCAGCGTTATTTGTTTACCATCAGGTGACACACCAGCTCAGTTGCCCTCTATGTCTGTATGCCAACAGTTAAATTTGAGAAGAGAAGAGAAATCTAGAAGCAACATAGGACTTGGAAGAAAATTCCATACCTTTTAACGAAATCCCTGACGGACTCGAGGCTGCTGAGGTCACAGGGTCGGCAGTAGACGTACTTGTTATGAGATTCCAGTACAATATCACGACGGACCTCCTCGCATTTCTCCATGTTACGACACGCCATGAACACCTGGCGAACAGGTTCAGCTTTGAAAAAAAATTGGTGTAAAATTGTGGAAGATTGAAAGAGACACTAAATAGTATAAACCTCTTCATAGATGGAGAAAAATCAATTTGCGTCGAGTTTTCGACTCGCCTATACCGCAATGCCTGAAGACCAAAGTCTTCAACCAGTGCGTCTTACCAGTATGACCTACGGTGCCGAAACGTGGACACTTACGGTGGGGCTATTCCACAAATTTAAAGTCGCTCAGCGAGCTATGGAGCGAGCTGTGCTTGGGGTATCTCTGAAGGATAAACTCAGAAATGAGTATATCCGACAGAGAGCTGGAGTAACCGACATAGCTTGTTTGAAGCTTGTCTGAAGTTGCAATGGGCTGGTCACATCTGCCTAAGGACCGATGGTAGATGGATTTGCTCCATTGAGGTGGAAATCGAGGTCATTGAGTGGAGACCGCGACTTGGTAAGCGTAGTGTAGGACGCCCACCAGCCCGATGGTCAGACGACCTCAGAAAGGCTGCTGGAAAAGACTGGATGCGGAAGGCAGAGAATCGGATGTTGTGTGTGGCGCAAATTGGGAGAGGCCTATGTCCAGCAGTGGACTGCAATAGGCTAATGATGATGATGATGATGGGAGCAGCCATAAATCATTCAGCTTAAGCCATCTGATATTAAAGGTAAGTAAGGTAAAAGTTTGAAGTTATATATTAAAGTTTCCCTATAAAATCTAAAATAGCTTTCCGTGGGTGTCGTAAGAGACGCCCAGGAGGATGATGATCTGCTTGATGTGGTGATCGTACTTCAAGAAGGTCATGTATGGTAAACAGTGGTAGAGCCAAGCAGTTCACTGCATGAATGGGCCGGCTCCACCGGTGAAATACCACGGTCTCTCAGAAAATCGACGTAGAGTGGCTCATGGCGCGTTGTGTTCGGTCAGAGAGGTCGTCAGCGCAACGGTAACACTATATGTGTTGCAGGTGTCCATGGGCGGCGCTGGTCCATACCATCAGGTGACACGCCTGCTCGTTTGCCCTTATTTCCCATAGAAAACACTGATAATTAATTTAAAAGCCGTTGAATTCAGATAGTTGTTAAGGTTGTATTGAACATATGCCCACCTTCGCTCCCCTGAGGGCCATGTCCCAGGCGACTTCCTTGCCGATGCCATTGTTGGCGCCGGTCACTATGACAGTCAGGTCCTTTGCTTTCACACTACGATTATAATTATCGCCGCTGTATACATCCCTGGACACAGACACTTCGATTTTATTTATATGTATAGATTAAAAAAACATTAATTAGCTAAAGAACTCAAATCGATTCAATACACTTACTTAAATATACAGACTGCGCCTGCAGACGCCACCACCGCTGATATAATGGTCGCAGGTAGACTTGGTACCCACATATTTCACACCTATAATGAAACATTATTACATAGTTTAAAAAAACAAAGTCCTATATATATGCTTATCTCTTTTTTTTAATAAATAGAGGATGTCAACGGGGTGCTTTGATAAGATGTTGATAAGTGATAATTTTCGAGATTTAGCGCTTTAGTTGGAAACGCTGGCTGAACCAGTTATAGATAAAAACAATTTACCTACTACATTATTATTAGAGTCCGACCGAAGGTCTATTTTTGGCCGAAGCCGAAGCCGATTAATCGGCAATCTCCACAACCTTCGGCCGAAGCCGAAGGTTTATAAACTCTTAGTAATTTAATAATTTTCTTCAATATTATCCATAGCTAAAGAAGAATATCGGCGTTAACTGGCTCATGTCGCTTTTCTCTCTGTGATAGAGGTTTCCGCACTGAACTAAGTGCTGTCCGGTCCGCCAGTCACTCACTATTTCGTAACAGTTCGTTTAATTCCGACTGTTTCCTGACCTTCGGTCGGACACTAATTATTATACACCTTAAAAGGTCTACAAAAAAGTCTGTCTGATATAAATAAAATTTATTATGATTAGCTACTAAGCTCGATACTTTCTTTAGTAACATATGAATTCCAAAATACATGTATGACACCAGCATCATCGCAGAAATAGTTTGGTCCTTCGAGCCGGATTTGAACCAGCGATCTATAAATATATAGAACGACATAAACATTTTTTTTTATTATTGCGATAAATCTAGTTTCTATTATCAAAAGGTATATGATTAAATAAATGAACAGCAGGATAGTGGAAGTTATGCATGCCGTCGCTGCAAGGTTTTTTAGTAAGCGACGTGCAAACAAAAATTCAGAAGAACCTACTCTCAGGCTCATGAAAGAGAGACGAGAAATTTCGACGCAGGCCGATTGGTCCAAACTCAGGCAGCTAAATAGGCAGATCTCGAAAAGTGTACGACGCGATATTCGCAAATATAACACCCAGCGGATACAAGAAGCTATAGAGCGAAACCAAGGCTCTAAAGTATTCCCAAGAGATTTGTCTAATGGGCAGAGTCAATTGACTAAATTGAAGAAGGATAACGGCGTCGTTGTTTCTTCCAAAGATTAGATTCTGGGAGAGGTTCAGAAGTTTTATAGACAGTTGTATGAGTCTTCACAAACGCCTGCTGACGGCTTGGCTCGAGATCCCAGATCCAAGCTAATTCGGCACTACAGCAAAGACATCCCGGACGTCAGTCTGTACGAGATCAGAATGGCTCTCAAGCAGCTAAAGAACGGAAAGGCACCGGGTGACGATGGAATTACTACCGAACTTCTGAAGGCGGGTGGTACACCGATACTTAAGGCCCTTCAGAAACTTTTTAATTCTGTCGTGCTCGAGGGTGACGTTCTAGAGGCGTGGACCAGGAGCGTGGTGGTGTTATTTTTCAAAAAGCGTGATACAACCTGCTTGAAAAATTATAGACCGGCTTGACAACTTCCAGCCTCCCGAACAAGCCGGTTTCCGGAAAGGCTATAGTACCATAGACCACATACACACACTACGCCAAATTACATAAAAGACCGAGGAGTATAATCAGCCTCCGTGCATGGCGTTTGTGGACTATGAGAAAGCCTTTGATTCCGTCGAAACTTGGGCAGTGCCAGTCCCTCCAGAGATGCCAAATTTACTATCGGTATATCGAAAAGCTGCTGTGTTTGTATAGAAACGCCACTATGTCAGTCCGGATTGGGTCTGGGAGTACGAATCCCATTCCATTGCAGAGAGGTGTCAGACAAGGGGAGGATCGTGGACGATATCAGAGTCACTGGAGGAACTCGGTACAATGCTCAAGGATCTCAGCACATTTTCCCAACAAGTAGGTCTCACAATAAACATGGACAAAACCAAAGTAATGTTTAATGCCCATGTCATTCAAGTACCGGTTACTGTTGGCGATGCGATCCTTGAAGTTGTCGACCACTATGTTTACCTAGGACAAACAGTCCAGCTAGGTAGAGCGAACTTCGAGAAAGAGATAAACCGACGGATTCAACTCAGCTGGGCAGCGTTCGGGAAACTAAGGGAAATCTTCTCGTCCAAAATCCCACAGTGCCTTAAGTCTAAGGTCTATGACCAATGTGTGTTACCAGTGATGACATATGGAGCTGAGACGTGGTCTCTAAACGTTGACTTCATGACGAAGCTCAAGGTGGCTCAGCGTGCTATGGAATGGGCTATGCTCGGAATCTCTCTGCGAGATAAAATCCGCAATACGGAGATACGCAAGAGATCTGGCGTGACCGACATAGCCCGTAAGGTTAGCACGCTGAAGGGGAGATGGGCTGGCCACATCGCTCGACGAACCGATCACCGCTGGGGTAGAAAGGTTCTCGAGTGGCGACCACGAACTGGTCGACGCGGAGTAGGCCGTCCCCCCACCAGGTGGACCGACGACCTTGTGAAATCCGCGGGAGGCTGATGGATGCAGGTTTCACAGGACCGGCAGTTGTGGCGCTCTATGGTGGAGGCCTACGTCCAGCAGTGGACCTCAAAGGGCTGATTATGATGATGATATGATTAAAAGACAATCAAATAATATACAGAAAAAAAAGCGGTTAATTTTCTGAAACGGACAAAGTACGAACGTAGTTTCTATCAAATACAAACACAGAAATACAATCAAAGAATTTGTTATTTTAGTTAAATTAAAAAGTGATTCAAATCTCCTGGTATAAATATAAGGTGTGTACAAATTTGCTGAAGGTTAGATAAATATGGCCGCGTTCATGCTTGCGTTGACTAAGGGTAAGGCAAAAACTTAACATTAACATGGTTCATTTTTTTATAATCAATCTTATAGGATTAGGTCTAGTAGTTTGTTATACAAAGATAAAATTATTAGGTACCTATAGGATTTTTAGCGCACTAATTTCTGACTGAAATGTTACGAATACCGATCCAGGTAAATACCAACAACGAATTATGGCTGGAAAAAAATTTAGCAATGTATGGCAATATTTGCGTTACGGCTTAATAGTGAATTGTATTGGAATCATGGAATTCAGTAACATCTTGGCTGATATATAAACATTCCTGTCTGTATCGTCGCCAGTGAACCGCTGCCTTACCTCTATATTTATTAATAGCCACATTCTTATATAATAATAACATTGGAGAATTCCTATCGATTCCGGTAACAAACACTTTCCGATCGGGTGCACACAAACCAGTGAGTTATTTTGTCTTAAAATAACCGCAGCCCAGATTTTGATCAATCAAAATGTTAGATATATTCGCCTCTTAGCAAATGTACCTACGGCGTCTATTTAAAACAAATATTCACTATTTTTTTTGGGATTGGAGGTAAACGAGCAAGCGTGTCATCTGATGGTAAGCAACTAATGCCGGCCATGGACACCTGAACACAGATAGTGTTACAATTGCGATGCCGGCTTTTAAAGTAGGATAGGAAAGGGTTGGGCCTCCGAATAGCTATCTCGCTCACTGAGCGAAACGTGGCATGATGAGCAACTTTACGGCGACATTCTGAGACGTCGTGGTATTTCATCGGTTGAGACGACCCATTTTTACAGCGAAGTGCGTGGCTCTACCACTGATCAGGCTTTACCTTTAGTTTAACATCTCGCTGGAGGAATCCGTCCTGTCATAGTTGGATGAGAGTAGGCAATATGCTTATCTATAGAGTTGATATCTATGCCAGATTCTCCAGGTCCATTTCAACTGAATGGTTGTTAATGAGTAAGAATTGAAGAAGTATATAAAACTATCCCGTGAAAACTTCATACATATCTCCATAACTATCTAGACCACTAAAAAGGTCATTGCTCCACTCCTATTGGATATAACTGTATGATATATGGCCCAGGTCAAATACCACCTCTCAGAATATCGACGTAAAGTGGCTTTTACCGCGTTTCGCTTGGTGAAAGAGGTATTCGGAGGCCCAATCTCTTTCCCCCGCCCTTTGCCATCCCACTCCTGATCCCGTCCATATCCCATTGTAAGGGCCCGCAACGCAACTGTAACACTCTACGTATTCAGGTGTCCACGGGCGGCGTTTTTTACTGACCATCAGGTGACATTCCTGCTCGTTTACCCCTATACCATAAAAAAAACATTACGATCGGACTCCTTGTATCATACTTGGTGCCTGTAGCCTGCGTCGATAAATAGGAGTGTTTTTCCAGGGTTATAATATAGACAAAAAACAGTTTTTTTTTAAAGCTGGGTTTATTACAAATAGTGTAGATTGTCTTACAATTTTACAAATAACAATAAACATCCATATCACATGTGCGCGCCTATATTTATGTGCTATCATGCAAACAAACATACCGACATACATATTTTAATACTGGTGAAGTACCTAAGGACAAATAGGGGGTATTACATAAAGTTTGTATATTAATGTTCTTTACACTTTCTTAAAGTAAATAAATTTACACATTTTTACAATAAAAACTTTGCTTATAACTAAACCATGTTCTCGAATAGGCTTTATGGCTACATTCAGTTGATGGATTTCGATTCAGATGTTTTGAAAATCAACAGCTTGGTGGACGCGTAAGAAGCTATAAGAATTCCATACTATGAAAAGATGTAAAAAATAATTTCTGTAGTGTTCGCGGCGTTTTTGTGAATATTAAAAAAAGTTATTTCTGTCAAATATAAACAGCATATCCTACATAATAAAAAATGTAATATAAAATTTTGGCGCGAACATAAGTATATTGTAACCCAATTACATTAAAACCCAATTACATTAAAAAAAAAAACACAACTTTAATCCTATTAGGCTAATATTTCGTATTTTTTCTTTATTAATAGCTAACAGGTACAGTATATTATGTTACATGTCCTTAGATACCAGCAAACTATTCACAGTAATTACAAAAATTAAATTAATACTTTAGTTATTTTATATTGACTAGTTTTTTTTGTTTCTTTTACAAAATATATATGTATAATAATTTAAATATGAAAAAAGGCCAGAACTCAATTCACGATCAAATCCTCATTAAAGTAGTCGTATGAACAGTAATAGGCAAAATCATGTACACAATACAGCTGTGATATTAACTATAATTTGGAGGAATGTCGGTAAAACAGTTAATTAATATAAATTGATACTATAATTTTAGAAATCGAAATCTATTGTACTGATTCCGATTTCTTATAAACGACACAACCTCTTTAAATTAAATGAACGCCGGTGGCACGAAAATGCACATTGTCACGTTCCACATAAGCCGTGCGTGAACGCGAGCCCGCGATATAACAGATAGAGAGGCACAATCGCACGGCTTGTGTTATTGTGATGTATCTGAATCCCTTTCCACGATCTTTTTTGATGAATAATTTAGTCAAATGATCGGTCTGAAGTTGAGATATTTATCTTACTAGCTGACCCGGCGAACTTTGTTCAACAACAAAAGTAATAAATGAGTAAATTTTGGATATCATGAGGTTCAATTTGTGCTATTTATCGGCTTTAACTGCTGTCCCGCTATGTTAATACTGCAATATCTTCGAAAATATTCGTTTAAATTGCATGCTGTAAAGGGCCAGGATCATCTATGTTACATGCACAATCTATTTAAGACACTTAATTGGATGAAAATTAATGCTGTAATGTTTAAAATCGCTTCGTAAATAAGCCATTATTTCTCGTAAAAAGTAAAAAAATAAACACGGTCAATGTGGTGGTCGCGTACTTTTTTGTAGACCTTCTGAAGGTGTTTAATAATGTAGAACATTGTTTTGATCTATCACTTAGGGTTCAGCCAGCGTTTGCAATTAAAGTGCTAAATCTCGAAAATTATCATTTTTTCTTTACAACATCAAATATGAATTATAGATCAAAACTACCCCGTTGACACCCTCTAACTATTAAAAAAACCGCATCAAAATCTGTTGCGTATTTTTAAAGATATTAGCATATAAGGGGACAGACAGCGGAAAGTGACTTTGTTTTATAGTATGTAATGATAATAAATGCAAAATGGTGGCAATTTCTAAAAGCCAATTTGTAATTCCCGCCTTGTCGTTTGTCAAAAGTTTAAGGTGTTTTTAGATTTAAGTTTTTAAATTTTTATATCAGTTATATAGAACTGTAAATTATACATAATATTGCCTCTGACTCTTATTGTAACTAAATACTATAATATAATATATTATTATATTCAATTAAAGTGTTCAGATTCAAGTATATATTTACATTATAGATTTTAATATAATAATTGCTCCCTTAGGTAAATATCTACAAGATTTGTGATATTCTATTCTAGAGTAAAAATCGATACAGGGAACAAGTATTGTGTAAATTTCTTCTTATATTATAAATTTTTTTTTTGGTAGGAAGCCTTGGATTTCGGTACAAAAAAATAAATGAAAGATAAATTATAAAATGCTAATTATTGTTTGTTAGTAGTTTGTTACATGTTAGACTGAATTAAGCTCTTTATTTTTTATTAATAAAAGAATTAAAGATTTTTATTTGAGTTACTGGCAGAATTGAAGTAAATGTAAAAAAATACCAATTTTACTCAAATCCAAGGCATTCTAAATGCATTATTTTTAAAAATGTGCATTTAAAATGACATTGAGTGTCAATAATTATCACTATTTTCTAGTAAAGCGTTATTTTATTATTGTATCATGAGTTTTGAGCTCCCGTCTCCAACATTCTAATAAGCTTAAATCTACTGAATACCTCAACAGATCATAAATAAAACTCAAATGGAATAGAGGTTTCAACACTTACTAATTTGTGTTTTTTTTTTATATATAACATATTTGTTTATAAGAATTCTAATTTAAAAAAAATCATAATTAGTTTTATTTTTTTCATATTGTTTTTGGAATTTTTATAGAGGTTTTAACTTTAATACAGAGTGCATCAAGTGTACTAATTATAAATTTGTCTCATTATTATTATTAAGAATGTTAGATTTCCTTCAGAATAGAATTTTAAGAATATTTTTTCAAAATAGTAGTATGTTATCTGGTATTTGGAAATTATTTTATTAGTATGACAGCCAATAACTACAACAGTGGATACAGAAGATGAGGCATGCCCAGATGAGGCTCTGTTTTGAAAGATTTATGACAGGTTTTTTTTACTAATTGGAAAAGGTTTAGAAACATAGTACCATTATGTTAATGAGGGAACTCCCGAATTAAAGTATGCACTTTAATTGGTGGCCATGCCTCAAAATTATTATACTTATTATTTCAGTGGAGTTTCCAGTATCACCACATCTCATTCCAACTCATCGATATGTTGACTTAATATGTATATTAAAGAATATGACTAGAGTAAGTAGACCATTATTGACAATATTTAATTAGCTTGGTTTAGTAACTAAACTTGTGCTGCTTTTAGACTTTGTATCATGAGGAGGTAAAGGCTTTGCTATACCAACTTTCACAATCCCTCTTGGAGCACCCTTAAGAGCTTGCACAGCCTGGTCAAGTGTTGCATTCTTAATACTGATTCCGTTTACAGACATCACTCTATCACCAGGTGATATATCTCCATGCTTTTCAGCTACACCACCTGGCACTAAGCTTCTCACTACTATAACAGTACCTAGAGGATCCACAGGATCTTGGTAATCTAAGATTGAAAAACCTAAACCTTGATCACCTTTAACTAATTCTACAATATCTTCTCTGCTCTGCCACATAGCTAGTCCAGAAACACACTCCAAGGACCTGGACTTCTTTGAGTGCTCAGAGTGATTTGTAAGTGTAGCTGTACTAGAAGTATTTATGGATGTATCCGACTGTGCTTTAATTATAGAAGTTAGATTATTTAAACTGCCAGATATTATCTTTCTTGCTTCAAAACCTTCTCTATCTGGTGCCAAGTTTATCAAGGGCCGAGGTCCACTATCAACACTGTTTCTAGCACAAACTAATCTCACTCTACTTGGAAGATTCTTTAAAATATTTACAACTTCTGTATGCGTGAGACCATGAAGTCTATATTCATTTACTTCTAGAAGTTCATCACCAGCTGATAAACTGCCTTCTTGGCCGACTGGTCCTTCTGGAAGAACAGATCTTATGTAATGATGGGGTCTGACTTCCTGACCACCTTCAACATCAACAGTTCCCTCTAGACTTATACCGAGACCTTCAAGTTTATTGACTTCTGCAATCAATACCTCCTTTTCGGGGCCAATTTCTTCACTCCACTTTTGCTTTATTTCTTCTTTATCAATAGCCAATATTGCGTCAAATCTTCGATCTAATTCTTCTTGAGTTGGTTCTTCTCTATCACCAATTTCTAAAACACCAGAATCTATAGTGGTATTAGATTCAGGTTCAGGATCTATTTCTACTGTACTATTATCAGCTTGAGAAGGCACTGGGAACCAGGATAAGGTTGTGGTTGATGGTGACGGGGAACTCGGTCTCTCCTCATTGAATATTGCCAATTGGAGATGTTCATACTTTGGACCACGCAAATATCTTTCTAATACTAAGTGAACAGATATGCCTGTGTTTCTTAATAATTCTACGGATTGTGGGTTTGTCTTATCGGCTAAAGACACTCCATCCACTTCAATTATTCTATCATTAATCTTAATTTTACCACTCTGTTCGGCACTGCTACCCTCTATAATACTTTTTACAAATATTCCTGATAATTCCTCTTTCTCACAGACATACCCTGCCACTGTGATACCTAATCCATACACATTTTTATTTAAATCAACATGCACAATCTCAATTTCAGGCAAGTTCGGAATCTCTACAGGAACAGTGATAGTAATTGTTGGTGATATTGAATCAGATATAATGGGATGGTCAGGGATCTGCTGTGGATTGTCTCCAATAACACTGACAGCAGCAGCTACAAGGCTTGTTTCAGTGTCCCTGTTTAGTCCATTTATATAATCAGTGTAGCACTGTGATAAATCATACACAGCTCCATAACCCGTCTCGATGAGGTGACGATCAAGGAGTTCAGGATCCGCAATAATTTTCGTAGGCACTAGCGCTGTCCCGGGCAGTGGATCTCGCAAAGCAGCCGCAGGATCAGCAGGTCTAGCTACTAATAGTCGCACGGTGGGTCCCGACTGTCTGAGTACGGCTGCTACTTGTTCAGAGGTAAAACCGCGCAAGTTCACAGAGCCAACCTGTAAGACGTGATCACCACTTTGCAGCCGTCCATCCTTGTCAGCGACACCGCCAGGGAGTACGTATTTGATCACAACACCTGTACTTCTCCCTCCTACAAGATTGAACCCAAGGCCGTTGCCATCATTTGTGAGCTCAACAACTTCAACCTGCGCCCACTCAGTACTCAGCACCATCGCGGTTCGTCTCACCATCAGAACACTCCCGTCGTTACGTGATACAGAGAGCGCGAACTGCGCGGAGGTTATGAGCCTCCAGCGCCAACATCGCTCTGTTTATGTTACGAATACCGACAAAAAGTACTTCCGAACGTAAATAATTCGACGCAAACCGCTTTTAACGTAAGAAAATTATAATAAAGTTGTATGACATTTACATACTTGCTGAAATCGGAGACAGTAGAATGTGGCCAGCCGCACGCAGGTGTGTCCGTCGTATAAATGATTATTCTACTATTTCTATAATATTTAATAAAAATATTTCTACCTGGTAAACAGTTTGATAGTCGGGTAAATTTTTATTTGAATTTAATATTGTGAGCTATTATTTATACCAATAAAATAAATAAATGACTGTTAATGGACCCAGTAAAAAGCTTTCAGTTGAAAATTATTGTATTGAAGAAATTGAAGTGAAGCACGTAATAATTGGTTGAAATATATAATATATATATATATATTAATTCAATCTTTTAACATCAAAACTCGCTTAATACATAAGGCTACTCCTGTACTTCTACCAACACCAATATGTTGGTAGAAGTACAGGAGTAGCACGGAATGAAAATCAAAAATGACGCTATTAAATTTAATACAATTATTATCGTGACAGCGCAGCTCTAACATTTTATACAAAACATATGTCAGCTAACCAGTGGTTATTTACTCCTTCACTAGATGTCGGAGCTATCGGAAAACTATAATTTGCAGGGAAGAAAATAGATGTCGTTAATAGCCTACCAGTAGTTATCTACTCCTTCACTAGATGTCGGAGCTATCGTAAAACTATAATTTACCGGCGAGAAAATAGATGTCGTTAATAAGACACTTATGTGTCGGAAGTTCCGACACATAAATGTAACAAGATTTAGTTCCGACTCGGAACTAAATCTTGTTACATTTATGCACTGATAAATTAAGTTAGATTGATTTCTTAGATTTTCGCGAATCACACTCATAACATTAAACAACTCTTTATGGATTATATCGCGTTTATTTAGAACTTATTTTTATTTAATTCCCGACGTGAAAAACTCGTGAAAATGATCTCTGTAAAAAGTTCGAAACGTCGGGAATTAAATAAAAATAAGTTCTAAATAAACGCGACATATTCCATAAAGAGTTGTTTTAATGTTATAAGTTATATTGGTCTAAACATAATATAATAATTATTAGTAGCACCTAATCTTATTAAAACATTCAATCGATCGACCCTTAATAGCGTCAAAACAAACGTTTTTAGTAGTATTTACCTATTTGTGTGAACATAAAATGGCCTGGTCTATTTTATCTGCAAATAATAGATATCTATACTTGTGTGGTTTTCCATGCGGTGTCGCAATGCAATTTCCTTTTGGCATTCTTTTGCTTTTCTGGGCAATGCACAATTGCTGGGCAATTATTGTAACGTACTTAATAGAAACTTTTTATAAGTACATAGTTACCTACCACCAGCACACCAGCTTATATCCTGACCACCTATCACATGGGACGAGGTCATGGGAACCCTTATCACTTCTTATGATGTCGTCTGAATTTGGACAATTTTTTTGTGCTGTGTTTTGTTTATTCTCTTCAATCGTAGGATAGGGATATTAAGGACAGATTGTAGTTCAGTAGTTAGTTTTCCGTAGTTAATGTTCAGTAGTTAATCTACTTGTTAGGTAGGTAGTACCCAGTAAATATACTCAGATACCGAGGTACCGATATTGAACGGACTAAATGAATCGGATGGATTATAGTTTCGAACTATTGGATAAGACATACAGATTTTTAAAAAATTAAAAATTTGGAAAATCCAAAAGTGCGCGCCTCACACGCTATTTGTCCTAGAAATCGGAGAAATTTGAATTGAATATAAGAAAAAAAGAATATTATCATTGATGAAATAACTGTTTTAACACAGCACTATTTTTTTTTGAATATATAGTTATAAATAAAAAAAAAATAAAAAAAATAATTTTCTCATAGCACCTGTTTTTGAAAAAATTATTTTCTACATTACCGACAAACGGTGCGAAAAATAAGAAAAAAACAAAAAAAATGGTTGAGATACGGAATTCGTTATTCTGTAGAAGAACTTTCATTTATATCTTTTGAATCGTTCAGAGTTTAATCACGCCAAGCAATAGGGATCATCCTCAGGATGTACAGAAACGTTTAAAAAAAGATTCAACTCATTTCATCGCGTATTTTTTTCTTAATCGATGGAACGCACAGACATACAGACCAACGGACGACAATTTTGTTTTTTTATAAATACATATTTCATCATAATTATTGATGTATATGAAAAAAAAAACCTAACTGAACTAACAATTAGAGTTCCTAGTTGCAGAAACATCCATTTTTTCGCGACGTTTATTGATAACTTTTGGTATAAAAACGATTTCATGTTGTAAAATCGTCGCAGAGCGGTCTTTCGAGAATAGAGCACACCCATATGCTAAAGCGTTGTGAGGCGCGCAATACAAAAGTTTATCAAAATTACTAGGGGAGACCGGGTACAAAAGTAACACTTCTTAGTTTTGTATTGGTTTTAATATTTTCAGTAAATTAGGTAACATAATCATATATGAATTCAGTTTTGTGTACTTTATACCAGTAGCTCGATTTATCAAACGTCAAACGTAAAAAAACGTCCAGTGGGAGAGCACACGGCTTCTGATCTAGAGGTCCGGGTTCGAATCCTGACAGTGGCTCAGACCAATGACTTTTAGAAATTGTTTTCGGAAGTTAAAGTGTGATAAATATCGATGACTGAAAACTTTGTGCCCGGTATGGCAATAGGTTTGCCACCTATTCCATTTGGGACGTAAACATAACGGCGAGACGAGGCGTAATAGCCGCTGCCTACACCTTCGGGTAATAAAAGGCGTGAAGTTATGTTATGTAAGAGTAAAAAAAAGGTTAGTTGTTACTTTTAACCACGTACGCAGGTCGAAAGTAATTGCTAATGAATGCTCTATTATTTGTTAAATCTACAAATATTACTTTAAAGTATAGTCTTGGTGGTCCAGTGGTCGAGTACACGGTTTCTGAATCCAGAGGTCGCGGGGTCGCGGGTTCGAATCCTGGCACACGCCAATGCTTTTCGAAATTAAATTGCTTACACGTTCGGGTAGAAAAAGACGTGAAGTTATGTTATGTTGTTACTTCAAAGATTTTGATAAATAGAAATATACAGAATGATTTCTCATCCAATAATTTGTAGCTATGTTTAACATTCTCTTGAATGGCCCAAACACTGCTCTCTCCAGAGGCTGCTGTTTTTGAATTCATTGGGGTGGTAATTACAGCAATACTTTTTGGTTTCCTTTAGGAAAATCTAGTGCTTGATTTAATATATGATAATTGAGCAATAACTAGCATTTTTCATTAACTGTTGGCTTGATTTATCTCTTATAATGTTGTCGAAACAGTAAAAATTCTGCATTCTGAATTCATCCACTAGCATTCATAGCTCCTACATAACTCTAAAGTACTATCATATATTATGGTCTTGGATTCGTTTTAATATGAAAGAAAGTATTTGTCCTCCGTGAGAATTAATTACAACGGCAAAAGTTACTGGTCTTCAACCTTCTACTGCCAAATCTCCTTATTTAGTTCCTTGTATCTAGGTTTGGACATTATTATCCATATTCCAGATATACCTGGGTTATTTTTACCTTTTTGGTAATTAAATCATTAGAAGGATAGATGTAACATGTCACTTTTGAACAATAGATCTGTTATTTTTGTAACTTTCCTCATTTTTGTTGAAACATGAAATATAACTTTCAAACGTAAATGTAATCTCAAATGGATCTACAATCATTTAGATGTCTACCATTCTTTTGCCATCACGTAAACGTTAAATAAGATAAAATCGTTTGGTTTTGCAAAAACACTTTATTCTCATTCTCTAACACAACCTCGTGACGTAGGTACGTGGCGATTAACTGCAAGCAAGGAAGGTCCTCCCACATATCTTGTGACAGTGGGTTAGGCATTATTCGGCTTTTGGATAAATCTAGAGAGTGTTTGTAACTTCTTTCTACCCGCGGTTACTGTTGTTCCCGCTCTCCCCATAAAGATTATGAATGATAATAGAAAAGAAAATTTCAAAGAAATGAGTCAAGCAATACAGTCTCGGTAATAATACAGTCTCGGTAGCCTAGTGGTCGAGCACACGGCTTCTGATCTAGAGGTCCGGGTTCGATTCCTGACACTAGCTCACACCAATGACTTTTCGAAATTGTTTTCGGAAGTTATTTGTGATAAATATCGATGACTGAAAACTTTGTTCCCGGTATGGCAATAGGTTCGCCACCTATTCCATTTTGGACGTAAACATAACGGCGAGACGAGGCTTAACAACCGCTGCCTACACCTTCGGGTAACAAAAAAGAATTGAAGAAGAAAAAAAATTAAATTTCTGGAAGATGGAATATATTTATGCACTTTAAAGAAATCTTTAAAACTAAAAACTATTTAATATTAATATTTCACATTGTAATAATAAATATTATTTTTATTGATATAGGTATTATTTTACATTTATTCCAAATAAAAATCATACGAGGCAACTATCCTCCGAAGCATTTTCCACGCTGAGCTACCTACTACCCGCCGCGGTAGGCAACTGTCCCTTTTCGGGGAGGTCTAATACAACAGTTTTTATTCAAAACTTTAGACTATTATGTACCTACAAATATGCAATTATAGAAGAAGGAAGAGAATATTTTCTTTAATTAATGTTTTAAATAAATTAGGTGGGACAACTATCCGGCTTTTATACACTAAGTGTTTCGCAATAATATAAACATTAAGCTATACATACATAACTTCACGCCTTTTGTTACCCGAAGGTGTAGGCAGCGGCTGTTAAGCCTCGTCTCGCCGTTATGTTTACCTCCCAAATGGAATAGGTGGCGAACCTATTGCCATACCGGGCACAAAGTTTTCAGTCATCGATATTTATCACACATAACTTCCGAAAATAATTTCGAAAAGTCATTGGTGTGAGCCAGTGTCTGGAATCGAACCCGGACCTCTGGATCAGAAGCCGTGTGCTCGACCACTGCGCCACCGAGACTATACATTAAGCAATACTTGTTAAATTAAATTCAGTAAACTAGCCTACTATTCAAATAATTAAATAATTAATAGAAAAACTATAATTTTAATGTCGTCTACCCCATAGATTTAGTATAGACTATAATAGATGGCACATGTCAAGAAAAATGTACTAATATTCATCACTGACAGCGCAACCGCGTAAACCTATTAGATTTTCAGGATATTTACATTTCAACACATGAACATTAACTATGTAAAAGTTGACACTTTGAAGCGCTTTTTACGCACACATTAATAAGTCACTCACACATCACAACTCATTTTTGGTCTCTTTGACTATTGCCGATCTATTATTCTTATATCTATGGTCTATACAAAGTAGATCGTAATAGGTAGGTATAGATGGATAACAATATGGCGCCTATCATCCATAGACAAAGACATATGAATGTTTTATATATATTTATTTATATTATACAGTTCTTTGATTTTATTGCAATTAACCTATTTACATAGACACAAATTCATAAAATTTAAGTCTGAAATCAGTAAACCTAATCATTTAAGCAAAGGCAGTAATGATGCGTTACCAATCCTAGATATTTAGGTATATTTTAACAGCGGTAGAGTCACGGAGTGTTGCGTGGATGGGCCGGCTCGACCTGTGAAATGCCACGATTTCTCAGAATATCGACGTGAAGTGCCGCGTTTCGCTCTCCCCCCTCCCCCCACCCTGTATTTCCAACTCCCTTCTCCCGTTTTAAGGGCTAGCAACGCAACTCTAGTGTAATGCAGGGGTCCATGGGCGACGTTAGTTGCTCACCATCGGCCCAGAGAAGTTCTACACCCGCTGAACTTATTGCATTATAATAGGTATTAGTGGGTGATGAAGGGGTGAAAAAATAGGGTCAAGTGTATTTTTTGATGTAAAATCAGAACACGGCACACACTTAACATAACTTCACGCCTTTTTCTACCCGAAGGTGTAGGCTGTAAAAATTATGTTAGTACCTACATAGGTGTGAAATTATTTTGAATAAATATAAATTATACCGACTACGAAACGAATTATTTCTTAGAAAGCGTCCACCTCCTATAGGTATTTTGTCTAATCAGTTAGTCAATACCTGTACCTACATTTTTAAAATATTTGTACCTACTTATTTAGATAATTGCGAATACGAGATGATTCTTATTGTTCTAATTTTAGTAATAAACAACGTTATTTTTTATTAATTGCGGCCTATTCATATTATGACACTCAGAATCTTCAATAGATAAGGAAAATATAATGATATCTATTTAAGTAATAAATAATAATTAAAATAATATCGGTAGCTTTAATTTATTTATTTAATTAGGTACCTACCTATACTTGCACATAAGACCAGTTTTTTATAATTTTATTTTATTTAATAATAATATAAATACCTATCTAAAAGTACCACGCATAGCTAATACCTTCAGTTAGATATGTCTATCTATATCTACATGTATGAAGTAACATTAGATTAGAATCACTCCAGAACACGTAGACATCTAAGTAACAAACGACATAAAACATAGTGAATACATAACGCTGTCGTAACATGTAACTGATGTTATAGCACGCGCGGATATCGAACCCCCCACCTCTGCGGTGACTGGAGGGACCGACACCACTCTCCCTGCAACATCCACCCGGCCGTGAGCCAATGGCGGGCGCCGGCCCGCGCAATAGGAGCGCGGCGGGCTCGTGGGGCGGGGCCGCTGGAGTGGCGCGAGCCGCGCCGGGGGCTCCGGCCGCCACTCTCGCCCCGAGAGCCACTAGAGGCTGAGCCGTCGAGTGGCGTCGAGTGTCGGTCGGTCGGATGTCCGCGGAGGGCGGCGACTATTCGCCGTGTCCGGCGGAGGCGCTGCCGGAGCTGAGCGCTGCCGAGCTGGCGATGAGCCTGTCTCCCAAATCGGCGCTGCTGCAGCAGAACCTGTCCCAGCTGCAGCTTCAACATTCCACACCGTTCTCGGTCACCGATATCCTGTCACCTATCGAGGAGTACCGCAAGCTGGAGCTGGCGAACAACCCGCCGTCGCCGTACAGGTGCGTGGATCGATCGGTCGGGCGGGGGGGGTGCCGCCCTCCACCCGCTCATTTTTCGAGTGGCGAAGGTCCCGAGGAGAGTGCTTGAGCATCGTTCGTAGTCGAAGGATATAGTTCTGTGTGGTTTGTTTGTGCAGGTATGTTGTGATTAGCGGTCAAGTGCTGGTGTGTGCGGTCAACGATGTGATGTAGGCACGGGGTTCCTATACGTAGTAGCGCGTGACGTCACTGTACTTAATAATGACCCGTATGAATGATAGTGGACCTAGAATAACGCCTTGAGGGAGAGTTACGCCTACGTTGAACACGGCCGGTTGCAATCATGCCAGTGGAAGACCAGTATTATATGTAGGTATCTACATACATTGTCAAAACGCGGCTTAGTAAAATAAAAGTGAATAGGATGTGTGCCTCACGCTACCAACAACGAAACAATTTGCTTCGAATAAATAGTTAGCAGTCAAATAAACGAGATCATAATAAAAATACAATTGAATAATGTTTTCAAAACATTAGGTACTTGATAATCTACAATCGTTAATAATTTGAATAAATAGTAAAGTAAAAATAGTAAAAAATGCGAATATGTTCCGAGGCTCAATATTTTTTCCATAATAACATTCCAAAAAATAAATTAAACCATAAATATTTATTGGTTTAATTCGTGTCTACTTTAATAAATTTAATTATACCTAAGTATATCTATCTATAAATAAAAACGCTTAAATATAGGTAGGCCTAAATATCAACAAGTTCAAAATATTATAAGTATTTTTAACAGTCATTACTCTTTACCGCTAACGTTAAATATTAAGGAAGTACACACTGTTTAAATTGATTATCTTATTTCTAAATTAAAAAATCAGTTTCCTTACAAATCCCATCTGAATTTAATGCACACTATAGCAAATTTAAAAAAATGCGTGCGTCGTTAACTGCAGTTTTTCTTTTTTTCATAAAAAAACCATATATAAAAATGTTTTTACTAGTTTTTTTTTAAATTTAGGCCTACACAAACAATTTTCTTTGCTTTGAATAAAGAACGCTCGTTAGACAATTATGTATCCTCCTCTATATTGAAAAAATATTTTATGTATATACTTACTGGCTGACCCGGCGAACTTTGTTCCGCATCAAAAGTAATAAATGAGTAAATTTTGAATATCATGATGTTCAATTTATGCTATTTATCGGCTTTAACGGCTCTCCCGCTATGTTAATACTGCAATATCTTCGAAAATATTCGTCTAAATTGCATGCTGTTAAGGGTCAGGATCATTTATATTACATGCAGAATCTATTTAAGACACTTAATTGCATAACAATTAATGCTGTAATGTTTAAAATCGCTTCGTATATAAGCCATTATTTCTCGTAAAAAGTAAAAATGGTCATTGTGGGTTATCCCTAAGAGATAGACATATACCCTTGCGGACTTTTTTATAGAACTTCTGAATGTGTTTAATAATGTAGAACATTGTTTTGATCCATCACTAAGGGTTCAGCCAGCGTTTGCAATTAAAGTGCTAAATCTCGAAAATTTTATTTTTTATTTACAGTATCATATATGAAATATAGATGAAAAGCACCCCGTTGACACCCTCTGACTATTAAAAAAACCGCATCAAAATCCGGTGCGTAGTTTTAAAGATATAAGCATATAAGGGGACAGACGGCGAAAAGAGACTTTGTTTTATATTATGTAATGATGATGATGATAATTATTATTATAACAATTAATAAATATTGATGGTAGGTTCTAAAATAAAACAAAATTATTATATCCATCTATTTATTTTAAAATTATTTCTTTCTCCAATTTCATGATTAGTTTGAACTTCACTCTTGTCAATTTAGTAAGAACCTAGTACCTACCTAGGTACTCCATATTTTTTTTTGAAATCAGCTTTTATTAGTTGTTTTACATGTTTGTAATAGGCACATAGGACATAACCATACATAAGACATACCTATACCAAATATTTTCTATATCATTTATCTTGTCCATGTTATAATGAAATTTTAATTATAGTCGAGTCAATTTAATAGGCAACTTTTGACGTCTGTCAATTTTATTATTTTAGTGAGATGAGCTGCACAAAAACATCGATTAAAGTGAATGAATCGATACAGATATGAATTTTTTTTTAATCTTTGGGTGAATCGGTGTCACATTATTATGTTTTCTTTCATTTTCTAAGGATTAGGAATGACTAATTTATTAATACTAAACACTGACCACAACATGGTTATTAATTTACAGTAGTATTTCTTCACAAGTAATCGATACATTTGATTCTACTTATCAGCTTTTGAATTTTAGAGTAACATCCCTACCGTTTTAAAAAGTTGTTGATTAGACGACGCCGACGTAACATGGTGAAATTATTTGTTGTTTAAAATTGTTTTTATGTGAAAGCAAATAGTGAAATTTCTTGTATCAGTCATTACTACAATAAATTGTGATTGTAATTGAAAACAAATTACAAGTAAATTGTGCAGTTAAAACATAACAAAAAAAAAATACTATTTCATGCCCGCCGTTACAAGTTTACGTTGTTGATTTTTGATGAACTGTCAAATGTTGCCTAATAAAATGACCCGACTATAATTTAAATATCGTTCGTATTCGTCCATAGATGTACCTATCTAGAAACTTTTTCGAATGGTACAGTGTTACTGATTTTGACGCTTATTATTTTTAATGATATTTTTTTAAAGTAATTAATTTAATTCAATTTAATATTTAAGTAAAATTCCAATGACCGCGAAAGCTATTTTTCGTTCATCCAAATCAACCAATCAATCTTACCCATAAAGTGTTCGGGAAAAAGTAAACAAAAGCGTGAAAGTGAGTTTTATGTAAACTAATAACAATAATAATATAAATAAATGTATCTGCTTCTTGATAACTAAACTGTGACTACTTACCTACTTAGGATATTAATGATATTAACAAGTGTGCACTGGGCGGAAAAATATCTTGGGACTTTACATTTTTCTACAAGTACTATGAGCACTCATTAATGACGCTTAAACAACGTAATAAAACCTCTGCGCTTTTTGTAAGTGTCTATAAAATTAGTAACGATTGTATTGCTGCACTAAAGGTATGACAATGCTAGAGTAGATAGGTAGGTACTTTTTATAAGCTTACAAAATGACAGGGGCATAGCTTGCTTCGGAAAAGCGCTGTAACAAATCTTTTTTATTAGTAATATAATTACACAAATCGGCTGAATATCCGTATTTCTATTATATACATTTAAAAGATCGAACAAAATTATATAGATAAGTAGAAGAAGCGAACAAAACACAATAAATCGAACTCTAGACTTGAAGTGTGTTACATATCAGTGTAAAGAAAGGCTAACAATAGGTTTAAACAGCGTTTTGCTAGTTGAAGTATGTATTTTGATTAGAGTAGGTAAATATTACAGAAACTACTACATTTTTAAATCTTCACGGCGAGAAATATTAAACCGCAATGCCATGCCACAAAAAAATATTTAAAAACACTAATAAAACGTTCAGTATGTCAATAATGGCAATATTGATGAGTCATTCAATTTAATTCCTTTATTTTTAAATGTGTATTACGAGTAACTATTTATATAGTTCTCTGTTGGCTGTTTTTTCTCTATATGTAAATTTATATCCTTTTCGATGTTGTATTTGATGAACGAATAGTCTGTAAATATGACGTAATTTTCTTAAAATCTTGCAATCGTAGTAAAAAGATTCTTTTGAATAGATAAATATGATTGCCGGGTTTTTACATCTACTAAGTATTTACGTGGACAAAAGTTAATTTGGTAGTGCTAAAGTGTAAACACAAGTACCTACATCGTAGTCAATTAGAAAAAAAAAATCTTTGGCTATGGAATATGTACCTATTAAATTTTGGCGGGATTCATTATTTTATTTTTCGTAAATTGGTTGGATTGTTATAGATAATAGATATTATTAAATCTCTGGCGTTTAAATAAATAGTGTGTTGAAAATGTTTTATTTTTGTATGACATATAGTAGGTACTAGATAATAGTTGATCCAGCAAACGTTGTCTTGCCAAAAAAATATCGTTTTTGTTAAACAAATCTATAAAGTCATAGGAAAGTTGAAACTGTACATTGAATTTTTTTACCTGTATGTTTGTTACGAATAAACTGTAAAAGTACTGCATGCATATTCAATTTTGTTTAAATGAAGCTAAGAGGTCGGGTCAACATGTAGGCTAAATAATATGACGCTATCAGTGCTATCACTAATTAGGGGTGAGCAATGAACCGTTAGGTATAGCTTTATCCGGTCTACGCAGACAAAGTCGCGGGCAAAAGCTAGTAATAAATAAAACAGATATTGCCTATTCTCAGACCTGACCCGATATGCACACAAAATTTCATGACAATCAATGAAGCCGTTTCGATGGAATAGGTACGGTAACTAACAGTCACGACGCGAGAATTTTATATATATATATATCTAGATACCTACTAGTTGATCCAGCGAACTTTTTTCCGCATCAAAAGGAAATTGTGGATTTATCACTTTTTCTTTCTGCGTCATACATGAATTATAGATAAAAACCACCCCGTTGACACTCTCTATCTAATAAAAAAAGCCGCTTCAAAATCCGTCGCGTAGTTTCAAAGATATAAGCATATATGTAAGGGGACAGACAGCGGAGAGCGACTTTATTTTATACTATGTAATGATTAATGTGCCTACCACAGAAATAGATCAAGATAGAACGGCCGCGATGTCATATTTCCATACATTTCGAGCGTGTCACTTTTTTGAAAAACCACGCCCACAGCGTGACGTCATTTTCATTGTGAGCGGGGCGACTAGTTAGGAGACACACACATTAGATTATCACACACATAGATTATTACACATCGATGTTAATATCGGCAACGTGTGTTAATTTTATTATTTTTATATTTTACCAACTTTATTGATTTTGTGTAACGATAATCATACAAAGTAAAACATGTTAAATACTTTAATCCGACATATTAAAACCTAAAACATATTTTTCCAACAGTATATAAAATTTAATTATAAATATTTTACTGTCCTTGAAACTATACATATTTATTAAATATTTGCCTTTTTGTAAGGGTTGGCCTCACAGTCCTGGTTAAATAACGAAACCGAACTAGTCTACATATACCTCGGTTACTGCCCGTTTGAGAAGAACGAGATGATTTTCCATCGGCGATTGGTCAAATTGGTGAAAACTTATACTGTCAAATAAACTGCTGCCAATGTAATTACGAAGCACTTTGGTTGAAATTTGTGGTGTTAGAATAAAGTAGGGACAAAGCAAGACATGAGCTGATACTCAAATTATTATTGAATTAATTTATCGAGAAGTCCTAAGACTCAACGATACATGGAGTGCCCATCTCTAACATTCGAAGACCAATCACAGCGATTAACAGACACAGCGATTAACTGGCAGGTGTATTGTGTATTTCGTTCGATTCGACGTACATTACGCGTATAATTTATACGCGCAATGTTTTTGTATACGAGCGTTGAATGCGGACAGCAATGGATATTCATCATAACGAAAAAATATACAAATTGTGACCGTAATTATTGAACATAGTAAAAGTAAAACAATAATTTATAATCTCAAAAAAATACTTTCTACTGATTTTCTGTACTTACTGATCATACGAAATATTTCCTTTTTTCATATTTGATTCACTACTTTTGTTTTTACAATTTACCACAGCATAATAAGGCATATATGTGACGTTTTATCTATTTTGTTACGTCCTGAACGCATGGCAGGAACGCTCGTTGCGTAATGAGAGCGAGTTTCGAAAAGCATGCAATATAGTGCATGGTTTTGGCACGCTTGCCACGCCTATTCGCCGTTCTATCTTGATCTATTTCTGTGGTGCCTACCTAGATTTAGGCAGTTTACCTGTTCTATGGTTAAAACTTTACCACTCATTCAAGATACCTTATGGGCTGAGATATTAGGTTATTTACCTAGTGAAAGATTGTTAATATGAAGTTTTTATTAAAATAATTTAACATAAAACAACTCGTCTTCACTTATTAAATAAATAAAACTTCTCTTAAGTTTCCTTATTAGTGATCGATCTTTGATTTCCGTAAGTGTGAGCAGTGGCAATTATGCGTCATATGTCTATTTTTAATCTTTTGTAGGTAGCCATTTTTATATTCTACTGGGCAGTGCTTGATGTCATTTTAACTGATGGTGGTATGGTGACGACGAGGCCGTTGATGGTCGACTGTCCATTAGGGAACCTATAAACTCTATTTTTAAAGACACCTTCATAATATGTGTGTGTGCGTGTGTGTTTGTGTGAGGTACTAAAGTTTGAGGCCTATTTACATTGACAACGAAAACTGTTTATAAAATGACTCTGTTTGTAAAATGACACATTTTAAAATGTTAAATTTAAATATTGGCCTAATGCATAATGCCTAATAAAATATGAATCTTGTATTAGGTAAATAAAGTCTTTTTGTGTTTCAAAACTGAGTTAGCTTCGATTAAATATGCCGTCGGTATTTCATTCGGCGACACAACGTTGCCCAACACTGAGGCTTTTGAGACCATAATAGTACATATGCACAAAATACTTACTTGCTGGTTTTAAGAGTTTTAGCATTTCTTAAATTTGCTAATTAAGTTTTCTTGATAGAGCGGTATTAAATTGATTATTTTTTACCAATTCTGCTATGGTTATAACAAATGAAATATTTCGCGAGCCGTGATCATGGAATCTGGTATTCGCGTATAGAAGAGAGAATAAGAAAATTGATTAAGTACGATATAGGTACCTAATCTGTACAAGTAGTTTCGTTCCAACAACCGTTACTCAAGCGTTAGATTTAACTGCTTTAAAATCAACAACATTGTAAAAGCGTCTATTTGATTTGACCATAGACAAGTGCGTGTTCACACCTACATATTTTTCCGCTACTGGTAAATAAACATTATTTTACATAACGACAAATATTCTTTGGCCATTTGTTATTTTAAAAATGTCTTGTAAACTCATCTTCGCTTACTTTACGACATACTGAGATACCTACTTACTTACTTCGTCGAGAGCGAGAGTAGTAAGTAGGTATAAAACGTGGAAATTAGGAAATAATTAAAATAATTTTATTTTTAAATGAACCATAATGATCAATGTTCTGCCTACTTTAGCAAAAAAATGGCCTTAAGTTTTATTGTTGTTGTTTTTTCTATCCAACTAGTTCGATTTTTTTACGAGAAAGTATTTTTATCTATTGCATGAATTATCCATCTATTTGAAATGCTAGAAGGATTAATATTAAAGTTTTTATTTTCTACGTTTGTGTGCATGTAGTCAGCGATAGGTCAAAATGAAGATGGTGAGGCCTGAGTCCTGGAATTATAATTCTTTGCCCTTTGCTGATACGAAATTAATTTAAATTTTAGCATCAGATAGAATTGTAATTTATGTTGATTAATATAAGTTTACATTCCTCCATTTAGTCAAGTGGGAGGGAGGTATCCTCCCACGTGCCTCTACTGTTGGGGAATGTAGTTTCATTTTGTAGATAGGTACTCCGTATACCTTTTAATATAAAATTAAATTTATACAGCACGTTTAATTAAAGACAACAATCTAATTAAATTAAAATGATCCACCCAATATTACATCACCGTCTAAAACGGTTAGCGTCATCGTTTCCCGCTCTGTCACAACTTAATTTGTCAAACTAAACATCGTAATGGCGGCTTGGGGGGTGTACCATAGACAAAGATATATTTACAGATTACTTTTTCATCGAATACTTTATTTTTAAAAAAATACGGTTTAAAATCGATTGTGACGTGTAGTTATTCGTACAGGGATGCTTCTGTAGGGAGATTAAATTGTGTAAATACGGATTAGGCAGATAAGCTCGCTATTGTTTGAGTGACGTGTTGGCGCCTCTCGGGTAACGGTTTATTGTCTGTGGCAGATTTGGGTAAAATTTTATTATCCTTGTATCTATGGATTGGAGGACACATTAATTTGAAAGCGAGAAAAACATGATTTAGCGAAAATTTCAAACACCTAGACAGCAAAGAATAAAGAAATGAGTTTCCAATTCACCGTGCTATCAGTACCTACAAAAGCCACGAACAGGCCTAGCCATACTTGACAATAACTATATAATCCTAAAAATTAAGGAACAGCTACTGAACTATTGACTAACTGATTATTTAGAGAATGGTCATCACGGCACAACATGAAATCATTTCGAACTATCCATGTTGTCAAAAGATTCGGCTGTGGTTCGGCCGCCTGCCTGACGTCAACCCTCCTTGGGAATTGTATTTCTATATTTAATTTAGGTATTTCTAATTTGATTGTGATAAAATGTGAAAGATATATAATTTTTTCCTACCTATTCCCGCAAAACACTAGTGGTTTGGACAAAACTTGGAATGAATCAGTTATATTTCAATAGTTATCTTATCGAAGTTGTTAAAAACTGGTCTAGCCAGTTTCGAGTTATAGTAAGTTCTTATGAGCATACGTTTGCAACTAAACATAATATAGTAGACACCGTAACTTTATGCCTTCAGCTGATGAGGAATAAACCGCCAGACAGCTTTACAAATAATATGTTCAATATACCATATACCATCATTACATAGTATAAAACAAAGTCGCTTTCCGCTGTGTGTCCCCTTATATGCTTATATCTTTTAACTATAATTTATGTATGATATAGTACCTACGGAAAAAGTGATAAATCTGAAATTTACTGATTTACTACTTTTCATGCGGAACAAAGTTCGCCGGTGTAGCTAGTATTTGTGTATGGAAATCGATATCCTGGACCTTTCGCCAAGTAGTTAAACTACACCTACTACCAGCCAATAGAGCGCCGTAGTCCCCGTTGTGATCATCATGTAACATTTATTTATTTTTTCCTATTTTCTACAGATCGAATTCATCAGGCAGCAGTATTAATTCCCCATTGGGGCCCTCTTGCGGGATGGCCGCCAACCCTTATGCTGTGCCGTTGTACGGCGGAGCTCCTGTCCAGGGTTACGGCTGCGCACCTGCAGATCTACCGCATTATGGAGATATGAGAGGTGCCGGATGGTATCCCGCCTCAAACGACCCCAGGTTTGCCAGTGAGTCGAATGTACATTCATGTTATTAATATACTTCATAGGTAGTTACATTTTAACTACAGAGTTTGTAGTGACGTATCTACCTAACAGATACCGCACTTTTACACCTATCGATATTAAGATCAGATTTATTATGGTTTGAGGATTATTAATAAATTTATATTACAAGATACCTACTTACTAAATACTGTCCGCAGTTTCGTTCGTTTGGTGAATTATTTACCGAATATTATTTTTATTTCTGTTTGTAATTAGTGAGCTATAGTGTATAGGTATAGTCTTGACTCAAAGAGCACAGTCCATGCGCAACTCGCCACGACAATATCCGTTCGATAATATCGGTCTCCTTCGGTTCGTTTGCTCGTAGCACGGCAATATGGGTAGGTATGGTGCTCTTAGCGCGCTATTATCGAATTATATCTTCTATTACTACTTTTCTTTCGGAAACTTAAACCAAGAAAACATACCTACGTCGTTAATATACCTACCTATCTAACTCTATCGATAGTTTATTCCGAGTTTTTGAAGTAGGTAATGTCCATTCGTCTAATATTGACTAACCTTTTACTAAATATAGTAAATATGTTTCAACTCACAAATGATCTCGTACGATGCGCACAAAAATTTGTAGGTCTACGTCGCAGTCTATAGGTAGGTTATAGGTCTTCAATTATCACAAATCTTTGACGAATCTAAGAAAATGCTTTTTGATATTTTTTTGTTTTTATAACATTCCAATAGAGAAATAAACTATGACTTACTTTTATTTAAGAGGATAAGTTGAGATTTAGTGTTAAAAAATTAAACTGGGATACCCACGGATTTCACTTTACTGCTTTTGTAAATTACCTACCTACAGCTTCTAGAGACTGCGAAGTATCTTAAATTTTTCACAATAAATTCAAAAATCAATTTATCAATATTTTTAATTTATAAGTAGATACGTAATTTGATTGTGACTAAAAATAAATAAATTAAAGCATAGAGAGACATTTATCAATGATAGCACAAGATGGCGGGTGTAACCGCGCATGCGCCACAAACAACCCATAAAACTCGCTGACATCCGATATCGTAACACCGATCTTGTAATTTGAAGCGTGTCTTTGGTGTTGTTAAATCTATCTTTTATTAGTTAACTGATCCCTTAGGGTGTATTGCAAGTGTGCAACTGAGCTATGTAGCGACTACTATTAGTTGTTTTTTGGCGCCATTTTGTAAATGCAGTCTATAGATATTGTTTATGACTTACCGAAGTGACCTTGTATGAACTTGAATTTAGTAATTTTTAGGATAAATCATTCAAATTTTTATTATAAATAATGGCGTGGGAGGTCATAATAATAAAATAGCCACAAGGAGATATACCTACTGAATTTAAATGCCATGTTAGGATTTTCGCTTAGATTAGCTTTAGTGCAAGTGTTTAACTAAGAGAGCTTGAAAGATGCGTCAATAACTGAGCGTATAGGTGGAAACCGTCTTGCGTGGTAAATGGGCATGTGATCAGGAGGAATGATACGCATGTTGCAAGACTAATGATAAACCTGAAAGTGGAAGGAAATAAGTGAAGAGGAAAAGCAGTTATTTAAATATTACAAACAGTCACTTTAATTCTATTTATAGATGGAAAGAAAACCTGTAGGTAACGCTGACCCCAAATAGTAAGAAAAGGGTGGAAGACGATGCTGGGCTTTTGCATCACCAGTAATAAATAGTGTGGTTCTAGTTATTAGTTGCATTTGTCTTTTGCTAAGAATCTAGTAAGGTAATAATTGCGTGCGATATAGCGAATAAGAGTAAAGCCAAAGTCAAAATAACTTTATTTTTATAGGTCTTCACAGACACTTAAAAATAGTCAACAAGTACAGTTATCATGTTATTTAAAATTAAATACAAACACGAGCGCTTGTGGAAAATGCCTACGTGGAACAAAAAAGGGCACGGACGCAATCGCCACGAGCGGCCCGATTCCGAGTGTAGGGGCTATCATGAGAAGAATCGGGCATTCGGGCATCATGTGCCAAATACTCTTTTCAAACCATTTGAAATAAATAACAATATTATTGTAACTACTGAAAACAAAGCAGTAGGTTAGTGAATAAAAGGTGTAGCAACCAGAATACCCGACAATCACAATTAAGATCCAACCAAATTAAAATCAACGTCCTACAAGTTAACTAAGAAATTCTATGCGATCACAGTAGTCGAGCACAACAGACGCGACATCTTTTAATTAGAGTATTATTTCTATCCAAGTAATTCACGTGAAAGAAGTTTCGTTACTTAAGTAGGATATATCAAATTTTTCGACGGGCTTATAACCACTCAATAATATCACCCCATTGAAATTAATACAGATCGCAGCTCATTTGCCACAACATCATTTCCAAAACAGAATTGTCCCCGATTGCTGACATGGAAGATCCCCGACAATGCAAACACCATTTACTGGCAATAAAAAAGAAGCAGAGATACGTGCCCCGCTACCAGGCGGCCATCTTAACCAAAGACTATAAATATCGCTGCAATTCTGCTAGAGGCGGTGGAGCGTTTAAAATATCAGTTTACACTTGTAAACAATTCGTCGGTTTAGTTGTGCGTGAAATTTAAGTAGCCAATTTATCTTGCCACGAATCTATAGAATTACTACTTTTTTGTTCTCAAATGTAATAAGTAGCCAAACCTATTGCTTTAACAACCTTAATTAATTTAGAAAAGTTTTTGGGGAGCCACAATTTGTACCCTTGGTTTCTGAGTTAATTCAAATCAAAAGGCTGTTCCGGCCTCCAAGACGTCTAATAAGAATGTATTATTATTGATAAAAAATAGTACCTACAACATCTCCGTTTTTGTCTATAATGACTAAAATATGACTTTCTTCCCTTCTCATAGCATGTCCGTATAATGCCAATCTACCACTTCTATTTTTGTTCCATGGTTGGTGTTATTTTTATGTTTCCTCATGTATACACATTCTTTAGATTATCTTCTCCATTTTTGTCACATCTTTAGTCTATGATTATTGGAAATTCAATACGAACATAGACGCGGTACGGGAGCGTTATTAACGCAGGTGCATAGAGTATCGTTTGATGTGTAAACAGAGAGGTTATTTGTTTATGCCTGTACTTACCCTAAGTGGTCTTATTCTCGGGATTCCGTGTAATATTTGTTAACGGTTATGTAGATTAATACATAGGTACCTACGTAACTACTACTTATTTTAATTGTCTTCGGAGAAACAGAGAAAAGTTATATCTTGAGTAATTGACCGTTGATTTAAAGTCGTAGATTAATGAAAGAGTTTGGTTTATACTCGTTTTAAAATTTGAAAAAAAAAACATTTTAAATTTCGAATGCGTGGAGTTTCGTAAATTTAAAAAAGACAATGATGACTGTTATTTGAAAAAAGAAGTTGTTATACTTAGTATACGTTAAGTTATAAATATGAAATAAAATGTACCAATTAAGTAGGTATGTCTTAGGTATTCTATAGATTTGATATTAATAGTGTGATCAGAATTTCTTTTGTTAGGTACATAGTATCTATAAAACAAAGTCACTTTCGATCCGCTGTCTGTCCCCTTATATGCGCATATCTTTAAAACTACGCAACGGATTTTGATGCGGTTTTTTGAATAGTTAGAGGGTGTTAACGGGGTGGTTTTGATTCATGCATAGTGTAGGTAGTAAAAAAAAGTGATAAATTTCAAGATTTAGAACTGTAATCGCAAACGCTGCCTGAACCCTAAGTGATAAATCAAAACAATGTACTACATTATTATACACCTTTAAAAAGTCTACAAAAACGTCCGCGAGGGCATATATGTCTATCTCTTAGGGATAGCCCACAATGACCATTTTTATTTTTTTACTTTTTACGAGAAATAATGGCCTATTTATGAAGTGATTTTAAACATTACAACATTAATTTTCATCCAATTAAGTGTCTTAAATAGATTGTGCATATAATATAGATGATCCTGGCCCCTTAAAGCATGCAATTTAAACAAATATTTTCGAAGATATTGCAGTATTAACATAGCGGGACAGCAGTTATTACTTTTGATGCGGAACAAAGTTCGCCGGGTCAGCTAGTACTTTATAAAAAGTATAGCCCAACAAAACACGCAGCACAGTCAAATCACAACAACAAACTAAATTTAATATCTCGAAACTTAACGGGTGTTAACTCTGAGAACACTTGAGCAATAGACAATACGGGCCATAAACAATCAGTAATTTAATCTTAACTCTGATGAAGAAAGCCAGTAGTTCGGGTGAAAGTATAAACAAGTTTGTTTGTTGTTGATTTAGATGAAGTCAGTTAGGGACGGAATGGACATTCGTAATTTTTTATTAGAAAAATTAATTAAATATAACCAATTTTGTCCCAACGCTAATTGCCCACCATTTTATAACATTTATTTCAACTTAGATACATAATTCTTTAGTTAATGTTGTGATACAAATTGAAAATACCAAATATTTCTACTACCATATACTATATTTGTAAAGTACAGAATTTCCTCACTCGCCGGACTACCTATTTCCTTAACTTTATCACGCTTTATCGCTTTACCATGTCTAAATGTGTAAGATGTTATTTTTATGCCAGTCTTCAGTCGTTGATAAAGGAATAAAAATTACATACGAAATAACTGGTTTATTTAAAAGATAATACATTACAATCGAAACAAAACAAAACTAAACAACTCATTGAACAAAAATTTACAAATAATTTAACACAATATTACACCACGCTTCCGCATATACGAGTATCTTCGAGCACAGATTAAAACGGTAAACGGATAAGTGGTGTCCAACGGACAAAAAACAACTCGAATATCCACAGAATCATTTTGAAAAGGGAAAAAAAGTGGTCCAAGAAGCGTACCCTGAGGCACGCCCGTACGTCCATACCTGTTGTACTAGGGAGCTTTTGTAGACAGACAAAATAAGCAATTCCATTTGATCGGGTCCATATTTGCCCACCACTAGAGACTTGACTGTGTCAACATTAGGCCTCACGTCCGCAAATAATGCGATGTTGGTGCATTCGAAGGCATTGGACGAGTCACTAGAAATTTATTTTTTAATATGTTAATTGAATATGGAAATTTTTATTTGTTACTCGCGATACTTTCTGTGTAAAAAGCTGTGTAAATGTAATAACGCAGATAAAAACCTTGCCTACTTAATTAGGTAAATATAACTATTTTACATACAGAGATTATGCAGCTTTTAATTATATTTACCTAATAAAATATTGGGACCCGTGGAATACAATGTAGGTCAATTAAAATACACTGGCCCTAATTCAATGATCACTTAACTCCAAAAAGTCAAAGTATGGCAGATTTGAGCCTGGCACCGTTAAATTTTCTAGATGAATAGTGTTTATGCCGTTATATACCTAACACAGTCATGTATATACGTATTCGTATTACTACATTTTAAGCCCGTGACATCGCTTGCGTAAGTATACATAAAGTAACATCTTTTAAATAATATAAAAGTAGGACTGAAGGAATTATCATAGGATTTATGGTTAACGTGCTATTAAGTAATAAAGTTTTGTTAAAATAACATTACAGTTAATGTAATTTTAATACTTACATTAGTATTCGGATAAATGCCTATTTTCTAATATCTATTTCGATGGCAATTTTGATTTAATGAATTCTTCACTTATCCCGTGATTATGTAACAAACATCGATATATCATCACAAAAACTTTCGCATTTATAAAATGAGTACGATTGTCCGAGTTAATTTGTTGAGTGACTAGTGATAATCATTTTTATGTTTTTTATAGACTGTGTAAATCTAGCATGACTTATCAATAACTATGAACAGTAGATAGGACCTACTAATATTTTTTTATACGATTCCGGATCAAATTTAACAATGAATTCGTTTATTATAAGTATTTTTAATTTATCATACATTTGCTAACAAGAAGCTAATTAATTGGCTTTATTCTTTACTGAACAACAAATATTGTAAATCAATTATAAATATGTTAAAACTACAGTGTTTCCAAATGTCCGATAGAAAATTTCAAGTGTTGCCACATTAATAAATGTAACCTCGGTCAGCGGTAAATTAAAATTGCCTCGGGGAAAAAAATAAGAGTGTGTGACACACTTAGTTTCCGAGCAGGCGCGTCTAATGCGGGCGAGTGGCGGCGTCATCCACAGTCGTGTCGTTTATCTTCAGTAGTGTGGCCACACTGAAATAGCCGCGGAAATGTTTGCTATTTCATTTCCCGCCATCTTTGTTGGTTTGTTTACGTTTAGAAATGGAGGCATTTCCGTTTTTGTATCCACCGTGCGAGTCCTGTTGTCGAGATCGTAATGCTCTGAATTTAAATACCATATTTCATAACTATCGTTTCTAGATAAATATTTTCAAAAATCTAAATAATTTTTAAAGCGGATTATTTATATAAATTAAAAATAATTAATACGGGTGTTCAATAGCATTTATTTTAGTATATCTGGTCAATTTGAAACGAGTTTGGATGAATGATAAAAATACATAATGACAAAAACCTGGTTCCTCGATAGCTCAGCGTTTCAAGTCATGTTTTAGACATATGTTTCCAAAGACAAATCTGCTATATCTGTACGTTACTATTGGATTAGCTACTCTTAAAAAGCTTTAAAATCAGATAGTAAGTTTATTTCGGAAAAAAAGAGGAAAAAACAGAATTGATTTCTATTTGGCCCCTAATGATGAGGATTGTAGCCCTGATTAACTCATCAAATTTTGCTAGAGTTATTTTAACTGTCGACATAATTTATATCCATAGTTTACTATGCACTCTATATAAATTAACAACTTAAATTAATCAACCGCTTTCATTGAAAAACCATTCGATGTTGCCACGATCTCTTTGAATTTTTTTTATAGTAATTCTAATTCCAAATTCAAATCCCAAGAGCAAAAAATTCTCTATTCCCAACCTGGCGAAAATTAAATTAAAACATTCAAAATTGGAACGAATTTCTGTCAGTCGATAAGATCTTGATGTTTTCACAGCACACCCGGTTAGGGGTTGCAACAATGCAAGTATTATTGTCAATGTTTATTCACGCACAATTTGCCGGAGTTTATTTGTCGTTGGCAACATTCGCTGAGGGGTGAACACTGAACACGTCGGTAGAATTTTTAATACGATTATTATAAACTGTTAGAGAGATAGTTCCTGTATGAATTGTCTGAGTTTAAATTGTTTTTGGCTTCATCAATCATAGAATTTCTTAATTTGATTCTCAGGCAAAAATTACTATAGTTTAGGTATTTACATATTGTACATAAACTAAAGCACCCTCCGCAAAATGCATTAGTATGGGTAAATATTGACCAGAAGACAGTCGCTCTAGCACAGAGTGCATTCAAAGAGAAATTTACGCGCAGATTATATTTTATTGGCAATGAAAATTATGAAAATATTAATAATTACTCAATAAACATTAATACTTTAATTATTCAGACTGATTCTAAACTGAAGTAGTAAACCGTTTGCGTCGGAATCAATCCAATTCTGTTTTATTTTCCCTCCAAATGTTTCTCAGAATTAATTTAAATTTCGTTACTCACTAACGCAAAAATCTTTTTTTATAAAATAAATAACAGAACAGACTTATTTCAACAAACAATGGAAGGTCACACAACTCCAATATCATGTAGACACCTACTCGCCTAGGCAAAATTAAATAAATAAACCATTTCAAATACAAAAAAATCAATAATAAATGTTGAAGTAATTGCTTAACTTTAAAGGTCAAAATTGTTTCGTTTAATAGTATAAACATGAACCTAATATTAACACAAGAGTTACTTGAGATCAGTGCTGGTTTGATACCAACGCCAGCTACCGGAGTTAGGCAATCATACAGATGGTTTTTGCCCTAAGCTCTTACCAGTGACGATAATTTTTATCACTGATATCAATAACTGACTTGAATGAAACTAGGCCCAGGTAATGTTCCAATGCTCAATAAAGAAAGATAAAAATAGGAAAGAGTTCAGCCACAAATAATCAAGGACACTAAAAAGTTTTTTTTTTGATAGCTTTATAAAATTTAGTCAACTGACAAGCACTTCTTTATTAAACACTTTTTGCTACGACTTCAATCGCAACTAATTTATAAATGTAAATGTAAGTTTGTTAGTTACGCTTACACGCGAAAACTACTCAACCGATCATCATGAAACTTTCTACACATATTTTTGGAGGTATTAGAAGTAACATAGGACATTTCTTTTCGTCTTTCTTTTTTTAATTTACATATATTTGCACCCGAAGGTTTTTTTTAATATAGGCTACAAAAATATTCTTCATTAGATAATACTCTGCATTTATATCTTATAAAATTGTTAAAGTAAATTATTTATTTTGTTACAGAGAAATATATTTTATCGTTTATTGTTGCATTTCAATAAATTATATGGTAAATTTTTTAAACGTATCTTGTAATTTAAAAAATTGATAATCCCAGCTTAGCAAAGAAATAGAGTTATCATATTGATTAATTTCTATGGTAAAGATCTTTGATACTTATTCAATGGCTTCAATGCGAGCCGATGTCGATAGTCGATGCGAAGCCGCGGGTAAAAGCTAGTAAGGTTGTAATTAAACTACAAATCTTTGAAAGCCTTATACCTTTCTTATCATCTGGACAACTGTTTCTTCTCGTAATATTTAATTACGCATATTTTTTAGTGTTTTTTTTAAATGATTTAACGACCTGGTTGCGAAGACCTTTAAGTCGAGTCTTTTTGTTATAAATAACATCTTCATCCTTAACCTAAACTAATCTTAACCTAAGCCTAAGCCTACAGCATAACCTAGCCTAACCTAATCATCCATAAAGTCGTGGCACTTTATGCACGATGTTCCGAGGGAGTTTTGACGACACTGTACACGATATTTACACTATTTCCCACATTTGCACTCATATACGAACACTTATTAAATAAAACGCCACGAATTTTATTCAATAATATCCATTGAAACACAAATTTTAGAAAATATTGCAAATAACGGACATGTCTCCTCCACAGTCCCGCCAAAACTCCATTTTTTCTGTCATCCATATTTAACCACAGATATTAACGAAAAGTCATTGTTCTGTGCCGGTATTTGAATTTGGAATCTGTTACACATAGATCTCTTAAATTAGATTATTTAATTCTTCTGTCATAAGATGTGACTCCATTTGTACACTTAACTGCTGTGCATATAGATATACAATACAGCATCCATGCCTTAAACCTCCTCGCATTGTCTCAATAATCAGTAATTACTGTCGGTCAGTAGCCGTCAGTTGCACGCTCAAGGCTCGCTCGTGACCCCCACGTTGCGTCCCTTGCCCCCGGCGCGGAGTTGCCAACTGCTGGCCAATTTCACGCCAATCGCGTCATCAAACGCACGCCTCGGTGTTAAGTGACCTTTCCTTTGGGCCACTATTCTTTTTATTGGGGATGATTGTCAAACGTTCCGTTTGCCTGAATAGATATTATTTTTAAAAAGTTTTTACAATTATGGAAAGAAAGATTTTATACTTATTTTCAAGTTTCACGCCTATATTTTAGCCGAAGCTAGATCAAAGATTGAACATTTCGTGTAATTCAAATTACTTTGATTTTTTTTTAATATTTAATTTATAATATTACCACGAAAAAGTTTTTATATTTTGCAAATTAATATAAATGAAACAACTTTTTCATCAACACACGTTGGCGCAAGAGCCATACAAGTAGGTATATCTGCGTTAGATACATAGGCAGATACTGCTTATTATATTTATTTCATACTAGCTGACCCGGCGAACTTTGTTCCGCATCAAAAGTAATAAATGAGTAAATTGTGGATATTCAATTGTCCCGCTACGTTAATACTGCAATATCTTCGAAAATATACGTTTAAATTGCATGCTGTAAAAGGCCGGGATCATCTATATTACATGTACAATTTATTTAAGACACTTAATTGGATGAAAATTAATGCTGTAATGTTTAAAATCGCTTCGTAAATAAGTCATTATTTCTCGTAAAAATGGTCATTGTGGGTTATCCCTAAGAGATAGACATTGCTTTCGCGGACTTTTTTGTTCAGATAATATAGATGATTCTGAAGGTGTTTAATAATGTAAAACATTGTTTTGATTTATCATTTAGGGTTCAGCTAGCGTTTGCAATTAAATTGTCGAAAATTACATTTCTTTACAACATCATTATATGAATTAGGTATAGATAAAAACCACCCCGTTGACACCCTCTAAGTATTAAAAAAACTGCATCAAAATCCGTTGCGTAGTTTTAAAGATAATAAGCATATAAGGGGACAGACAGCGGAAAGTGACTTTGTTTTATACTATGTAATGATTCTGTGAAAGTGGAAAAAGCTGAGTGGTAGCAAAATCAGACGCTCTTGCTAACGAAAGTCTTAGAAGATAATTAAAGTACCCAAATAGAACAAAAATCAATAAACCAGAGACAATTTTTTCATTTTCATTTTCAATTATTTACAAGCTATTAGCAACGCTTAATCACAAAAAAGTAATATTTACATTTGATAGAGTCTGCGCTATTAATATAATTTCTAATCGTAACCTCTCCAAGCCAAGAAGGATTTTAGCATGTGATGTTGTTAAGTGGACTATGAAAATAGTGTCACTTGCACGATGTACGTGTTGACACCCGATGTCCACCGTCCACCCCGCGGCCCCCGGTTCAATTACGATGCTATTTGTTGTCAAAATATATGCGTCTCCATTAGACCCTTGTCATGGCCGCAGATACTCACTACCTACATTAAAATGTCTGTATTTTTAACAAGATATACTAATACAATATTTTTACAAATATATTTTACTGGACCTATTGATTTATAACCGAATACTTGCATTTTTAACCGAATTATTTCTGACAAATTTTAATAATGATGAATCTGAGGAAAGGAACGTAACTAAACTTGGAAACAGAAACATGTTCAAAATGTTCGAAATTTGAAATTCAAATTTATTATTCAGTTCGGGAAGCATTTTATTCGTTTTAAAAGTAAATTTCTATCCACAAGGATTACACCCATTGGTTCCGCGTCATTACCAAAAAATAATTAATAATTTACCTACCTAACATTAGGTATCAAATAGGCGGTAGCAATTGCTTCTTAAAAAATTATCATTTTGCAGTAGACTAAACAGACTAAACAGTGAACCTAAATATTTTTTGTAATTCCACGCTAATAATACAAGATGCTAAAGAACAAATACCTATGCCTCCAACATGCCCAAAACAAAACTATTGATTATCTATGTGACGCCATACAACGGGAATGGTTTTATTAATACACCATACTTATTTATCATACCTAACTACTGAAAAGTCACTGGTGTCTGCTTGAATTCTTATCTTAGACTACTGAATTAGAAGCGGGGAGCTAGTACTGCTATTTTCTGTTAGATTTGACATGCATAAAACTGTCTATAAATTACCGTCTTTAAAATAATTAAAATACATTTAAGTGAATAATGAAGTAATAAATATAGTCTATTATGTGTGTTTGTAAACACGCCCTTTCTTGTCATTTAACTGATCGATAAACATCTAAGACGCCCTCTATCCGCCGCCATTGAATAACCATCAACTGTCATGGAATAGCGCAACGTTCTACATTTAAATTAAATCGAGATGCACAGATAACAAAATGTCCGGTGGTCCATTGACAACATAAAGAGAGTTCGAATTTAGTATTGAACGAGCTCGAGAATTTCAGGGTCCCGTATCATACTAAAAAAGAATATTACATTTAAGTTACGCTATAGTTTTATATGATGAAGTTATTCTATTTTCATTTCGGACCTAAAGATTTGGCGAGTCGAGGCTTAGGTAACAGCCGCATCATGGTTTAACATCCTGTTTGTTATCATCTGTGAATATTTTTATAAAAACCTTTACCGTAATTTGACCAGAAACGTGCTTTTATTTTACTGTGGTGTTTTTAAATTTATGATAAATTTTAAAAAAAGCTAACGTAATACTTTGCGTAGTGTTAGGAAAACACGTTTAAATGTTTACTGACGCTATTGTACTCTCTGGGTAACCATATAATGTATTTCTCTCGTAATTTTCAATATGATTTTCAACCAGCGGTTTAGAAAATCATATGCATAGAGAGACGCGAAAATGAAATGTAAAGTTATAATATATCAATCATATATGTTAAATCTTATATAACAAACGGAACCCATAGCTTTCGTTCGCTCCAATTTTTTTCTGTGAAGCACAGGATTTCACAATACAGCCACATTCACAATGGAGTAAGACAGAATGGGGAGTAATATTTTATTGAAAGACCCTTTTTGTTGAGTGTTGTGTAAATACAAGTCCGCGTAGTGATGGTAGACGTGGCGTGTGTAATGTGTGCTGGAATATTGCTGTTGTTGCCGAATTTCGGTAGTTAATAAACGAACTTTTGTTTGTAAAACCATTTTTATTATTGTGTACCGTCCGACAACACACAACTCGGTAGTTATGAAACGTAACAAATTGCTACAAAAGCATTTTTCAGTTCATTTCATATTTCTTACAGTGTTTGACCACCGTTTGATTTTTTTTATTCGACCAATTTAGCCAGGCTTATAGGTTATATTGCTTTTTTGCTATTAGTAGGTATTAATTGTCTTTTTTATGGTTAGAATTGAACACTGTCTGACCAAGCCTACTCACCATACATACATGTTTTATATCGCAAGTTATCGTGGGTTCATTATTATATTCATTACTAGTTGACTTGGCGAACTTCGTTCCGCATCAAAAGAAATAAATTAGTAATATTTGGATCTTAAAAAGTTCAATTTGTGCTATTTATCGGCACGCGTTTTGGCGAGCAAACGCAACTGCTATGTACCGCTATGTTAATACTGTAATATCTTCGTAAATATTAGTTTAAATTACATGCTGTAAATGGCTATATTAATCTATATTAATAGCACAATCTATTTAAGACACTTAATTGGATGAAAATTAATGCTGTCATGTTTAAAATTGCTTCGTAAATAAGCCATTATTTCTCGTAAAAAGTAAAAAAATAAAAATGGTCATTGTGGGTTATCCCTAAGACATAGATATATGCCTTCGCGGACTTTTTTATAGACCTTTTAATGGTGTATAATAATGTAGTACATTGTTTTGATTTATCACTTAGGGTTCAGGCAGCGTTTTCGATTAAAGTTTTAAATCTTGAAAATTATCATTTTTTCACTACACTATTCATGAATTATAGATCAAAACCACCCCGTTGACACCCTCTAACTATTAAAAAAACCGCATCAAAATCCGTTGCGTAGTTTCAAAGATTTAAGCATACAAAGGGACATAGTGACAGAGAAAACGACTTTGTTTTATACTATGTAGTGAATTATTGAGTATGGAGCTTTAATTGCAATCGCTGGCTGAATCCTAAATGATAGATCAAAATAATGTACTAAATTATTATACACCTTATGAAGGTCGACAGAAAAATCCTTGATCCTCTCATTATGGATAACCCGCAATGGACAATTTTATTTCTTATTTTTTACTTCTTTTTTTTAATGGCATATTTACTAAGCGATTTGAATATTCTTGAAAATTTAGAGACATGGTGATTGCATACCAGCGTATACTTGTATCGATAAATAGAGCGAATTTAAAATAATAAAATCCAAAACCTTTTTTAATTTTGACCTAACTAGATTTTGTGTTCGCTGGGTCACCTTATAATATGTAAGTAAGTTGGCTTAAATATTACTAATGCAATATCAAATAGAAATAGTGTAGATAGTACCTACCTGAGTATAAGTTATCTATTTGTCGCTACAATTTTTACCAAATCGGCATATGATTTTTAAAACGTCAAAATACTTTGTAAGAGAAAGCGCGGGAAACTCTGCCATCAAGTGTCATTATGAAAATGCGGGTGGTTTAAATGTTGCCCGAGTTAAGAGATTAATTTCCACTACGGGAGAGTATTAATGTTAATTTTTTTTCACTACCCGCCCTTATAATTTGCAAGGATGGTTGAGAATGTCATTAAAAGAATCCAGCTTACTGACAAATTGCTAGCATGTTCGGGAATAATCCTCTGCTTTGTGGTTTTATTACACCTTTTTATCTTTTCTTGTAGCATAGGAAGGCACCGATATTTTATTAATTTTCATTGATTTTATATGTAAAATATATATAAATATAATCTATATTTATATATATTTTACTACTTTTATTTTTACTACTTTACTTTATTACTTATTTACTTTACTTTTATTACTACTTTTATTTTTATTAATTTTCATTGATTTTATATGTAAAATATATATAAATATACTAATATATATAATATAGAGTATATTTATATATATTTTACATATAAAATCAATGAAAATTAATAAAATATCGGTATAATATTTCATGCAGTTTTCGAAAATATCCATTAAGTGTACCTTTTTATCTTTTCTTGTAGCATAGGACGGCACCGATATTTTATTAATTTTCATTCATTTCCTATGCTACAAGAAAAGATAAAAAGGTACACTTAATGGATATTTTCGAAAACTGCATGAAATATTAGTAACATCACGTCATTCACACCACGAGGTCCTTACGAGGCAGTGTCAATTCTGCCTCGGCTCGCCCGCCCAATTTTTTTGTTACAAATTATAATTTATTTAACTGGCGTAAATGTGTACTTTTACGCTCGTGGTAGTAGTGTCCGTGTTTTCTTGTTGCACCGTGGGCACTTTCCTCAAACGCACGTGATGATATGCAATTTAAAATTAATAAAAGTTTAATCTCATGTATTTGTGACTATTTTTAAGTGTCTGTGAAGGCCTATGAAAATAAAGCTTTAATATCTATCAATTCAATCTTCTTTATTGCAATAATATGCTATCAGTGTTATGATATGATCATGGAGTAGGGAGATGGACGCAGTAACTCCTAAACTAAATACAGTGTTGCATTATCATATAATAACTAAAACCAATGGGTCTTATTTGCCTTGAAAAGTTTAGGCATCTTATTTCTTCTTGTTTAGGTGTATCTTGAATTGCATATGAGATTCTGCGCCATGTATTATATATGCCTAGGTACACCAGCTTTCGCCTGTGACTATGCTAGGTAGTATGTTCCAATAACCTCCATTCGAACACACTCATATATAATGTGATCTCGCCTACTATGTTCAATTTCATAACTTAACATAACTTCACGCCTTTTTCTACCCGAAGGTGTAGGCAGCGGCTGTTATGCGTCGTCTCTTCGTTATGTTTACGTCCCAAATGGAATAGGTGGCGAACGTATGGCTATTGCCATACCGGGCACAAAGTTTTTAGTCCTCGATGTCACACATAACTTCCGAAAATAATTTCGAAAAGTCAGTAGTGTGAGCCAGGATTCGAACCCGCGACCTTTTGATTCAGAAGCGGGGTGCTTGATCACTGGACCACCGAGGCCTCTTTCAGAATCATCATTTATCTGATTGAGGACAGTTCGGTACTAACGAATATCTTGAAGACAGGTGGGGTATGTTGGGAAGTAAAAGATTATATCATTATCATTACATAGTATAAAACAGTCACTTTCCGCTGTCTGTCCCCTTAAGTGCGTATATCTTTAAAACTACGCAACGGATTTTGATGGGTTTTTTTAATAGTTAGAGGTTGTCAATTATTACATCATATTGAATTATAGATCAAAACTACCCTAGTTTTGATCTATAATTCATATATGATGTAAAGAAAAATATATAATTTTCGAGATTTAGCACTTTAATTGCAAACGCTGGCTGAACCCTAAGTGATAGATCAAAACAATGTTATATATTATTATACACCTTCTGAAGATCTACAAAAGTCCCCAAAGGCATATGTATATCTCTTAGGGGTAACCCACAACGACCATTTTAATTTTTTTTACTTTTTACGAGACATAATAGCTTATTTACGAAGCGATTTTGAACATTACAGCAATTATTTTCATCCAATTAAGTGTCTTAAATAGATTGTGCATGTAATTTAGATGATCCTGGCCCCTCACAGCATGGAATTTAAAAGAATATTTTCGAAGATATTGCAGTATTAACATAGCGGGACAGCAATTAAAGTCGATAAATAGCACAAATTGAACCTCATGATATCCAAAATTTACTCATTTATTACTTTTCATGCGGAACAAAGTTCGCTAGGTCAGCTAGTTATTAATATTATGGATCCACGTGTGCCCATCTGAGCGGCTGCTTCAGTTTCCAGGCTCATGACGTCGACATCGGGCGGGATGGGCCACGTGAACAACATGGGTGGGCTGGCCGCTTGCGCGGGACCTGATTCCAAGCCCATGCAGTTCCCACTGGCGCAGAGAAGAAAGAGGAGAGTACTCTTCACCCAAGCACAGGTGAGACAATAAAACCTATTACCAGTAGATGTTAAGCAACAAAGTTACGCACCAGAGACAAAAGTAAACTTTAGCTGAATTTTAAACCTTATATCTATAATAATAATAATATACACCTAGCGCATCTAGCTCCTAGGTTTCAAATCTATTAGATCTTCATTTACGTATTATATGGTGGAACCTATCGCCGTAGCATCGCATAGGTCGGGCTTAATTTTGTAAGTTATCGAAACTTATCGCCATAAACGTTTTGGAAATGTCATACGTCTGCATTCGGATTCGAATTCAAGACTTTTCTGTCCTGTTGATTCACTATTAAAAAGAGACGTGGCTTAAGTTTATTTTATATGTATGTACCTATGAGTTTCTTGCCTGGTTCTTTTCATGATAGTCCTTAACTCGGAATCGGGCCGCTCGTGGTGATTGCGTCCTTGTTTTCTTGTTCCATGAAGGCGATTTCCTAAACCACACGTATTCTATCTAATCTGTAATTTAACTATAATAATTGGTATCTGTATTTATTGGCCATTTTTAAGCTATATTTATTCGATTACAAATACAATCGATAACACAGTCGATAAACAAGTTCTGTGTCTCTAACAACATTTAGGCCAAATTTAATTTTGATTATTTCCAGAATAAAAATGTTACCTACAAAATTATCTATTTAACTTTAACATTAGCTTAATTAATACTAATAATTCTCAAAATTTATTTAAATTAGTTTTAGCATCAATTTATTAAAATAAAATAAAATAAAAATTAAATTCAGTCTTTGTAAATTTAAAATACAATTTGTTGTTTCCCTTGATTTTTCAATAAAAGTGTGATCTAACTTATTAACCGTGTTCGGAGTATGAAAAAATCATAAATTTCTCTAAAAATATCAACTAAAGTTACTGACCCTTTTAGTTGCGGCAAAGCGGTTGGAGTTTAAACTGCTCTGATTTTTAACTAAAAACATTAATGTCAAAATCACGTCAAAGATTATCCAAATTTCAGAGAATGAAATATCCTTAAACAATGTTATATTTCAATTTAAAAACAAATCCTAATGAGTTTTAAGCAAATTAAAGTTCTAGTAACTAGTAACTAAAGTCAAAATAAGTTAACATGTTTGGGCGGCGCCCGCCCACGGCCCGCCCCGCCCGGTCGCCCCACACCCGACCCTAGCGCCCTCTAATTAATTCTATTTCTCTGGAACTTTCTAAGCTTGTACACAATGTGATTTTACTCCGAGAGTTCGTACGTGATGCAGCAAAGCAAATAAATTTAGTTATATTGTATTGTTGAGAGCAAATATGTAATGAACAGAATTAGAAACCAAATAACCAAGCACAGTTATTTATAACTCGCTGACCCGGCGAACTTTGTTACGCCTTGGAAGCATAAATAAGTAAATAAACGTTGTTTTTAAGAGAAGCTTAAGTTACTCCTTGTCACGCCAGCAAGTCAATAAAAGTTCCGTCAAAATCGGGTCAACCAGTTCAGAGATTAAACGGAACAAACAGACACATTAATTGACTATTTTGACGGGCCTCGTGGCGCATTGGTAAAACTACCGGCTGGAGCAATGAGGTCGGGGATTCGATTCCCACCCGGGCACAAATGTTTGTGACAAACATGAATATTTGTGTGGTGTCTGGGTGTTTTTCTATGTATAATAAGTATGTATTTACCAAAGAAAAGCATATATATATTAATATCCGTTATCAAGTATCCATAAAACAAGCATTTAGTTGCTTAGCTTGGAACTAGAGGGCGCTGTGTGTATTGTGTCCAAGATATCATTATTATTATTTTTACATAACTTCTCGCCAAATCCCTTGCGGGGTAGGCAGAGATAACGAAGCGCCATAAGGCACGTTTCTTACACACCTCACTCGCGTCGTTGACTTTCATAACTCTTTTCATGCACGCGTGTCGATTTTTGAGGCTCCTAACATCACCTTCCTCCAGAACACGTTCTATTTGGGCATGGAATGTGTGTCTTGGCTGTCTTCGACTCCTACATCCATCCTCTTTTGCATTGTATATCTGCTTAGTCAATCTTACATCATCCGTCCTTTCTACATTTCCGAACCATCGGAGCATACCCTTTCGTACTTTTAAACCGACACTCTATTTTCAAGTTTAAAGACCTGTGTTACATAACATTTTTTTTGCATCACATTTCATGAAGCAATGCAATAACCTCTAAATTTTTTAAATTCATCTTATATCTCTTTCTAAGTCTAATACTGAGGGAAATAGTAGTAGTAGAATGAATAGTATGAATAGTAATAGTTACCGCGAGGCTGTCTCTTTTATCAAATTTGTAATCTGAAGTATATAAATAACTAGCTGACCCGGCGAACTTTGTTCGGCATCAAAAGTAATAACTGCTGTCCCGCTATGTTAATACTGCAATATCTTCGAAAATATTTGTTTAAATTGCATGCTGTAACGGGCCAGGATCATCTATATTACATGCAAAATCTATTTAAGACACTTAATTGGATGAAAATTAATGCTCTAATGTTTAAAATCGCTTCGTAAATAGGCCATTATTTCTTGTAAAAAGTAAAAAAATATAAATGGTCTTGTGGGTTATCCCTAAGAGATAGACATATGCCCTCGCGGACTTTTTTGTAGACCTTTTAAAGGTGTATAATAATGTGGTATGGTATTTGATTTATCACTTAGGGTCCAGGCAGGGTTTACGATTAAAGTTTTAAATATTGAAAATTATCACTTTTTTATACTACACTATACATGAATTATAGATCAAAACCACCCCGTTGACACAATCTAACTTTATAAAAAAACCGTATCAAAATCCGTTGCGTATTTTTAAAGATTTACGCATATAAGGGGACAGACAGCGGAAAGTTACTTTGTTTTATACTATTTAATGAAATGATATTAATTTTAAAGTCGTGTCACAATTGCTTCAATTTCTAAGCAAATAAGATAAATTCACGCCTTTCTCTACCGGAAGGTGTAGGCAGTGGCTGATAAGCCGAGGCTTATCGAGTCGAGACTCGCCGTTTTGTTTAACGTCCTAAATAGGTGGCGAACCTATTGCCATACACCGCGCAGTTTACAGTTACAGATATTTATCACACATGACTTCCGAAAATAATATAGGTACAACTAACATACTTTCTGGACCACCGACACAAATAACAGGTTAAAATAAATAATATAATAATTGAATACAGAGAGAACCTTCGGATTATTGTAAGTCGGTTGCGCACTAACATAAAATTTATTATTACTGATTGTTTCTGTTGATCAGGTTTACGAGCTGGAGAGGAGGTTTAAGCAGCAGAAGTATCTGTCAGCGCCGGAGAGAGAACACCTAGCCTCACTTATACACTTAACCCCGACGCAGGTGAGTCTTTTTTATGGTATAGGGGTAAACGAGCAGGCGTGTCGCCTGATGGTGAGCAACAAACGCTGCCAATGGACACCTGAACACAGATAGTGTTACAGTTGCGTTGCCGGCCCTTACAATAGGATATGGATAGGGTCGGGAGTGGGATGGAAAGGGGAGGGGGAAAAGGGTTGGGCCTCCTCACCGAGTGAAACGCGGCAAAAGCCACTTTAAGTAGATATTCGTGCAGCGAACTGCGTGACTCTATCACTATTAAAATAGAGTCACAATATTTCGTACTTAAAATTTCCTACACACCATATTTCATAACAAACAATGAAACCGTTTTGTAGGTGAGTGGAGACAAATACTGTAATGTGAAAATTTTCTATAGAATTTATTTATTGTTACATTTAAAGAACAAATAAATTAATTACATTATTTACAATATACAATTAAAAACTACCTGAAATAAAATTTCTCCGCATCTCGGTCTACTAGCAGCGTGCCCAGAAGACTGGCCGCATTGCCAGTTTTTATATTTTATTTTATATTAGATCTCGATTTAACCAGTCTGATTAAACTTTGATTCAGGACTAGCAGTACCTATCTATTGAAAACTCGCACTAAATAAATTATATTTTTGTACCTTCACACGCTTACAGTAGTGAAAGAAAAGTGTAGGCTACGACAATTGTATTTGAGTTCGGCGCGCCGAATAAATTGTTTATTCCCATGAAATATATTATCTTATAAAACTTAGGGAACAATTTTCGAAAAATCATTAGGGTTCAAGTAGTTTCTAAATAGACGTAAGCGTGCTAAAACACCGGGCTTGTGAAGGAAACAATATTTCCGTTCTGAACGCACCCTTAAAATTTTCAAAAATCGAATTGGGTGTCGTTAGATTACATCAAAATATTTTCCCTCGTTAATGGGATAGGTACAGTGTGACAGAACACATAACAGCCGCGGGGCACAGCACGCGTACTTTGTGGGCTCTATGGTCGGATCTAATTGTGGGCGTTTTCTGTAATTGACTCCGCTCCGGTCATCGCCGCGGGCGTTGTGTCGCATTTCGTAGCGCTCGTGAATGTTGCGTTCAACACTGATTTATGAGAAGTGCTTGTCTATGGCACAGGCGTGTGTCGCCCTCTTTTTTGAAAACATTCGCAACTTTGTTGTCCTGTTACTGTTGTTGTCTAATTAAATTGATGTGATGTCCTTTTCTTTGTTATGTTTATTGTATGTCACGAAACAAGATATACCTACCTACAGAAACAAGCAAATTTAATTAAGTGGTGATTTATTCAACTGCAATGCCTTTCCAGAAGCCTTGAGTAGATGAGAGTTTTGAAAAGATCTATGAGTTGAAAAGTTGTTAAAAGAATACAATCTATTTTTGTTTAATTGTAAATTTTAAAACATAACATAACTTGTTTTATAACTTTGTTACCCTAAGGTGTAGGCAGCGGCTGTTAAGCCTCGTCTTGCCGTTATGTTTACGTCCCAAATGGAATAGTTTTTCAGTCATCGATATTTATCACACATAACTTCCGCAAACAATTCCGAAAAGTCATTGGTGTGAGCCAGTGTCAGGAATCGAACCCGGACTTCTGGATCAGAAGCCGTGTGCTCGACCACTGGGCCACCGAGACTTAAATTTTAAAAACTCACAATAAATACAAATGGCTATATATTATATTATAAATTTTATTGAGAAATCACTAATAAGTATTTTTATTTTAGTTTTTGTAGCGCCGTTAGTACAATATAGCCAGTACCTATAGTGCTAGTGCTATTTTTTTGTTTTATTTTTTATTTGACACATAAGGTTAGTTATAATAATAATAATAACTGTCTTCAGTCAGTTCTACTACTGGAACACATTCGCACCTACATTGATCTCATTCATTGGCAATAAATTACAAAGCCTATCATCCATATATTCAACAATATACAAAGATGATAACCCTCGATAATCCAAATTATCAAACCTAATTAACCTGCAGAAACGCAAACAATACACAAACTACGGTCCAATTATAACAACAACGCATTATCTATGGATTAACGCGCGTCGCCGCCATAATGCACGTTTGACATTTGTTTTGGCGCCAAACGACTGGTGTTGACAGCGTCAAAATGGAGATTATTCATGGACCTAAGCTGTTTTTGGGGTTCGCAGCGAGTTTATGAAATTTATATCGACACGGCCAGAGATTATTGACGCATTGTTGTTAAAGGATTTGAATTTTACCAATGTGGGAAATAGGGCGCGTGCCTTTGACAGTTATATTAATAGTGGCGACGAATTATTGTAATGTAAATATTTGAATATACCATGGGAATTTCATATCTTTTATTGAAATTTTAAAAATAAATAACAACAGCATAATATAAACTTGTTACAATTTATTATAATACTATAACGTTTACTATTTTATAAAACTATAGACAAAAGAAAATTTATAATTTAATATCTGTACCTAATGATTTATCGAACCCAGAACAATATCGTACCATCATAGTAGTCGCTAGACAGCCCGGCGGCTTAATAAAAGACCTTAGTGAAGAAGATACCTATTGAGTTCAATATCTGGTTCATGAATGATTTTTCAGAACTTGTCTTTTAAAGTTTTATCATGATTGTAACATTTGTTTCATAGGACTTTAATTCTATGGATTTTTTTTTTTTAATTATTGCATGACATTAAATGACAGTGAAGTGCTGATAGCATAATACCATAAACAACCCTAACACCTGAAGGTGTACACTGTTTTAAGATCCGTGTAATGTCAGTACATCAGACAGATTTATCATACATAACCTTCCAAATAGATTTGAGAACTTTTGAGGATAACAAATCTCGGGACTTATGTATATTAAGCAACCAGGCTATGGGACAAATTAAATAGTGATGCATTAAATAATAATAAACCTGTCCTCATTTCTGTTACCGTATTGTAGCGCTACGCAGCTTTCAATACGCAGCCTCACACGGGCTCCCGGCGCGTGTGCATACGCCAACCATATTATTATACGTATCGTGTTACGCAGTAAAAAATAAAACATATATATAACAGTCATCTTGGTGTGGTTAAAATAAATTGGATTTGATTGGTGGTGGCTCTCTCCTCTTGTTTCTTGACACGCGTCTCGTCAGTATATTGGAACCGTCATTACCGTCATTACTTACAATCGGGTGTCAAGTGGATTTCATTTGTTTTTTTTTGCGTGTATATTGTCACTTTTAAATCTACCACATAAATTGTAAAATTGAGCATAGTGCAGTTGCAACAATAAGCTTAACTTTTCATAAGTTGAGGGAAATGACTCTTTAAAGGAGTAAAAACGGCGTATACCTACTTAAGTGATTAGTTGCACATTGATTTTAATTTGCTTGGGTCTTAACTTTGGTGGTTGAGTATTTTGGCTGCTACACCTTTTATGCACGTACCTACAGCGATATTAATATTATTATTATAAATTGTTTCAAAAGATTTTTTGGCACATAAGTTTTTTGCTCGGTTCTTCTCATAATACTACCATCGGGATAAGGCCGCTCGTGACGTTTGCGTCCGTGTTTTTGTACCGCAGGGGCAGTTTCCTCAAACGCTCGTCTTTAGGTATATATCCCATTAAAAATAATAAGCTTCATCTTTGTATTTGCTGACTATTTTTAACTGTCTGTGAAGACTGAGAAAAGAAATCTTCTTTGATACAAGAAATTGAATTAGATTTGAAATAGTTTGATTACAATGATTACAAAAGAAACGCAATACAAATGTTTTTTTCCTTAATTTTCGGAGATTTTTCTTAAGTTGGGAACATTTGATGAACATTTTAAATTTCTATCATTATTGAAACTTTCTGTATTTATTTCATTTTTCAAATATAGGTAGGTATTCGCGGTCATATCTTTGATTCCATGATATCGTTGACCGGAAACCTAGGAGTACCTAACTAACGTCCATTGTCGACTGACGCCAGCATCAGTTGTTGGATATTAATCCAAAGTATTTAAATTAATAACATAGTATATTTACTTACTCACGGTGAATGTTATGCAAACATTAAAACAAACTACAGTTTTGGTAAGAATTCGCCAATATTATATCGTTAAACAACATCAGAATCCCATTTAGCAAAGGAAAACGAATCCGCGCATATTCATACAGTTTGAATAGCGTCTGTAATAAAGCGGAGACGGCCACAATATCCGTCTGTTTGACGTTCGAGCGCAAATAGAGGGAGGGTTTCGTTATTTAACTTAAGTAAATTTCGATGTTCGCGACTTGCTACCATCATCAGCCATCGTGCCGCCGAACCGCGAGCTCCCGTCAGTCCCATTTTGAAATGAACAGATTTTTTTAAATGGCAATTTTTTGTCTGTAGCGTTGGTAGTAGGTACGAGGGAAATTTATATCGTTCCTTTTTTTAATTTTTCCCATCTCCATCATGAGAATGTGTATCAAATGTTACCTTAAAGCTACCAATTGCTGTTACATGTTTTACCGAGGTACCAACTTGACAAAATGTATCGTCAATTAACAACGACAATCCAGTATAAAAATTATAAATATGCATATGTATTTATTTATTTGTTTACAAATCATTTAGCATGTCGAGTAAGAATTTTAATTAAAGAAGTCTGTCAGCGTTTTTAATTAAAGAAGGGTGCGTACAATCTATACCGTGAGATTTAGAAATAAAATTAAAACAAAAAAAAAGAAAACAAAAGGTTGCTCCTTTGTCCATGGTCACGAACATGGTACGGCCGCGTCTCCGGCGGATGCTGTATGCGGGTGTTCGTATCTCGTAATGAGACCAATGAAATAATAGCGTTTCATCAGACAAAGTACTGACGACGATGATGATCGTTCGTTTATGTTTGTATGTAATTTAAAAAAAAAATGACGTTATAATAAATAAAGTGTACCTTTAACTATAATATAAAGAATAAGTAGGTGCAGCTTGCATCAAGTACTTGTTTTCTGTTCTTTTGATACTAAGATGGTGTCCTTTAAGGCCTGCTCATTCCGATCAGGCCGTAAAGGAAACCATAGCCATATGTTCAATTGAAAGCAGGCTAGAGCACATCTTGATTTGTTCTCAGCCGTGGGTGGGCAGAATAAGTAGGTACAGACACATATAATAAATACCTACATGAAGAAACGAAGCATTATTTTACTTCGTTTCTTCATGTAGGTATTTATTATATGTGTATATCAACAAACTCTGGAAATAATTATCCGATTGTAATAATTCACCATTAAATCCTACATGTCAGGCTATCGTGTCATCCTATCTAGATGATCTACCTGCTAACATTGAATGCCAGAAACAAATTTTGTTTTGCATTTAACTCCGACGTAACCGTGAAAAGAACCTACTATATTATAACTTTACAAATTTTCAATAAAATATGATGTTTTCAAAATGTGAAACGAAACCATCTCTAATATTTATGTAATTGCGGTTTGCCAGATGTGTTTTTTTTTTAATTTCAACATAGATTTCAAGAAATTATATTTAGATAATAATTATTTACGCCACCACATATAGAAGCCGGCGGCGTTTATCCTCAGAGCCTATGAATTACCAATGATTCCACTTGAAGTTTTTCAAAGGCTATAATCGCCGTGGGATTTCAATAAGCTTCCTGTCCAACAGCCGACAAAATTATTTTCATGTTAGAGGTTTATTTGAGTGATTGTATGATGTTATTTTTTAACAGAATTAAAAAAATTACGATGTTTTTATTTGTGATGTTTAGGGATACCATTTAACGTATCTAGAATAGGTATTCCCTAAAATTAGAATAAAATTAATGAAAATTTAAAATGTTTAGTAGGTAGGTACACAATTGTACTTAATAGTATATTATGCCTACAGTTATGTTATACCTACACTTTACAGCTATGAGACACATATATTTATATAGATCTAATAAAACATGAAAGAAATAGTCGTTTCTATTTTTACAGCTTCACGCTCATAATACGCCAAAATGTGCAGCGGCTATCATGCCTCCACACGCCGAATACAACAAGAAAAAGAATCTTCTTCATATTCAATTAGTGGAAAAATTTATTGCGGTACATAGATAAAGTTATATAATTTTCTATATAGTTGTTAAATACAGTTAAATTCGTTCAGAACTAATCTAAATATATCCGCCCGCAGATCCATATATGTACCTATAGTCGGATTTTTAATTAAACAACAACCACTGACGTATACGGTGCTGTCAGTTTATGATGAAAAAAAAATAGTCTTGTAGCAAAGTGAATGAATGAAAAAACTTTTGAATGAATAAAACTGCCATGATTGTTTAGTATGGGCATAGTTAGTCTAGTCGTAGTTCGGAAACTTGTAAGATTGTCCCATTTTCAATACATCACGTAATTGAAACTATAGATGTATAACATATAACAATTATAAGTAGGTTATGAAAATAAAATAAAAATTATCACTATCGTGGCATTTTTATAACTTAAATTTTTGTACAGTTTTTAAAAATTCTGATTAAGAAAATTATTTCTTACATAAAGTTTTCGAAACTTAGTTATAAAGTATTTAAAAATACTGTTGCTGGGTCAAAGTATTTATTAAATTGAGTAGTATAAGTTTTAGAGTGTTTAGTACGACGTGAGATGATTAACTATTTCACTCATTGTTCATTGGTCTGATTGAATAAGAACTGATTGCATCACTATTACTTTAAATGTGGCAACATTATTTTACAAAGTGACATTAGTTACTGTCAGTTAACTTTCTTTAATTAAAAATACACAAAGCAGAAGCTATCTATGGTCGTGATACTGCCAACATGTCAAAACAAATTTAGCATTAAAAAATACATGCTTAATGATTCGTTTCCCGCATTTAATAACCGCGAAAAATATTTCTTGGTTTTTGCTCGGGTTGCCACCACACTAATATATTTGAGATTAAATTTTTATGAATGGAGACGTTTTTGCGAACCATTGTCAAGGATTAATAGTATCTTAAGCGGATAATGCACCTGACACAGCCCTTTGTAGCACACAGGTAAGGGCTTATTATTTCAATTGGAATGCCCTATTGTTGATATTGCGGTGTTTGCGTAGGATTTTATAAGGGATCCATCATTTTTTTTTCACAAATCATAGTAAGATATTATGTGTTGGCTACCCAATCGTTGTTACGTCATCATATTTAATAACTTCATATTTTTGGGTTTGTGGATACCTCCACAAACCCAAAATCTAATATTACCGATTAATCTTTAGTACTTCCCTAAAAATAAAAGTATCTCTATTAAGTACCTACGAATTGATAGATTGATATTTGATTTGGCAATACTATTCAGATTCGCTATTTGAACCTTTAGAAAATAAAATCGTGAAGATACACACATGATGTAGCTATAAGTATTATTTTAAAGTGGCTTCAACAAACAATTTTTTAATATTAATTTGTTCAATCGGTGAGTAAATAATGACTTAGCTGTTCACGGTCGAAATAGAGGGGTCCTGGGTGTATGTTAATATATCAGACTTTAACTAAATAGCGTCTTTGTTTTTTTTTTCAAATAACATAGATAGCATCAGTTAATTCATAATTAGTGATTAATTTATGAGTTGATACTTATATTGAACCGATTCCAAAAATAGGATAATATCAGGATAATTCAAAATTGGGCATAATTTCTTCGCATATCAATATATAACAAATAAGATTCAGATTTAGAAATGTGTATTTGCAGCTGCCTACACCTGGGGCCATTAAAAGGTGTAAATTTACAGTAGAATAAATAAAGATACTAACGATTCACAATTTCAAAGCAACGGTTCCTTGATTATTATTCAAGATTTTCGCTCGTCTAATGTTTTGATAAGACACTAAATAAATGATGCGCATTGATGCGCTGTCATGGCGTGCATCTGTGTTTACACAGAGCACCGTCGGAAAATATTCTTAACACACATTATTCTGTGACAATTGTCCATTAAGATTGGATGTGACGGGGGCAAATCGATGACATGACTATTATTTGTTACGGAATCGAATAGTTATAATTGTATATTTATAACTATTCGATTCCGTAATAAATAATAGTTTTAATTAAATTGTATATTTTTTACAATCAAATTTATGTTAAAATATTAATCAGAGTGAGAATGAACTAAGAAACTCGTTTTAACATCATATAATTCTAACTGCTTTTTTATATGTATTTTATTTTAAAATGATAGAAGTAGATAAGTTATTGTCCCTATTTTCATCTCAAAAATTCACTCAAATACATACATAAATCCCCGATTGTCTTATATGTTTGGAACTTTGTTTAGTGTTTGAAACGTCAGACTCATCGTCTCAGAAAAAAAAATCACTGCTACAAATGAAGAGTTAAACAAACAAGAGTGCATCTTTATTTAATATAATTGTCGCTTAATATTCCAAGTCATGGTTCAGAGAACCGGAACACCTACGTGTGGACTCAAGAAACCTACCTATTTTTATTGTACACCACTTGGATTCCGACCTTAATCTAAGGAATACAAGAGTTTTATTTCTGGCAACCCGTTGCCCTTGTCAGAGAAACGTATTGGCGCCAAAATTGACTTGTATTGTCAAGATGACAGCCAACTGGGTGGCCGCTATTTCTATTTTAATGAACGTAAATTTTTGATATATGAAAAGAGTGTTTTATCAATATTATACTAGCTATGTCATGCGATTTCTTGCGCGTGTTGATGATCTGATACTGAAAATAGCTATCTGAAAAATCGTGCCATAAGCTTCTTAGATAGAAAGAGTTAGATCCAAATTTCAGAAATTCCCACTGACATTTACGCAATCTTTACATCAGCCTCCTTTTTTTGAGGTCCACTGCTGGACATAGGCCTCCCCCATAGAGCGCCACAACTGCCGGTCCGCACAATCATGGGGGGGTTTTTGCCATAATCGCCACGCTTGGCAGGCGGGTTGGCGATCGCAGTAAGCTGTATTTTCTTCAGAGAGAATGCTGCTGCCCATTCTTCTAGCTTTTCCCTTAGTCGCCTTTTACGACACCCACGGGAAGAGATGGGGTGGCGGTATTCTAAGCCGGCGCCACACAGCTATCTTTACACCTAGAAATAATTCTATGCTTTCACGGCTATATTCAATATGCAAAAGCAAACTTATACTTTAAAAAGCTAATCTTTAATTCGGAGATATGTAGCTTTTAAACCAATTTGGAAATTACGTTTCCAAAAAATTGTAGATTAAATTTAATTTTATTTTAAATCTCTACGTCGATGAATTAGCCACGGCGGATACCGAACATTCCATGCATAGATGATGTACAGCTCTATAATACCCAAATTATGTGAAACAAAAATTCCAGTAGCGTATTCGTTGTTACCACAACATAATATATAAACATCACGCTCGGCTGTTAAGTGGGTGTAAACTCAAGCACGCAAGCTATTGGACACACCCAAAATGTCACATCACTCGACGAGCAACAACAGCCGTTTAGAGGTAAAACAAATAAGTGAATGGCGTACTCGGTGTGGAGTGCGTGTGAGCTAACATTGAGCATTATGCACAAGGAGATTGAAAGAAAGTACTCCATACGAGAGCGTCCGAGACTCGTCGGAGTGCAATAAGCGACGCCCGCCGACGGGGCCCGTTCATTAAGCCTCACCTCCTCCATAAATAATATAGCGAACATCATTCCTTGAATGGAGCTAACAAAAGCGCGCGTCATTGCTGCCAACATTCCCACAACGAAGCGCCACAGAGTAAACAGAATAAACATCCAAATAAGTCTAGTGGCCAGTACTTACACGATGTATATATGTATATAGGCACATGCGTAGGTACTGTTACTTTTTTTTGTTTTTCTAAGGGCTATAGGTACAATATAAAATGGCGGACTGATATTTATTGTTGAATCTTGGTGCAGACGGGGGCCATACATCCATTTCAAAGAATAAACACGAGGAAACTCTCTCGTTGTATAAATAATAAATAAAGTGTATATTTCCGAGCTGGGAGGACGCGTAGACAAAGACCGGCCGCACTCCTCGTCAAACAATCCATGTTTATTCTTTTGTCATTAACACAGAGTGTTGACTGGCTTCTACCTAGCGCTAATTTTAGAGAGATCTTAGTAACGCGCGACGTTTCAAAGTTAACATCGGTATTCTCATATATTTCTTTAAATATCCAAAAAGAAGTAAGTGATTACATAACATAACATAACTTCACGCCTTTGCTACCCGAAGGTGTAGGCAGCGGCTGTTAATCCTCGTCTCGCCGTTACGTTTACGTCCCAAATGGAATAGGTGGCGAACCTATTGCCATACCGGGCACAAACTTTTTCAGTCATCGATATTTATCACACATAACTTCCGAAAACAATTTCGAAAAGTCATTGGTGTGAGCCAGTGTCTGGAATCGAACCCGGACCTCTGGATCAGAAGCCGTGTGCTCGACCACTGCGCCACCGAGACAACAAGTGATTATGGTAATCTTTACAGTTTTACTCATGTTTAAATGTAACATGTAACTAAATAACTGTTAAAATAGTTACTTAGATGATTTTAAATAGATAGTTTACAGTCATTATCAACCGTTTCCCTTGTTTGAGATCATATATAAATATTATGGGGTCGATACCTACCCGAGTATTCGCATGGATATAAAAAGAGACACCGATAAATGTATCTCACCGATGAATAAGTGACTTAATTATGACTTCTGATTGAGAGGTTTCGAATCTGAGCAGACAATTCTTTAATTATAATGATTTTGGAGACGTCTTTACCGACGTTACAAGTAGGTAATTGTTCTATTGTGGTGCTATAAAAGAATTCATGAAAATAACTTTGTTTCAGGTTAAAATATGGTTTCAAAATCACCGTTACAAATGTAAGAGACAAGCCAAGGAGAAAGCTATGGCGGAGCAGAATCAACACAATCAGGTCAGTTTAAATACCAACATTAGAAATATAAATTTAATATTACTTGAATAGCTCATTTAAAAATATTTTTATACATATTAGAGTGTTGTTTTTTTGGGAATTCGTTTACAAAAACTCAACAAGCAAATTATAATTTGTCTAAACACACTTATGAATCGTAAATCTGAGATAAGCTTACGTCAGGTGAGTGTTAGAATGTCAGATTAAATAAAAGAAATAATAAATAAATAGAAAATTACTTAGTATCTGTAGTTCTGTAACTTTTTGGTGTATTAATATTATAATATATTTGATTGTTTTTAAACGATAAACTCGGAAAGTTTTTCTTATCGAAAATTACGTGTAATAATTCTGTCTCTGAGCTATCTTCATTAGATACAATATTTTTTTTAGCGACGAAGTATTAACAATAATAGATTTTAAAACATACCAACTCGTGTACTCGGAACTCTTTCATTATTAATTCAAGATTTTACACAATACTAATGAATAATTAATATGAATGCGTAAGCGATAAAAATCGTCGCTGCCTAGCCCCCTGTTTGTAGAGGCGATAGACTTTACCCACTTGATAGCAATCTCCCGCTGCGCTACTCAATAGGTAACAAAATACGGGACCCGCACTTCCTAAATCTGGCAACCCCACGGCAATCAGAATTATACTTGGCGGCAATTTAGGGCTGTGTCGCGAAATCGTTGACCTGACAGATTTTATCTTTTTTCTTTTGAATATTTTAGAGGTCGACGAATTTTAAATAGTTAGTCCACCAAAGTGTTTAAAACGTCGTTTAAAACGTTAGGTATTGGTACGTAAAATATATAATTTATTTTCTATTAAAATAGGACAATTTTAAATATGATGTTTAACTTCCTTGCAAAGTTTTAGTAATTTTTTAACATTTTTATGGGGCCCGCAGAAGGAACTGAGTATCACTTTTCCAACACACCTCACTCGTTTTTTTTTACTTGTCAAACATTGTTTTTCAGGTTCAAGACTATCAACATAACTTTTACGCTTTTAATGCTCGAAGACATGGGCAGCGTTTCGACGTGTGGATGACACGTCGAAACGCTGCCCATACTTTCGAGCATTAAAAGCGTGAACATATAAAAAAATATACAGAAGATGTATATCATAGCCGTAGCCCTGTGAATGTTACTGTTGGTAGGATTGGCTCAATTTGTACCTACGTAGGTGTGGGGCACCCGACGGGAGATGACTTTCGACTGTTCCCCACTCCATGTTGGGCGCCGCCCGCCCATTAAACCCTAGTCAGTGCAGTATTTCACTGATGACAATTAATAATCGCACCAAAAATATTTTTATGTAGCCGAGATATTATGAATCACTTTGTCAAAAGCCGAGAATTTCTAACACGATCTAATTCATAAAGTCCTGCAGACCTTCATCGCGACTTATATATTTTTTTATATTTTCTATTAAAATTATAAAGTTTTAAAATTAGTTTAAGTTTAGTTATATCAATACTTATAGTATTCATAAAGTATTAATGATGGTTTTATATTCTATGTTTGCCTGTCAGTATGTTCATCAATCTGAAGAGGCACTGCAATGAATCCGTTCCTAATTTCTGAAGATTTTTAAAATTATTTTGTCTTAAATATGATAACCCTGTTGTCCAATTTGAGACGGTTACGTATTCCTCGATGACGAATCTCATGCTAATAAAATTATTTTGTCACCAGTCTTCATCATCACCCCGACGAGTCGCAGTTCCCGTCCTTGTGAAGGACGGGAAGCCATGCGGTTCTGGTGAGTCATCATCCCCAGCGCACAGTCACTGCGCCACCCCTACATCAGGGTACTCTGCACCGCAACCCTCGCAAGCAGCTTGTAGTAACCCCTTAGTGTCGTCATACCGACAGCCAGCCGCCTACCAGCAACAATGCTCAGGATATTTACCTCTGCAAGGTAGAGCCTGGTAGAAGTTCCCACAGCTTTACCATGAGACAATGTTCAAGGAGGAAATGTATTTTGATTAAAAATAACGAAATGTGGTTTGACATAAACAGACGTAATCGTAGAGTAAATAAATGTCATTATAGATATATAATCTGTGCTTTTTAAATTGGCACTGATAGGTCTAGTGTTGCCACATTGTGCGATTTCCAAAATTTTTCTGAGAATTATTTTGAGTATTTCTTTTAACATTTGCTTTATTTGTTTGTAATTAATAAAATATCTTGAACTTTGAATGTGTGAGTCAAACCACAGGTCTCCTTCAAGAACATTGTGTCAGGTGAAGCGTTGCTGTACACAGCCACAGAACAAACAATAAAGTTAGAAAAAAATAGTGAATTTTAAAGTGTTGGTTATAAAAGTGACAAGAAGACATTATTATTAAAATGATGATGACCGTTTTGGAAGAGGGTACTGTGTATATATTTAGGTATAGGTCTAGTTAAGCACACACCTGGATTTGAATTGATTGTTTGTGATATTTTAATGTCTCCAAACCTGAACATGAAAATATATTTTTTCTTTATGTAACTAACAAAACTGTTACATTATTACTCAGTTCTTTCGATATTTTTCTGTTCAGGTTCATTTGTAATAAGAAGAGTGCCAAACTTGAATTTATATCTCAATTTACACAGGTTTCATAAATTTATTGTAATAAAGAATATTGTTTCGCCTGAACAACTATCACCGGTCGATCTATTCTATTTAGTTTGTGAGAGATTATTTATTAAAATAGCTACTGAAGAAGAATTTCATATTTTAAAACATCAACGTTTCCCATAATTCTCCCGCCATTATACCACGCTAGATGAGGCACTATAAGAGATCCATTTCCAGTTACGGCTTCTGTTGTGAAGACTGTGTGGAGTGCCTTCTATTTTTTCTTTATAACTACTGGATTCGGGAAAACGACCAGGTTCCAAATTTCAAAATAATATGTAGGTATATATTCTGTAGTCTGTTTATACTGACTGAGTGTCGTGACCACGAAGTATAGTTACAAGAAGTCCGAACGTAATGTTAAACAAATGGTCTCTATTTAACGGAAATAATTTTCGCCGATAGAGGATGCCATCCTTCGCACTCGTTCAAATTCTTATTACGCGTGAGTTTTTGCCCGGTGAGTCCGAAAAGCTAGCGCAGCTAGCGGTAGAAAGGAGAACTAATGCCTCAGTTTATTATTACGTACATTAATATTATGGAAAAGCCTAGACCGTTCGGACTCCTGTATTTCTATACTTCGTGACTTATACTAGTATGGCGACAAATTAATCAAATCTTATAAGTCAGTATAACACATGCAAAGTATTAACTAAAAAAAAATATTTGTGTCTCATTCTTAAAATATTTGGGCTTAAAGTACATTTAAGTTACTATATAAAACCAACAGTGCAAAGAAAAAACACAAACTATTTACTATGTGGAAAATATTGAACTGGTAACCATGGACTTTTTTTTTCTATTGAACCGATGGTTACATAAATTGTCTGTAGGTGCATCATTGTAAATAACTGATAATTTGTAGTTAAATGTTGTGTGAATAGAGGTTGATTTAAAAAAATAATAATAAATAAATAAAGCGTCAGTGTTTGCGTGTGTAGATAATTATGTACATATAAAGATGCTCATAAAGTTCATAATGTGAGCGGACCCGGGAGACATCCCTTGTGCAATTCTCCGTCTGTTCAAATAATATACCCTATACATAATCTGATCAAATATTATATGTATTTTACATGAATTCCCCTTTTTTGTTAAAATTACAAATATTAAAATATATTTAATTTATTATGACACATTGTTTTTTTTTGTCTAGGGATGTGTAATATTTCGTACTTGAAGTTTACTCCTTAATGTTTAGAAAAGTCAATAATTACAAAACAATAAAAATATGGACATAATGTACGTTTGTATACGAAATATTAATATATTCTAAAATATCTTATTAGGCGTACAGAACAAATTGTACCTAAGATGCTCAGCTACAGATACTTATTTTTTTTTAAATTCTGTAACACTGCTAGCTTTTGATGGCATCGAAACCATGGAATGTGTAAAAAATGTGCAGAGGGCAAATAGAATATATTTCAGTAGCTTTTGTAAGAATTGTAAGAGTAAACTCAAAAGTCAAAACTTTTTGCTGAGCATTTTAGAAAGTTTTTTTTATCTTTTCTGTTACGCTCTTGTTTGTGGAATGTTTACAACGAATTTATAATTATTAGCTAATAGAATATAGCTCAAAAAAGTTTTTTTTTAATAATCAGACTGTTGTCATGTACTTAATTTCTGTATTTTATAATTTCTACATTAAGCTATAATTGCTCGCTGCGATGTAAATAACAATAATAATAATATTATAATTAAATATTTTTTCTATTTTAAATATCGCGATAGTTGCGCGTTAATTGCGCAATTTTCATCGCAATCGACAATGAAATATAGCAATAAGAATTTAATAAATTAGATTTATCATTTGTAACAAAATGAAATTGTAATTATAATGTTTTTTTTTTTAATTATTATTATTCACAATTAATTTACATGTTCCGAGAGATTAGGTCAATGTATGTATAATTTGTAGTATTAGGTGGAGTTATTATTAAAATAATTATAAATAAATGAGAAGGAATTTGTAATTATAATTGATGATAAAGAAGATGGAAGAGGTGTAATGAATTTCGATTTATAAAATTAATAAAATTAATGAGTTTTATATTTGGACTTTTATTTTGACGTATTTCGTTTGAATGTCGAAAATTTAAGATGACCCCTTTCAAGAATATGCTTGTAAGTAAGAGGACTCATACCTGATGCAGAAGTAGGCGCTTTTCTCAAAGAGAATTTAAGTTTACAAAAGACTTTCACAAATATGGTTTCAAAGGATCTTTTTGTTATAAATATAATGAAGTATCTCAAAAGTACCTACTGAAGAACATATATTAAATTATTTGCTACTCAAAAAGAAAAACTGATTCGGGAATTCCATTTTTTGTTTCCAAGCTGCTATTTTATAGTTCGCATTTACATATATATACTAATATTGTAACATAGCATAACTTTACGCCTTTTCTACCCGAAGGTGTAGGCAGCGGCTGTTAAGCCTCGTCTCGCCGTTTTGTTTACGTCCCAAATGGAACTAATATTATCAAGAGGAAATATTTGTGTACTTTTGTATGTAACAAATAAACTACTACTAGTAACTACTAGACCGATTTCAAAAATTCTTTCACGCTTGAAAGCTGTCGATATTCTGAGAGGTAATGATATTTAACCGGTCGAGCCGGCCAATTCGTGCTGCGAACTGCGTGGTTCTAGCACGTGGAAAGTGATAATTTCGAAAATTTGGACTATTGCTATGGGATAATGGGTGTAGATCACACATAAACATGATTAAAATAATATTAAAAGCGGCACAGTGCTGTCAGTGATCTATATCGATCTTACTTAACTTTCCAAAAAGTCCAGGATTTGCACCAATGCTTCAGAAAAATAACGATACCTTTTGTAACAGTAATAATTTGAGTACATTACACGTTATAAGTATAAAGTGCAAGTGCAAGTTTCAAGTACAAGTGTAACAATAAAACTTAAAATACTTATTGTCTTCGTCTTACGATTAAAATCAGGCATGTCGGAAAGTAAAAAAAACTGGTGATTTTCACAAGTCCATTTTCCTTTTCATGAAATAATGAATTATTTTGTAATTATATTTTGACGTCTGTGCTATTTATTGGTATTACAAAAAACGCCAAGTACTTAATTGATCCAATAAGGAAAATATTTATTGAAAAATATAGTCTCAAATAAATCAAATCATTTTTTTACGATTCCATCGCATCTCTTAGAGCTGAGCTACCTACCATTCAGTAAAAATAACTGATACATACAAACATAACGATTTAAATCCCCTCCCAAATAATAAAGCACCTAACAAATATTCACAACCCCATGCTAAACGTAAGCTCATTCTTATTGTCTTCAATATTCCCAGATTACGCAATAATCTCTCATAACTCGCATTACTGTTTATTCCACATGGCAACACCGACTTTGAACGTCACTCACGTCCCGCCAAAACGAAATAATAACATGTCTGCCGCTGGCGTTGAACTGTCACAAGTGTGGATAACATTGTTGTAAAAATCAACCCTTACTTTTAAAATATAAAGTATATTTTACCTTGTATAGTTAGTATACGTGTTGTGTTTCAAAGCTGCACAGTAATTTTCATAGAACAAAGGTGATGCGGAACACGTGTCGTGCGATTCGTTACGCTACCGACGCTAATAAAATGCCAGATTAAGTCTAACGGACAGGTGAGGGTTGAAATTGAAAACTATTGGCCTCTCGACAGTTAATTGCTACAGATTTGTAGAGTAATTGGTGCTATGAAAATTCTTAGATGTATTACCATTCTTTGGTTTAATCGCACCAATACTTTTTTTAAACTCGACTTGGACTTGTTTCGACTCGGAAACAATAAATAAAATATATTTTGAAAAAAAGTAGCCCAAGTTACTTTTTATTACACCAGCCTGTCAATTATAGTCCCGTCAAAATCGGTCCAGACATTTCACAGATTAGCTGGAACAAATAGACGACAGAGAGACAGTTAAAAAATGTTATTTTGGTGTATATATATATTTATAGGAATATAGTAGAAAGCAGTTATATCAATATTACAAACAGATAATGTTATTTATATGTATGGATTGTTATACGTAAGGTAACCCTTCCTCGCGTACAACAGAGCAGCGCGCAAACCCATGCCGTATCTAGACGATCCATCATGGTGAGCCCAACACCACAATGGACTCACATCATTGTCAACCACACGTCCCATCAATGAATGTGGGGTAGTATTGAATTATTCTTTAAAAACGTGTTGATTTGTGTTCATAGCTTAACAGAGACATACATAACTTCACGCCTTTTTCTACTCGAAAGTGTAGGCAACGGCTGTTAAGCCTCGTCTCGCCGTTATGTTTACATCCCAAATGGAATAGGTGGCGAACCTATTGCCATACCGGGCACAAAGTTTTTAGTCATCGATGTTTATCACACATAACTTACGATATTAATTTTGAGAAGTCATTGGTGTAAGCCAATGTAAGGATTCGGGATGAAGGGATGAGTGATAGAAGAGATTGGACGAGTATCTCATGTTGTGACTACCCTGCTTAGGATAGAATAAGGGTAGGAAAATGATGATCATTCATCAAAATAAATTATTGCGTTAAGATTGAAAAAACAGTACCTACATAAGAGGTCCCGTGTCCAGGAGTCCAGTTGTTCAGCATCTCGCTTCTGAATCAATAGGTCGCGGGTTCAAATCCTGTCTCAAACCAATTACTTGTCCAAATAAATTTTCCAAAGATAAGTGTAATAAATATCGATGAGTGAAAATTTTGTGCCCGGAATGGCAATAGGTTCGCCACCTATTCCATAACAACATAACGGGGAGACGAGGCTTAACAGCCGGTGCCTACAACCGGGTAACAAAGGTATGAAGTTATGTTTATATGAAAGTCAAAGAAGTGGGTGAGGCGTGTAAGAATCGTGTGATATCGTGCTCTATTATCTGTGCTACCCCGCAAGGAACTGGGCGTGAAGTTATGTACCTATGTATATGTAGGTAGGTGTGTATCAAAAACTATATGAAAATGAAATTCCGCATTTGATATCCACTGTAACTCTCATAATGTCCCGGTTTAGAAGTCGTGGCGGGAACCCCATTTGCACATATCAGTTTAGTAACTTACATAATTTAATACGGATAAATCCATACAATCTAAATACCTATATGGATTTTTCCTAATTACCTCTTTAGTGGTATATTTATAACAAAGAAAAACTCACATAAACATACCTACATACCCGTTTGGTTATAAAAAATGCTTTGCCGCGAAAATTCTCAACAAAACAAGCCTTCCCTTATTCCCCCTTCGGAAATTTAACGTGTATTGTGCTGTACACGATCTGTAAACAAATTTGTGAATATTATTCGTGTTTATGGCTCCGCAGTAGGGTTGCCACCTGAGGAAAAATCATTTTCATGCACCCAAACGCTGATATAATATTATTCTATTTCTTAACTAGCTGTTCTTACCTTCTGCTCTTACCGAATAAAAAGAGAATAAACTTAACTTTACGCCGTTTTCTACCCGAAGGTATAGGCAGTAGCTGTTAAGCCTCGACTCGCCGTTATGATTACGTGCCAAATGGGCGAACCATGCCATACACCGGGCACAAAGTTTTCATCGATATTTATCACACATAACTTCCGAAAAGGATTTCGAAAAGTCATTGGTTCGAGCCAGGATTCGAACCGGGTCATCTTTATTCAGAAGCAGGGTGCTCGACCACTGGACTACCAAGATCTCTAAGTACTTTAAATTAGTAGCAATTTAATTTATTATCTAATAACGTCCAAAAAATCTTCAGAGACAATCGTATTGTTGATCTTATTGATCAAATGTCTAACTTTGATCTGAGTTCTGTGGCATAGGCAGGACATATACCATAAAGTTACACAGTTTATAAAAGACATTAATATACACAAAGAAAAATGAAGCATGAAGATAATTTTCATGTATTTTTTTTAACTTCGCGCCTTTTCTACCCGAAGGTATAGGCAGCGGCTGTTAAGTCTCGACTGGCCGTTATGTTTGCGTGCCACATGGAACTGGTGGCGAACCTATTGCCATAGCAGGCACAAAGTTTTCAGTCATCGATATTTATCACACAAAACTTTCGAAAATAATTTTTCATGTATTGTTTTTTAATAATTGCCAACCCTATCTTGTAAACCTATGAATAAGAGCAAGGGGTGAGACACCATTAGGTACGTCTTAAGATTTCCCATTCATGGGGTTAAGAATTGTGCAGTCTTATTTTAAATGCATGATTTAGGGGTGGTCGGGGGTTGGGAAAAGTAATTGCAACAATTATTGGTGTACGTATATTATTTATTGTTGTTCATGAAAATGAATGTTCCGCTTAAGATATTGCGCTTTTTATTTACTAATGATAATTACTGAGGTCTTATAAGTTTCAGCACAATAGAGATAATTCTATTTTATTAACTATGATATGTTTATTGTTTTTTGGACCACTGGACCACCGAAGGTCTCAGGTCCAGTGGCCGAGTACCCCGCTTCTAAATCAAGAAGTCGCGGGTTTGAACCCTGGCTCACACTAATGACTTGTCGAAATTAATTTCGAAAGTTATGAGTGCTAAATATCGATGACTGATAACTTTGTGCCCGGCATGGCAATAGGTTCGCCACCTATTGCATTTAGGACGTAAACATAACGGCGAGTCGAGGCTTTACAGCCACTACCTACGCCTTCGGGTAGAAAAAGGCGTGAAGTTTTGATGTTAGTCTATCTATAGAGATAACTATTTATCTTCACGCGTTTAATAAACTTGTGATATATATACCTATAAATAAAAATGGAGCCTCTGTTTATAAGTAATATTGAAATAGCTATTTAATTATTATTTTTTTAATATTTGTCCGTCTGTCTGTTGGTTCCGGCTAATCTTCGAAATGGCTGAAACGATTTTTATTTCTTCTGAGGCAAAACAAAGTTTGCCGGGTCAGGTAGTCGTAAATAAATCACGTAAAACCACTGTGAAAATAAACTCCGAGGTACCTATGCTGCTCTTTTCTTGCTTACAAGTTTAGATATTAGGGAAAGTGGGAGTAAGGCAGCAGTAGTAAGAGCCAATTTTTGTTATAAGATAGTTATTTAGGTACTTAAACTGTTTCAAAATATCAGATAGACAGATTTACATACATAACTTTACGCCAAATCCCTTAAGGGGTAGGCAGAGAGAACAGAGCGCTATAAGGCACGATTCGTACACACCTCACTCGCTTCGTTGACTTTCATAACTCTTTTCAAGCACGCGCGTCGATTTCTGAGGCTCCTAACATCACCTTCCTCCAGAGCACATTCTATTTGGTCATAGAATGTGTGTCTTGGCCGTCCACGACGGAAATTCATTTCGAAGAAATTGGATATTGGATAAACTACCCATCTACATACAATCCATAAAAACGAATTAAATTATAATTCTAATATGAAATAACTTGGAATGTTGAAAATTTCCGACAAAACCATGACTTTCATAAAATTTTAGAACATTAATATTATATTTGCCAAACAAAAACTAGTAATCATTTTCAGGCATTCAATAGAGCGAAAGATGTGAGTAGGTACCTAATACTTTTTGTGTTGCCAACCACAAAACATTGGTGACGTTGCCGCCGGTGGCTCGGAGGTCGAGGGTCGGGACTGACTAATTAGAACAAAAAACGCGGGAAACACAAGTATGCTTGACAGTGAGCCAGAGACAAAGAGCACACTGCACAAAAACAAAAAGATTCTATGCCATACAAACTATGTCATCTAATTTGAATCTAAGTTTTACGGCATTACAGTTGAATTTCGTACGAATCTTAAAAGCGTTGACCGAAACATTCATTTATGAATATTTGAATTTCGAAATGCTTTAAATAATATGTATTTAGAATTGAAATTTAACTTTATTGTATGGATGTAAGATTCCAAATCGTTTGATAGCCAGGAATTAAATACGGTGTTCATATTGACTATGGTTGCGTAGAGAAGCGCCATCGCGTCGATTGTCTCTGGCACGTTCAGCCAAAGCGGCACAATCGATAAAGCACGGGCGTGCGTTGTAATGAATTTATTAGTGAATCTAGTATTTAGAGGATTTATTATGACATATATATTTTTAATAGAAGATAGATACTCGGTATACAACAAAAATTTAGACAAATAGAAGGACCAAAACGTTATTTATCTCGAGTGAAAAGAATGTCGTACGAAAATATTTCATGGGAATTCTTTTGTTGTTGGTCTAAGCAATACCTCAAGTAGTACTTATATCAATTTGCTCCAATAGTCAGGAAACCTGTACAACATATTATTGAAGTGTAACTTCTAATGTCTCGTGCAACCGTTTAACGCTTTTAACGCCCCCTTGCGGCCACAAAACATATTATATGTTATGTAATAATAAAAAGGACGAATTTGAACCAGTCTATATATAAATCCAGGAAGAGAATTGCTTAAGCGTGATTGTTATCTGTACATAGACATCTAGTAGCTAGTGGTGGCACTATACCACTCATTTAATACTTATAAAGCATAATAGTTTGTTTCATTCGACGCGCTAATCTCAGAAACCGCTGGTTCTATTTTAAAAATTCTTTCAGTGGTGGATAGTCCATTTATAGAGGAAGGAATTAGGTTATATTATATTTTCTAAACAATTAGGGATCTTTACTAAAAGTCCGATAATGTAACCCAAGGTGTAAAAAAATCACCTAAAAAAATGTTTACATTGCGTACGCGGCAAAAAGTATTGATTGTAGAGCAAAAAAATGAACTACAACTTTGCAGAATATATAGTTGTCAACACAAATGGTCGCGAGACCATGTGTCTAACTATTATAGTTATCTCACAATAAGTGTTAATTTAATTTTTTAAAATAATTTGAATGATGATGTTTTAAAAGCCCTTTATTTTGTACATTGGTGTTAATTCTGATTAAAATAAATTATTTACAATTCAAGATAGATTCAATAGCTTCCTGGAACTTTTTGAATTATTTAATTCGGACATTTCATTCAAAAGATATCGCAATATCCACGATATAAGTATTCGATTTTTAGGCAAATATGTATTGCGCGCACATATAGTAACATAACTTCACGCCTTTTCTACCCGAAGTTCTAGGCAGTGGCTTTTAATTCTCCACTCGCCGTTATGTTTACGTCCCAAATGGAATAGGTGGCCATACCGGGCAAACGAGCAAGCGCGTCACCTGATGGTAAGTGACTAGCGCCGCCCATGGACACTTGCAACACATATAGTGTTACAGTTGCGTTGCCGGCCTTTAAGGAAATAGGAATAGGAAAGTATGGGAAAGGGGGATGCGCCTCCGAGTACCTCTCTCCCCGAACGAAACGCGGCATGAGCCACTTTACGTTGATCTTCCGAGAGGTCGTGGTATTTCACCGGTAGAGCCATTCATGCAGCGAACTGCTTGGCTCCACCACTACCATTCAATTTGTTAAGCTTGAATCTCATTACTACACAGACATCAGTTTAGGTTTAGGTACTGTAATTGATTTTTAAAATCAATCATAGTACCTCCACCCGCCACTAGATGTATGGAGGAACTATAATTGACACTTGAAACGCGGCCTTTAATGTCAACTACATTCCTTTAAAACTGTATTTGATTGAATGTATTATTATATTTCTAAAATCCATTGAAGAAATAAATACCTAACATTTATAATTAAGTGTTGTAGAACTGATTTTTTTAATATTTTACCAAAATTTGCCAATATGTTCTTAAATACTTATATAAACTCCATGGAGTGAAACCATAGCGCGATTTAAAATTGACGAATAGTGACCTCTATGGCCGAGTCGAATAAAACATTATAATATAATAAACTTCAATCAAGACATGATACACATTTATAGTGATGGTTAAGTAACCTTATAAAAAAAATCTTTTATATAATAATCTGTTTATGATCCTCGGTTCAAATAATTTTCATCAGTATGTTGCATTCTTATACACAAATTTAAATAAAATATTAGATAGGAACTTAGTTACCATTTCTCATAATCAGTCCCATTTTTAATAGTACCTTTAATATATTAGTAATAATTATTAATAGTCTCGGTGGTCCAGTTAAGTAGTCGAGCTCTCCGATTCTGGAGTCCTGGGATCGATTCCGGGCTCACATCAATGATTTCTCGGATTTTTTAGTATCTTACTATAGTTAATTTTAGGTACCCTATGGTATTTTTTATGGCAAATCTAAGGGAATAGGATATGAAAGGATGGGGAAGGAGGGTGGGCCTCCGGGTACCTCTCTCACCGAACGAAACGCGGCATGAGCCAGTTTACGTCGATCTTCTGAGAGGTCGTGGTATTTCACCTGTCGAGCCAGCCTATTCATGCAGTGATTATTTTTCTCTATTTCAGAATCAATTTCTAACCCTGTTTATTTTCCTTTCTACAACACGAAGTTACACTTCCAACGCGTGGCTTCCACGCATATTTTTTTTCTAAGTAAGATCGCTCGCCAGATTCTATTTGACGTATCATAATAAAATGATGAGAATGTAGATTTTTACGCAAAAAGGAAGATATTGTATTTGTTTATATGTATGGCTTATTTTGAAGCTTAAGTAAGGGTTGGTTGGAGTTGTTGGTCAATGAGAAACACTTAGAGTACTTAGACCATAGTAGTGAGCGAAATTACCAACGGAACCAGAATTGTACCCTTTTTCTAGTCGATAGGCTGATTACCTAACATCGCAATCAAGAGTTATGTATAGATATTAATGATGTAAAGAAAATTCGCATTTGCATTCGCGAATCTTAGCATTTTTGGGTATTTGGGTACAAACATTCGCAAAAAAATTTGCGAATGTTTGTAATAACAAAAAATAAAGAAATTGTATTTAGCAAGATGATACGAAAAAGAAGTATTATATTTTCTTTAATATTTAACCCTCTTAGATTAGTGTATTATATTATGGATCACCTATTAGGTATATAAATAACTGCACGTCAAGTCCCTTGCGGGGTAGGCAGAGAGAACAGAGCGCCATAAGGGACGATTCATATACGCCTCACTCGTTTCTTTGAGTTTCATAATTCTTGTCATATACGGTCGTCGACCTTTAAGGCTCCTGACATCACCTTCCTCCAGGACTCGTTCTATTTGTGGGTCGTGGCCTGCGTATCCTATATATTCTTCCGGTTTTGCATTGTATCATCTGCTGGGTCAATCTGGCATCATCCATTTGTTCTATATTTCCGAATCATCGGGTATTTCTTACTTTAACATCGACACTCTTTTTCAATCCTTCTTCCTTCCTCACAACCTTGTTTTCGACGCGGTCTGCGAGAGTCTCCGCAGATTTTGCGCAGTACCCTCATTTCGACCGTGTTTATCCTTTCGTGCAAACCCTGCCAAAACCAACTCAAATCGATTTTAATCAAATTTTCATACCGTATGCAGTTTGATCCAACTTAAAAGTTACAGTTCATTTTTTTTTATAAAACTCCAACCGCAAGATTGAACATGAGATCGTTACATCAGGAAAAGACGTCTTATTATGTATGAAACTTTATTCAAAATATTCTTTTACGCGTGGTATTAATCATTAAATAACTGCACCAATATGGCTTGGCTGATTTTGATGAAATTTTGTGTGCATTTTATGTCTAAGAATCATTCGAAAGTGTTCGCGAAGGCTTAAAAGAAATATTCGCATTTGCATTCGCATTCGCGAATGTCATAAATCCAACATTCGTAACATCACTAATATATATATTTAATTTTGAGACGGTGTATTTGCAGATGCTTACTTGGCGAATAGTCGATAGAACAGAATATATTTAAAATTATCTGTCCTTTATTTCTGTTATTTTTTTGCCTGATATTTAGACCATAAAGACCTATCTATGCATTATATGTGACTAAACAAATTAACTGGCTTTGACAAGATATAATTACACCTACTACCTACATCTTTGGCATTTGAGTGCGTGAAGTTACAAAAAAGAATAAAACCTTATTGCACACTCCGATATATTTATATATGTATACTTGAGTTTTTCACTTTGATTCTCAATACAAAGAGAACGAGTCTCATAGGATTACTTTTTAAAGGCAAAGGCAAGTCGACTTTTATCCTCTCGAGAAAAATGGCGCGCGATCTGTCAGCTGAGAGGTTTGGCGCGCTTTCATTTGCGCGATTGTTGCCCGCTAATGGCGTGTTCCGAAACAATGGGGAAATATAGCGACGGTCGCGCGCCACAAAGGAGTCTCACGTTTGATGTTGGATTGTGCTTGTGCGTGTGGGTTTCACGATTTGTATGTAGGCTTCGTATTGAATAATTATTATGTATATTTAAGTGTATATAATAGAGCCCAGTATAATTGTATGCTAATTTATTTTATATGAAACGGTGAAATGTTTGGAATGTTCTTGTAAACGTTTATAATATATCAAAATGTACATTTTAAATATCCATGAGAGTAAATATGTGTGCTTTTGTAGGGATCGAACCACAGAAATAGATCAAGATAGAACGGCTGCGATATCATATTCTCATACATTTCGTGCGTGTCACTTTTTTGAAAAACCACGCCCACAGCTTGACGTCATTTTCTTGATCTATTTCTGTGGATCGAACCAATGAACCTGTATTCAGCAGACGATGCTTTCATTATTTTTACAATTGTAGCTCACAATTAGTCCTGACACAATTTCCTGTCTGTTTCTAATTTTCCCGAATATCTCTGATAACTACTACTTACCACTATTTATAAAAATAAAAATAAAAATTAATAAGATTTAAGTTATGTTATTGCAGTATTTACTAAGGATTTAACGGATACACACAAACACATATGAGTATACTTTTATATGTATTTATAATATTAGCCTATTTTCCAAGGACTGAACAAAGGGCGTCGTACTCGCACAAGCAAGTAACACATAATAAAAACGCAACGGTGTTCTACCAGCTCATTACATAACGACATAGGCTGGCACCTCCACATGCCGTAATTGTAGTCCGTTCAATGGCAGCATGGCAGCCACTCGAGACAAGCACGGGGGAGATTACGAAACAATGGATTTTTTCCAAAATACATAATAATTCACAGCGTCAAATGAGGCAGCTTTGTGTGGTATTAGGGTTCCGCAAAACACATCCGGGTTAGTTAAAAGCTGCTGAATCTACGTTTAATCTGCTTCTAGATTCTGCTTCATTGATGGATCTTTGACGTTCTTATCTCTTTTCATACACGCGCGTCGATTTTCCATATTAACTTCCTTCAGAGCTCGTTTTATTTGGACATGGAGAGTGTGTTGTGGCCGTCCTCAACTATTACTTAACCATTCGCTTTCGCATTGTTTATCTTAGTCAATCTTTCGTCGTCCAATTTTCTACATCTCCGAGCCATCGCAGCATGTCAAATGTTGTGTGATATATAACTCTGTAAGTCTTTTATAAGTCTTAAGAGATCTCTGGCATTTCTCTGTCAGTAATTCTAGTATAATTTACCGTGATAATTTATTTTGTCTAAATAATAGGTATAAATATCTTGAGTTTACTTCATTCTAACAAATTTTATCAGTTTGTTTGAAACTTGCTCGCTAATTTATGTAAATAGAACTTTCCAAATCATATAAAATTTAATATAATCTTCTACGGAACCCCGATTAGTTTTGTCAAAGTTACGGCAACACATGGTTGTATTTTTGAGATTTTTTTTTGGGTCCGTGCTCAAGTGGTGTGCTTGAGCCGCGACCGCTGCGCCACCGTGCGAATTATTAAAAAGTACAAAATATATAAGTATATACTCGTATATGACCCTTGAATGTGAGGTCGGCTGTAAATATAACATGAATTAACATTAAAGCTTAGCCGTGACTATCGACGATTTAAGTTATTATTTGTATTAATATAAATATGGGTATTATTAGTATTAAATGGTATACAAATATGAATACTTTTTTCCTGTTTGGTTAATTAGTTTCTTTTGTACTTTTGTTTAACGAATACCTATAACAGTAAGGTATGGCGGTATTTCTTAGACTTTCCAAATAATAGGTACATTTGTTCTTACGGAATATATAAGAATATATCGGAATATATGAGCCTATTAGAAAAGTTTTATGTAAGTTTTTTTGTAATTTAAATTCCAAATGTTATAATGTTCCAATAATTGGTGGACGTAGTGTCAAACATTATATTTATTATTACAGTTTCTTGTGGGTGTTTTTGGTATAATATGTGCCTGCAAGTACTGATAGTTACTAGTATTTAAAGGAACAGGGTTGTTGGATTGAAGTATCACGTAAGTATGACGTAAAATAACTCATTAGGTAACGATTTCATTGCCATAATATTATGATTAAATATTCATAATTTATTTGATAAATTTTCATGCAAGACATAGCACTAGCCCAAAAGTAATTATAAATTGTTTAGAAGTCAAGAAAGTCCACGACACGGTCCACGTTCAAATGGAATGCTGTCAGAAACTACCCCTTAGCAACTGACGAGTGTGTTGTAAATTTAATGTGTCAAATCTTTCTACCTCTCCCGTGAAGGCTCAAATATGTACAATACAATATAAATTGTACCGTACATAATTTTTTAGATAACTATGGTGTAAAAAAGTATCAATAGATATAATGAGTGTAGATAAATATAAAATGTAATGTAGCATCTACTTAGGTAAGCATGGGTGGTTTAAATCCATTATTTCAAATTCAAAAAATAAATATTAATAGAAATATATCTACTTACTACAATTGATACGCAAATGTATCTACCTACTCAAAACTGCAACAATAAGCACGACATCGAATTAATAAAAATGGAGGTGCCATAAAAACTCAATGTGCTGTAAGTACCTTTGGGTTGACACCTTAAATATTATCTTAAGAATATAATATGTTTATTTTACATTGGTTCAATAAAAAAATATCATTAATCATGATACCTTTGCATAAACAACATTCTAAAATGGGTAGTCACGAACAAAAACTCCTAAAGTGAGTTATCTCCCCTCCATGTCTAACCGACCGCACGACAAATGAATTAGGTGAAATAATACAAAAAAAATGTACAATAGCTTTTAAAACCAGTTGTGGGCGAAATTGTTACTAAAATGTAGCAACATCTGTCTAGAGGGGAACATTTTCCATATACAACACCTCATGTACTAAATATACGTCAAATAATTTCATACTGTAACTCTTGAAAATAAAGTTCAAAATAAGTTGTTTTAGTATTAAAGTTAAGACGATTTGATCGTCGAAGGTTTCAGTTAACGCCATTACAGTCAAATTGTCGGCCAATCAACGTTCTCTAGCACCGACCAATCAGCGCGCCTCGCGAAGCGTGTTCGGAATACAAACATTTAGGGGATATCAATTTAACTATGGCAAGTTCAAAACTTTGGAACTAGATTAATTTTATTTTATTTATTTTCTTCTTTCAATATTTCCCCCGATTGCAAACGGTGCAGATAGCAAGCGGATTGCAATTGTCGCCTTAGGCTAAGTTTCTCCTAAAGAGAAACCACCATGAATCTCTTTACCCACTTTTTTTTTTGTTACCCAAAGGTGTAGGCAGCGGCTGTTAAGCCTCGTCTCGCCGTTATGATTACGTCCCAAATGGAATAGGTGGCGAGCCTATTTCGAAAAGTCATTGGTGTGAGCCAGTGTCAGGAATCGAACCCGGACCTCTGGATTAGAAGCTCGACCACTGCGCCACTGAGACTATATTGTATCTATAGACTTTGTATCTTGATGGGTTAAAATTATTTCTTTTTTGATAATACCTAAATCTAAGTAGATGGATGACCAGGATGGTACCTAATATGAAGTACTTACCTAATGTCTCAAATAGGTATCTACAAGCTTGAATATACTACACAGAAGTAAACTTTTCTGTACCTATCGAGTCTGTAAAAGTCCGATAGTTCGGACATATAGAATGAATGGTGTAAAATTGAATAAGAAATATTATCAGTGTAAGTAATATTATCAGTAATTGTCAGTGGTAGAGCCAAGCAGTTCGCTGCATGAATGGGCCGGCTCGACCGGTGAAATACCACGACTTCTCAGAAGACCGACGTAAAGTGGCTCAATGCCGCGTTTCGTTCGGTGAAAGAGGTACCTGGAGGCCCACCCCCCTTCCCCATCCTTTCCTATCCCCTATCCCTTAAAGGTGGGCAACGCAACAGTAACACTATATGTGTTGCTGGTGTCCATGGGCGGCGTTGGTTGCTTACCATCAGGTGACACGCCTGCTCGTTTGTCCTCCTATTCCATAAAAAAAAATACACTGCAAAAGCGGAAGTGGAAGATGTAACGTAAAAAGGCCGAACTTAAACCTAAACTAAGACGGCCTCGACATACTTGCTATGACCAAATAAAACGAGTTCTTGAGGAAGGTGAAGTCAGCCTTAAAAACCGACAAGCGTATTTAACAAGAGTTATGAAAGTCAAAGAAGCGTGTGAAGTGTGTAAGAATCATGCCTTATGGCGGTCTATTATCTCTAGGTAGCTACCACGCAAGGGACTTGGCGTGAAGTTATGTATGTAGTACCTACTTCACGCCTTTTTTACCCCAATGCAAAAGTGGATGGATGTAGGAGTCGAGGACGGCCAAGACACACATGACCCATGACCAAATAGAACGTGTTCTGGAGGAAAGTGATGTTATTAGCCTCAAAAATCGACGCGCGTGCATGAAAGGAGTTATGAAAGTCAAGGACGCGAGTGAGGCGTGTAAGAATCGTGCCTTATGCCGCTCTGTTCTCTCTGCTTACCACGCAAGGGACTTGGCGTGATATGTATAACTTCACGCCTTTTTCTTTTAACTTCACGGTTGTTAAGATTCGACTCACCGAATTTTTACATTTACGGCAGTACCTATTCCTATACCTACACCGAACACAATGTTGTCAGTCATCGATATTTAGCACACATATCGTTTTATTCCATGTCTTCTTGATTCAGAAGGAGAGTCGATTAGACCTCCAGACCACCGAGATAAGATAACATCATAATATTGTGCTAATGACATAACGGGTCTGATTTTATGGGGGCAAGTAGGTAATCGCGAAATTTCTCTATAAAATTTCGTATCTGAGATAATGGAGATTAGGAATGAATTCTTGTCAAGTAAAAATTTATATAGGCAAAGATAATAAAATACTATTACAATTGAATGTACAAAATTCGCGTTTTTGTTCATACATACCAACCCCATTCTCAAAATATCGAAACTTCGCTATTTCTTTTATTTAAGCCCAAATAACCTGCTAACAGGTCGATTAGTTGAGCCGAAATTGTTCTTATAACTAATATTCCGGCACTAACTATAAATCAACAAAGTGAGAACATTATCGCGGCGGCCTAGTGGTTGAGCAGTGAGCACCACTCTTTTGAATCAGAAGTGTCGAGTTCTGAGATTTTCTGAGAGAGTGAGATGGCTTTTCGGGCTATAGTCTGTTATACGACAGACAACATAAACTTGTGTTGCCGTGTCATCGCCTGCACAAAGTAAAGTAATATATGCATTGACCTATATGATATAGACTTGTAGTAACCTTCTAAAAGTGTGACCACTGGCCATAAGTCTACAGGCTTATGCGAAGCTTATGTCAATTCAGTCATCTGTCAGACGCGAACCGAATAACAATAGGTACAAAATGGGTAAATGCGTAGTAAAAGAGTGCGATTCAAGATCGGAAACCCATAAGACATTAACCGGAATTACTTTCCACACGTAATATTAATGTTTACATTAATATTAAAATACAGTAAAATAGATAAAATGTTGAATTTTCATAATTAGCTTCAGTGATACCACTAAAAACTTAGTTTTAGTTTCCCACATTTGTGGGAGAGTTATTAATTTATGGAAAAGGAGATTTTAAATATTTTTTGTTATAATAATAAGGCTGCAGGGTGCCTAAAGATGCAGCACGCCGTGACAAGTGGGTGAAAATTATCCCGTCATTATTAATATTATTATTATTTACCCGGGAGATCATTTATCGTCAATTCAAGTTGATCATTCGCTTATATTAATAAATGCCATAATTAATAAATACTTAAAAATAAGATTGTATCACGAAAGCAAATTATTCACTCAGACTTATAAAAAAGAGACTAAAAGGCAATTTTATACAAAACTTATGTTGGTGTAACATAAGTTTTGTATAAAATTGCCTAGTAGTGTATAATCAATAATTGCAACACAATCCCCCTTGGTAAGTCTGGTTGTTAGACTTTCTGACTTCTGACTACCCGTAACGACTACCAAAGATGTTCAAATGACAGCCGGGACCCACCAATTTAACGTGCCTTCCGAAACACGGAGGAACTCGTCATGATAAGATGGTCACCCATCTACGGACCGACCGCGCCAAGCGTTGCTTAACTTTTAATTATGATCGATCGACCCGTGCGGCTGTTAGGCCCTGTCCACGTTAAATACAATAATTCCCTTTCAATATAATGAATGTAAGTACATTATTTTACTACTCAAGCGTTTTCACTATTTTGTGTATCAGTACCTAATTGTGTACACTGTACACCTTACCTACAGCGCTTTAAATCGCTGCTCTAAGGCAGGTGTACAATTAGGTACAGATGAGTGTGATCCAATTTTTTTCGGAACAGCCGATCTAGTACGGAGTACACAGAGATCGTTGATCCATTCATTATTTCAGTTATCTTGTAATACATCTGATAAGAAATTAATAAGTAATAGTAAAATATTGAATTTATATTTATTAAATATTTTTACGAGTACATGGCTTGAAAAAGTTGGGTAAAATTTCGCATGGGCTGGCCACCCCACACCGCCATTGAAAATTTATATTGCCATCTTTGTCTAATCAAAGTGACGGCAATGTATTTGACATTTGTGTGACTGAGATAGATATATGTTTAATTTTAAATGTCTAGTGGTTTCAAAGCTACGTCATTGCATCTAAAAAGTGGACACACATTTTTTGACGCATTTGTATGAGGTTTGCTCCTCTTGTATATTTAACTCAGTGAATATATGTACATATAAGTTTTATTTATTGCACAACGTTACCACTCTAAATAAAAGATGTCGCGTCAGTTGCGCTCGACTAATATATTTGCATAGTTTTTCTTTTTAGGATGTTGATGTTAATTTGCTGTGATGGTCGAGTATTCTGGCTGCTACACCTTTTATGCACGAGTCTACTGCTTTGTTTTCAGTAGCGATATTAATATTATTGTTATTTATGTTTAATAGTTTTGAAGTAGTCTAGATCTAGGAATACGGGATAAGAAATAATACTCTGTAACAGTTCCACTGGTATATTGCGACTGACGTCGTTGGCACATTCGAATAATATTATAAGTAATACATACAAATATACCCACATATTCTCATACATTACACCTCCCCACCTAATCACAAAGTTATTATGATATATAATACTAACTTACTATCTATTTAATATTTACATTTAATCAAATGACAATAAAATATGTAATTACTAACATGGATATCTCACAACGGGTTTTCGAATACGCCTGGGACGGGTATCCGCTAGTGGTGACAGATTCGGCATCACTTGAGGTACCTCATTCTCTGTTTTCTCGATCTCACCCTCAACCCTCGGTGACGTCTCGCCCACTTCCCTTATACTGTCCTCATATCCATCATCATTTTCAGAGGTTTTAGGTGGAATAACTGGTGATAAGTTTGATGCTGTACTATCCGAACCTATGAAGTCTGATAACCGAGACCTACGCTTTATATGGTCTATATGTTTTCTATTTATTCGTCCGTCTCCCTGATCTACCAGGTATTCTCGCGTACCGGCCCTAGCTTGAATGACACCTTTTAACCATTTGTCACCCTTGGCGCCACCCCTCGTCCACACGGCATCCTGTGGACTCAGCTCGCGTACCACGCCGCCCGCGTCTCGTGCTTGCCGTTGTTGTACCATACGCACTCGATCCTCTAGCGCTCGATCTACTCGTATTAAGTCTAAGCGGTTACGTAACGCGCGTCTTTGTAATAACATGGCGGGCGATTCGCCCGTTGTGCTTTGAGCCGTGTTTCTATAATTAAGTAAAAATGTTTGTAAAGCGCCATCTATGTCTTTGTTCTCTCGATAAGCCTTGTTAATAACAGATTTACATAATTTGACTGCATTTTCGGCGGCACCATTTGACGATGGGTGGTAAGTGGGTGAGAAACTCTGACGTATACCATTATTTTTTAAAAAATCGCTTAATTCTATACTTGTGAAAGGAGGCCCTTGATCTGATACTAATTCTGTAGGAAGGCCAAACCTAGCAAATGTGCGGCGTAAAACCTTAATAACCTGAGCTGCGTTAGTACGTTTCATTTCAAAAATTTCGAGCCATTTGGTGCTCGCATCGATTAGCACCATAAAAGTAGTGCCACGCAATGGACCCAGAAAATCTATGTGCAGCCTGCTCCAGGGCTGTGTGTAATACGGCCACGGTTGTGGCGGCGCTCGCGGCGGTGACGCGCCCTCTATTGCGCAGATCTCACAACTTCGACACGTTACTTCTACATCGCTGTCAATGTTAGGCCACCATACATAACTACGCGCTAAAGCCTTTGTTTTAACGATCCCCATATGACTAACGTGTAGTTGTTTAAGAACATCTTTTTGTAAAGATACTGGTATTACCATCCTATAACCCCACATTAAACAACCACTATCGAGATATTCCGCCTGGTATAATATGGCTGGACCTCTTCATCCGGACAAGACGATGGCCAACCCGACTGTACATATAAGGTGATTCGATTTAACAACATATCTTTCGCTGTTTGTTTTTTTATATCGTTATTCGTTACCGGGAGAAATTCTTCTACAAAATTTAAATAAGTGATCCCCGATTTCTGCCTCAATCGCTTACTCTGTGGTAACCTCGATAAAGCATCCGCACAATTTTTTTTTGATGACACATACTCGATGTCGTAATTATAACCCGACAACAATATGGCCCAGCGTTGTAACCGCGACGCTGCCATTACGGGAATGCCCGCTTTATTGCCAAAGATATATGTTAACGGTTTATGGTCTGTTCTAAGGATAAACTTTCGTCCGTACAAATATTGGTGATATTTTTTAATACCGAAAACGATCGCGAGTGCCTCTCTGTCTATCTGTGAGTAAGCCCGCTCTGCTGTGTTTAACGAACGCGACGCATACGCTATGGGCCGCTCGCCCTCCGCCGTCCCGTGCGATATCACCGCGCCCACGCCCACGCTGCTCGCGTCGGCGGTCAGCACCAGAGGCAGCTCCGGCGAGTAGTGCGTCAGCACTTCGCTTGACGCTAGGGAGCGCTTCACGTGCTCGAACGCTTCCTCACACCGCCTACACCAGTCAAAGGGTACATTCACCTGAAGTAGCCTATACAGGGGTGAAAGAATAGTGCTAATATTCTTTATGAATTTGGCATAGTACATGGTCATGCCAATGAATGCTCTCAACTCTGATACGTTCGTTGGAGCTGGTGTATCTACTATGGCTTTCACTTTATCCGTACAGGTCTGTACTCCATCTTTACTTATAATGTAACCTAAATAACTAATCTTTTCAGCAAAAAAACTACATTTTTCTTTCTTTACTCTAAGACCATAACTTTGCAAGCGATCAAAAACTTGGTATAAATTATTTAAATGCTCCCCGAACCCGGGACCTCCTGTTATTATTATGTCGTCTAAGAAAACTCCTACGCCCGGTAAATCAGCAAACAACTGTTCTAAGTGTTTTTGAAAAATACCCGGGCTTGATGATAATCCATACACCAACCTATTAAATACAAACATACCCTTATGTGTGTTTATAACGGTGTATTTTTTGGAATCATCCAATTCGAATTGCGCGTACGCCTGTGACAAATCGATCTTACTGTACCGCTCCCCCCCGCATAAACGAGCTAATAAATCTTCCACCCGCGGTAACGGATAACGGTCTACTTCTAGAACTTTATTTAACGTTAACTTATAGTCCGCACAAATTCGGATAGTACCATCTTTCTTTACCACTGGCACAATGGGCGTCGCCCAGTCTGAGCGGTCCACCGGAGTGAGCACTTCGTCCCGCACGAGCTGATCGAGCGCGCGCTCAACAGGCTCGCGCAGCGCATACGCCAGGGGCCGCGCGCGCATGTACGCCGGTCGCGCTCCCGGTTTTAAGTGAATGCTCACCGTGCCACCGGTGAATCGTCCCAAGCCGTCCTCGAAAACCCTGTGATATTTAGCACTGAAATCACACAAATTAAATTCTTTATTGCTTATCTCATTATAATTGACCGAACATCTGCGTGGGAAGTCCGTTAACATTTGAATTTTTAATTCGGTCATCCATTGTCGACCTATTAAAATAGTTTTTCCGTTCTTAATTACATACATATTTAATTGTTTTTTTGTATTGTTGTATTGTACTACGGGCTTTATTACGCCAATAGGTTTTACAATTTCCCCCGTATAGTACCTTAAAGCTATGTTACATTTCTCAATTTGTAGGTCGCTAAACATTTTTTTGTATGTTTTGTAATTAATACAGGATATTGCACTGCCGGTATCACATTCCATACGAATATCTTTATTATGTACCCTCAAAACTAAATAAATGGGTGGATATTTATCTAGGGATAAATTATTTATATTCATGTGTATTACCTCATCACTGTCTTCATAAGATGAGTCTGTTACCATTGCCCTCTCTTCGAGCTGGTGATGGCCCGTTTGTAGTGGGCAAACGCGCTGCAGGTGTCCCTGTTTATTGCACACACGGCATACATATCGTGCAAATTTACACGAAACTGTGCTATGTGTTGCGCCGCAAGCCTCACAGCGGCGGCCCTGCTGCTGCCACCCTGCTCGCGCTGTGCGCGACACACCCGTATGCCGCGACTCCCGTTCCGTCCCGTGCTGTACACTCGCCCGCCTGTCACCTTGTTTCACTGTACTGCCGCTGCGACGGTGACCTGTTGAAGCAATTGCCAAACAATCACCTACTGCCTGTTTGTTTTCACCTTCAACCATAGCCGCATTCTTCTCCGCCGCCTCCATACTCATAGCCATGTTATAAGCCTTTACGAAGTCTAGGCTGTCCTCCACAAATAAACGCTGACGTATTATTTCACTTCTTATGCCACAAACAAATTGATCCCGTAAGCTCTCCTCTAGCCATGTACCAAACTCGCAAAATTTTGATGATTGTTTCAATACTGCCATATATTCGGATACGCTTTCACCTTCCTTTTGCTTCCTCTGCCGAAACTTGAACCGTTCCGCTAAAACACTCGGTTTGGGTTGTAAATGTTTTTCCATAACGGTCACTAAAAATTCAAATGTCTTTGTATTGGGTTTGTGCGGGGTGCACAAATTCACCAATAACTCGTAACTTTCGGCACCCATCAACGTTATAAGTGTAGCTACACGTAGTTCTTCTTTTATTTCGTTCACCACAAAATAATTTTCAAGGCGATCTACATATAGCTTCCAATCGTCCGTTAGTGGTTTAAATTCAAAAATTTTTCCGATCGGCATTTTTTTACAATTTAATTAATTTCGATGTCAATAATCACCAACTATCAAGCAAGCATGGATTCTTAGGTTCTCGTCGCCACTGAAGTAGTCTAGATCTAGGAATACGGGATAAGAAATAATACTCTGTAACAGTTCCACTGGTATATTGCGACTGACGTCGTTGGCACATTCGAATAATATTATAAGTAATACATACAAATATACCCACATATTCTCATACATTACAAGTTTAAAGTAGTATTTGGAGTATTTGGCACATGAGTTTCTTGCCCGATTCTTCTCATGATAGCCCCTACACTCGGAATCGGGCCGCTCGTGGCGATTGCGTCCGTGTTTTCTTGTTCCACGGACGCACTTTCCTCAAGCGCTCGTGTTAAGTAGTCAATTTAAAATAATAAGTTAAATTGTACTTGTTGACTATTTTTAAGTGTCTGTGAAGACCTATGAAAATAAAACTTATTTTGACTTTGACTTTGACAACGTTCTGCCAAGTACCTAAAGGAAAGTTAAGTAAGTTTAAATTCATTAATTATGTATTATATAGAATGGTACAAAAAATATTAGGTAGATGTATTTGCTACTTTGCCTTTACTTTTTAAATGTGAAGTCGTAAAGATACAAAATCAGTTACAACTGACAAAGTATCGTCGTATTTACCCGTAGTTAGGATTACCGTTAAAATTTATTACTTATTCTAGTGGAGTTTTGTAGGTAGTATCTATAAGTATAGTAGACCCAGCGAACTTTGTTTCGTCTCAGAAGCAATAAATAAGTTCATTTTCGATTTTACAAGTTCAATTGCCGCTATTTATTATGCCTAAAATAGATAGATAGTTATAGACCACTGCGGACTTTTTGAAGGCCTTAGGGTGTATGATAATGTAGTACTTTGGTAGGCACATCATTTTGATTTATCACTTAGGGCTTGGCAAGCGTTTCCAATCAAAGCTCCAAATCTCAAAAATTATTACTTTTTTCTTCTATATTATGTATGAAATAATATATACAAACCGCCCTATTAAAACCTCTATTTATTAAAAAAAATCGCATCAAAATCCTTTGCGTAGTTTCAATGATTTACCTAAGCATATAAAGGGACAGACAGCGGAAAGGACTTTGTTATATACGATGTAATTATATTATATTTATATGATGATTGTACGCGTCTTTCACTAAATTAAATATAAGTGAATAATACATGTAATAAAATGTCGATTTCAATTACAAAATCCCTAAAACAACATTTTTCTACACATTCTCTTAGCTATCTCGTTAATTCTCACGCGAAAATCATAAACACAATCATATTTTAAATATCTAATTCAATTTGACAACAATTCTGAATTACAACAAAGAAATTAATTCGACAACAATCAAAGGTAAGTCAGGAATGTCCACTTTATTCCGACGTTTCTCACAAGTCAATCAAGTTCACATCGCGTACTTAAAATTGCGCATTCACACTCGGATGAGTCAGAAAGACATTCTCAAGGTATGAAGGTATTGCCTCAAAAGTCACATCGGTTCTTGTCGGAGCTCACCAGCTCGGGAGTGTCGAGAGTCAAGCGGCGTCGCCACAGCAGGATACGATTGAAAGTCACGCGAGCACCGCGTGAGGGGCGAAGTCCCGCTGCCAACGTCAACCGGCCCGCCCTTCATTAGTACGCAATACAAAAGTACCTATCGCATTATACTTTATGGTGAAATGAACATTCTAGATTCTTGGCAGTTTATGGGAAATGAACAAAATTTATATAAAGTTCATGGTTCAGGTGTTCTTGAGATGTAATGTGTGTGAGAAACAAAATAGGAAGGTAAGCACAACTAACTCATATATATATATATTCAGTAATTTGTTGCCTTCGCTGGTCCAGTCCCATTTTTTATAGGTCAGGAGAGGAAACTTGCATGCGGGTCACCCGGTCGTCAGTGACTAGCGCCACCCATGGACACCTAGAACACAAATAGTGTTACAGTTGATTTGCCGGCAATTTAGGATAGAAAGGTAGGGGAAAGAGGGGTGGGCCTCCGGATATCCCGGACCTCTCTCACAAAACGAAACGCGGCATGAGCCACTTTACGTTGATACTCTGAGAGCTCGTAGTATTTTACCCGTCGAACCGACCCATTCACGCAGCAAACTATGTTGCATTAGTTATAGGAGTTTTTTTTTTAAGGTAGATACCTAATTAACGATTGAAGCATCGAGTACTTATTCTAGTGAACTATCATTACTGAATAGTAATGATAGTTCATTAATGTCATAGTCATCATTCATCATATTATTTTGACCAGCGTGGTTGGTGGTGAGACGAGGTGTAGGTACCTACTCAAGTCAGTGAGGAAGGTCCTAGTTGAACGAAAAGGCCACAAAAGACAGACCATAAATATATGAAGTTTAAGGAATTATAAATTAAATTTGGTGTAATAAAGAAAATACACTTGAACGGGAACGAAAATCGTAAATTTCGATCGATTGGCCATCCATACCTTAGATTGATCAATGTGGATAGATAATTAATAAATGAGGGACACCGTAGTGAGGGATTGATAGCGTTGTCGAGGAATTATGAAGAGTTCTAAAACGGTCGGTGTGTTTTTGCCACCATTTGCTATATTTACTTGTTAAAATACCCGGCCAAGTGTGAGTGGAACTTACGCACCCAGGTAAAATTGAAATTATTTGTATAGGTAGTATTTCCATTAAATATTTATTTTATTTTTAGTATTTAGTATAAGGTAGCCGTATTAAAAAACTCTGAAAATTTCAGCTGTCTAACTAAATAAGATGCAGCCTGGTGACAGACGGACGCCAAACAGCGTCTCAGTAATAGGATTCTGTTTTGGACACGGAACCCTATAAAAGTAGGCTGTAGGTAGGTGCCTTATGTAAATTCTAATAGTATCTAAATATCTTCTTATAATGTTACCAGAGTTTTATAAAAGGTTTACGGAATTAGGAAGGTCTTAGTGTTCTTTATCAATTGACAGTACCACATAAAAAACTTTATGTTGTATTTGATGTCTAGCTATTTTTTTCGAAAATTTGATAGTTCGAAGCCATGTTCCAGAATATACATAGGTATATACAAAATAACTAGTATATTGATAAATTGTTCTCTCATGTTTAATGTGTGAGATTCTATCTACCAAGATATGATGCTGTTCATCATATCTTGGTATATATGATGAACAGCATCACATTACAATGTAGTGTTTCACGATACAGTGCTGTCTGAAAAGACCCCCAATACCTACTATTAAAAAAACTACCTAACGATAGTGATGTGTGCAGTCGACTATGAACCAATATTCCCGCCTCAATTTAAAAACATTAGCCTCACACGTCAAAACGTTTTCCAATATGGCGCACAAAGGCATTCTGAAGTGGCTCGCGTTTTTGAACGATCAATAGTTTTTTTTTTCTTTATTAATTTCTTTTACATTCAAAGGTCTGTTGAAAGGGCCACTTGAGTATGAATAAAGTTAACGGCGAATTTTTAAACAGTTTTTGTCCAGGTATGCGCGTAATGAAGTGTAGTTAATGCCTGGAATTTTCAGTTCGCTGGTGTCCTTTTTTTACACAAACACATTTAAGTATATAAAGTGTTTATTATATTTAACTTGGGCATCTCGTTCACACCAGAGTAGACTGCTCTAATAATAATCTATGAACTCTGGTAGCTGTTATATTATGGCTATGTCTGCCATGCGACTATCATTTCAAGGGATCATTGCTTGTGTTGGGAACAGAAGACCAGAATATCTCTCAAGTCAAGAGGATCCTATCCTGGTCCCGTTGATATAGTATTTCAATACTCCTCGCGGTCTCGAGTGCAAATCCAGGTACAGGTACCAAATATTTTTTTCGGAAATCTGAAATAGGTGTGAATAAATATTGTTTACTGGCTAAATTGTGTTAAGAGAATAGTGTCCGCCCAAACAAATTCGGCAATTCGGATATTAAGTTCTAAATAATATAACAAGGAGACTTGCTTCTTCGAGTCACATAACTCTGGTCTTACACGGTCTACGGTTTTTAAGCTCCATCAAAGCAAATTAGGAGACATCGACGGTATTTCCTCTGTAGATATATCTGCTTAGCTGTTCCTTTATGTATATATATCTAATGCATATCAACCTTTAAAAGCATTCCATTTATTATATATATTTCCTATATATTTATATTTCCTTATTCTGAAGTAAGATATCTGTAAAATTAAATTGAAAAAAAAAAACACATACGCGTGTAAAATATACTATTTATTACATCAGTATATTACATTACACAAACCTTAAACTAAAAATAACTTTCAAATTAAACTTTTCATAAGGCATTCGAAATAATAATATATTTATCTATCTATAAATCATTTCACCACGATAATCAATATACATAGGTAATATATAAAATTAAATATTCTTGTTTTTATATACACACAAGAAAAATAAAGATCAAATTCCCAGTTCAATCAGTCAATGTCAAAAACTTTATTATTCCTCACAAATGTTATATATCAATGAAAATCTTTACTTTAGACTAAACATACATTCATTATTTTTAAATCATATATTTATAAATCATAGTCTATATTTTTTTTATTAAAATAATGATAATTTTTAACTAACTATAAATCACCCTTCTTTTGGTGCTGTCGGTAAATATTACAATATAAATAAAATACAGAGACGTACACGAAAGCATGTGTCAGGTACTCCATATGAAGTCAGTAATTCTTTATTTGTCTTATTTTATAGGCAGGAGCAACAGAATTAACTCAGTAAAGAAAATATCCGGATATTAATTGCCCAATAGACCGGATGCGTCTTTTAGTAGATTTCCCTGTGGTAATGTCTGGCTACCGTGTACGAAGATGGATGGAAAAGTTCGCGGCCTCACGTAAGCTTTTATACAGTTTTGAAATTAGTACAGTCTCAAATTGCATTAAATATATGATTTTAAGAAAATTGAAAACAACAATTATAAAAGCAAGTCGATAAATGTTTGAAGTTAAATAGTGATTACGTCTAATTAAAAGAAAAGTGATAATAATATAAAGCTAAATTGTTGTTAATCTTTTTTTTTTTGTTTCTCGGTTAGACCGCGACCTTTAGAATCCCTTTAGTATAACGACATTACTGACAGATGTTTATATAATGACATTTGCACACGAGACCTATTCTAAAGGAAGAAGGGAGAATTAGGTAAGAATAAAAACAAAGAATTGAAAATACACAAATTGAAGACTTCTTAAGCTATTAATATTACATAATTTGAAAGAACTTTGGCTACACTGGGAAAAAATATTTTGTTTAAAACAATAGGAACTACTTTTACGAAATTTATAGCGTTTCATTTTCGTATCGATCTTTCGAATACTTAGATAATCTACGACCACAGAGAATCAGACTACCCACTTAGGTGCCCATATAGGTGATGATTGCCAAACATTTCTATGTTAAAATCTTTCAAAAAGAAAAAATATAAACGCTATAAAATCCATAAAAGTGGCTACATAACTTAAAGAAAACTCTCGTCTGCTCTGATCCAAAGACAACCTCGCATTCCGTTGTAAATTTTCAAGTCCTTTGAGATCAATCTTAATTTAATCTTAACCTCCGGTTTAAGATGCCGAATTATTTTCTATGTCCGTAATAACATTGCAAATTTTTTGTTGTAAATTTTAACTGGTTAAAAAAGTTAACTATTTAATTAATAGCTGTTTACGAAAAATAAGACAATTAAAGAAGTACCTTGTAAATTTAGCCTAACTACCTACTTAGTAGTAAAGTCATATCATATTTATTTACAAAACACGATAAATTAATAATAATTGAAAGAATTAATTTAATCTATTAAAGCAATAGACATTTTTTTTTAATTATTATTGAACATTACACCTTGAATATACCCATCAATATATTCAAAACACATAATTATAATTTTAAATTGTTTACAATAGACCAAAAGAATACATTTCTTCTGTTGAACGTGTAGAGTTGTATACCTTCCCAGTTATTAACAGAGGATATAGGTAGCAGAGTTCTACCTTCTTCCCGTTCTTACCACTTGGAATAGATTGAAAGCCCTTTGCCAAATTAATAATGACGTTTAATTGCAGAACATCTTAACCGACTTCCAAATGTTACCTATATTTGTGCCCGGTGTGGCAATAGGTTCGCCATCTATTCCATTTGGGACGTAAACATAACGGCGAGACGAGGCTTACCAGCCGCTGCCTACACCTTCGGGTAACAAAGGCGTGAATTATGTTGTTTTTTTTTAATTGAAATAACTGTAAAACACTGCTAGCTATTATCTTAATGTTGATAGGTACATTATGTTGCTTACAATCAGAAGTGGGATCGACTGCCACTGGTATAAAAATAAGTTGGGGCTTCATATCTCAATCGTAACAATTATTATTTCTTTAAATTTTATTTTAAACAACAAATTAATTAATTTTTGTGATTGATACAAAAAAGGGTGAATTTTCAACGATCCAACGTAAGTAGTAAATAAGGATTATATATTTTGATTCTCTCATAAAATTTGAATGATTACAATATTTTGTTGAATTAAACCTACGACACATTTTTAGACATAAGCGAATACTAGCATGAAACATATAACATTCCATCCATTCATACATTCCAGAAAAAAAAGAAAAAAAATTGCGTACCCAGAGTATTGCCGCATGTAAAATTTCCCAAAAATAGATCATAAGGATTAAAAAAAAAAACAATTTTTAATTGGAATCAATTATAGAAAATTAAGAAAATAAAATACACCGGATAGTATTAAAAAAATCATAGTTTGTTTTTTGGTCAGTTTTATACAAATATAAAGACTACCACTACACTACACTTTTAACGCCAGTTACCACGATACCCACTGTTCTGATTGTGCCTTGACCCTGATTGTGATTGGTTGTTGTTATACCTGTTTCTTGAGTTGTAACCTTGTGAGTTCTGTCCACGATTCTGTTGTTGGTTCGAGCTGGACGTGTTATAACCCTGATCGAAGTTTCTACCTCCCTGATGGTACGGCTGGTATCTTTGATTATTGTCAAAGGTCTGACTACGGTACCTATTCGGTTGATTTTGTCTGCGATCGTCCTGATTCGATTGGAATCCTCGTCCACCTTGGTTCGAATGTGACTGGTACCTGTTACCTCTGTTCTGTTCCTCTTGCTGATTGAAAGGTACGTACGTGTTTACACCTGGACGTGGTCCGAATGATTGGTGATGATCTGGAACAAGAAGCGAAACATTTAACACTTGCCTACAAAGCTATTGACAATCAGTGTCTCGTCGAGATCGACTAAAACAAGTCTAATCGGAAAAGTAATCGTCAGATTTCAAATAACTTGAAAAATTACATTTATTTCATTTTTGACATTGTATGTTTATTCTTTGGAATACGGAATTGAGCCGAGATATTTATTATCGAATATTTATAAACGCACAGATTATGAAAAATACATATTTTCTTGCAATAAAACGTACATTAAGTATTTTCACTTGACTTACTTAATTTTAAATACAGTGCAAGTTAAATAAAAACTTTTAAAAGGGGGAACATGGTAAGAAGACAGTCGATGGGCTCAAAGTTAAAGGTAGAACGAAGTAGCTATCTTATTATAATAAACCATAGAAACGTGTTTGTTTACGAGTTCTGTAGGTACTTATTTGCGAGGGAACTTGGCGTGATATTTCTTTTTTGCTTGACTAATTATTATGTACTCCAACTATCGGAATATCACGCATCCAATTACACAATATTGTTTAAATCCTTTTTTCTCTTTTATTCACTTCTCACTCCAAAGATTAAATGCATTCTGTCCTTCAGGTCAAATTTTAATTCATTGTGATATCAAGGAATTGTTCTGGTCGTTTCTCTTCTTTCTTTGTGTTGTTCTTTCACAGTGTTTGGTAATTTGATCGTGATTTTTTTTTAACGATTCCTGATATATTTCTAGGATAATATTTTCTGTGGGTATTACTTGTATAGACGCCACGATGTCACCAAATAATAGTATCAGAGTTAAAATGGTCCACCGCTTAGTTTTACCTATAGCGGTCGTAGGGCAATATTAAATATATTAGGATAAGGTTTAGAGATAATTATGACTACAGTCGAAGCAATAAAACCTAACGCTTCTACAACACGGATTTCCTTTTCAAATTAGTCACGAAGCAGCACTAGGTACAGGTTCTGTGGACTATTCTTTACTTAACTTGTTAAAATGTAAGAATATCAAACGAATATTTAATGTGTACTCAGTTTACAAAATAATAAATAGGTTTCTGGATGGTTTATTTTAATAGATAAATTAATAGTGATAAAAAAGTGTAAATCAAATACTTCGTCACGGATAAAATAAATAAAAAACTCAGAGTAACAACAAGTTAAATTCATACACAATACATCGAATGATGCGTTACTGATAGAGACCGTAAAAAAAGTAATGTCAAAAATGAAATGAATGATAGGAAAATGAATAAAGGTTAATCATGCACAAATAATAAAATAATAAACATGCATATCCATCACCAAAACAATGAAAAATGATAGGTTAGATGTCAGAAGGAAATTGAAAAATAAACTACAAAAAAGATACTGATTTCTATTAATTTCCATATGTTCGTTAATCGCTAACTATTCACAAAACTATTATATTTAACAACAACACCGGTTATCAGAATATCTATTTTTGTAACCTGATGGGCCTACTCCAGACCTTCAGAATTTGGTCTGGGGTGTGATTCTGACGCTAACCTGAACTAAAACATTCGTCAGTCACCTTGATCGTTCTGACGATCTCCCTTATTGAGATCTGGACTTCCTAATGTTTCGCCATTCGCAAATAATATCGATTTGCTTGGTTTACGACTGTCTTCCTCTGTCCATCCGTTAGTTTGCACACCTCTATATCTACGTGGCTGATAATATCTCCTGTTCTGTTCTTCGTACTGGCTAAACGTGATGTAAGTGTCACCAGGCCGAGGTCCGAATAATGGGGAATGATCTGGTACAAGGAGTAACTGATTTAAAACTAGTCCACTGACTGTCAGTGACATAATCTACTCTTACGGCAAAATTTGCTAACAGGAACAGCTTAATATTTTTTCATGCGATTTTCTTAAATCTTTATGCTTATTTATTTCTAAGACTTTCGCGAATCCCACTCATCAAAACAAGTTTTAGGATTATATCGCGTTTATTTCTTATTTATTTATATTTATTTCCCGATGTTTCGAACTCTTTACAGAGATCATTTTCACGAGTGATGAACAAAAAGATGGTAGTTGTTCAAAAGCTATTTTCATTGATCAATTCAAAAATTCATCAATTTTTTTATCAATGAAAATAGCTTTTGAACAACTACCAGCTTTATGCTTTTAGTGAAGCGAAACTTATACGTCAATGTGTCGTTATTTATATATTAAGTTATGATATTCCGCGTACAAAGTAGTTTGCAACTTTTTATTACAATTTGCGTATAAAAACCGTATTAACTCCGGAAGGATGCAACATGCAAAAGTAGCAGTATATTGAACAGACAGTAGAATATTAGATAAGATAATCCTTGTTAACTAATTTAACATTAGTTAATATATAACGGAAGAGGTGTGTACTATTTTTATAAATATTTGTGTATTCAAAAATAAAAATGATAGAGAATCTCTAATATTTTTCTGTTGACAATTGTTTTAACACTACTAATTTTATGGCCAGTTTTATTTTGACACTTTCGTGGACACAAACGCTATATTTGGCCATATTACTTGCCCACTAAAGTCTGAGTGCTACGCTCTGGAAATCTTAGGCTACTCTACTCTTACCGCGCCGGGGCATCCGCGTTCATGCCGCAAAGGTGTTCATTTGGCAATATTAGCGGGCGTACACATACATCGGCAGTTTCATCTTTCCATATATAAAATGACAAGTATGCGATCTGTAGTATCACTCGATTAGTATGCAGTTTGAACTTTGAATCGAATGATCAGTGAGGGTAGATGAAGGTGTTTACAAAACAGGGTGTGTTAAGTTCTTACAGTGCTTTAATTTAAGCTCCCTCAGCTCCCATTTAAACTTTGTTTTCTCGTACTGACAGTTGCAAAGCTTATCTTATTTTATTCTTGAATTTGATCCTTTATCAGCTAGTCCAGATCCGATAGAATACTCAAAACCTGGATCATCACTACTTACTTATCGTCTACTCACGTCCTAGGCTGACAGTAATTTTAAACAATTCGAAAATACAAAACTAAAGGACAAACTTAATTAGAAAATAATAATTAGTATAGATTATAAACTTAGATGGTGATGATGAATGTAAGAAAGAGTGTCGAACCAAATCAATGTGACAAGCGGGAACTGCAAATAGGTAAAGATTGACCTGGACGAACTTACGAAAATCATTAAATCAATGATATTTTAGAGAAAGACCAGGTCAAGAATACAGCAAGCGAATGAGAATGTATGAAAGCGATCATGTGTGTTGATAAAGCGAGAGATTGTGCGAGGATGGAATGAAGTAGTTATCCCGGCAATAAAAGGCGTGATTATATGCAGATATATATCAAATTATACAGATAGCTGCGGGTAGATAGCTCAGCACCTGTCGCCAAGGTAAGTGATAATTGCGCAGATGCCGAGTGCGTAACGAGCCGACGACGCCATTAGCTCACATTGTTGGAGCTTAACGTGGGGCCGACACTTGTAAAACCTTACAGGATGTTACGACTATTCACGTAAAAATCTTAAATATGTGCGGAGCTTGGTGTAAATCAAATATTTGCGTAATTCAGTCTCAGTGATCCAGTTGTCGAGCACCCCGCTTCTAAATCGATAAGTCGCGGGTTCGAATCCTGGCTCACAACAATGACATTTCGAAAGTTATGTGTGATAAATATCGATGACTAAAAACTTTGTGCCCGGTATGGTAATAGGTTCGCCACCTATTTATTCCATTTGGGACGTAAACATAACGACGAGTCGAGGCTTAACAGCCACTGCCTACACCTTCGGGTAGCAAAAGGCGTGAAGTTATGAAGCACATGGTAAAATTTAACTTTTCCCACTTATTACTAAATATCTAAAGACTACTTTTGACTCAGTGTGTAGCGGTGGCTTAAACTGTCGAAAAATCTCACTTTTATATAGCACAAGTGTTTATGCGAAGCGGTAACGTCTACAGATAGGGTTTGAATCTACTGACTAATGAAAATAAGACTACAAATTTTATATCGAAGCCGGTTCGTAGGTGGGCCACGGGAACAGTTGTAAACGCTAACTATATACTAGTGATATAAAGAGTGAGGTGTGTAAGAATCGTGTCCCATGACGATCTTTTCTCTGTCTACCCGGCGAGGGACTTGGCGTGAAGTTGTGTATATAAGTGTAAATACTTAGTATAGACTGTGCTGCTTCAAATAGAGTTGAATGATCTGTTTGACGATTGATTTGAATTCATCAACTACACTCAAGAATCGAGATTGGGGGGTTCGATTCCCACCCGAGGACAAATATTTATGACAAGCATGAATGTTTGTATGGCGTCTGGGTATTTTTCTATGTATTATAAGTATATATTTACAAAAGTATATAGTATGTACTAATATACCTTATCTAGTTTCCATAACACAAGCATGTAGTTGCTTAGCTTGAAACTAGAGAGCGCTGTGTGTATTGTGTCCAAGATATTATTTTTATTAATAAAAATCTCAAAATATTCTTTGTAGCGATCACACAAACTCGCGTTACGCCACAGTCGACAGACACCCTTATATTGTGTAGTTGTAAAAATAAAACAGGTCTGGTCCGCAGACATAATAGGCCAGGTAATGGGTGTGCAGCGAGACACATCACATTCAAAGCACTGCGCCACTACCAAATTATACCGCGAGCAGGAGGAGCTAGAGCTACCTAGCTATCTTGGTGCCGTGATATGGAACACCACCACTTCGACGCTATTTCGTCTCACACCTTTAGGTACAAATAAAATGAATGTTTATGTTTTGAAATTTTTTGGCTCTCTTCCTCTAGACTCGAGTTAATATAGTTGATAATAATTCCACGGCAGCCTACACTTCAATTCTTAAAGTATTTACGGCAGTTGATCATTTATCGAATAGTAAAAAACATAAAATAACTTACGGCCTTTTTCTGCCAGAAGGTGTTGGCAGCGGCTGTTAAGCCTCGACACGCCGAATCGTTACATCCCAAATAGATAGGGAAATGGGAATGGAATAGATGGCGGAACCTATTGCCATATAGGTACCGGACACAAAGTTATCAGTCATCGATACTTATCCCACATCACTTGCCAAAAAAATCCGATCACCCACGTCTTTAGCATCAGAAAAGCAGGAAAGTGGACAGGAAATTGTAAGTAAATATTATTAAGTACCAACTGTTACTTCCCAAATATCACTTATGATATTTGTTTATTTCGATACCTACAATGACATCCCTATAAAGCTATTTATTATATACATCTGCGTAACATAAGTGTAGGTATACCTGGCAGGCATGTATCCTGCCATAAAATTTCAAGTGTGACCAAATAAAAAGAATCTTTTGATTCGGTGCTGAAGGTAGGTGAAGTTCGCCACCGCCAGCGGCAACAGACTCATCGTACCTACATCCCTTCATCCCGTCCACTTGGCGGATTGAAGCCAACGAGGCGATATCTCAAGCGTCTCCACCCCGGATCAACGCACAAAGAAATCTTCCTCTTAAAATAAAATATTGGCAGTGAAATATATCTTATACTTATGTAAAAGAAACCGACCGCCAAGGATGCATGTAACATTCGTGTCTTGTGACTCAGATTTTTCTGCCTACCACGCAAAAGACTCGGCGTAAAAGTGGGTTCAGGTTTTTATTGTTAGGTAAAAATATTTAGCTAAGGTAAGGTGTCTTCTGAATAGAAGATTTTGCGAATAAATATCATTCGTGAAGTTGATTTTTAAGCTTTTTGTATTTACTACCGTATAGCTTGTTGCTTATTACCCCCAAAATTTATTAGATTACCCAAAAATACCAGAACCTAGGTTTTTTTTGAGGTTTTTCAAAGGCAAATGAGGTTTTTTTTTAAGTGCCGGTCCTACGGCAAATTCGAATCCGCGACCAGACTAACCGACTCTAGACCGCGCTAACCGCTAATCATTATATCCATCTTCAAGAGTCGTCATGTCAACAGTGGAAATCAAGAAATCATCGCGCATAATGATCCCCGAATTTATCTCCACGGAGCTGAGATACAAAAAAATAAATAAAAGCGCTGGGCTACTCTACATTGTCGGAGGGAGGTCCCCGGCGTGAGGGAGAGAGGGTGAGAGGGAGAGAGGGCCTGTCGCGTAATTAGAGTCACGGAGACGCGTGCTCAAGCACCTGGAACCAAACGACAGCTCCGTTGGGGAGCCGCTGTGTTCTGTTCGCTACCTGCCTCACTCTTTGTATATCTATATATATATATAAATTTTATACATATTATATTTTTACATACATTTATACATAAAATAACTTCAAGCCTTTGTTACCCGAAGGTGTAGGCAGCGGCTGTTAAGCCTCGTCTCGCCGTTATGTTTACGTCCCAAATGGAATAGGTGGCGAACCTATTGCCATACCGGGCACCAAGTTTTCATCATCGATATTTATCACACTTAACTTCCGAAAACAATTTTGAAAAGTCATTAGTGTGAGCCAGTATCAGGATTCGAACCCGGACCTCTGGATCGGAAGCCTTGTGCTCGACCACTGGACCACCGAGACTCGCCCAAATATTTTAAAACTGATCTAAATGGTTATTATCAATTGTCTCTAAGAGTCTCTTGTAATGGTGCTATTTGATAGACCTTCTTTGCATTCTTGTATAGCAAAGGTCCCGGACTCAAATCTTGGCATTACATATTAATTTTACCGATTTTATTCAAGCAGCCGTATGGATATATTTCGGAAGCATATCGTACAGGACGTGATTGGCGTGGTGTGGACATGTTATGAGAATGGAGGAAAGATATGTTACAAGGAGAGTGACAAGAATGGACAGTGGTAGAGCTTGGCCGAAAAAGAAATGAATGGACTGTATAAAAGTTGATATGAGTATAAAGGGAGTATTAAATGGGAAGTGATAAAAGAGAATGGAAAAGGACGACATGTTGTGAGGACCCCACTTAGAGTGGAAGGAAAATGCTGATTATAGCCTATAGTAACGCCTAATTTACTATTATAAGTATTATGTATACTGATATATCAAAACATACACTTCAATGAGTTATATTTTTAGCTTCCTATCCCATGTGAGCGAAACACACCTACAAAATCCCTATCGTCAAAAATGACAATCGATGAAAAGTCACTCTCTAAATCGAGTTCCAATTACAAATAAATTTAATTGAAATAAAAAAACATCGTATTATAATTACGACTCTTATCGTGGGAGTCACAAGGCCGATATTGGCGCAACAATGTTTGTGAAGCGAGTACCCACGGCAAGGTCTGACGGCGCACGGCCCAATTATGTGTTCTCCACCCTCGCGAGGGTAGAATTTTAATTGAATACGCTTATTTTATTTTAAGATTGACATGTTTATAAATAGTATTTATATTTACATGTCATATTGAATGAACTACAGTAATGCGAAAGCTATGATTAAGCAAGAATCGAACGAGTAGATGGTGAATTTGTAATATCAACACTGCCTAACACTTCGGATATTATAGTCGTGCAGGTAACGGGAAACTCTTTTAATAGTTTTTGAAAAGTAATTGACAAGCTGTGGACATCCAAAATTGTAACTTTCTTGCTAAATCGAACCCGTCTAACATGAAAAATCTCTATTATTGGTCTGTTCAAATAGATATTTAAAAGGGTTTTTATTTTAATAAAAAAAAATAGTCAATATATCGAGTGGAGACTCATCTCGGAAATTACAAAAGAAGCGCACTACTTAATACTGCGAAATAACCCACATTCATAGATCACAAGATGTCTTTATCCGATTAACAAAAAAAATCTAAGCCCGTATTAAAACACCTGGTTAAAAGTAACAAAATAAAAAAGCAACTTAAAAAAAGACTTCCGACATTGTATCCGTAATCCTCTATAGGAAGCACTTGAGCTTCGATATTTAAAAAAAAACCGCCCATTGTTGGCAACCCTCTTTAATTATTATTTTCGTAGCTGGCAACACACAATAGCGCGTCCCTACGCACTTCCTGTTTGTTCTCGCGCGCTATTTAACGTGAATGCGAGGCGATTGGCCAATTTGAATTTCGAATGGAATACATTTGTCGGCTATTGGTGTGTAATTTAGTTTTCTTAGGGTACCGTAACACCCGATGCGTAAAGACAACCCGTCTTGTGTTTGTTTGTCTGCCACAACAATTTTCCAATCTCGTTAAATTTTAGTACTAAAATGGGAAATCTTTAGACTTCTTTACAGAATAATTTCAAAATTTATATTTCTTCTGTGCACTTTTATGTCAGAAGGTACACAAAAAATATATCATCCCTATATTTCAGTGTAATTACATCAAATGAATATAACTTCACGCACTTAAGTGTAAATGTAAGCAGCGCCAATTATGCCATAATACTCCGAGGTTTTTGGTCGCATGGAACCATTTCCTGAGGCCCTGCGGTATTTCATCGCTATTTATTACTCGTAACTTCTACAAAAATTTACAAGATTCCTCGACATAAACGTAGAGATTTGATTTTCAGTTCCCTATATCTGTCAACCCACATTTGAAATGACATGACAAAAATATTCCTGCTTAATTTAAAACTTTATCTTCAGAGCTTTAAATGTCACACCAAAGAATGAAAAGTATATACTATGCTGTACTTTTTTGAGCGGGAACCCGGTGTCGTGCTCTAGCCAATCACGCTTGACCGGGGTTTCTTATAAAGTGATGAGCATCGATTATCTACTTAGTGTGGACTAAATGGTTTTATCGATATAAAATGTTTTGACATTTGTTCTCGATTAATTGTTACATAATTGAGGAAGTTAGTAAACAGTATGTTTTTTTACAATATGTGGAAGTATCGTGATTTTTTCATTACTTGTGAGCATTGACAGTGTATGACGAAAATGAAAAATCCATTTTGAAAAAAAATAAAACTAAATCATATCAAGCTTATAGACTGATGCTTATAGATATGCTTATAGTTGAAATATATACATACATACAATTAATGCCCTCGGTTCTCGCTGATATCTGATGAAAACAATATTTATAGTACCTATATGTGAAATTCCTTCGTATCATTCATTCATTAGTTGCGCGCTCACCAACAACCAATTAGCGAATGAAATCAGCCGCCCTCACCCTCTGTGTTCGACTCGGATGCCCCATAGGTTAACTTTCTCTGTATGATGGGTGATGACGGGTACTTGCAGTATGTGCAGAAATTATATGTAGGACAATTGATCGATCCTGATAAATAATCTCTTGAATCAAGAAGTCACGGGTTCGAATCCTAGCTCATACCAATGACTTTACGAAATCATTTTCGAAGTTATGTGGCACATGTATCGATGATTGAAAGCTTTGTACCCGGTATGGCAATGGGAACGCCACCTATTCCATTTGGGACGTACCTAAACATAACGGCGAGACGAGGCTTAACAGCCGCTGCCTACACCTTCGGGTAGAAAAAGGCCTCAAGTTACGTTGTGTTATGATAAATTGTAACCGATGTTATGGAGTTTTCACGTACTTTGACTATAAATAAGATAAAAATTGTAAATACTGTAACGATAACTACTTTACATAGATATAGAAATAAAAATACTTTAATACTCGAAACAAGAAAATAAAGGAACCGAGTGAGAAAAAATATTATACAAAATCATAAGTAAAACAAAAAACAGAATATGTAAAAAAATACCCTAGATTAGGGTAAAATATTTTTTAGTCTGACAACACCGCGACATGACAGCAATTCTGACGTATGATTTATACGAGGAGGGGGTGTGAGGACAGGGTGTGGGGGGAGTGCCAAAGTCACGTGACTCAATTATAAGTCGCGCGCGCGACGCCATTGTTGTCCCGCGTACGACACACGGCCCGCTATTAATTTATAATCAACAATAATCATTCGGAAGACGGTTTGTTTTGTTCAACAATATTATTAATGACTTTTTGGAAATTTATTTATTCCTGATTTTCTTTTATTGTGTTAAGAATTTAATTGGTCTCGTATTATTCGTTGCAAGGAATTCATTTGTAAATCACATATGTTAATGGTGAACCAAATATGTTATTGGTCTTTTGTAACATCCATGTGGAGCTCATTTTTTAAATCAGAGGGCATTACCTAAGTTATGTAATAAAACATTTTTTTCCAGTGCTATGGCATAGATAGTAGAGTGTATTGTTGTGAGTGACAATCATACTACATTCAGAAGAAATATGAGAAGTTCCATCGAAGGTTAAGGTTGTTTTTTTAAAAGAACACAGTTATATGTGGAGCTAACTGACTTACACCTCAAGCTCGACTATTCAAAGTTGGCATTGACCTCACGAACCTGAGGCAAGGGCTTAAGGAGTGATGTGACTTTGTTGTGTTGTCGTTGAAACCATAATTATTATATACATTTTCAAGTACGCAGAACGGAATAAACAGTACGTTTAATGTCGCTACAGTTTATAGAAGCATTTAAAAAAAAGCAAAAGCGTAAAACATGCCTTAACCTTAATCATTATTACATGATTTAAGAACATTAATATGAAATAACTGGAATGAAATGTAGTGGTTGAGTATTAGATATTGCACATTGGAATTGCCAGGTGGCGGTGTGATGGTGAGTTCAAGAATAAATAAAGAGAAGACTCACTGCGCGCCTGGTGGTGGGGCTGGTGGTGGGGCGGCTGGTGGGGGGGAGGCACGCGGCCGTACGTGTTGTCGCGCGGCAGGTGGTGGCCGAGCATGCGCCGGCCTGCCGCCTCCATGGTCGCTATCGTGTTGGACCGCGTCATTCCTGGATAAATAAGAAAAAAACATTAACATCTATGTTTATTAGGTAAAAATCGCGAAGTACATGTGGTTGGTTTCAAACCTGAGCGAATACTGGGGTCAAAAGTTTACCAAAATGCTTCACGTAATTAATGGATACACCCTTATATGGTTCAAGTTGTAGTTGATAAAGTTATTATAATGACCTATTTGCGGGCGCCAGTTCCTGTTCTGCTCGTGCGACAGGTTCCCCGGCTTGAGCACCCGCGCGGGCTGCAGGGCGCCCTCCAGGCGGCGCGCCGGGAACTCCTTGTCGTAGGAGGGGTCCAGGAAGCGCACGCAGATCACGCGGTTTTCCAACACGGGCTTCAGGCCGATCACAGGCGAGGGGAGTTGCCTGCGACAGAACATACGCATTACATATACATCACTGCAAAAGGTTACAAAATAAATAAAATAACTTTATTTGTTATTCGTTCTTTGCTATCCAATCCGGGTGGGCCTCCGGATACCTCTTTCACCGAAGGAAACGCGGCATGAGCGACTTTACATCGATCTGCTGAGAGGTGTTGGTATTTCACCAGTCGAGTCGGCCCATTCATTCAGCAAACTTATAAAACTTTTTATAAAAATATTTCCGGAAAGTTCAAGTTAAGCATGTAAGTGTGCAGTATCTCACCCTCCGATGATGACGTTGTCAGCGCTGAGCATCACCTCCCCGGTGAGTCCCTCCGAGCGGTAGGGGTGCTTGTGACTGTCGGCCCGGGCGAGCTGCTGGCGAGACTTGCTGTACAGCTCCAGCAGGTACTCGTAGCTCTTGTTGGCTGTGCCGACATACAGACGGTCGTTGCCACGAATGTTGCGCTTTTCTGTTACGGTAAAATAACTAGGATTAATTTTATTTAATAATATTTTCTGTCTGGCAACTGGTATAAAGTTTATTATAAACTTAAAGAAAAATTTAATACACATCATATTTTACTATACCCCCCGACCCCCTCGTGATATTTCGTGATTTTCGTTACATCCCTCTCCCCCCTTTTCCAGCCTCACGTGATAAATGGACGGCCCCTAAATTAAATTAGCAAAATCTATATCTGGTTAGTCAAATAAACATAATATACTAACTCTCAGCTTCGGTCAGGTCTTTGTAATATGGCTCAAGCGCTTTGAACAGCCTCTCCTCATCCACGAAAGGCAGCAGCGCGACGCCCTGCCACGCGAACTTCTTACCGTTCAGATCTATCTTGAAGTCGATCGGATAGAAGTCTATTATTGTCGAGAACTGAAAAGAAAACAGTTAATTAAAGCTTTAATTCATTCAATACCTGGTATCGGCCAAAAGCTGCAAGAAAACAATAAATAACAAAAATATCTCGATCACAGAGTGGTGGAGCTGGTGGTGACCATGCAACTTTTTTCTGTCAGTTTACAAAAGGTTCCGGGTTCTATCTTGTAGTGTTTAAATAACAGTGACCTGAATACAAATGACATTTTTACTTCGGACAGTTAAATTCCTGTCTCCCATGCTGGCAACAAGGTCAAGGAGGAGTCACTTACCGGATCGCTCATGAGCTTGGCCCAGGGCTTGGGCACGTGCGATGAGCTGGCCGCGGGGAACACACCCATCAGCTGCTCCAGGGGACGGAACTGATAATACGAACAACAGTGGTTTAAAAAATAACTCTCAATATATAAGATATATTTATTAATAAGTTTAAACTAGCAATAGGTTAATCATTCATTGGTGTTAATTTTGGGCTATTTTTTGAAAATAGATATAATTCGATATTCATTTCCTTTTGACTCAATACATAAATAGGGCAGATCATTAGATATATTTTCAGATATGTTCTTAAACGGCTGGTCGGATTTCGTTAAGATTTTGGGTAAAAAAAATGTATAAAAATATTGGTGGATGGTACTGACCGGTTGTGTACCCTCTTCAAACTTGGTGGAGAGCCCTCCGATGTTGACGAAGTCCGAGGCGAAGGGCGCGTAGTGGTACGGGAAGTACCACTTCCAGCTGGCGCAGCCCTGGTAGTAGTAGCGGAGCACCCAGCACAGGCCCCGCACGTACTGCAGCGCCACGCGGTACCTGCGCACAACGTACATCAAAGGTGTAGGCAACACTAATGTGCTTGAACTCGCCACATTAACATTTCAGATAGATTCAATCTTTTTTTATTGTTGATATTTATTGACTATATAAATCTTTATTTGTGACATAAATAGTTGTATTTGACATAGTTCAGACATTTACTTTTTAATTTAATTTTAATATTTGTACGCATAGGCGTAATTACCATGCCATTTGCCATGATAGCATGGCAAAACATGTTGAAACAATGTTTTATAGAAATGAAATGTTTTATACAGATAAATGAATTTGAATTTTGAATTCATTTTTAAGGGATTTGGAGGTAAGTGGGGCACCTGATGGTAAACAACTAACGCCGCCATGGACGTTACGTTACGTTGCCGGCCTTTAGTTGGATGGAAGGGATCGGGTGTAGGATGGGGAGGGAAGAAGGAGAAGGGGTTGGGCTTCCAGATACCTCTCCCACAGAGCGAAATGCAGCATGGGGCACTTTACTTCCAGCCGACTCATTCATGCAGCGAACTGACTTTGCTGAAAATATAATAGGTAGGCTGAAAATGTAATAAATACCTGAATTCCAAGTTATCGCTGTCCACTTCGAACTTGCTCTCGTAGTACCTCTCCTTGAAGCCGTCTTCCCACAGCCGCACCTCATCATGCTTGTCGTCGTCGTCCTCGTCCAGCCCGGCCGCGGCCGCGGTACGCTTGCGGCCACGAGATTGAGAGCCTGCTTCCTCCTAAAATTGTAATTACTTTTTAAAATATTTGGCAAAATTTACTTTCTTAAAAAGTTACATCATTATTTGAAATAACATTTTTAATGGAATTGGTAGCATCTAGCATAGACACTTAAATTTTATTTAAATGTATAGATAATAAAGGTACTGTATATGTGTCAGTTTGCTGTAGTGAAATAACTGTTTTCCACTACATTCATATGAACACATACACAGTGCTTACATACATAAGCTCACACCTGTATGCCATAGCGGTAGGCAGAGGCTTTGGCTTTACACTAGCTACGATCCTGACTCACATCTTTCGCCTCATCCACAGTTATACATTTAATCATGCATTCGCGACCCTGCCAAAACAATACACCAAAGTAGAACTGTTTTACAATTTTTGTCTGTTTGTTATGGGTAATCTTTGAAATGATTAAACCGCTTTTTGACAAGACTTATATTGGCAGTTAGCTGGTGTAATAAGAAGTAACATATGCTACTTAAAAAAATATATATTGCTTCCGAGGTGAAACAAAGTTCGCCGGGTCAGCTAGTTAAGAATAATATTATATCCGACAACTTACAGCGGCGACACTGTTCATTCCTGCGAGACGTATGTTGGCGGCCTCCTGACGGACATTCTCTAATGGCTTGGACGCCTCACTCAGTGTCTGTAAGCAATAAGACCATTTTAAAAATATGTATATTTATTTAGCTAGCTTTATGAGACAGACGGGCAAATGAGCATGGGGGTCACCTTCAAAACAGAGTTAGTTACAGTTGCATTGCCAGCCTTTAAGGCGGAAGGTAAGGGGGTGGGCGTCCGGATACCGCCGAAAGAAACGGCTGCGGCAGCATGAGCCACTTTAGTCAATATTCTGAGAGGTATTGTACATTTTCTAATTAGTCACTCCCTCAGCTGTAGCTTCAGTTAATAGTCATTATACAAATACATAACGATGTATTAACAGATCCCTTAGTATATAACAGATGACATTAAATATACAAAATATGAAGGTCTCACCTGTGGCGCGAACTGCGTCTTCTGCAGCAGATTAAAGTTGGGTCTCTGTTGTCTCTTCTTGGCTCTATCTCTTGCTTTGAAGTTGAGCTCGTTCTGATGTCTCCGCTTGAAGATTTCATCCTCCATGTGGCCGAGCTCTGTCATTATAACTTGTACGCGCTCCAGATTCACATCGCCAGAGTCCGTCAGCCAGCCCTGAGGATGATCACATGATATGAACAGGAAGTACGGTGAGATGAAGTAGAATAGCTTTTATCAATATAATATAAATTCAGGTGTTTTCACACATTAAGTAACAAAGAATATATGAATTGTTGTATATCACAAATGGCTCAAACAATTAAATTTGGATATTTTTTGTAATATTTATTTATTTAATATGAAATCTCACCTTTGTCCGGTATACACACTTCTTGTACAGGTTAACAAGTCTGTCCACAGCACCTTCCCTGATCTCCAGACTGGGCAAATGTGGCAGGAAATCGTTGCCAACGAAAAAGCACATAAACACCCAGTCGTCCAGCGCGCGCTCGAAGTCATACGGGAAGGGGAGGTCCGGCATCTGCAGCTCCCTCTCGAGGTACTCCCGCAGCACACTCAGGCGCACGAAGATGAAGCTGTCCTGGTTGCCGAACGCTGGATCTGCACGGACCAGGGCCGCATCTGGACTTGTGCCTGTGCATTCCTTCATTTCGTGTCCTGAACAAAAAGAACAAATATTCAAAGTCAAATGAAACTTATACTTCAGATTCCTTTTTTAAATAGCAAATATATTCGGCAAGTTATTAAACAGTGGACCAAGTATAGAACTCTGTGGAACACCTCCAGTAAGCTGCTATACCTACTGATTGAAAGTTAAAATAACTTAAATATTTCATTTTATAAGGATTAATTGTACTAAATTAAATAAACAGGAAGACATCAATATTGTAAGATTGTCTATGTAATACATACCAACTTGTCCACAGACGTCGCAGGGTCTCGGTTTATTGGGTTTGAACTCTTCACGAATGATAGTGAAGTTAGGCTCATGAGTGGCCAGACCTAACATGATGAGGTCGGCATCAGCTCCGCACAGTACGTGTTGCGTATTGGGATCGTGGTCCGGTTGTACTGGATTAGCAAAATTTAACAAGTCAGATTATTACAAAGATAATTCCTAATTATCTTAAAGAACTCTTAGGAGAGTTAAGGCTCAACGGGTTATATCTGTACCAAGACCAGTCCTATCATAATCACTTACCACACCTAAATAACTCTACTTTTCTATCTCGGTCATCCAGTGGTTGATTGTTGTGAGTGCTTCTGATTCAGAAATGGTGGGAACAATTCCGGGCTTCTTTTTGGAAGTTATGTGTGATAAATACCAATGACTGACAATATTGTGGCCGGTGTTCGATAATAGATTCCGGAGCATGTGCAATTTTGGACTTAACGATTTGGGTAGACTTCAGAAAGAAACAATTTTTTCTTTGTTTTTTTTTGGCAAAGACTTTTTCAAACAGATTCGGAAGAAACTTTTCTGGTTAATAAGTTCCATTACCGTTAAAGGTGAACTGTTCACCATCAGGTATAAAGCTATGGCTGTGGAGTCATTTTCAACATAGTTGAAATACAAAACTCTTACCCATAATTTGTTTTTCTATGTATTATAAGTATGTATTTACATTGAAAAGTATATGACATGTATTGTATCCGTTATCTAATATCCACAGCATTTAGTTGCTTAGTTTGGAACTAGAGGGTGCTGTGTGTATTGTGTCCAAGATATTATTATTATTTAAAATGTGTAAGGAGTTGTTACTTACCCCTCTGTCTTCTAATGTAATCCATAATCTTGTGCTCACCCTCACCAGGCACATTTGCGTCTGATAATATCACCTTGATACCTTTCCAGCCTGGGTCACTGTTCAGCCTGATGGAGAATAATATAAATATGTACTCAGAGTCACTGACCTCATGTGACCTTGACAAAAGTCCTTTTATAAGACTTGACTTCCATTTAGGGTTGGACTACCCTGAACTTTTAATGGGAAGAAAAATAGATATATAGGTCTAATCTTTTCAGATCTAATCAATGTGCTTACAAAATTTCATAATCGATAAAGGCGTTTCGCAGCAGATTTATAATGCACTAAGGGACGCAACAATATATTAGATGTAACTAATACTATCTATGATACCTGTCATGTATATAATAATGGAGACACTTGCTGAGCCTGTCCATGAAAGGTGTGCCAGGTGTGATGCAATTGGAATCAAAGTGGGCCTCCTTGGGCCTTTCTGGAGGAAGGTACACTCCTTTAGCTTTCAGTTCAGATCGAATACGTGCAACCTCTTCAATTTTCTCTTGGGTTTCTTTTGAAGCACGGAACCGGCGAGACCTCTGTTGGTTCATTTTGGCTCTGGGTGCCTAACGGAAAAATATATAACAAATCAATATTATTCACAATATAGCACATATTTTAATAATACATTTTGTTCATTCGTTTTTTAATTTATTTAGCCCTAAATGTCTAATCCTGGGCTAGTAATTTCTAGCCAGCATTTCAGTTTTTACTTTTATTGTTAGTTATTGTCTGCTATTCCACCATATAGTATACTCTGGAGTTTAATAATACAATAATTCAATAAAAATGGCCATCACATTAATTATGATTTCAGTTTATTTGTGTTCATATTTTTTTTGTAAGTTATTACGGCTCTGGATATGAGTTCTTTTGAGCCTTTGTATTTACAACTGCCCATGAGATTGCCATCTCAAAATAAACAAAGTGAAACTAATATGGTACTACAACAAATTATTTTGAATAAATTACAGCAAATACTCACCACTCCATCAATAGCCATGTACAATAATTTCCTTGGCCTGACAATGCGAAACAGTCTGTCAATGCACTCAAAAATAGCTACCATCATCTCATCTTCATCTTTGGGCGGGGGTTTGTCCTCAGGATGTGTACATGGATGAATGATACCATTCATGTCCAGGTATAGGTTGTCAAACTCCACACCATTCGGGTTTGGGAGGGAGGAGTCTACGTAAACCAGCTGTCCGTCTACATCGCTCGGCTATAATAAAAGAATTTAAGATATTTAGACTTTATTGTATCAAAATGCAAATATATAAAGGATAGAAAACAATATAAATTATCATATTTACTGTGTTTACCAAAAAACAAATGTATAAAACATAGATAAATAAAAAGTATGTGTTAAAGATCTGCCACTATTGGCAGCTCTTAATTTGAACCAGCTTTTGCAATGCCTTACAAATTTATATATTCAATGACTAATTCCAGCTAGTCTAGATTACTAATCACTGACTACTCGGACAACCTGGTCCAAACATGAAGCTAGCCAAGGTAAATATTTTTTTCCTAAATGTGATGATTCCCGTTCGTTATCATTACATAGTATAAAACAAAGTCGCTTTCCACTGTCTGTCTCCTTATATGCTTAGATCTTTTAAATTACACTACGGATTTTGATGCGGTTTTTTAATAGATAGAGTATTTAGATATAATGCATGTATGTTGTAGTAAAGAAAAAGTGATAAATCCAAAATTAACTTTTTTATTACTTTTGATGCAGAACAAAGTTTGCCGGATTACTATTGGTATAATATACAACATGAAAGCCTAAAAGTTCTTATAAAATGTATATTATTACACAATATTAAATGTATCTACAAAGTCAAACAAAATTATAGAGCCCATAAAATGGAAAGGAGCATATCTACACTAATATTATAAAGAGGAAATATTTGTATTTTTGTATGTAACGAATAAACACAAAAAGTACTGGACCGATTTTAATAATTCTTTCTTCTTTAGATAGCTACATTATCACTGAGTAACATAGGCTATATGAAATCATCATTGTCATCGTCATTTTGTTTGTACGCGAGTAACACCGTGAGGCGGGAAACTACATACAATATAGCGGTATGAAGTTCGCGCGTCTGCTAGTTATTAATAAGTAAGAAATATAGAAATCAAATTATTATATCAGAACAAGACACCTGCACAGGTACTTTCACAAACTCATGGTATTTTTGTGAAATATAAGTATGTCCAAATAAATGGGAATTTGTATTTTATTTATTTGTATTTTATTGACAACCAAGAATAGCATGGTATTTATTTACATATATATAATAATGTATTTGGATAACCAAGAATAGCATGATATTTATCATTACATAGTATAAAACAAAGTCACTTTCCGCTGTCTGTCCCCTTATATGCGCATATCTTTAAAACTACGCAACGGATTTTGATGCGGTTTATTTTAATAGTTAGAGGGTGTCAATAGGGTGGTTTTGATCTATAATTCATGTATAGTGTAGTAAAAAAGGTGATAATTTTCAAGATTTAGAACTTTAATCGCAAACGCTGCCTGAACCCTAAGCGATAAATCAAAACAATGTACTACATTATTATACACCATTAAAAGGTCTACAAAAAAGTCCACGAGGGCATATATCTTAGGTCTTAGGGATAACCCACAATGACCATTTTGATTTTTTTACTATAAACGAGATATAATGGCTTATTTACGAAGTGATATTAAACATTACAGCATTAATTTTCATCCAATTAAGTGTCTTAAATAGATTGTGCATGTAATATAGATGATCCTGGCCCTTTACAGCATGCAATTTAAACGAATATTTTCGAAGATATTGCAGTATTAACATAGCGGGACAGCAGTTATTACTTTGGATGCGGAACAAAGTTCGCCGGGTCAGCTAGTTTACATATATGTATATAATAATGTATTTGGATAACCAAGAATAGCATGGTATTTATTTACATATAGATATGTAAATAAAGAAAAATCACAGACAAATTGTTTGTGCAGTTTTGTGGGACAATGAATATATCATGTATAGAATGTATCTTATTATAACTAATGAAATAAATAAATAAATACATGTATTCAGATAGCCAAGAATAGCATGGTATTTATTTACATATAGATATGTATTCGGATTTGAACCAAGAATAGCATGGTAATTTTTGAAATATAATTATGTATTCAGATAACCAATTTATTTTTTTATTTTATTTAAATTGTTTCTTGAATTAATTGGTATTAACTAAAGTAATCATGGTATTATTAGGAAGATCATCAAGATTGTTTTAAAAAAATACTCAAACATTATCCAAAGCAGAAAATTATGTAACAAATGCATAGCAATACACTTTTTACTTTATTATCTAGTCACTGACAGTCACTGAAGATATACAGAGTTTGTAATTAAAATTTAAATCTAGGAAACCTAAAATTATGTTGATCAATTTTAGTTATATATATTATTTTGGTTATCATTGAGAGTCTTCCTACGATAAATACAAGTAAACTGCCACTCATCTTGAGGAACGACATAATAATTTAGTTGCTTTTGTAAAGTAATTAAGGGTTCTTTAGGTTCCAAGATAGTAACTAACACAGACTTGCTGGTATTATTTACAACGAATGCAGTCATTTAAACTAAAAAGTTAACAGTAGAACGCCAGTGTGAGTTAACACAATGCAATTAGGTAACAATTTCTTTCATGAAATTTTGAAATAAAACAATTAAAGGTAACGGTGGTATTAAAATTATAGGTTATATTTTACCCTTTCTTCAACACATTCGACGATAACACTGGGATATTTTCGGCTTAACCAGCGGAAAAATGCTGGTACTCCCATCTTCGATTCAATACAATACACTTGGTATATTATGTAGTTATAATTTCACTTGAATTTATATTACAACTTCACGTAAATATGTCTAAAAACAAATCTACACTATAAACTTTTGCGACAGCTAACGCAAGCCAACACAGATCAAATGAAGTTAGTAGTTAGTTAGTGTAGTGATGTAGGGATGGCGATCTGAGGCCAATAATTGAAAAATCGATTATGCGATCAAGAAAAGCGATTTTAAATTGATATGAAGTACTGAATCAATTCATACATAATCCTTTAAAATCAACTTTCGATATTTTCTGTTTTTGTATTAACCATACAATTAGTTGTAGGTGTAGTGCCCGCATTACAAGAGTACTGCCGGTTAATTACTAAAAAACTTACGAGATGGCTGTGTGTTTAGTCTCCTTCGCCTCACAACCTCACTTATTTTCAATAGGAATTGTCTTTAAATTTTTATATCTATGCTGTGATTATGTCATTGCGTCATTACTCACATCATTCGATTTGCTGATTAAATATCTTTAATTATAATATTAGTCTTGTTTTTAATTAAATTGATTACTACTTACATTGTAACATAAAATTTAAAAATCTTTTAGACCTCGATTTTTGTGGGGACCAATTCATCAGGCCACGATTCGAATCGATTTAAAAATCAATATATTTCGAATAGAATCACCCTCTTTATAGTGATGGTCAACTCGGGTTAACTCAAGTTGGGCTTGACTCGGGTCAACTCGAGTTATATTATTTCCATAAGCGCACTAGGTATGTATTTCATTATATTTAGGCATTTCATTTTAAATAATAGTAATTTTTTGTGCTTGTTGACTATTTTTATGTGTCTGTATAGTCTAACATAACCTAACGAAAGTAACATGGAGCGAAGTTTGTGACTGCATTTGAGAATACTTTTTGATTTCAATTTGAGATTACCTTCAAAGATGATGATTTAGTTATTTAAATAAGAATCTTGTATTTTTCTGTATTAATAATTATTATAGTTGTTTATTGAGAAATATTTTTTGTTATATTTATTTAGAAACAATTGTATATTTGTCGTATTTTTTTAGATACAATTGTTTATAATATGAATTAAAATAAAAAGCTCGTCAGCCAGCTCGACCAGTGAAATACCACGACCTCTTTAAAAAAGTGTAGTGGCTCACTCCTTTCCCATCATACTTGATCCTACCCCTTTCAAGGTCAGCAAGCCAACTCTAAGACAATCTGTGTTGTAGATGTCTATGGGCGGCGGTAGTTACTTATCTTCAGATCGTGCTTTTGCCCTCCTACACCATAGAAAAAGAAATCACTGCTTTTTAAAGGAATAAATTGCTTAAAAAAACTTTCTACTTCTTAAATTTAATTTCAGAGTTTGCGAACTCTCAGCCAAGTCAACACAATAACGATATCAATACTAATCAGTGTTGATTAAACATGGGTAATTTAGCTGGGAGCCATTAATGCTTTGACATCGATTTCACAATAATAATTATAAAAAATATACACGTCAATTTTCGTTTCATTTTGTTATATGTTCTTGGTTTAATTATTTTAATAATTAATATCTGGTACAGCTATTTCTCATTACATTGGTATACTGACCTCTGAGCTAGTTAGGAAACACAACATCGCGCCCGCTTCGCCTGCAAAATATTGGTAGGTCCGAATGGGCTTTCAATAAAATGGCGGGAATTCCAAATATGACATATGTCATCAGAACTAGGATGAATTTTTCGAGTGAATTCTTAGTTGTTTTGTCAAAAACTAATCATAAAGTCACGAGAATCTATGTTAAATTAAATTATACTCTATATTCATGCGAAATATTTACTCACAACTCTGCTAAAAGTTTTCCCCATGCTGCCATATTGCTAGTACACAGCGCTCAAATTGTGCGTTCCACTTATGACATTGGCCCGCAACGCTCGGGGCGTTCTTACGTTAGTGGAACGGCAATTTCCGCGTTCGTGGCCGCGGTCATTGCGGGCTTCAAGTGGAACGCGCCCATCATGATACTTCAGAGCTTCAGCCTGTCTAAGCTGGAGAATAGTGGTGAACACTGAAAAAAACATTGATGTTTTTATCGATTCAATACATCGGAAAAGTGAATCGATGTAATGTCGACATTAAAAAAAGGACATCGAGTATTTTTAATGAAATGTTTAAGTGGTTATGAAATAAAGAAACTAACACTTATTAAAAAGCTCACAAATGTTGAAATTTTGGGAAAAATATAAGAAAGCGTGATCGATCATAATATCTTTTAAATATCTTATCAATACTTCGTGAAAACATAGTTTGCCCGATCTTTTGTCCTTCAATCTGTTTCGGTGTGTTTTCATAATCAAATGATGTAATTAATTACAACTACTGATCGTGTTTCATGAAGTCGACAGTAACTCCGTGAGTGGCGGTGGGCGATTATAAGATATAAGTACTAACGAAATCATTCGATTACAGTACATTACCTACAGCCAAAGTCACGGATGGACTTTGGTTTAGTTTGTTTTTTTCGTTATTTAAACAATCAAAATCTTTAGTTAAATAATTTACAGGGTTAAACAGAGTTAAGTAATTCATGTCATTGTATTAAATTATAGGAAGATGTTTAGTTGAAGAGGTTGTTAGGTTTAGGAGTCACGCGTGCGTGACTATCTACTAACTTTATATTAGTAGTAGATTAGTATTAGTAACACGTAACTGTTATAATCGCGATATTTGACACATTTTCATAATTGAAGCATTTTATTAGTATATCTCATAATCGCCCACCGCTACTGTCTGTGAATGTTAGGTGTAGGTAAAATTAGGTTTAAGTCAAAAAGTTATTTACGATCGCCATGAACACAGATTTCATTCATAAACATTTACTTTTATTTCTTTGATTCATCGAAAAAAAACATCAATGTATACTCGATTTTCATGGAGTTAACAATGCATAAGTTTGATTTGATGCATCGATATTCGATACTATACATCGAGTGTTTATAATACATCGATGTATAACGCCTACTCCTACTGGAGAAGTAAAAAAAAAATTAAAAAATACAATTTAAATGCTTTAAAAGTTTTACTTCGCTCTGTAATGTAAATCTTTTCTAATTTCTATTCCAGAATTTTACTTTAGACACTTGAAAATATGAGAACATTTTGCTATCTAAATTACTGCAGAAAATTATCCAAAAATGTCCGTGGCTATAGATATTATTCCAGTAAAGAAAGCGAGAAGAAAATTGAAAATATACGTAATATTGGCATATTAGCGCACATAGATGCAGGTTATTACTGTTTGCTTACCAACGAAAAAGTAATTAGATTAGTTTTTTCCTTCACTTCTGTTTTTACCCTTGAGACAATGTTTTACAAATACTCATAATAACCAACCAGTAGTTGATTTTAAAGTTGCGTTGTTATGTGTAGGACACTCTAAGGCTGCAAGTACACAAATTTGGGGTACATCCTTTATCAATAAAATAACCAGACATATTAGGCTAGTATTAGTTAGAAATGTTTTACAATCTGTTATGTCTTGCTGTATATTTGTAGGTAAAACAACTACAACTGAAAGAATGCTTTTTTATTCTGGGACTATAAGATCTATGGGCGAAGTACACCATGGGAATACAGTCACTGACTATATGGAACAAGAACGTCAGAGAGGAATCACAATTACATCAGCTGCAGTATCATTCCCTTGGAGAGAGCACCAGATCAATTTGATAGACACACCTGGACACATAGACTTCACTATGGAGGTGGAACAAAGTCTTGCAGTATTAGATGGAGCTGTTATAGTGCTGGATGCTTCAGCAGGTGTTGAAGCGCAAACACTTACTGTGTGGCGTCAGGCGAACGGTTATAGAGTACCTCGTATTCTTTATCTGAATAAAATGGACCGAAGAGATGCATCTGCCTCAGCTTGCGCCCGTTCAGTGAGAGATAAACTACAGGCAGAACCATTACTTTTGCATATGGAGGTTAGACATCAAGATAAGTTTATTGGTAAGCAATATGCAAGTATTACTATCTAAGAGTATATGCTAGATTGAATAGACAAAAATAATAAATAGAATAATCTATCTCAGTTCTAGAAGAAGGGAAGAGATTCTTTAATGGTAAAACTTCATTATAAACATTTATTTATTGGTTATGGTATGGTGTTGGTGAAATTTTATGTATAATTATTGTTATTAAGATAAGCAAAATATAACATAACATAACTTCACGCCTTTTATTACCCGAAGGTGTAGGCAGCGGCTGTTAAGCCTCGTCCCAAATGGAATAGGTGGCGAACCTATTGCCATACCGGGCACAAAGTTGTCAGTTATTGATATTAATCATACGAAACTTTGGAAATTTCGAAAAGTCATTGGTGTATGTATGTAGGATTTGAACCCACTACTTCTTGAATTTTTAATTTGTTTCCAGGTCTTATTGATTTATTAACTTTAGAAGAAGTAATATGGACACAAGGACGTGGTAAAAACTACATCTGCCGAAAGCTAACAGAAAAAGAAGATGGTCACAAATGGGAAATGGCTATGTCTGCCCAAAAGGAGTTGGTAGATACATTATCTGGCCTTGATGACCAGTTAGCAGAAACTATTATCAGTCAAGAAACTTTGAACATCAATGCTAAAGAATTGGATGAAGCTGTCCGAAGATGTACTCTATCAATGAAAGCATTTCCATTACTGTGTGGTAGTTCCTATAAAAATATCGGTGTTCAGACCCTAATGGATGGGATCATCTCATATTTACCCTCTCCTGTTGAGGGCCATAAGCTCTACAAAAGTTTTGGTGAGGAGCTGGCCGCAAGAGTATTTAAAGTCCAGCATGATGACCAGAGAGGAGTTTTCACTTTTATGAGGCTATACAGCGGAGTTATTAGTAAAGGACAGAAGATTTATAACTTAAGACAAGACAAAACTGAACTAGTAAGTTTTATAAGCATGCCATATGAGCCCTGACCTATAATTTGAAATATTCTACATAATAAGTCAATTCCTTCCCACAAGGTTCGCTGCATGAATAGACCCGCTCAACCTGTGAAATACCCGTAATATAAGCTCTCAGAGTATCGACGTAAAGTGGCTCATGCTCCATTTCGCTCGGTGATAAAGGTCCCCTCCCCATCCCACTTTCGACTTCTTCCCTATCACATTTTAAAGGCTGGCAATGCAACTGACACACTATATGTGTTGCACGTGTCATGGGCGGCGTTAGTTGCTTATCATCAGGTGACACGGTTGCTGGTTTATCGTCTTAACTGGGCATCTTAAAATAAATATTATGCAAGGGTATTAGAGTTAGTATATTGCATGGGACTTTCATCTCGAATCTAGATCTCAAGAACTGCATTTGGCAGTAAAAAAAATTGAAATTATCAAGCTGATCATAATGTCACATAACGTCGTTGAAGTTCTAACACCACATAAGTCAAAAATAGCAACTTTTCAGGAGAGAGAAAAAACTGCATAATTTTGGATAGATATTATAATAATATGAATTTAGAAAGAAAGAAAGAAAGAAAGAAAATAAATTTATTTACACAACACAAGACACACAAATGTTTTACAAAAAATGGGACAATACAAAAGTTCACAATAGTGTGTGTCATTGTGGTTGCAAATTGGACACCAGCTCAGCATAATGCTGAGATGTATGTTATACACCCCAGCGCTGATTTTCAGCCAGCACCGTTGGTAGATAATACCCGAAACGCCACACAGATAGATAAACTGTACACGTAACTGTATAATATAAAAATGATAAGCTACATCAAGTAAATTATGTACATATAACATCAAGTATCTTCAGCAAAATGACCAACACATAATTAAATATAAATAAATATAACATAACCTACTAGCCAAGTATACAACACTGCGCGGACTAAAACCATAAGTGAAATAACTGTGAGTAAAAAAATCAAAAATAGTCTTGTGAAAAAGTGCTGGAAAGGCGAAGAATTAGGTTTTCTGAAGTGACAACAAATAACCTTTAAGCTTTCGCCCAAAGGTGTACCTGCTAGTCACTCCTAGGATGGGAGGGGGAATATCATTCCAGCACTTAGACGCCGCAAACCTAAAACTACCTCGAAATGCCACCGACCGATGCGGCGGCACATTAGCCTTAAGTCTGCGAACACTTTTTAACCATCCCATCTTTTCAAAAAGGTACGAAGGCGTCTTGTGCCGCACTACACCAAACAACAGGGTTGCAAGATGCAGGCGTCTGCGATAGTGCATTTTAAGCAGATCAGCATCGTTCAAGTACGGCGTGATATGGGATCGAGGCGGGACTCTGAAGCAAAAACGAGCACATGCGTTTTGAACTCGTTGGAGCAACCGTCTGGAACGACCAAGTATGCAACCATCATAAACGACATCACAATAATTTAATCTAGACAATACTAGCGATTCACACAGTCGGACACGCAAATCCACACTGAGGTAATCACGAATATTGTACAGAATCCGAAGGCGATAAAAGCAGCTGCTAACCAACTGAGCTACATGGCTCTCGAAGCGTAACTCCCCGTCCATAGTTAGCCCAAGATTTCTTGCTACTTCTACCCTCTCTATTGGTTCGCCCATGATAGCAACACCTTCGGTAGCCAGATTTTCCAGAGTATTACTGATTTGATGCTCAGATCCAAATATAAGAAACTTGGATTTTTTGGGATTCAGAGCCAGGCAGCTCCTCCCCGACCAAGCGGAAACACGATCAAGGTCCGCTTTTATGCTCTTCACGACGTTGACTGCATCTGAAGGCACACTGGATGCATACAGCTGCAAATCATCGGCATAAAGATGATATCCACTGTTCTCGATACAAGAAACGATATCAGCGCTATAAAGTACAAAGAGCAGTGGGCCCAAGATCGAACCTTGGGGCACTCCCCTATTCACAGAACTGAGGGAGGACCGCAAAGCACCACCATGCATCCCGCGCAACTCAACCGCTTGCGCCCGACCGGACAAGTAACTATCGAACCACCTAATAACCATTCCATCAAACCCGTAATATGACATCTTAGATAATAACAAGGGCAAGTTGATGCAGTCAAAAGCCCTAGAGAAATCCAAAAGAACCAAAATGGTACTTCTACCAGTATCCCTCGCCTGTAAGATGTTATCGACTACATCGAGTAACGCAGTAGCAGTCGATCGACCCTTGCGAAAACCCGACTGTAGTTCAGGCAGGATTCTGTTTTTCTCTAGGTATTCCGAAAGCTGATCACAAACTACCCTTTCCAGTATCTTTGACGTACAAGGAAGGATACTTACAGGACGGAGGTCGGATAGGTTGGCTGGATTCGATTTCTTCGGCAACGGAGTCACTCGAGCGCTTTTCCAGTCTTTCGGGAAGGTAGCAGTCGTAATACTTTTATTAATAATACATGTCAGAACGTCAGCAGTCTTTGAAAGTGTCAAGTGAAGCATATTAACAGATATCGAGTCCAATCCCTTTGCTGTCGATTTTATCATAGTCATTATTTTGGTAACATTCGTCGACGTCGTTGTTTTGAGTTCAAAAGTTGAGTCTCCATGTCTGTGAAATTCGTAAAAAGACAAGTCTGATAAAGGCACTTCTGACTTGCCTGGAACGTCAAGAAAATGGCGATTTATTAAGTCGGGGTCATTAAAGTGAGTAGGCAGGTCATTTTGTGGCTCTGGAAGAACTGTGCGTTTCAAATTTTTCCAGAGAGTCTTACTGTCAGTTGTGTGGTTAATGTGTTGTTCGAAAAAGGCACGCTTCTCGTTGTGAATTGCTTCAATAACGAGATGCTTGAGATCCAAGTAGTACTGCTTATGCGAGTCCAACCTTGTTCGCTTAAATCTTGAGTGTGCTTCGTTTCGTAGTCTCATCATAAGCCTAACATTTCTGGTGAGCCATGGTTTTGGTGTCTCCCTCATTACAACGGTCTTCTCCGGTGCATGTCTGTCAAAAAGTCCAATTAGAAGGTCATTAAAACGTCTTACCATTTCATCAACGTCTTCAAGGCGAGTTATCTGGTTCCAGTCTATTTCGTCAAGGTCACGATAAAAATCAATAAAGTTAATGTCTTTCAAGGGTCTATAGGTAACCATGGTTGGTGTCGGTTTTCGTTTTTTAATGCTTAACTCAGTTGTAATAAAGGCATGAGCACCGAGTTCCGGGACATGCATCACATCCACACTTTCAACGCGAGCGTCAGTACATATTAGGTCTATGGTCGTTTCACTATGGCTAGTAAAGTGAGTTGATTCTTTTACGTACTGGGTCAAGTTAGTTGTAGTCAAAAACTGCGTCAACTGTTTAAATTTATTGTCATTTTGGTCGGAATAATTTATGTTAAAGTCACCAAGTAAAATCAAGCGGTCATAGTTCGTAAACGAAGTAATTGAGTCAGTAATAGCATCAAAAAATGTGTCAACAGATAGCCATGGAGGTCGGTATGCTGTGCCCACTATTAATTTCTTACAATTAATTGTGATTTTAAGCCACATTTGCTCGACGACCTCGGCAGGAGGGTGCGACAGTGTACGCGCGTTCATGCCTCGGCGCAAATAAAACCCCACTCCGCCGCCTCGAGCTCGAACGTCAGCCGGCCGTGGCACGTGTCTCAATCTATAGCCTGGGACAGTGGGGGCACGTCCTTCCTGTCCGGCGCGAAGCCAAGTCTCGTTGATGCATACTACGTCTACGTCAGTCTCCGTTATAGTCGAAATCAACTCATCGTGCCTAGTACCGAGGGATCCAGCATTAAACAAACCAACTTTGAAATTTTTAGAACGATGCATAACAATAATAAAAGTGTACGAAACGAAAATAACAAGCGAAAAGTTGTATACAAGCACAGTGAGTGTACTGAGTGGACAGTGCATAAATAAAGTGTACATAAAACATTACAATACAATTACACAAAATATTAATTAATACTGCTAAAACGTTCCATAACGATCCGCCAAACAATACACGGCTGAGTGTACAATCTACACCCACAATGACACCAGAGAAATAACAAATTACACGTAAGGAAGCAACAACACGAAAGTAAAACTTAACTAAAATACAAACATGAAAATTAAACAACAGCACTGACAATACTAAAGAAAAGACATTACAATTCTTGAATACAACACAAATACAAGAAACAAAATAACTACAACTATGAAAAGACGCGATTGGCACCCTCGGACCCAAAAATATCCAGGTCGACCAGGCGACGGATGCGATGGCACGGCTGCCTGTCCCTCTGGCGGGCGAAAATCTTGCCATCGCGCGTCCACACATACCGCCAAGCGGCAGCGTGCGCCGTTTCCCGCGCTCGCTGGAATAGCTGGCGGTTGATGGCCGTGAGGCGCTCGTTCACGTAAAAGGGCTTCGGAGGCGCCGCCAGGCCCAGGTCCGCGGTAGTAACGCCACGGCGCACGCGCGCAGCCCGCAGCACATCGTCGCGCACGGCGCGGCGCGCCAGGCGCAGCACCAGGAGCCGTGGGCGGCCATCGCTGCTCGCCCTGCCGGCGCGGTGAACCGCCACCACGTCCCGCTCATCCAACTGCACGCCGAGCCTGGCGCAGATCCTGACGGCCAGCCCGGCCGCTCTCTCCCCAGGCTCCTCAGGCACACCGGACACCTGCACGTCGTTGCCCAGGAGCTCCTGATCTCGGTCGTTGAGCTCCAATTGCAGGGCCGCAACCGCATCCTCGAGCACTTTGTGCGCCGCCGATACGGTGCTGCTCGAAACCTGCTGCTCGATGGCGTCAACGCGGCCGTCCAAGCTGTCGATTCTTTTATTGAATTCCGACAGGCTAGCTCTGATGTCCAAGACCTCCTGTCGGAAGTCTTTGAGCTCCTGTCGGACAACCTGGATCTCCTCTCTGAACAGCCGCATCTCCCGAGTGAGGCTTGACTGCGTATCTTCCGTCCTCGGTTTCGTCTCACCAGTCCGCGGTGCCTCCGGCACCCGCGCGCCGCCACGACCACGCTGTGACGTCGCACTCGTTGAGCCCGCGGCCGACGCCGCCCCGACGGGCGGCTCAACCGCAGGCTGCTGGTGAAGGCCCTTCACCGGAGTCTCCGCCTTGTTGTCCCGTGGTTGAGAGCTCTTGCATGTTGGGCACTGCCAATCCTGTGGAGCCGAGGCTGCAGCAGCCATGCCTACACAGGCTCGGTGATAATCAGCGCCACATTTCTGGCATGAAATGCCAACTCCTCTGGCCATAAATTTCGCGCAGGCACCACACTTCTGCATTTTCGTTCCGTATCAATTTACAGCTGCTTTATTTGACAGCTGACAGTGTGTAATGTTCGTATTATTTTTAACAATTTAAACCACAAAGGAGCTCACCGATGCCTGGTTCAGTTTTTGGATGTCCAGCAATGTGTTCCTGGGTTGTTTTGGTCGCACTTTTGGTAAGTTAATTTCGTAAAATGCAGCTTTTTCTAATTATTTACTAGCAGAAGACAATTATACGTCTTGTCAGTTGACAAGACAGTTGACAAGTCAGTTTGACAGTTTTACAGTTTGCGTATACTTAATTGCAGTTCTGTTTAATTTAGAATCATAAACTTTTTATAAGAAACAGCTATTATCCCTAATGTAATGACAATTAATGATCAAAATAGTCAAAAAGTGACATATGTGGTGTTAGAACTTCAACGACGATAAACATGTTTAAGCATCTTAAATGTCATACTAGATTAATCTGTAGGCAACTAAACCTAATTATGTTTAGACAGGCAACCTGTATGTGGCGCTGGCAGATGAGTACAAACCAGTGGAGCAAGTGACCGCTGGAGACATTGTAGTTGTTAGTGCACTCAAGGTACACCGGCAAATACAATTTAACTTTTAACAATAGTTCAGACTTATTAGCATAATTACACGCACGGTTGTTAACTCTCGAGTCGTCGAATCGTTGTGTTACGCGTCCAAAATTAGCCGAAATGGAAAAGGTGGCGAACCTATTGCCATACCGGGCACAAAGTTTCAGTCATCAATATTTATCACACATACTCGTAACTTTAGAAAAAAAAACCGAGAAATCATTAGTGTGAACCCAGAATCGAACCCATAACTTTTGAATTTGAAGAGCGAGAAATTTGAGAAGCGACCACTGGAGCAGTGAGACTTTAGTAGGCGAACTTTGTTTCCCTTAAAACCAATAAATGATTAAATTTTGGATTTTATAAATTTCATTTGGCGCTATTTATCGGAGCGCGTCGGCGAGGTACCGTTGTGAGGCGTCCCTCCATTTTGTAATATCTTCGAAAATAATCATTTAAATTACACGCTGCAAGGGGCTATATTGGTCTATTATCTACATTTACATAATTGCATGAGGATTAATGCTGTAATATTTATACTTGGTAAATAAATCATTATTATTCGTAAAAAGAGGCTGAGAAGAGGCTGTCTTTGGTCCGAATGGTGACAAGAGAGTGAATGATGCTGGTAAGCCGATATTGGACGTATGCCTGGAACGGAACTCCTTGTGTCTAACACATTATTCCGTCATAAAGATAGATAGTATAGTGGATAGTGCAAAAGAAGTATGTGGTAGTGCAAAGAGGCATAAGATTCTGAGAGGTGACGCCTGGTGGGACGCGGATGTGAAATCCAGCGTCGAAAGAAAGAAAAAAGCATCGTTGGATTATGTCTCAAGTTTGAATCAGAATGATAGTATGACAGAGAAAAAGTATGAGAGCTACCGCCGCTGCAGGAATGTTACCAAAGCCTTAGTGAAAGAGAAGCGTGAAAGACTAGTTGCGAATGAGGAAGTGAGGTTGACGGAGAACTTCGAGGCGAATAACAAACTCTTCTGGAGGGAAGTTAGAAAGTCTCGGGGTTCTTCGTCAATATCCAGTATGGACAAAATTATGTCTAAGACTGGTGACATTCTTGCAAACCCAAGCGATGTATTGGGCAGGTGGAGTGAGTATTTTGGGGAAATGTACAAGTAGGTTCCGGATGTGGGCGCCGCGAGTGAGCCTACGGCTGACACCGCTGCGCCAGCATCTGACGAGGACATTACTATGGAAGAGATTGAATGGTCGATACGAAGTATGAAGAAAGGTAAGGCAGCTGGAATTGATATGATGTCTGCTGAAATGATCAAACACGGTGGAACTTGTGTCCGGGACGCTTTCCTGACCTTGAGCAATCTGTGCTGGAGGTCGGGTAGGGTTCCCATGGACTGGAGGCGCGTTGTCATTGTGCCCTTGTATAAAGGTAAGGGATCACGTATGCAGTGCGCCAGTTACAGGGCCATCAGTTTGATCAGTTTAGCAGCAAAAGTGTATGGGAAAATTATTGAAAGGAGAATGAGGGTGATATCTGATGGAGTGTTGTGGGAGGCTCAGGGTGGTTTTAGAAGCGGACGAGGGTGCATGGATCAGTTTTTTTCTCTCCGCAACATCGTGGAGAAACAACTGGCTGTTAACCGGAAGGTTTTCTGCGGTGTGGATCTGGAAAAAGCGTTTGACAGAGTGTTACGAAAGGATCTGTGGGGCATACTCCCGGGCTACGGGGTGAGCGGGGCACTGCTGCGCGCTGTGCAGTCCACTTATGAGGGCTGCACAGCGTGTGTGCGTGTTGACGGCGGCTTGTCCCCCTGGTTTCACGTCAATATCGGCGTCAGACAGGGTCGCGTGCTGTCCGCTCGACTGTTCATCCTGTACCTGGACAGTTGTCTCCAGAGAGTGAGATGAATGGATGTAGGGATGCGAATGGGTGACCTAGTTGTGAGCTGCCTGCTTTACGCAGACGACGCCGTGCTTCTAGCCGAATCGCCGTCGGACCTGCAAACACTAGTCACTATTATGAAAGATGATTGCATGATTAAAGGCTTGCAGTGCATGCAAAGAAAACGAAAGTTATGGTGTTTGAAGGGGAGGAATCCAGAACAGTGATGCAAGGATAATGGTTGATGATGAAGTGCTGGAACAGGTGAATGAAATTGTATATCTTGGATGCGCTTTTAGCAGAGATGGAAGGTACACCGCGGATGTAGAAAGACGAGTGGCGATAGGAAATAGCGTAAATGGAGCGTTGGGCAGATTCCTGGGCGCAAAAAACATTAGCAGAAAAGCCCAGCTAGCAATCCACAATGCAGTCCTGATCCCAACGCTAACTTATGGAAGCGAGAGCTGGGTACGGCAGAGTGTGCATGAAAGTAGAATAAACGCGGTGGAAATGAGGGCACTACGCAAAATCTGCGGAGTGACTCTCGCTGACCGCGTAGAAAACAAGGTTGTACGGAAGGAAGTTGGTTTGAAAGAGAGTGTCGGTGTAAAAGTAAGAAGGGGCATGCTCCGATGGTTCGGACATGTAGAGAGAATAGTTGATGCAAGACTGACTAAGCAGATATACAATGCAGGAGCGGATGGATGTAGGAGTCGAGGACGGCCAAGACACACATTCCATGACCAAATAGAACGTGTTCTGGAGGAAGGTGATGTTAGGAGCCTCAAAAACCGACGCGCGTGCATGAAAAGAGTCATGAATGTCAACGAAGCGAGTGAGGCGTGTAAGAATCGTGCCCTATGGCGCTCTGTTCTCTCTGCCTACCCCGCAAGGGATTTGGCGTGAAGTTATGTATGTATGTATGTATTCGTAAGAAGTAAAAAAATAAATTTCGTCATTGTGGGTTATCTGTAAGAGATAGACATCCACAATCAAGGAATTTTTTTTTGTAGAACTTTTATAGGTGTATAATAATGTAGTACATTCTGTTGATAAATTTACAATTTCTCTTATTTTTCTGAAGATATAGGATTTGATGTCACCCATACAATTAATAGTTGTCATAACTATCATAGTGATTCCCAGGCCACCATGTCAGGAGACCTGGTGACCAGGTCTCAAACGACAGCCAACCGTGCTAAGGAACAGCTAGCCAAGACACTTAAACATTCTGGGGCCAAAGATGAGGTGATGTTGCCGAGCGCACGGCAGCGGCTGCAAGCTATGGAGATTGAACCATCCTATGAGGAGTTAGCTGATGTTTTGCTGGGAATAGGTAAGGGCAAATAAATATTTGATATTGAAGTTTTTCATTATGTACAATATTATGAGAGAGGAAGCCACGTGTAACCCTGGCTACATAACATTTACTTCACGCCTCTTGTTACCTGAAGGTGTAGGCAGCGGCTGTTAAGCCTCGTCTCGCCGTTATGTTTACGTCCCAAATCGAATAGGTGGCGAACCTATTGCCATACCGGGCACAAAGTTTTCAGACATCAATATTAATCACACAACTTCTGAAAACAATTTAGAAAAGTCATTGATGTGAGCCAATGTCAGGAATCGAACTCGGACCTCTGGATCTGAAGCCGTGTGCTCGACCACTGGGCCACCGAGACACCGACCCTGACTAAAACTTACAATATTTTGTTGCAACAGGTACTAGTATACCAGAGCCAGTGTTCCTCTGTTCCATCGAACCGCCGAGTCAGTCCCAGCAGAATCCTCTGGAGATAGCTCTGGCTGAGTTGCAGAGAGAGGATCCCAGTCTCAGGGTCACTACAGACACCGACAGTGGACAGATGGTGCTCGCTGGTGGGTCTTCACATTTGTTACATAAGCAGCTGTTTCACCGCAAGGTTTTGAATTGTACATTCCGATATCTATGTAGCTACTTCCAAAATTATTTGCTGAACGACTACTCCATGGAGATCCATGTTCCCTTCAATATTTTTTCAGTATTGTATATATTTTTAAGGCATGGGTGAACTCCACTTGGAGATAATAAAAGAGCGCATCATCAGGGAGTACAAGATAGACGTGGAGCTGGGTCCGCTGCAGATCGCCTACAGGGAGTCGCTGGTGGGGGCGGCGCGCCTCGACCACTCCGTGGACAGGAAGATCGCCGGAGTCAAGCAGTTCTGCAAGGTCACCATGTCGGCCCACACCAAGAAGGGGCTACCACAAGACAAGATATTGAAGTGAGTTGAGATCTTATATTTTCACCCGACTACCCGAAAACGAAGGTGTTAGTTACTTTAATTAATTAATTAATACATGTTGAAGAGATTTACGAGGTATGCTGCTTTAATTCCGTGCGCCATATATCTTTCGTAGACAGTTGTATTCCAAGTGTTTATGTATTATATGATTAGGTTGGACCAGAGCAGTGACAGCGCTGCAAATCTCTCACACCTACAGCCGCGGAACCTTCAAGCTATCAAACAGGGGGTGAGCACTGCTCTTATGCACGGACCCAAGTTGGGATGTCCTGTGAGTACAAGTACATTATTTGAGACATATTCTAAAAATCCAGCTTCCTGACGTCCCAAGTACTGTACGTCTTTCACGCCGTTCATTCCATAGGATCAAATACGCTTACGAATGCATTGGCAAACGTTGCCAATACTGTTTCGTTTCCACAGGCATGAAAGTATTAAATATGAACATGGTATATAAGTAATGCATACATACATAGATAACTTCACGGCAAATCCCTTGCGGTGTAGGCAAAGAGAACAGAGCGCCATAGAGCACGATTCATACTCGCCTCACTCGCTTCTTTGACTTCATAACTCTTTTCATAAACGCGTGTCGATTTTTAAGGCTCTCACCTTACTCCAGAACTCATTCTATTTGGTCATGGAAAGTGTGTTTTGGCCGATCTTGACTAAAACGAGTAATATTTTTTGTCTGTGAAATAACTCTTAAAGTCACCTTGAACGATATTTATTCAGATCTAAAGTCCGAATGTTCCCTATAAAAGTTATTTATTAAACGAAGGAGACGTCACAAAGTAATAAGTGGTATATATTCAGGTAGTGGATGCCCAAGTGACCCTGCACTGGCTGGAGCTGGGCCGCGGCACGTCTGACGCCCTCATCACGGCCAGCGTGGTCCAGTGCCTGCGGAAGGTCTGTCTGCTTACACAATAGTACTATAAAGAGTAAGACATTTCTTATTTCGATTTTTCTGCGAAATTTCTACAGCTACGAGCAGACGTGTCACCTGATGGTAAGCAACCAACACCGCCCATGGACACCAGCAACACATATAGTGTTACTGTTGCGTTGCCGACCTTTAAGGGATAGGGGATAGAAAAGGACGGGGAAGAGGGGTGGGCCCCCGGGTACATCTCTCACCGAACGAAACGCGGCATGAGCCACTTTACGTCATCGTACGTCACGTACATCTTCTGAGTGGTCGTAGCATTTCACCGGTCGAGCCGGCCTATTCATTCAGCGAACTGCTTGGCTCTACCACTGTTAAAATATAATTTAGTACACATACCCGGTTCAACAAAACAGCTTATTTTAATAATACAAACATAATTCAATATATATTTTTTTCTATGTCCAGGTGTTTGAGCAAGCGGAATCGGTTTTGCTGGAGCCCCTGATGTCTCTCGAGGTGGTGTGCCCCGAGAGCCACTCGGCCCGAGTGCTGGCAGATCTTGCGAGACGCAGATCCCAAATACAGCAGATACATATCAGACACGAAAACAAGGTATACCCATGATGTCAATATTAATAGGACAATAATTATTATCAAGGGCTTATCGAAATTCCTTTCGGAAGTTATATGATATGATGTGATAAATATCGATGACTGAAAACTTTGTGTGTTATGGCAATAGTTTCGCCATCTATTCCAGCCGCTGCCTACACTTTTGAGTAGAGAAAGCCGTGAAGTTTTGTTATGCAATTATGTGTTATGTTTGGACAGGTAGTAGATTGTCTGGTGCCACTGTCCGAGCTGCTGGGCTACTCCTCAACTCTTCGTTCCATTTCCTCTGGACTGGCGACCTTCACAATGGAATTCCATTCCTATCAACAGATGTCGCCGTATGACGAAGAGAAAGCCGTCAAGAGTGTCACCGGATTTTAATTAGTCCTCTTAATGTTATCGTTTAATAAAAAAATATAAAGATTACCAATATCATGTACTTGGTTCAATAATTATTAATTCAAATCTGAAGCCAAAGAAATCAAGTACATATCTCCATTTTACACGCAAATTAACTTAAATTACCTGTCATAAAATGCGTGATTTATGGGCGCCCCCTAATAGACACGTTAATTTATTTGAAATGCAAATAATAAAACATGTTGTTATATTTTGTTAGTAGTTAAATGATAAAGTTATTTAAAGATTTTTTTGTTATGATTCCCTGGTACATTGGAATATTTATTTATAGAAATAGTCAAACATAAGTTTCATTTTAATTGTATAGATATAGATGTCAGCGCAATAGATTTCTTCTTTATTCATTTTTCATAGATTACATAGAAGACTATGGTTAATTCCAGAAGATTTTGTACAATTGATTACAGTAGTAAAGAAATTATTCTTTATTAACATCAGATGGATATTTGATAATATCGACTTTTGATATCTTTTACAACCGAACACAGAGACAGTAACGGCATTCAAAACGCTATTGGTGCCTGAAATCAAATTAAAAATTATTTTTTGTACGAAGCATAATAGATTCTGTAGCTGCCTTATGACATTAAGTCCTAAAAACTAGGCAATTCAGGTTGTTACAATACGCTATATTCATGCTAGAAGTCATAATTCCTGGCTGTGAAAATAGCAGGAGGGAGGGGATTACAGTTGGATTATGGAGTCTAAATAATTTTATAACTACTTCCACCAAAAACCTCATAATTGTGACATACTTTTACGAATTTTCCAATGGTGTGTGATTCTATTTTTGGATGACTGGATGTGTTGGTAACTTGAGGACTATAAGCTAACTGCTGCTCTAAATACGAGGTGTTCACACACCTAGAATCTATACAAGTATAAGTTACCTTGAACAAATTGTCCAACTCATCGTTCAGCGTCTCATATCTGAAGGAGACGCGCACGTCGGGCACGTTGGTGTGGGTGATGTCGTTACCCTCGGGGCCCTCCTGAGTGTAGCCAGAGCCGAGCCACCTCTGCTTCGACTAATTAGGTAATGGTGAACTAGATTACCAAGTTCTAACAAAAAAAAATGTTATAACTTGCTAATTTAATTTTCCAGTGGTAGAGCCACGCAGTTCGCTGCAGGGCTCGACCGGTGAAATAACTCGGCCTCTTAAAATATCGACGTAAATTGACTCCTGCCCGGCTTGTTGTTGTTCGGTGAGAGAGGTATTCGGAGGCCCGTTCCCCTTCTCCCCTTCCTTTCCCATCCTACTCACATAAAGGCCGTCAACGCATCTGTAACACTATCTGTGGGTCTATGGGCGGCGGTAGTTGCTTACTAATAGGGGTCACCTATTAGTAAGCCGCCAACTGCTCTTTTGCGCTATTCCATTTAAAAAATACGCCTATACTCTGATAATATCATGAATATGTTTTCCGAATTATATTGTTTGAATTTATGTATTTAATTACTTCGTGTCCGAATCCCGACATGATGACAGAGTTCATGGCCAGCTCGCACATGTCGCACGAGCTGAACTTCCACGCCTGCGCGGCGATGCTGTACTCCTCCATTAGCGCCTCCTGCTCACCATCACAATCATCACATCATATTTTCAAATTTATCAAAACGAGTCAAACAATTATCAACGGCCTGGCCATGGATTACGGTAAACCAAGCCATACATCCTACCTATCTTTACGGAAGTTATGTGCAATTGTGATGCCTGATAAAATTACTTTCGTTGTATAGCGTAAGGTTACCGCCACCGACAAAAACGCTTTCGTATGCACCTTCGGGGATTATCAGGTACCTACACAAATAAATACACAGAATATAATAGTTATTTTAAAAGAGACAGCAGAATAGAGATCGTGGAGTAAGAACCAATATGTAACAGCTCACTTTAGTATAATGAAACTGCAGCGGGTCATCAGTGCTGAGTGTGACCCTCAGTCCTCTGGCAAAATAGTCTGGCAGTGGGTTGCGATGGTAGCGCAGGAACAGCGAGTTGTTAGACAGAGGGGACATCGCGATGAAGATTTGTGACAAGTAGTACAGGTACTGGAGAGCAGGATGCTGTCCACGATATAACAAATCTGTGACTCGGGTCGTTACTATAGTTACGTTTTGTTTAGTTTTATATTCCTTAAACTTTTGGCGGAGAAGTCCTAGTCAATTTAGCGTTGACGGCATGCACCACTATTCGTCGCTAAATTGAAATTGCTAGGCGTAGCCGTCCTCGACTCCTACATCCATCCGCTTTTGCATTGTATATCTGCTATCTTGCAGTCAATCTTGCTGTCAATCTTGTATTATCCGTACTTTCTACGTCCGAACCATCGGAGCGTGCCCTTTGTTACTTTTACACTGCCACTCTCTTTCAATCCAACTTCCTTCTTTACAACCTTGTTTTCTACGCGGTCAGAGAGAGACTCACTCCGCAGATTTTACGCAGTGCCCTCATTTCGACCGCGTTTATTCTACTTTAGTCCACACCCTGCCATTCCAAACTCTCGCTTCCATAAGTTAGCGTTGACTAGTTAATAGTGCTGTTTATTCCACCTGTCTCAACATGAGTCCATGGGATATGTTCTGTGATAGTAAGAAGCTGCTGATCAAGTGTCCAGCTGGTCCAGCTTCTCCGCAGTGGGGACGCAGCACGAACGTGTTCATACCTTGGTCTCTGCACACATAAGATGTACTTATTATCAGCAGTCTGTACTGTGCATACATATTAGACATATCTAAGTATGAGAATAGCGATGTGGAAACCATCTATCAGCTCCCGATAGTCTGTTTGAAGACTCCCGAATTTTACAAGATTTCATTTTATCCAAAACCAGTAGGTAAGTATAGGGAAAGTTTACCATTAAGCAAGGCCTAACTTTATTCCTTAGAGCGAAGTTATACGCAACAACTATGCGAAAATATGTATAAAAAGAGTTGCAGAAAAATAAACTGACTACTTACTGCCTTCCTTACTAGAGAATACTTACTTCCTTATCTGATTGAGCACGGTCATGTTGGCGTACATGTAGTACAAATAGTAAGCGTAAGGTGGATTCTCTTCATCGTCCCACTCTTCGGGAGTCTTCATGTTCTCGACCATCGAAGAGATCTCCGGCTTGGATTCATCGTCCACACTATCAAATCCTATTACATGCTAGAACAAGACGAATAAAAAACGCATATATTATTCCAGATCACGAAATTTACAATACGACACCATTGGGTATCCCTCTCTCCACCGCTCATACTACCTGAGGGCCTCGCAAGATTCCACCAAACGACTCTACTTGATAAATTCTGGCCTATCTGTCGTATCTAGTAAGCAAAGCAATATATATATATATATATACTTTACTTATTACATTTGGGACTGGAAAATCGATGCATACGTGTGCATCGATTGTTATTTTGTTTAAACTTTAGTATTGGATGCGAATTCTTTTATTACCGAGTGAAATATAAATTAAGGAAGGTGATAGATACCGATAGAAATTTATTGAGATCGCTGTGCGTGTTCGGATTCAGTGACGCATCGAACAGCGGCTCGAACAGATTGTTGAGGAACTCTTGGAAGTTCTTCAGTAGCTTCTTGTTTCTGTATATATCGCTGGAGGACAAACATTAATCAGATCACAATACCTATATTTATATTTATAACATTTTAAACAGAATTGCGAGTGAGTTCTTGAATCTTGAGAAGGGAAAACATTACATTCAGTAGTTGGAATATTTATAAATATCTGACCACCCACAATGGCATAATTTTTGTTGGGAATATCGGGAATACAAGTAGCCATGTTATAGGTAAACCGTCTTAAGGTAAGCGCGACCCTCCAGATGATTTGCGGGACGCGGGGCGGGTGACTGTTTAACCAATTAGCTTAGTTTAATATTAGTTTGTCAGCAGGAACATTGTATATGTAGACGAAACTTATGTAAATTCTTCACATACAATTTCTAAATTACATTTATTTATAACATACTAAATGTAAAAAGAGCACGTCTGGCTTACATACCAACAACTACTACTCAACAACTCAACTACCGACAGATAAGTTTTACTTTAAGTGAGTCATGTCGCGTTTTATTCGGTGAGAGAGGTCCACCCGTTTCCTACTCCTCTCCCATTCTACTCCTATAAAGACCAGCAACGGAATTGTGACATTGTGTTGCAGGTGGCCATGGCGGTAGGCGGTCACTTACCACTGAGTGATCCGCGTGCTCGTTTGGCCTCCTATACCTATAAAAAAAAGTCAACAACTCACTAAAGTCTGGGCACTTGTACCAGCCAGCGGACATGTGGGGAGTGTACATTATTCCTGATGGCCCACGTCGCCAGCTTGTGCCACTCGTCTGGATGTTTGCAGTAGATCGATATACGAGGCTCGGCGTATGTGTACTTACTCTCCTCGAGGTCCTTCATCACCTCCTGACAAAAGGTACCGAGTAAAAGTGTGATTATTACAATTCGATGAACAAATTTAGTGATAAATTAAATTAAATTATTATTATATATTATTATTTAATATTAGAATAGTAGGTCTGTGTTCTTACTATAACTAAAAAAAAAACCAATAAGTAGTAAATGATGTTGGATTTATAAACCAAAAAAGCGGGGTTTTCTAAACCAATAACTCACAGATAATAAATAATAGTTTCAAAAAATTAAAAAACACGCTTTTTATAGAAAACCGAACTAAAAAATAGAAAAAAAAAAAAATATTTTAAAAAAAGCGTGGGGGCTTTTTAAGATATTATCGAAATGATAATCACTCTACTCATATCTGTCAATAAAATATTTATAACTATTGACACCATGCACCCCACGCTTTTTTTAAAATAAAATATTTTTTTTTTATTTTTCTATTTTTTAGTTCGGTTTTCTATAAAAAGCGTGTTTTTTAGTTTTTTTAAACTATTATTTATTTTATATTTTTTAGTTCGGTTTTCTATAACAAGCGCGTTAATAGCGCCATCTGTGACTTATACAAGGAACTCGTTTCAAGTTGATGACGTAGACTTTCCGCTGATTGCCACTAGATGGTGGTGCGAGAAGTGAACTATGAACACTAAAAAGAAGTCGGTTACAAACAAACATACAAATATACAAACATACAGGTGAAGCTAATAAAAAGCTAATAAAAATAATAATTGAGTTCAAGAACTTTTCACATACTTTTCTCGTATAGTCAATGGTTCCTGAGTTGTCTCAATTTACCTGGTAGTGTTTTTGCTGGAGAAAATAATTAAGATAGGTTCCTACCTCATTTATGATATATACGTAAGTAAATTAAGTAAGTTCATTTGGTTTAAATGTCACGGTGGTCTAGTGGTCTAGCACCCCGCTTCCGAATCAAGAAGTCGCGGAATCCGGGCTCACACCAACGACTTTTTGAAATTCTTTTCGAAACTTATGTGTGATAAATATCGCTGACTGAAAAAATTGTGCGCGGTGTATGGTAATAGGTTTCCATTTGGGACGTAAACATAACGGCGAGTAGACGTAGTAGAACAGCGGTTGCCTACACCTTCGGGTAGAAAAAGGCGTGAAGTTATGTTATGTTTAAGTTCATTTGGTAGTTGTTGGTAAATATCGAATATCACCTTGATGATCTCTGCGAAGTACTTGCCGTTCATATGATTATCAGTTTTAAGGAACACCTCCCTCAGTCTGCTCTCACCCACGGGATTATATTTGGCGTTGAACTTGTCAAAACGGTGATACGTGTTTCTATCCTGTACAGAAATAATTTAAAACGTTATATCGCTATATTTCTTTTAAATAGTGTCCGACCGAAGGTCTATTTTTGGCCAAAGCCGAAGCCGATTAATCGACAATCTCCATAACCTTCGGCCGAAGCCGAAGCCGAAGCCAAAGGTTTATAAACTCTTAGTAATTTAATAATTTTCTTCAATATTATCCACAGCTAAAGAAGAACACCGGCGTGAAGTGGCTCATGCCGCTTTTCTCTCGGTGATAGAGGTATCCGCACTGAACTAAGTGCAGTGCGGTCTGTCAGTCACTCACTCTTTCGTAACAGTTCGTTTAATTCTGACTGCTCTCAGACCTTCGGCGGGACCTTCGGCTTCGGCCCAGACTCCGGCAGAAGCCGAAGATCTCGCCGAAAATGGATTTTTGGCCAAAGGTGGCCGAAGCCGAAGCCGAAGCTTCGTTCGGACACTACTTTTAAATAATGTTAGCGATTCGTAAAGTTTTAAAGAATAAAGAAAAGATAGATTATCATATAGCCTCAGGTTAATAAGGTGCTCACCGCATGCACATCCAATATGTCCACATTGAGGTCATAACAGTCTAGTTGCATCTCCTCAAACACAGTCTTCAGGGTGGTGGGCATTCCGGCGGTTATGGCCACCACCTCGTTGGGGTTTTGCCGCAGAGTGCGCTTTATGAAGCGCAGCAGGTGTTTCTGGTTCATACACGATGCCGCGTGGATGTGGGTATCCACTTTTCTAATCAAATACGTATATTTTTAAAAATTCAATTCACTTGCACAATAATTTATCCCCTAATCGGTAATAAGATCCTGATCTTCTTCTTCATTGAGTGTTGCAACTTGCAGCCGAGTCAAGTATTTAGCAGCAGTTGCATCACATGGTAGGACCAAGCATATAAAGGGCTAGGGTTGACCAGGGGATCCAAAACGTAAACGCTCTTATCGATCTAAGAGAAAGTAGTGGCTTTAAGAGAAAGTATTGAGAAATCGTGAAAAATGAGAAGTCGACTGACAATGATGATTAACTTGCTCGTTTGCCCTCCTATCTCATAAACAAACAATTCCATGAGCTTTTATATTTCCAAAAGACAGTTATGATCTGTCTTGACCATGATCTAGGACTGGCCCTTATGAAGCAACCAAGCTATTACCACAGTTACCAAGTCAATCACCTAACATTATAGAAGTCTCTGTGCGGCACTGCCTTCTGAAGGGCCAGCTCATGTAGCTCATTGAGAAGCGCGTGCATCTTGAACTTGGACGAGAGGTAGCTCAGACGTCGATAGCAATAAGACTTACTGCAAAATATATTTAATTATCATATTCATTGAAGTAACAACACTGATTTTATTTTACTGAACCTGTAGAAAGTTCACAAAAGCTTTAATTACCTAGAAAAAATCACTATATTATTTAAAATGTAAAATAAAAGAGAGTAGCGGCATTTGAATTCAACACGTCACTATTCCTAAGACTTATCGAAAATACCAACAGTGGTCCATCAGCAACCATGCTCTCCAGCAGTTCCATATCCTCGACGTACTTCTTGAAAGACACACAGCTATACGGTATCGGTCGCCTCTCGTCCTGGTCCGACTGAGTCTTATACACTTGCATGATGCCGCGGTCCCATTCGTAAATGTAATTCTTGTCGGATGGTGATGTACATACCCAGGGGTCTAACTTATCTAGATGAAAAAAAATATACGCAAATGCAAATATAAAATACTTTAGTGTAAGAGCAATATAAGTATTTTTTTATGGATTAGAAGAGCAAACGAGCAAGCGGGTCGCCTGATGGTAAGCAACCATCGCCACCCGTGAACTCCTCCAATACAGATAGTCTTACAGTTTGCCGGCAGCATTGCTGGACTTTAAGGGAGTAGGATTGGAAAAGGGGGAAAGTGGGTGGGCGGAAAGCGACTTTATATTATCATTACATAGTATAAAACAAATGGGCCTCCGGGTATCTCTCTCACCGAACGAAACGCGCCATGAGCCACTTTACGTCGATCTTCTGAGTGGTCGTGGTATTTCACCGGTCGAGCCGGCCCATTTATGCAGCGAACTGCTTGGCTCTACCACTGTTAGTTAATACTGCAGTATTAACATAGCGGGACATCAGTTAAAGCCGATAAATAGCACAAATTGAACTTCATGATATCCAAAATCTACTAATTTTTTACTTTTGATGCGGAACAATGTTCGCCGGGTCAGCTCGTTGATAATATAAGTAGGTAATATACCTAATGATAGTGATTAATAACCTTTGTCTAAATGTATATCTTCTGCACTCTCGATGGACAAACGTCTTGTAACAGATGCCTCCACAGCCAAAGAACTTGTGTACTCTGTGGGCAAAAACATTCAATTTATTGTTTCATCTTTTTCATCAATAACACAAGCTTTAGTGGCATAGTTCGCAAATAGAGGGCGCAATGGATATTGCGACAAGGAGGTGTTTCTATACTTCGTGATTTAAATGAAAACGTATTTTAGTATTTCCGAACGGTCTAGGTTTTCCATAGTAATGTACTCCATATAAACTGAGATGATAGTTCTCTTTTCTGCCACTAGCAGCGCTAGATCTTCGGACGCTCGGATGATTGTATGTTTACGTCACGTTTAATATTATTACAGAGCTATCATCAACGGCGGCAAAACTTGCCGCGTAAGGATTTGAACGAGTGTTTGTCGTAGAATGGCGCACTCTACTGGCGAAAATTATTTTCTGACTATTCGTTCAAAATTAAGTTCGAACTTCTGTGTTTTATACTTCATGGTTTAAATCTTGAAATTGGTGACATAATTCTTTTTGAACGGGACTTCGTAAAAGGATGAAGTCACATTTCGTAACTCTTTTATTTAATTTATAAAAGTAGCTTACTGCGAGTCGGAGAACGTCTAGAGTTGACGCTCATATTGTCTGCTAGCGCCATGAACTCCTCGGAAGAATCTCTGGTCATATTTACGTACCGCTCTGACATGTCGTCTGCAACTGTTCAAATTTTACTTTAGGGAATACTTTACAGAAGTACATGTGTGACATGCCAGTGACAAATCCGAAAGTCTAGACTTTCCAAGAAAACCCGGAAGCCCGGAATAAATCCGACACTGTTAAGACTCTTTTCGAAAGTTATGTGTGTATATAGATGACTAACAACTTTGTGACCGGTGTTTGTCAATATGTTACGCCACTTCTATTTGGGACGTAAAAATTGCCACGACAAAAGTCCCAAGACTTCTGAATCCGGACCACTAGATCAAAGCCTTAATAACAGACGGGAGGGTTGCAATCACATAAATTTTTTTTTTAGCAAATTAGTCAAATTAGTGATTGATCTCTTCGCTATAACATGAATAAACTATATTTCTAAATACTCTGTACCTATATCACTAAACATAACATAACTTCACGCATTTTTGTACCCGAAGGTGTAGGCAGCGGCTGTTAGGGCTCGTCTCGCCGTTATGTTTACGTCCCAAATGGAATAGGTGGCGAGCCTATTACCATTCGAAATTAACTTCGAAAAGTCATTGGTGTGAACCAATGTGAGGATTCGAACCCACGAGCTCTGGATTCAGAAACGGGGTGCTCGACCACTGGACCATCGAGACTACACTAAAGTTGGAAAGAAGAGCGCTTTTATTTTTAACACTTATTAATTTAACCCAACAATTAGTTAAAATTGACTGTATTACGTTCAAATTGTGGCCCCGAGTCGAAATCCAACGGGCCTCGCAACGATACAATGTTCTCTCTGCCGCGACTGTTCAGGTATTGCTCGACTGTATTGCTGGTCGCCTGGTTAGAGACAGTCATGTACTCGTGACGAAGTCTTAGCGCTTGTACCAGCTGTGTCGCTGAACGGATCAACTCTTCCATGGGCACCTGACGAAGACATTCTCATGGATACTACTAGGAGTTACTGATGCTGTAAGTACTGATATTTACTAATATTGGGAAAGACTCGTCTAGAATATTATACTGCCGTTCTTTCCTCGTATAATCAAGTAAAGTTGTGCTGTAGAAAAATCAATGGCGTGTAAAATATTAGGTGATGCAAATACGGTAGAGGTTTTGGTAGTGGTAGAGCCAAGAAGTTCGCTGCATGAATGGGCCGGCTCGACCGGTGAAATACCACGACCTCTCAGAAGATCGACGTAAAGTGGCTCATGCCGTGTTTCGTTCGGTGAGAGAGGTACCCGGAGGCCCACGCCTGCTTCCCCAACCCTTCCTCCATCCTACCCCATGCCACTCCCTTAAGGTCGGCAACCCAACTGTAACACTATGTGTTGCAGGTGTCCATGGGCGGCGCTGGTCATTTGCCATCAGGTGACACGCCTGCTCGTTGGCCCTCCTATCCCATAAAAAAAACGACATAAGACAGAGAATAGCTTTTTCTATATAATGAAAATGAAAAAGAATTATGAAAAGAGTTTTTAATATCAACGAAGCGAGTGAGATGTGTAAGAATCGTGCCTTATGGCGCTCTGTTCTCTCTGCCTACCCCGCAAGGGATTTGGCGTGAAGCTGTGTACATAAGTGTATGTATGTATGAATTTTCTTCCAAAACGTATGGGTACCTACACAATCCTTTCGAAATGGAGTTGAAGTAGTAAGTGAACGGAAAAGACACTCTAGCGTGTCAGTGACTGCCTCACCAGACAAATACTTAATGTGTGATGAGTTTTATGTAAGATCAATAGATGGTGATAGGCAAGCAGATATACCGTGCAAAAGCGGAAGGATGTAGGAGTGAGGACGGCTATGACACACTTCCCATAACTAAATTGAACATGTACCTACTTGCGGAAGGTGATGTCAGGAGCCTTATAAACCAAATGACAAGAAAGTCAAAAAAACAAGCGAAGTGTGTAAGAATCCGCAGTTCATGTTTAAGTCAACAATTGGTCAGTTTTCTACTCAAATGAATAAAAAGAGCATATATTGCGTAAATACAGACCCCAGTGACATGTATACCGCTGACAGAGACCCTCTGGAAAGGCACATCTGACCCAGGTCTCTTCTGGTCTGGCTGCCGGATGCGTGTGCGCACGCAGTCTCGCATCGCGCGGTTCCCCACGTCTCGTATATTGCTTGACTTGCTAATATTTGGAAAGACTCGTTTAGATCATTACGCTCCTAGAGTACCTACAGGTTATTGCACAGATTGATGAAGTAGTCTCGGTGGTCCAGTGGTCGAGCACACAGCTTCTGATCCAGAGGTCCGGCTTCGAATCCTGACACTGGCTCACACCAATGACTTTTCGAAATTGTTTTCGAAAGTTAAGTGTGATAAATATCGATGACTGAAAACTTTGTGCCCGGTATGGCAATAGGTTCGCCACCTATTTCATTTGGGACGTAAACATAACGGCGAGACGAGGCTTAACAGTCGCTGCCTACACCTTCGTGAAGTTTTGTTATGTATGTTATGTTTGATTAAGAGCAGATGCGTGACATATTGAGCTCGTTCCACATAAAGCCTACAACGACCGCGACCGCGGAAATTGCCGCTCCACTAACGTAGAAACACCGCGGGCGTTGTGGGCGAATGCTATAAGTGGAACGCAAAACTTGAGCGCTGTGTGCTAGCAATATGGCGGCTCGGAAAATTCATCAAGTTCTGATGACATATGTAATTTTTTATTGAAAGCCCACCAAGACCTATCAATATTTTGTGGGCGAAGTAGGCGCGATGCGGTCGCGAACAATGACGTCATTTATGACGTCGAGCGATCGCTCGCGACGACCGCGGGCTTTATGTAGAACGATACCTACAGAGAGTGTTGCGGTCGCTGCGGTCGATTAGTGGAACGTACTCTGTGTGAATTGCTTTTCAAGATTATTAAATGAAATACCACAAACAAATCTCTAATTATAATTGTATTCAAAAGGTTACAGGTTATTAGAACTAAGATCCGCAGTAATTTAGTCGCTTAGGTATGGTTGGGCCTGTAGCTACAGGTTCCATTTCCACCCACGATACCATTCTTCACCGTTTAATTTATGGGAGAAATGGGGATAAAATACTTACGCAGCTATTGCGCCGTTTGTCCACTTTTTATATTCCTTGTGAGGTGCGAATTGGGCCAGAGGGCGCTTATTGTACGCAACCGACGGTTTTGGTAGCATGGTACTGGTTTTTATTATTATTTTTAACTTTTAAATTTATTTATGAGCATCTTACAAATGCATTATTTACAATTTGGATGGTAGTCGTCAAACATTTTGGCGTGATCTGTCAGTACTTGATGATGTTTGAAGTTTATTTAAGGGAGATAGGGAACAGAATAAAACCTTATTTACGGTTGTCTATATTGGAACTATTTAAATAATGACAACTGCAATTGTTTTAATGTCGTGTGGATGTCAGTTACTGAAAAATATATTCGTAATAAAGGAATTGAACTGAGAATATGTAGTACTAATTTTATTTATACCAACAGTGGTTATGGGCTATATTTTACGGTAAATAAAATAAAAAGATGAGTGCTGCGACGCTACATTTACCACAACTTCGTGGTGATAATTATGCATCATGGAAATATAGAGTGAGAGCAATTCTTGAAGAAAAGCAAGTGCTAGATGTGGTAGAACCATTGACCTATATGTTCTAGACTTGTAGTAACCCTCTCAAAGCGTGACCACTGGCCATAAGCCTACAGGCTTATGCGAAGCTTATGTCAATTCAGTCATCTGTCAGACGCGAACCGAATAACAATAGGTACAAAATGGGTAAATGCGTAGTAAAAGAGTGCGATTCAAGATCGGAAACCCATAAGAAATTAACCGGAATTACTTTCCACACGTAAGATTGTGTTTACATTAATATTAAAATACAGTAAAATAGATAAAATGTTGAATTTTTATAATTAGCTTCAGTGATACCACTAAAAACTTAGTTTTAGTTTCCCACATTTGTGGGAGAATTATTAATTTATAGAAAAGGAGATTTTAAATATTTTTTTTTATAATAATAACGCTGCAGGGTGCCTAAAGATGCAGCACGCCGTGACAAGTGGGTGAAAATTATCCGATTGCTGAGAAAAGAAACTGACTGGCTACCTGCACCCGGGAGATCATTTATCGTCAATTCAAGTTGATCATTCGCTTTCATTAATAAATGCCATAATTAATAAATACTTAAAAATAAGATTGTATCACGAAAGCAAATTATTCACTCAGACTTATAAAAAAGGCAATTTTATACAAACTTATGTTACACAGCGGTGTATGATCAATAATTCATGTGCCTAGCTTTTTCCCAATTATGTTGGGGTCGGCTTCCAGTCAAACCGGGTGCAGCCGAGTACTAGTGTTTTACATGGAGCGACTGCCTATCTGACCTCCACAACCCAGTTGCGTGGGCAACACAATCCCCCTTGGTAAGTCTGGTTGTTAGACTTTCTGGCTTCTGACTATCCGTAACGACTGCCAAAGATGTTCAAATGACAGCCGGGACCCACCAATTTAACGTGCCTTCCGAAACACGGAGGAACTCGTCATGATAAGATGGTCACCCATCCACGGACCGACCGCGCCAAGCGTTGCTTATGATCGATCGACCCGTGCGGCTGTTAGGCCCTGTCCACGTTAAATAAAATAATTCGCTTTCAATATAATGAATGTAAGTACATTATTTTACTACTCAAGCGTTTTCACTATTTTGTGTATCTGTACCTAATTGGGTACACCTTACCTACAGCGATTTAAATCACTGCTCTAAGGCAGGTGTACACAATTAGGTACAGATGAGTGTGATCCAATTTTTTTCGGAACAGCCGATCTAGTACGGAGTACACAGAGATCGTTGATCCTTTCATTATTTCAGTTATCTTCTAATACATCTGATAAGAAATTAATAAGTAATATATTGAATTTATATTTATTAAATATTTTTACGAGTACATGGCTTGAAAAAGTTGGGTAAAATTTCGCATGGGCAGGCCACCCCACACCGCCATTGCAAATTTATATTGCCATCTTTGTCTAATCAAAGTGACGGCAATGTAATTTCCGATTTGTGTGACTGAGATAGATATATGTTTCATTTTAAATGTCTAGTGGTTTCAAAGCTACGTCATTGCATCTAAAAAGTGGACACACATTTTGTGACGCATTTGTATGAGGTTTGCTCCTCTTGTATATTGAACTCAGTGTTTTTAAAGGTCAAATTTTCTTGTGTGTCAAAATGTGCTTGAATCGTTTGTATGGGAAAATTAAATTATATCTTTTAGTATTTTACTCGCAATGTACGCAGCCGCGTACGATCTTGGCCGGGGAGGTGGGGGCCCGGATGCGCGGGGTCCCGAAGTGCGGAGCCGGGAAGCTCTATAAAGCTGGCAGTGAAAAGTCAGCAAAAATGACTAAAATTTTCACGTGAATTTGTAGCTAAATAGTTGCTAATTAGTTGCTGCAAAACCGATTTTGTAGCTCTAACCGATTTCCCAAAAATCGAGTTACTGCTATCTTAACGATAAGCTAGCAGTAAAATCCCGAAATCAGGGTTAAATGAAACGACTAATCGGACAAATTTTGTTGCTAATTTGTAGCTGAAAAACGACGTCACAAAAAGGTCAAAAAAGTTAAAATCGGCCGAAGGTAGAGACCGGTCACTAATGATCACTGTCCCAGCAACCTCAATGCACGGTTCTTATTGACATCGGGTAGTTGTAGATTTTGTTGCTGCTCACGAATAGCACCAGACACACTCAAAGAGCCAGCAACAAAATAGAAACAAAAAATCGGCCAGGCCTAGTGGCCGCTAACTGGACACCAGTGTCCCTGCTACCTTAACGAGCGGATCTCATTGACTTCGGGTAGTTGTACATCTTGTTGCTGCTCACAAATAGCACCAGACGCACTCGAAGAGCCAGCAACAAAATAGAAACAAAAAATCGGCCAGGCCTAGTGTCCAGAAACTGGACACCAGTGTCCCTGCTGCCTTAACGGTTGGTTTTTATTGACTTCGAATAGTTGAAAATTTTGTTGCTGCTCACAAATAGCACGAGGAACACTGAAAGAGGCAGCAACAAAATAGAAACAAAAAATCGGCCAGACCCAGTGGCCGGAAACTGGACACCAGTGTCCCTGCTATCTTAACGAGCGGTTCTTATTGACTTCGAATAGTTGAAAATTTTGTTGCTGCTCACAAATAGCACGAGGAACACTGAGAGAGGCAGCAACAAAATGGAAACGAAAAATCGGCCAGACCTAGTGGCCGGAAACTGGTCACAAGTGTCCCTGCTATCTTAACGAGCAGTCCTTATTGACTTCGAATAGTTGAAAATTTAGTTGCTGCTCACAAATAGCACGAGGAACACTGAGAGAGGCAGCAACAAATCAGAAACGAAAAATCGGCCAGACCTAGTGACCAGAAACTGGCCACCAGTGTCCCTGCTATCTTAACGAGCGGATTTCATTGACTTCGGGTAGTTGTACATTTTGTTGCTGCTCACAAATAGCACCAGACGCACTCGAAGAGCCAGCAACAAAATAGAAACAAAAAATCGGCCAGGCCTAGTGTCCAGAAACTGGACACCAGTGTCCCTGCTGCCTTAACTACATTTATGTTCACTTGCAATGTTATTGTAGTCCATAAAAAAAATAAGATAAAAAAGTAAATATCGAAACAATAATGTTTCATTGTCCTTGTTCTCGAGAAAAAAGACGTGCTCAAGTAGCGAGGACAATTCTAGTCATTTTTCGATTGCTAGTTCGAGATGATTTATTTAATTTTATGTTGTAACAGACTCACCAACTACGATAGAAAAAATCACTAACCAGCAAAACAAATTCTAATTACCGCTCGTAAATAGAAACGATATATTAAAATAGCAGGGACACTGATAATCTGTTAGCAATCGTTAGGGCCAGCCAATATTTTAATGCCGTTATGACGATAGCTTTTTGTGCCTATTTTGTTTCTGGCTCTCTAAGCATCTCTAAAGTGATTGCTGGCCAGCCACAAACATAACTACTGCTGTAAGAAAATAACAACCGCTCGTCAAAAAGGCAGGGCAATTGATTTTCAGTTTCTGGTCGCTAGTTCTAGCTAATTTTTCCTTTCGATTTTGTTGCTGACTCTCTGAGAAACCTTAATGAGATTTATGAATAGCTACTAAATTTACTACTGCCCGAAGTCAATGAGATCCGCTCGTTAAGATAGCAGGGACACTGGTGTCCAGTTTCCGGCCACTGAGTCTGGCCGATTTTTTGTTTCTATTTTGTTGCTGCCTCTATCAGTGTTCCTCGTGCTATTTGTGAGCAGCAACAAAATTTTCAACTATTCGAAGTCAATAAAAACCAACCGTTAAGGCAGCAGGGACACTGGTGTCCAGTTTCTGGACACTAGGCCTGGCCGATTTTTTGTTTCTATTTTGTTGCTGGCTCTTCGAGTGCGTCTGGTGCTATTTGTGAGCAGCAACAAGATGTACAACTACCCGAAGTCAATGAGATCCGCTCGTTAAGGTAGCAGGGACACTGGTGTCCAGTTTGCGGCCACTAGGCCTGGCCGATTTTTTGTTTCTATTTTGTTGCTGGCTCTCTGAGTGTGTCTGGTGCTATTCGTGAGCAGCAACAAAATCTACAACTACCCGATGTCAATAAGAACCGTGCATTGAGGTTGCTGGGACAGTGATCATTAGTGACCGGTCTCTACCTTCGGCCGATTTTAACTTTTTTGACCTTTTTGTGACGTCGTTTTTCAGCTACAAATTAGCAACAAATTTTGTCCGATTAGTCGTTTCATTTAACCCTGATTTCGGGATTTTACTGCTAGCTTATCGTTAAGATAGCAGTAACTCGATTTTTGGGAAATCGGTTAGAGCTACAAAATCGGTTTTGCAGCAACTAATTAGCAACTATTTAGCTACAAATTCACGTGAAAATTTTAGTCATTTTTGCTGACTTTTCACTGCCAGCTTTATAGAGCTGAGCCGGGAGGCCTTCCGGCGGGTCCTGGGGGACTGGCGCGACGGCTGCGCGCGTCAGCGCGCCGTCGGGGCCGTCCTGCCCCACCTCAAGGCCTGGGTGCTCCGTAAATGGGGCACTGTCACCTACAGGTTGACTCAGATACTCACTGGGCACAGGTGCTTCGGTGAGTATCTGAGTCGAATAAAACGCGAAGAGACGACGAGATGCCACCATTGCGCATCCGACCTGGACTCGGCCCAGCACACGCTGGAGGTCTGCCCGGCATGGGTGAACGAGCGCCGAGTCCTGGTCGACGGGATCGGGCAAGACTTGTCCCCGCCGGCGTTGGTCGCGGTAACGCTGGCGGGCGAGAAGAAGTGGAGGGCTGTGGTCTCCTTCTGCGAAGCTGTGATGCTCCACAAGGAGGCCGCCGAGCGGGGTCGATAGAGAGCCGATCCCGCTCGAAGATTCGCGGCCCGTCGCGGCCGCCGCCGACGGGCCGCGAAGGCGCACACCCCGCGGGTACGCCCGGGTTGCGGCCCGGGAAGGAAGACCCCCCGGTGCGGCCGGGGAGGGTTGTCGGGGGCGCCGCCGGCCGCGCGCCCATCTACAGCGCGCGGTTGGAGCCGCCCCACCCGGGGGAGCTTCACCAAGGCTCCCCGAGGAAGAGCACCCTCGTGACAGAGGGGGGGCGACCAGGGGGGGCGACGGCGGGGTGGACCAGAGGGCCGATGCACTGTCCTGGGCCACCCCAATGCCGGAGGAAGGCCGCCACGAGGTTTCAGTGGGTAACCCTAGGATCGAATTGCAGTTTACTGTTTTGGGAGTCCCACACTACCCCTGCAGTCCCCAGGCGGGGGTGTGCATTAAGCATTTCCTCGCGTAAAAAAAAGGTGTTATTTGTTGTGAATAAGCCTTAATTGTTTTCTGTTTGGTTACCGTGACAACTGTCAAACATTCAATTAACGTAACAGTTAGTAAACAAACAACACCATATTTTTTTATTCTGTTAAAAACATTGACCTATATGATATAGACTTGTAGTAACCTTCTCAAAATGTGACCACTGGCCATAAGCCTACAGGCTTATGCGAAGCTTATGTCAATTCAGTCATCTGTCAGACGCGAACCGAATAACAATAGGTATAAAATGGGTAAATGCGTAGTAAAAGAGTGCGATTCAAGATCGGAAACCCATAAGAAATTAACCGGAATTACTTTCCACACGTAAGATTAATGTTTACATTAATATCTATTAAAATACAGTAAAATAGATAAAATGTTGAATTTTCATAATTAGCTTCAGTGATACCACTAAAAACTTAGTTTTAGTTTCCCACATTTGTGGGAGAGTTATTAATTTATGGAAAAGGAGATTTGTTATAATAATAACGCTGCAGGGTGCCTAAAGATGCAGCACGCCGTGACAAGTGGGTGAAAATTATCCGATTGCTGAGAAAAGAAACTGACTGGCTACCTGCACCCGGGAGATCATTTATCGTCAATTCAAGTTGATCATTCGCTTTTATTAATAAATGCCATAATTGATAAATACTTAAAAATAAGATTGTATCACGAAAGCAAATTATTCACTCAGACTTATAAAAAAGAGACTAAAAGGCAATTTTATACAAAACTTATGTTACACAGCGGTGTATGATCAATAATTCATCTGCCTAGCTCTTTCCCAATTATGTTGGGGTCGGTTTCCAGTCTAACCGAGTGCAGCCGAGTACTAGTGTTTTACATGGAGCGACTGCCTATCTGACCTCCACAACGCAGTTGCGTGGGCAACACAATCCCCCTTGGTAAGTCTGGTTGTTAGACTTTCTGGCTTCTGACTACCCGTAACGACTACCAAAGATGTTCAAATGACAGCCGGGACCAACCATTTAACGTGCCTTCCGAAACACAGAGGAACTCGTCATGATAAGATGGTCACCCATCCACGGACCGACCGCGCCAAGCGTTGCTTAACATTATGATCGATCGACCCGTGCGGCTGTTAGGCCCTGTCCATGTTAAATACAATAATTCCCTTTCAATATAATGAATGTAAGTACATTATTTTACTACTCAAGCGTTTTCACTATTTTGTGTATCTGTACCTAATTGTGTACACCTTACCTACAGCGCTTTAAATCGCTGCTCTAAGGCAGGTGTACACAATTAGGTACAGATGAGTGCGATCCAATTTTTTTTTGGAACAGCCGATCTAGTACGGAGTACACAGAGATCGTTGATCCATTCATTATTTCAGTTATCTTGTAATACATCTGATAAGAAATTAATAAGTAATAGTAAAATATTGAATTTTTATTTATTAAATAATTTTACGAGTAGGTACATGGCTTGAAAAAGTTGGGTAAAATTTCGCATGGGCTGGCCACCCCACACCGCCATTGCAAATTTATATTGCCATCTTTGTCTAATCAAAGTGACGGCAATGTATTTGCGATTTGTGTGACTGAGATAGATATATGTTTAATTTTAAATGTCTAGTGGTTTCAAAGCTACGTCATTGCATCTAAAAAGTGGACACACTTTTTTTGACGCATTTGTATGAGGTTTGCTCCTCTTGTATATTGAACTCAGTGGGTAGAACTAGATCATGCATTTATAAAAAAGGATGAAGCTAATAAGAAGAATAATGCAATTGCAAAATCAATAATTATACAATGTATTACTGACAAACATTTACATCATATACAAGATTGCGTAACTGCTAAAGAAATGTTCGAAAAGCTTGATAATATTTTTCAAAGAAAATCTGTCTTTACAAAATTAAGTATACGAAGAAAGTTATTATCGCTAAAACTAAGAAACGAGCAAAAGCTAGAAGATCATCTACAAAAATTTGATAAGATTATAAGAGAGTTAGAAAACATAGATTCCAAAATTAATGAAGAGGATAAAATTTGCCATTTATTATTATCATTGAACGACGATTATCAATACGTTATTACAGCGATTGAAACATTAAATACAGAAATTAATCTAGATTTTGTAAAATCCAGACTATTAGACGAAGAATTAAAAATTAAAAACAAAAACGAATCTAGCAGTCAACAGGAAGAAATGTCATTTAAAGCTAATGAAAGATTTTATAATAACGGCAACAATAAACGATTCAATAGAGGAAACAGAGGAAGAAGATTCAATCGTTATTATAGAGGAAGAGGACGTAATAATGAAGAAAAGCCATGTAATTTAATTGCATTACAAGCAACATACAATGAAATTGAAAATTCCACGCAATTTATTTTAGATTCGGGTGCATCTTATCACATGGTGTCATCGAAATTTGAAAATAGAATGACAAACGTTACGAAATTAGATAAACCAATAGAAATTTATATTGCGAATGGAGAAAAGTTATTTGCTGATAAAAAAGGAATATTCACAGGAATAAGTTATAAAAATACAATTAATATTGAAGCAATTATAGTTAAAAACCTAACACATAATTTACTCTCGGTTAATGAAATTACGAAGAAAGGATATAATGTACAATTTACGAAAGAAAATGTATTTATTAAAAAGAACGGAAGATACATCAAAGGGCAAAAATATAACAGTTTATACATAATTAATTTGGAAAATAAGAACTACGACGCATATACAGCATCAAATAAAGACGACGACCTATGGCATCGTCGACTAGGCCATCTAAATAGAAAAGGTCTTAAAATTCTTGGATTACCTACAACTAATGAAAAATGTGAAAGTTGTATACAAGGAAAGAGTACAAGAAGATCATTTCATACCCAAGAGATAACTAAAAGCTATAATATTGGAGATTTAATACATTCAGATGTCTGTGGACCAATGAACCCATTAGGTCTTAATGGAGAAAAATATTTCCAAGTAATAATCGATGATTATTCGAATATGCTAGCTGTCAAATTATTAAAAACAAAAAACGAAGCGGAAAATAATATTAAAGATTTTATTTTCTACATAAAAACACAGTTTGGTAATAAAACCAAAAAGATAAGATTAGACAACGGAGGAGAATTTACTTCTAAATATTTTAAAAGATTTTGTGCTTCTAAAGGTATTGAATTACAATATACAGCACCATATAGTCCTCAACAAAACGGCAAAAGCGAACGAATGAATCGCTCAATATTGGACAAGGTAAGAACTGAATTTGTAGAAACAAATTTACCCAAAGAGTTATGGGGAGAAGCAGCATGTTGTTCGGCATATGAAATAAATAGATGTCCGACTAAAGCTTTAAAAAATGAATCACCAGCTACAATATGGTATGGTAGAAGAGATTTAAACAAATTGAAAGTTTTTGGCTCACGAGCTTGGTGTGTAACATTACCAAAACAAAATAAGCTACAACCTAGAGCAAAACCTATGATTATGGTAGGATATTGTGGTTCAGGGTACAGGCTATGGGATCCTGAAACAAACAAAATAGTAATTTCAACAGATGTAATATTTGATGAACAGAAAATATATTTTGAGAAAACTCATAAAGAAAAAGATGAAAAAGAAGAATATATAGTAGTAACAGAAGAGAATGTAGATTTACGAACTACTAAAGAAAATGATATTAATAAACCTATGTATGAAGAAAAAGAAAGTGAATTGTATGAAAGAAATATACAAAAGATTAATTCATCTGATGAAGAAGATACGTGGAATGATTATGATGAAGATAACTGTGGCGAAAGTTCTAACCAAAAAACAAAATCAGGACGAACAATAAAAAAAACCTAAACATTTAGACGATTACAATGTTTACATCGCCTACTGTTTATTATGTGACTATGGTGAAAATCCTACATCATACAAAGAGGCTATTAAAGATAAAGATTGGCAGAAAGCTATTGATAAAGAAATAAATTCCTTGAACAGTCTAAATACATGGACTCCTACGAATTTACCAAAAGGGAAAAAAGCTATTGACACGAAATGGGTATTTCGTACTAAGGAAAATCAATTAAAGAAGGCTCGTTTAGTAGCAAAAGGATTTCAAGTAAAAAATGAAGAATTCTTAACGAATAATTATTCACCAGTTGCAAGAATGAGCACTGTACGTATGTTTCTAGCCCAATCAATTGAAAAACAGGCACGAGTATATCAATTAGATGTGCCTACTGCATTTTTAAACGGAAAGTTAAAGTCTGAAATCTATATCAAGGTACCAGAAGGCGTAAAAAATATTGAAGAAGGCAAAGTTTTGAAATTGAACAGAAGTCTTTATGGTTTAAAAGAAAGTCCGAAATGTTGGAATGATTGTATAAATACATTTCTTATTAGAGCTGGCTTACAACGCTCCAAACATGACTATTGTTTATATTTTAATAATGTATTATGGTTACTGATTTTCGTTGATGACATTTTAATAATGGGTGATGAAAAGGCAGTTAGTAATATGAAAGATTTGTTACAACAAGAATTTCATACAAAGGATTTAGGAGAAGTGAATCTATTCTTAGGAATGGAGATTGAAAAGAAGAATGAAGGAATCAAAATAACTCAAACCAAACAGATCGATAAAATATTAGAAAAATTTAAAATGGTAGAATGTAAAGGTACTAGAACAGCAATGGAAAGAGGAGTACAGATAGATTTACAAGAGAAAAAGGAAAATGTTTCTTACCGTGAATTGATCGGAAGTTTAATGTATATAGCAACAATTTCACGACCTGATATAAGTTTTGCTGTCTCATATTTAAGTCAATTTCTTGATAAGTATAACGAAGAATGTTGGAAGCACGCAAAAAGAGTGTTACGCTATTTAAAACAAACTAGATGCTATGGACTACATTTTAAAAAAAGTTGTAATAAAAGTCTAAATATCGAAGCTTTTTCTGATGCAGACTGGGCTGGCGATAGATTGGATAGAAGAAGTGTAAGTGGATGTGTAGTATTTTACAACGGAAATGCTATATCATGGTTTTCCCGAAAACAAAATTGTGTTGCGCTTTCAACTGCAGAGGCGGAGTATATAGCAGCAGCTTCAAGCGCAAGTGAATTACAAAATGTAAGTGGAATGTCTGATGATTTTGGATGTAGAATAATTCCCAGTATGAAAGTGGACAATAAAGGAGCAATCTGTATTGCAAATAGTTTCGAGAATAGTAAAAGGTCGAAACATATTGATATTCGATATCATTATTTAAAAGATTTAATTAATGATAAGAGAATTTTAATGTCTTATGTTCCTAGTGAAGAAAACATTGCTGACATTTTGACTAAAGCTTTGTCAATTGACAAATTCGAAAACTTTAGACGTTTATTAAATGTAACCTTGTAATATATATTTTTAATTCTTTAATGTTATACGATTTGCAATGTTTCACAGCAGTTTCACATTATTTAATCGAGGAGGAGTATTGGAACTATTTAAATAATGACAACTGCAATTGTTTTAATGTCGTGTGGATGTCAGTTACTGAAAAATATATTCGTAATAAAGGAATTGAACTGAGAATATGTAGTACTAATTTTATTTATACCAACAGTCTATAGATATGTTTTTGGTACGTAGTTTTAGTCTCAGTGGTTCACTGGTCGAGCTACGCGTTCCTGATTCAGAAATCGTAGAATCGATAACTTATGCGTGAAAAAACATCGGATACTGCCAACATTGTGCCCAGTGTATGGCAATTGGATCCACCACCTGATTCATTTGGGACGTAACGATTCAGGGAATAAAGGGTTATCAGCCGCTGCCTAGACCTTCAGGTAAAAAAGGCGTGAAGTTTATGTGTTCCAAGCTCCATTAAGATTCATTATCCACCATCTCAATCATACAGGATACTCACCACCTCACAAGGCGGTGTGTCCGTTAGAATGGTGTAAGGTAAGTGTTTAGGTAGGAATGTAAAGTTTTTAATAAAATAAAACGTGTTTCCATGATATGTAGTTTATTTATTCTATATTATTTTATTTATACAAATTTTTATTTCAAAATAAATCACATCTAGTTTTGTTGTTTAATGCCCTGATCTCAGGAACTACTTGTACAGTTTTACTATTTTGTTGTTGTAGTTGTTTTTATTCCTTAATAATAAAAATAAGACATAACTACTGCTCTACTCACTTAGGCAAAGCAGTGTGATCTAATATATGGCCTTACCCTTCCTCATATTTTTTATATTATCCAAACAATAAAATATGTTTAGTAGTTCCTGCATTTACGACAAACAAACAAACGCTAAGCTTTATGTTAATCGTGTATACATAAAAGATTAGAATTATATATTAGTAGCATTTAATATCATCATAGAATACTCATAAAATACTGCTAAATGTATGTAGCACATAATAGGTGCTAAGGTGTAACAGCCAAGGTGTGGACGAATATAGTACAATCAAAATTATCCATATCGGGCAAGCCGTTCTAGAGTTTTAGCTAGACTAACGAGAAGCACCTTTTTTTTATATAGATTACAGTAACAATATCAAATTCATATAAAATCGCATGCTTTTATATACAGGGTGTATTGCATCCGCTACCGAAGAATGAAATGACGGATTCGGCCGGTGATATATTATATAGGATACAACTTAAAAAAACGGCACAAAAATTATTTATGTAAGTTGATTCCGAAGCACGATCTAATTCTTAATCTTTCTTTTTTTTAAATTTAACCTTAAAATATATAATAATAATTAAAACATTTTAAGTCGCTTCAGGTAGGTAGGCGAGAAAATGAAGAAAGAAAAATGAATTAAGAAAAACCTATATCTTTTACAATTTTTTTGAAGTACCAGCTTCTTAATTATACATTAAACTCGTTGTAAGCATGCTGTCGACTCAAGGTAGTTTTTTTACAGGAGTAACTATCAAACCAGAGAAGGCCTCTTCAGGCTGACAATTGGTGCTGCAAAATTCGGTATGGCCGGGAACGCTCCTCCACCAGTCACTGTCAGTGGAGTCACCGAAGACGCGAATCGAGACTGAAATATTTTCATTCAAAATAAAACAAAATATATATATGAAAAAAAAGCAAGTTGTTGTTATTTAATATATATATATTATGAAAACAGAAAACTGTTATTAACAACGATGTTAATTTATATGAAATATGTTTTTTAAGAATTTTTCTCTTAACATTTCGTCTCAAGGAAATGTTGATAATTATTTTTTTAGAAATTAGTTATTGGCTTTTTACATAAATTAGTACCTTAAATTTGTGTTATAGAATTATTATGATCACAGATCAGAATCTGATTATAACTGTAGATGGTTTCGTTAAGACCAAACTAGACATGTATTGTACCTTAGAAGAAGATCGGTGTGTCACACCGCTTTAGCTACAAACAGTCAGACATAAAAACATATTAGATATCAAATCATAGGACTGGATCATATCATCTGTGTGTGTAAACTTGTGTGTTGCACAGAGGTCTCTGCCTACTTCTAGGAAAAGGACTAAACTAGGTTAAAACGTAATAATCAGAAGACGGTATTGTGTATATGAGAAGTTTATTCGTAACATTGAAATACATTGATGTATAATTTTAATTTCAACATAAATATAAGATCATTTATTTCTGTTCGACTTTTTTAAGTACAGTTATATTATGCACAAATGATGAGGGATATAAGTTTCAACGAATATAGAAATTCATTTCGATTCCGCGATATTAAGTTTCAGATGTTGGTCTTCGTAAATATAAGTAAGCCGTATAGTAGTGTAGCCCTATGTATCAAAATAGTGATAGACGGAAAGTGATATACGCGCTAAATTACATTAGCTTTTCTTTTTGTTCGCAATCATTATCATTGAAGAATTCAAAATGAATTGTGTATAATGGAGACATTCAACAAACAATTATTTCACAGAAAACCACAACTCCCAACACCATTTGCACAAAAACACCAAATGCATTGAATTATTGACAATAAATATAAATCTATAAAAAAACAACAACAACAACAATACTAATATAAAATTAATGTATACCAGGAAATAATTAGATTTATATTATTGTTTCAGTTTACTGCCAGTTGGGGTATGACAAAAGCTGTTTTTTCTAATGATGTTGAACTGTCCAAGTTTGATCACAATTTAAAATAATTAAAAAATATTAAAAAAAAGTTAAAAAATCATTAAATGCAGTAAACAAATACCAGTTTAACATATTTTGCCAGTTTTACGACCAACTGTCAGACAAGAAATATTAGAATTTCGCGTAAAATATTTGCCGATAGTTATAATGAAGTCTTACAATACAATATTTTGCAAAAGAAAATTTTTAAATTAAAGTAGGTGCTAAGATTATTAAACCTCATATCAGTGGATGAGATATATGAGGGTAGGATGTAAACACCAAAAAGTAACTTTGCAATAGTAAATTCATAATCATTTTAAATTGTTTTTTTTTAAATTAAATTCATAGAGCAAAATATACCATGGGCAAACATTGAAGCGATAATGTACACAAATATTAGTTATTTATTGATAATAAAAAAACTACATTACAATTAATAACATAACACAAAATAGAACAAGCCGTTAGAACAATCAGTTAAGTTTCACAATAACATATTTTATAAGCAAACAAAACATCTCGTAACCATGAGAACTCAGTAGATCTGTCAAGAACAAACCGAATTAAATGTTTCTTGAAGATTATAATAAGATAAGTAGGTTCTTTTTTAACAAGTCAGCCCCCTCACCACTAACACTTACCATCAAGATCAAGCGCTGATTTGTAACGCGCTGACAAATAAACAAAATTAGAGTGTCTACTTGTAAAATTGAAACAACCTCGTTTTAAAATTACATATTCATTTATGCAATGTATAATTTTAGTGTCCGTCTGTTTGTTTTTGCTAATCTCTGAAACAGCTCGACTTTTACTGGCAAACAGCAAATCGAGTAACATAGCTATACTTTCATTTAATTATTTATTATTTTTTTATATTAAATATGTAACAATAAGATGTTTCTATGAATTATTATTATTATTATATTGTGTAATAAAATTTGGGGCGATTTACGAAATTTTTAACAATTGGCTCATTTAAGGCGATAGGATTGCATTCATTATTGTCATTGCGACACTTTTTTTTATTACTTCATCAATAATATTATGTACTAGTTCATAGAGCTAGGGTGTTAAGACATTGAAGTGACAAGGCCTCTGATGATCAGAGGGCTGGGTACCACTATTAAGAGAGAATACCTTGATTTCATCTAGTAATTTTCTTCTTTTTAATAAAGGCAAGTTTTAAATGGTCCTTTTAATCTAAGCCAATACTTGTGATTCGAGAGCAATATATTTATCACTATTATAAGTGATATGGCACCTTATATATTCGCGTATATATTTATTATACCAAGAGGTTCTTATCTCTCACGTGACTAATCTTAAATAACATGATTTTTTTAAATATAAAAACATTTTTTTTAGATTATTATTAGATTACACCTTATACAGATTTATAGTAAAATTATAATTTTATAAAAACACAGTCGTCAGCATCCACCGTCGAGGATGTGGATGTGTTTATCTCCGGGCTGACATGCCTTCCTGAAATATTGTTATTTCACACATATAATATTTATAGTGTTCGGTTATATTGAATGCAGTTGCAGACTAGTAATGAGTTACATTTATGTCGATTACACACAAAAGCAATGACATTCCACATAATATCGGTTGTGGAGGCTGCACCATCTACCCTACCTATCCCCGAATGCAATATTTGGTCTTAAATAGATAGTCCAAGCCATAGAAATGACTTATCCTCATACTAATTACATTATTAAGGAAATAACAAAATTAGAGGACACACACAATGCACAAAACAATTTATTACATTTGACAAACAAAACACATACACACCATACCATCACTCCAAGTTTTATTAAAATTGGGTGTGTTCAATGTGTGATAAAATAATAACACAACCTGTATAGCTATATCAGTTTAATTTTAGGAACTTATGTAGAGTCTATTGTTGAAAATATACTATATATAGGTTGTTCTAAAAATATAGTGTTTAGTGATATTGTATACAGGGTGTAATGTTAGTTACCTTGAATATATTAGTGAGCTCGTCGAGCAGCGTCTCGTGTCGGAACGAGATGCGAATATCCGGCACGTTGGTGCGTGTGATGTCATTGCCGGCGATTCCCTCCTTCATGTAGTTGGGGCCGAGCCAGTACTGCTTCATCTGTTTTATACATATATTATTATTCTGTTCTCTCTGTCTACCCCGCAAGGGATTTGGCGTGAAGTTATGTATATGTATATATTACTTAGCGTTTACTGTTGGAATGTTAATTATTCATGACAAGGGGTTAGAGACAGTAGAGGAGTTGTCCTCACCTCGTGCGGGAATCCGGACATGAGCACGGAGTTCCTGGCCAGTTCACACATATCGCATGAGCTCAACTTCCACACTTGAGCAGCGATACTGTACTCCTCCATCAGCGGTTCCTGGTTACAAATATCGATTATTGAATAAAAGCCATTCAACCAAAAGTAAAACAAGAAGAGAATCTAATGCAATACTTTGGTGAAGTGGAATTGCAGCGGGTCGTCAGTACTGAGCGTGATGCACAGCCCCCTAGCGAGGAACTCGGGCAGTGGGTTGCGGTGGTAGTTAAGGAACAGCGAGTTGTTGGAGAGAGGTGACATCGCGATGGAGATCTGCGCCAGGTAGTACAGGTATTGCAGCACCGGCACCTGCGAGCAAATATGTAATATTAAAACTAAAACTACAAAAACACGACATTATAAGTTACGGATCTTCAATATCATCAATAACTTTGATGGTCAATGTAGACAGCCAAGTACTTTATAGTAGCCTGACATTAGCATCTGACTAAAAGTTTCGACTCGAGATGTTTAGTTTTCTTGTCTCAAAAATAAATAAATTAAACTTCAGATGCAACCTATAGAGGTACTTCGATTAGTTTTAAAGTGTCTAACCTTCCTGAGAAGGAGCCCATGGGAAATATTCTCAGCAAGCAGGAAACCGCATACAAGATGCTGAACTGGACCGGCCTCGCCGCAATGAGGACGCAGTACGAACGTGTTCAGGCCCTGTTCCCTGAAAAAATATTTAAATATTAGTTCAATAAAAATTACCACTAATGGCTCAACTGGAATTTGAACCCAAGAGCGTTGTGACGCCAGCCCAATATCAAGGTATCATGGATCATATACAAAGTCATGGATTGCAAAACTATTAATGCGTAACATACGACTTACTTTCTAAAATGATTGAGCACCGTCATATTCGCGTACATATAATACAAGTAGTAGGCGTATGGAGGATTGTCTTCATCATCCCACTCCTCAGGACTCTTGGTATCCGCGTCCAGCATTGGGTTCTCCGGTTTGGACTCATCGTCTACGCTGTCGAAGCCTATCACGTGCTAACAAATAAAAATAAATTTAAACAATAGAGTAAATAGTACTTTTACTGAACATTAATACGTGATTAGTATTATTTTAAAAAAATATTTCCCTCTGTGTTGTTTCATAATCTGTGTTTATTTAAATATATAAAAAATCTCGACCAATGTTATAAAAATAGCCTATCGATAATATTCAATTATATCGATGGGCTATTTTTTATAAAATTAAGATACAAGGATAAAAACAAATATGTGTTGTTTCGTTTAAAAAAGATTATACTCAATAAATTAATTTTGACGAAACGTCCACATTTGAAGGAGAAAAATCTTACGAAAAAAAAATAGAATCTGTGTACAACAGTCAAGGTCACTTACAGTGAGGAACTTGTGCAACTCAATATTACTGTTGGGATCGTTGGTCACCTCGAACAGTGGCTGGAAGATGTTGCTCAGAAACTCTTGGAAGTTATTCATTATCTTATTAGATTTGAAGATATCACTGAAAGAATTATATGATTATTAATTTTATCATCATAATATATTATTTAAAACGTAAAGTAACTTCACGCCTTTTTCTACCCGAAAGTATAGACAGCGGTTATTAAGCCTCGACTCGTCGAATCGTTACGTTACGTCCCAAATGGAATAGGTGGCTAACCTTTTGGACACCGGGCAAATGCTGTCAGTAATCGATATTTATCACACATAACTTCCGAAACGAATTCCGAGAAATCATTGGTGTGAGCTTGGAATCGAATCGACGACTTCTGAATCAGAAATGAGGAGCTCGACCACTGGAACGCCGAGACTAAGTATGTGTTAATATCTTTACTAATGCAAATATGGTCTCAGGCATGAGTTAATGCGGAAGTGAGTGGTGTATACTGACTAGAGTCGCGGTATCTGTATGAGCCAGCGCAGGTTGTCGGAGTACACGTTGTAGTGCACGGCCCACTTGGCCAGCTTGGCCCACTCGCCGGCGCTCTTGCCGTAGATGGACAGCCGCAGCTCCGCGTTCTGGTACTTGCTCTCCTCCAGGTCAAATGCTACCTCCTGTCACGAAAAACTCATGTTCAACTGCTACAGTTTAGAGAAGCCATTTGAATACCACGTTGGCTATCAAGATACTATACTATTAAAGTCAAAATTTTAACTTAAAATGACTCAACATAATCTTACATACATAACTTCACGCCTTTTTGTGTAAGCAGCGGCTGTTAAGCCTCGTCTCGCGGTTATATTTACGTCCCAAATAGAATAGGTGACAAACCTATTGCCATACCGGGCTCAAAGTTTTCAGTCGTCGATATTTTCACACATAACTTCCGAAAAGAACCTCGAAAAGTCATTGGTGTGAGCCAGTGTGAGGATTCGAACCCGTCACCTCTAGATTTAGAAGCGGGTGCTCGACCACTGGACCACCGAGACCAAATAATCTGAATGACTCAATAAAGATGCAATAAATATAAAACGACTTGAAAATAAAACATTAACTTCATTAATTATACAGGGTGTCGGCGAAGTGCTATGCAAATCAGTTGTGGCCAAGACCAGTGTGACATTTGATGGACAAGGATTTTCTTGCCTGCTTCACGCTAAGTAGCGGAACCAATTGACATAAATCTGGTCTAATTTAGTGTGAGGTTCTCTACCTCCAGACCACCGATGCGATTCGACTTAGATATATGTGGACTAATAAAAAGCGTGAATATATAAAAATTACCATCATACTGTACAAAAGTAAGTAAAATTAATGACAATAAAATGTCTATTAAATTTCTTAAGCTCACTAAATAGTAAATTAAGAAACGAACGTGTGTCTGTCACTGACCTTGATGATTCCAGCGAAATACTTGCCGTTCATATAGTTGTCCGTCTTGAGGAACACCTCCCTCAGTCTGCTCTCACCTATCGGGTTGTACTTGGCGTTGAACTTGTCGAAGCGATGGAATGTATTGCGATCCTGGAACATGGTCATATTGCTTTAGTCGTTTTGAAAGAGAGTGTCGATGTTAAAGTAACAAAAGGCATCATTCGATAGCTCGGACATGACGAAAGAAATGCGAGATTGACTAAGCAGATAAACAGTACAAAAATTGAAAGATTTAGGACCCGAGGATGGCTACAAGTCTTTCCATGAGTCTTAAAAAAACCGACGAGCGTCCATGAGATTAATTGTGAAAATTGAAGAAGCGAGTGAGTTGCCTAAGAATTGTGCCTTATGTCGGTCTGATCTCTCTGCCTATCCCACAATTTATGTGAGCATAAATTCTTTTGTAATAGAATATTTGATTAAATAACTTATTTCAGAGGGAAGTGCTAACAGGAGAAGTTGACTCACAGCGTGCACGTCAAGCATGTCGACAGTCAGATCGTAGGTGCTCAAGTTCATCGATTGGAAGACTGACTTCAGGGTCATGGGAGTTCCCTTGTGCAGCGTGACCACCTCGTCCGCGTGGTTCTTCAGCGTCTTCTTGATAAAGCGCAGTAGATGCTTCTGGTTCATGCACGAGGCTGCATGGATGTGGGTGTCCACCTTCCTACACATTTTTAAATAGTTACATTTTAAGTCTCGGTGGTCCAGTGGGAGAGCACACGGCTTCTGATCCAGAGGTCCGGGTTCGAATCCTGATACTGGCTCACACCAATGACTTTTCGAAATTGTTTTCGGAAGTTATGTTTGAAAACTATCGATGACTGAAAACTTTGTGCCCGGTATGGCAATAGGGTCGCCACCTATTCCATTTTGGGACGTAAACATAACGGCGAGACGAGGCTTAACAGCCGCTGCCTACACCTTCGGGTAGAAAAAGGCGTGAAGTTATGTTATGTTTGACAAATTATACATTTTTGGTAGGTGGTATGACTTTTATTTTTGTATTATTGGGCCGTATAGCCCATTTGATGCTGATGCCGACTTCTTAAACAGCAGTCGATTACTAGTTCTACCAGAGGGAATGCAATAGCTAGGGTCTAAAGTTTCTGTCGACGGAAACGGTGCCTACACCTTCTTTAGACTATCAGATCCATATGACATTATGTTACAATGGTTCAATTATATCCAGTGCAGTTTTGATACATACAATTCTCGTATTACAGTGTTTCTTGCCAAAAGGGTTTGACGGAATCTTATGATTTTTATGTCCTTATTTGGCAGGTGTGATAATCTGTCGTAAACTGAATGAACTGAACTGAAAAATATGAATTATGTCATAAGAAGTCAGCCGGGTCAGCTATTAAAATATATAATAAATAATAATAAAAATAAAAAGCCTTTTATTTCCCAGTATAGTTAATACATACATTTCTCTACGTGGTTTCTAAACCTTTGCAAAAACTTAAGTGAATAAATTATTATGACTATATTGTTATCATGCTAAGTGTTATTTTATACAGTTTTTAATATTCTTATTAATGTATGGGAACCCCTCTTCAGGTGAAGGCCTCTTCCAGCTTTTACCAGTTTTCTCTATTTTGGGCTATCAGCTGCCATTTGGGGCCAGCTATTTTTTTAATATCTTCTTCCCAGCGTGCGAAAGGTCGCCCTCTGCAGCGTTTTCCTTCAGGTCCTTTCCAGGTTGTAATTTTGTGTGTCCATCTGTCGTCTTTGAGCCTCGCGACATGCCCAGCCCACTTCCATTTTAGTTTTAGCGCGTATTTTAATGCATCTGCTGTTTTTGTTTTCGATCTTATGTCAGTGTGTCTAATTTTTTGTATTTTACTTATGTTCAGCATGCTTCGCTCCATTCCCCTTTGGCACGTATTGATTTTTTTTTTTTAATTTTATTTGTAAACTTCCACGTTTGGCACGCGTAGGTTAAACACGGGATAAGACATGAATCCATGACTTTCTTTTTAAGATTTATAGGCAAATCGCTTTTAAATAACTCTCTGTAACTCCAATATTTATTCCATGTATTTTTAATTCTCCTTTGTACCTCTAGTTCATTGCTACTTTGGCTGAAACCGATTTGTTTTCCTAGGTAGACGTATTGCTCAACGTATTCTAGTGCGTTGCCATCTACATTTATGTCTTTCTTAGTGCTATTTGACATAAGTTTAGTTTTAGAGATGTTTATTTCAAGGCCCACTTGCCTGCTAGTGTTACAAAGGTCTTCAATCATGCTTTGAAATATATATTTTATTAAAATATTTTATTAAAATTAAAATATATATTTGTAATTAAATCCACAGATGGTATGAAAAAAAAGAAGAAATTAAAAAAGACACTTGCAAATAAAAAGCTATATAAAGTGGTGAGTATACCTGATGTTATAAAAGTCCCTGTGAGGCACCGCCTTCTGCGAGGCCAGCTCGCGCAGCTCGTTGAGCAGCACGTGCAGCTGGAACTTGGACGACAGGTACGACAGGCGGCGGTAGCAGAACGACTTGCTGCACCACAACAGGTGGATAATATAGATAGAGCATTGAAAATAAAGAGAATCACTAATAATATAACAGTGGTTGAGCCAAGCAGTTCACTGCATGAATCGACGAAGATCGCAGAAGATCGACGTAAAGTGGCTCTTACGGCGTTTCGTTCGGTGAGAGAGGTACCCGGAGGCCCACCCCCCTTCCCCATCCTTTCCTATCCTACTCCCTTAAAGGTCGGTAACGCAACGGGAACACTATATGTGTTGCCGGTGTCTATGGGCGGCGCAGGTTGCTTACCATCAGGTGAGACGCTTGCTCGTTTGCCCTCCTATCCCATAAAAAAAATTAGTCCATCGAAATATTATATTGTATTACATATATTATATTATAATTTAGGGCCCTAATATTGGATTTATTGGAAGGACGCAATTTTATTATTGGGACATGTGGAGGGATCAATGGAAGCTTAACTGGGGAAGCTTCAAGTTTTCGGGGTTGCCACCCATTTACCTTTTTTGCGATATCACCGGTACTAAGCACTCTACAAGATATTCGCAATGACATAATTTGTAGCAAATCGCTTTGCCTACAAATATGTTCATGTAGCTTAAATATAATGGTCCTACACTTAAAATTAAAGAAGCAATAAGCAAAAAAGTCCGAAATTTTCTGTAATAATTTTCATTTTTACTATTTCTTTTATACATTTTACAACACATCTCAGAGCAATCTTGTGGATGCTCAATTTGACACACATTTTCCCTATTTTTTAATTTCTATCCTTTAAATCAAAGTTGAGCGGGTTCGTCAATGCTCATTTTATGGGAAGGTGGGCACGAACGAAATGTTTAGTTTAGTTTTGTGATTTTAAATGTCCTAAAAAACATAAAACATTATAAAGAAAGTTTTCCTCAAAAGCCTCTCATATTTTTTGAAGAATGTGTAAGTAAAAAGAAGTAGGGAAAAAAAAATTTGCTTATAACTTCTTTGCTTATAAATTCTTCTTTCACTAATTTTGAAACGGATATGAGTTGCATAAAAATATTTTAGACAAAGTCAAGTGACTTTGTCTAAAAGAGACTTAGTCTACAAGAAATTGTATAAGAAGGTTCATTAGGTACCTACACACAGTTAAGTAAGTAAAATAACAAAGGACCTGTGGTAGAGTCACAAGAAGCTGCAATTCGCTGCAAGAGTGGGCCAGCTCAACCAGCGACCACCATACTAGGACCTCTAAATGTAAACGTAAAGTGGCTTACGCCGCGCTTCGATTGGTGATAGAGATATCCAGGGGCCACTCAATATAACTCCTAAATACAAGATATTACTGCGCAGATTGACTCACAGTGGTCCGTCAGCGATCATGTTGCACATTGTGATCTTATCCTGGATATATTGCTGCAGGGTTATGTAGTCGTAAGGTAGCCGCGTCTCATCACCGTTCTCATCCTTCTTGTACAGGTTGAACACCCCCGCCTCGGGCTTGATGATGTACCCCTTGGCATCGGGGTAAGGGCACTCCCATGGGTCTTTGCCTGCACGGAACGGGGGGTGCACGATGTGATCTGCACGAAATGATACAAACATTTGCTTACACTTAAAAAAAACATCTAAAAAACTAACATAAAAATATAACTAATTCGATATTAAGAAAATTATATCGATATGATACAGACCGTACAGCACATCACTATTGATGAGATCGTTATTGGCTGTACCTAAAGTACCAATATATGTAAAAACTATATTGATGCCCAGTCTCGGTAGTCCAGTGATCTAGCTGCTGATTTAGAAGTCTTGGGATGTCATTTCTCGGAATTCTTTTCGGAAATTATGTATGATAAATATCGATGACTTCCTACTTTGTCCCCGGCGCCTGGCAATAGGTTTCGCCACCTATTCCATTTACGACATAACAGGGAGTCGAGGCTTAACAGCCCCTGCGTACACTTTCAGGTAGAAAAAAGCGTAGCTTCTGTTACAGAGCAGCAATCGTTTTACAAAAGAATCTGGTGTAAATTCAAAACATCGATGTACCTTTCCCATCCCTTGCAGCAGAGCTATAGATGATATATTTACCAGCGATATGCCTCTGGGCGAGTTGGACGCTCGGCGTGTGGTTCAGTACAGCGTCAGCGTCCATACTCCTCACGAAGCGCGCCGTGATTGTCGCGAAGGACTGCTGGGACATCGCCATGTAACGCTTGCGCATCTCCAGAGCTTGCACTAAATATGATGACGCTTGCTGGAGATCTTCTAACGGTACCTACAGGAAACAAGCATCATTGTGCATTCTAAAAGTATGACTCGTAGACAGGTTAATTCAAAATCTTTTTAAGTGGTAGAGCCACGTAGTTCGCTGCATAAATGGGCCGGCTCGACCCGTGAAATACCACGACCTCTTAAAATAACGACGTAAAGTGGCATATATCTCGTTTCGTTCGGTGACAGAGATATCCGTAGGTCGGCACCACTTCTTTCTCTCTTTCTTCCACTCCCGTAAAAGCTGGCAACAATGGGATGTGGAGTGCTCCATAGGTGAAGCTGGCTTCTTACCATTAGGTGATCGGCTCGTTCGCCCCTATCCCATAAAAAACAACAGATCATCTATATCTTAAGAATACTGCAACAGCTTCGTACGAATTTCCTGTTTCACCAGCTGGTAAAATCTATTTACACTATTTTACACTTACTCCAGAAGTATCCTCGCCACTGATAGCAACCCTCTGAAAGTGCGGAAGCACTATGTCCAGTTCGTCTTCATCCTGGAACCTGAGTCTTTCGTCGAACACGGCAACGCCACCCGTGTCGCTGCCACCGAACGACCGGACTGATTGACCACATTCTGCTGCCCTGGTAACGAATAATGATGGTAGAACAATCTTGAAGCCTGGTGGTGTAGCACTGGATCGTATCCAGAGATAACTGTACCAGTTTCTAAGATCGAATCCAAGTATGAAATATTTATTTTCAGAATCAAGAAGTCGTGGGTTCAAATCCTAGCTCACACCACCGAATTTTCGAAAACCTTTTCGAAAGTTATATGTGATAAATATCGATGACTGTCAACTTGTGCCCGGTGTATGGCAATATGCTCGCGACCACCATTTGGGACATAAACTTAACAGTGAGTTGACGTTTAATAGCCACTATACCTTATCCCTTCGGGTAGAAAAAGGTGTGAAGTTATGTTATATTATTTATAGGAGTTTACGTTTGTAAAATTTTGATGATTGACACAATTGTGTAAAGAGATATAAGCACTCGGCTTCGCGAACTATTCCTTAGGACTAAACGAAATGGGAGTTTCAAGGCATAATCGCTACTGCCTACACCTTTGTGTTGATTAAGATATATAAAACCAAACAGTATCTGATAGCGGCAATATCAGTTGAAATAGTTTAATAAACGCGATAAATAAATAAAATAAATATTAATTTAGCCATCAATGATTGATCTGGTCAGAACGCATTAGACAAATATTAGGTACTCCAAAGTATTATTGCCAAGCGTAAATATTGCCACGTTAATTAGTTTTTAACGTCAGTATATAATTACTGGAATGGCTATAGAGCAGTTTGACTTTAGTATTTTTGATCATTAATGGTCTCTGTTTGTATTAAGTAATGTTTAACGTGGTCTTTGTAATGTTACTTAAATACTTATATTGCGTGCCAAAATTTTGATCTCCTTTACCTACTAGTAATAAAGGCGTCAAGTTACTTATTACTGCTATACCTAACAAATAAGTCAGACGAGTCAGGATGGTCACAATCGCATACCACATACGCATGTAACATTATCTGAGACTGACTCAAAAGGAAGTTTAATCTAATGATAAAAATATCTGCAGATGCGAAATTGGACACCGCAGTGGAAAACACCATGATATATATTTATGTAGGTAATCAATCAATCAAAGTTCACTGAATGTTCGCTGTGTTCCGGTCAGTGCCGGATTACCCTAGTAGCAACAGTAGCAAATGCTACGGGCCCCGCGCGAAAAGGGGCCCCGCGTGAAAAGATGCCTCGCGCGAAAAGGGGCCCCGCAGTAGTCATCTCTGCCTGAGCCTAATTTTTTTATGTCACAAAAAACGTGAACTATTACAACTTTTCCTATCAAGCTACTCCACGTAAATCCCTCGTTACCCGCCTATTTGCTTGGTGTAAATAATATCATAGTTCTTCAAAAAGTTGCTTCTATAAACGTGTAGAATTTAAATGCTTTGTAAAAGAGGAAACAGATAAATAGTTATTAAATACTATCTGACCCGGAAAACTTTGTTACGCCTCAAAAGTAATAGGTGAATGAGTAAATTTCGGATATATTTAATATCTTCGAAAATATTAATTTGAATTACACGCTGTACAAGACCTTTGATCTTTATTACAAGCACAATCTTAAAAAAAAATACTTATTGGATGAAAATTGATCCTAAAGATCTAAGTATGTAAGGGGAAAGAAAGACAGCGGAAAGCGATTTTGTTTTACAGTGTGGTCATTATAAACATTGTTCAAAGTATAATATTGACTAAGAAAATATAATTGAATGCGGCTCACAATTGAATGCGGCGACAAAAACGAAAGATTTGTTGTTTGAAAAGGAGGAACCCAGAACGGATGCAAGGTTAATGCTGTACTGCTGGAACAGGTAAATGACATTAGAAGGAACACCGCGTATATAGGAAGAAGAGTGTGCATGAAACTAGGATAAACACGGTAGAAATGAGGGCACTGCGCAAAATCTGCGAAGTGACTCTCGCAGATCGCGTCGAAAACAAGGTTGTAAGGAAGTAAGTTGGATTGAAAGAGAGTGTTGGTTTAAAAGTAAGAAAGGGCATGCTCCTTCAGACATGTAGAAAGAATGGATGATGCAGTATTGACTAAGCAGATACACAATACAAAAGCGGATAGATGTAGGAGTCGAGGACGGCCAAGACACACATTCCATGACCAAATAGAACGTGTTCTGGAAGAAGGTGATGTTAGCCTTAAAATCGACGTCGCGCGTGCATGAAAAGAGTTATGAAAGACAACGAAGCGGGTAAGGCGTGTAAGAATCTTGCCTTATGGCGCTTTGTTCTCTCTGCCTACCCCGCAAGGGATTTGGCGTGAAGTTATGTATGTATGTAAAATATAATATTAGCTATTTCTCAAAATATTTTGAGGACCAGGAGCGTGGTGGTGTTGATTTTCAAAAAGGGTGATACAACCCGCTTGAAAATCTGTAGACCAATCTGGCTTTGAAGCCATATATATAAGCTGTTTTCAAGGGTCGTTACAAATTGAATCTCGCGCAGGCTTGACGACTTTCAGCCTCCTGAATAAGCCGGTTTCCGAAAAGACTTTAACACCATAGACCACATACACAAACTTCGCCAAATTATACAAAAGACCGAGGAATATAATCAGCTTTTGTGCCTGGCGTTCGTAGACGCTGAAAAAGCCTTTAATTCCGCTGAAACTTGGGCAGTACTGCAGCCCCTCCAGAGATGACAAATTGACTATAGGTATATCCAAGTGTTGCCGTGTTTGCCATTATGTCAGACCGAATTGGTTTTGGGAGTACGAATCCAATATTATTGCAGAAAGGTGTCGGTAACAGGGACGTAATCTCCCTGAAGCTGTTCACTCCTGCATCGGAATACGTATTCAAGCTCCTGTATTGGTCCGGACTAGGAATCAACATCAACACCTTCGATTTACTGATGATATCGTGGTCATGGCAGAGTCACTTGAGAACTTTGGTGCAATGGTCAAGGATCTCAGCAGATATTCCCAACAATCCAACTAGGTAGAACCAACTTTAAGAAAGAGGTAAAACGACGGATTCAACTCAGTTGGACAGTGTTCGGGAAACTAAGGGAAATCTTTTCATCCAAAACCCTTCAGTGCCATAAGTCTAAGGTCTATGACCAATGTGTGTTATCAGTGACGACATACAGAACTGAGACATGGTCTTTGAATGTTGGCCTCATGACGAAGTTCAAATTCGCTCAGCGTGCTATGATTGGAATCTCTCTGCGAGACAAAATCCGCAATACGGCGATCCAAAAGAGACAGGGCGTGACCGACATAGCCCAAAAAGTTAGCTTGCTGAAGTAGAGATGGGCAGGTCACATCGTTCGACGGACCGAATACCGTTGGCGTAGAAAGGTTCTAGAGTAGCGACTACAAACTGGTCGACGCGAAGTAGGTCATCCTCCCACTAGGTGGACCGACGAACTGGCAAAAACCGCGGAAAGACAATGGATACAAGTAGCACAGGACCGTCAGTTGTGGCGTTCTATGGGGGAGGCCAACGTCCAGTAGTGGACCTCAAATGATTATTAAATATAAACTTTCAAATATGTCTTGAAAACAATATTTTGTATAGTATTATCAGTTTCCAATTGTTAGGTTCCTATCAAAATTATTCTAAATTGCTAGGAAATCTCATCTCAGGACTGTGTAACTGTCAGAGCCTAACAGCGCCTATAGTCACATTACACACACTATTAATTACCCACAAAATTGTAACCACTTTATACCCATAGCAGATCAAGGGGGTACTTTAAAAAATTTGCTACGGGCCTCGGGCTTGCTTAATCCGGCACTGGTTCTGGTAAAAAAATACCAGGACATCTCAAAATATCGACGTAAAGTAGCTTGTACCGCGATTCGCTCGGTGAAAGAGGTGTAAGTAAGAAGGACCAACCCCTTCCCATTATCTTCTCACTGCTGCAGGTGTCCATGGGCTGCGTTAGTTGCTTATCATCAGGTGACAGGCCTGCTCGTTTACCCCCTTATCCTATGAAAACAACCTTGCTTATTGGAATATAGATTGAAAAAAACTTTTGTTTTGCTTTACTTATGCTATTTTACCTTGTATTGTAGGTATGCTATTTACGCTTTTTTGTTCATCTACCAGGGGGCCTATTATGATCTCTTAATTCCAGCCAGCTAACGCGCTGCCTAGCGAATTCGTATTTCCAACGACTAATTTCAGCTACTCTAGATTACTCATGATAGACTAAATGGAAGGAGGCCCACCCCTTCCCCATCCTTTCCTATCCCCTATCCCTTAAAGGTCGGCAACGCAACAGTAACACTATATGTGTTGCTGGTGTCCATGGGTGGCGTTGGTTGCTTACCATCAGGTGACACGTCTGCTCGTTTGCCCTCCTATTCCATTAAAAAAAAAAAATTTGTCGTTGATAAATCGGATTTAGAGTGAATTTGACAGTGACCAGATAGAGAAAATATTGCAAATTATAAATCGTAGTCGTAGTCGTTTTTATCGTAGTCGGGCAAAAATAATAAAGACCACTTAGGTACGGTAATACGTGTTCAACAAAATCCAAAGAACAATTTGTATATTAGATCACAAGTACCTAAATTGAAATTAAAAATTATGATTTATCTCTTAGATATAAATTAAACAACAAATTAATTAATATTTTATAGAGAGATTATATTATAATTCTAACGAGTTATTTATTAATATTGCAACGTTTATAAATTCATGTTTTTATAAATATCATTATGTACCTACCAATTATGAACGCATTTTTATTAATATTAATCATATTAAAAAAAAAATATTTTAATAAGCATCATAAGAATATGAAAGTATGATTAAATTTTAAGAGCCTTCACAAAATTAAATATAATTCGAAGCAATTGGATTAAAATTCAACAATATCTTTTAATTCCCTGAAAATAAACATATTCTTTATCTTGAAAACAACAAACAAAGCGAGTGAGGCGTGTAAGATTCGTGCCATTCTCTCTGCCTACCCCGCAAAGAATTTGACGTGAAGTTATGTATGTATGTATCTTTAATTTCGGTAGCAATATCGTAGTTCTAATATTCATTAATATCACCTACCAAGAAGAAGTCCTCGTTGATGTCCATTTTTTACATTCAATTTTACTACCAAACATTTCGATTTGCTTCTATTAACAAAATAAATCTTTAGGTACTTAGGTAAGTACATACACAATTTCACTTTTCCCGCCAAATCTGAATGCAATTTGACACTCAACTTTTTAATTTCAAAACTTTTGTAAATGTAACGGGCACTTCCGCATACAGCCTAATGATGCGATTGACACGCGTTCAGAAATGCAATCAAACAACGAATGACGTGCGACAACCCTCACAGTAAGGGTTACTGTCGCGACAAGGTTAATCCAATTATTTGCCACTAATAATATCGACTCTCAGTGCTCTATGGCGTCGTCTTGCAGTAAATAACAAAGTATTATATAAACTAGAGTTTGATGACAAACTATCTTTTAATTTACCCTTTCTTCATTTCTGTATAAATAATTAAATATAATACAAAACAATGTTTAACACCTACACATGTCTAAAGAGAAATATTTAATTTGAGCAAGAATTATATCAAAGTGGTAGAGTGAAGCAGTTTGCTGCATGAATGGGCCGGCTCGACCGGTGAAATACCACGACCTCTCAGAAGATCGACGTAAAGTGGCTCATGCCGCGTTTCGTTCGGTGAGAGAGGTACCCGGAGGCCCACCCCCTTGCCCTTCCCATCCTATCCTACTACCTTAAAGGTTGGCAACGCAACTGTAACACTGTATGTGTTGCAGGTGTCCATGGGCGGCGCTGGTCACTTACCATCAGGTGACACGCCTGCTCGTTTGCCCTTCTATCCCAAAAAAAAAACATGGAGCCAGTAACCTTGGCAAAAATGTGTGCAATAAGTACATTGGTTTCAGAAATGTAGTGTACTACTGTCTCCTAGCTGATTCTAACACGAATTCCGAATATAGAAATAAAATAAATTTATTAACAAAACAACGGGCCTCGTGGCGCATTGGTAAAACTACCGGCTGAAGCAATGAGGTCGGGGGTGCGATTCCCACCCGATCACAAATATTTGTGACAAGCATGAATATTTGTGTGGTTTCTGGGTGTTTTTCTATGTATTTTAAGTATGTATTTACAAAAAAAAAGTATATATGTATTTATATCCGTTATCTAGTATCCATAACACAAGCATTTAATTGCTTAGCTTGGAACTAGAGGGCGCTGTGTATATTGTGTCCAAGATATTATTAATATAAAGCATAACCTCGCCTCAAGTAAATGTGGGGAAATACATTTATTTTTATTTCTTTTTTAAATACATTTTCGCTTGAGAAAAAACAAAAGTGTGGGCGTGTTTGTTTGTTTACAGACATATATAATATTATTTGGGATTATTTCGCATGTTAGGAGCCTCAAAAATCGACGCGCGGGCATGAAAGGAGTTATGAAAGTCAACGAAGCGAGTGAGGTGTATTATGGGCGATAATTGCGGTTTGCATCTACGTCTTATTTTAATGAAAAAAAAAAATGGGCATGGTACCTACGTGTGATATTTTAATGGTTGTGTCCAAATGTAAACATTCGAAGAATTTGAATAGTTATTGTTACAATGTTGTTATTGTGTAAAACTGTGTTGAATTGAATAGGTACCTACACTGTAGGTAAAATGTTATTGTTACAAAGGTTTTCGTCACTTTCCGCCGATTCAATAGATCCAAAAATAGTCTACACATATTGCCGAAATGCTTTTCAGTGCTTTCGACACAAATATTAAGTTGTAATGAAATAGTAATAGTAGATTTCTATTATATATTATAGGTCTGAGAATCATTCGAATGCGTTTGCGAAAGTTTAAAAGAAATATTCGCATTCGCGAATGTTTTTAAGAAATATTCGTATTCGCATTCGCATTCGCGAATGTCCAAAATCCAACGTTCGTAACATCACTAGTAAAAGTATAGTCTGGGGTGTTTATTTTGTGAAACGTAAAAAAAGTTACAGATCAAAAATGAAAATTTTTATAAAAAAAATTTTCACTTTATAACTTCTTTGATTTTCAATTTGGGCCAAAAAGTTTTACAACATATTCGTAGGCGATATAATTTGCTACAAATTACGTCATGACAAATTTTTTGTAAGACTCATTATTTCCCAGATATTACGAAAAATTGTTTGCACTCATTTTTTCAAGATGGCGGCCGTGTGACAAGGGTGGCGGCCCCACAAACTTCAAGTTAAGCTTGTATTGACTCCCCCCACATGTCCCAAAAGTAAAATTGCGTCCTCTAAGAAATGCAATATTCGGTCCTAAAATTATAAAAAAACTAGCTGACCCGGCGAACTCTGTTTCGCATCAAAAGTAATAACTGCTGCCCCGCTATGTTAATACTGCAATATCTTCGACAAATTTGAAGTCGATAGCAGCTATAGGTTCAAAATGGGAATTTTCCATTGTTAACACCCCCGCAACCCCCCTTGTGGGTGGAATTTCGTAAAATCCGTTCTTAGCTGACCTCTACTCGGCGAAAGGAATAATCCTACCAAATTTCAAGTCGCTACGCCTTATGGTTCCAGAGATATCGTGATGAGTCAATATATAGGTGGAAATCTCTTATATATATATATAGATTTCAATGGAGTATATATCTAAGCTAAAATGTTTTTAAAATAAGTACCTACTATGTATTTTTAATTTAATACGTTCATAAATAAATGCCAGACAACTAACAGCAAAATATAAAAATAGTTTTAGTTTAGTTAGGTATTGCGCATTGCAGCTGACCTTTGATAACGCATTTAAACAGAGGTCACTGTTAGAGAGTAAAATGAATTCTAATGGTTCTTTCTTAGTGTTAAAGCATTTATACTAGACCAGTAATCCAGCGAACTTTGTTTCGCCTCAGAAAACAAAAAAAATATGGTAATTGTGCGTTATCCCTAGGAGATAGACATAATAATATGCCATCGTTGATTTTATTGTAGACATTTTGAAGGTGTATAATAATGTAGTACATTGTTTAGGTCTATCACTCAGGGTTCAACCAGCGTTTGAAATTAAAGTGCCTAATTTCGAAAATATTCACTTTTTATTTGCTACAGTATATATGAATTGTACATACAATCCACCCCGTTGACACCTATTAAACAAAAGCATATTAAAATCGGTTGCTTAGTTTCAAAGATCTAAGCATATAAGGCGACAGACGGAAAAGCGACGGACAGACGGCGGAATGCGACTTTGTTTTAAACTATGTAATGATTATGACTTCTCGTGACACTGCATTTTGTTTATATATACATACATACATACATAACTTCACGCCAAATCCCTTGCGGGGTAGGCAGAGAGAACGGAGCGCCAGTGCCTTGCACGATTCTAACATACCTCACTCGCTTCGTTGACTTTCATAACTCTTTTCATGCACGCGCGTCGATTTTTGAGGCTCCTAACATCACCCTCCTGCTCACCTTCCTCCAGAACACGTTCTATTTGGTCATGGAATGTGTGTCTTGGCCGTCCTCGACTCCTACATCCATCCGCTTTTGCATTGTATATCTGCTCAGTCAATCTTGCATTATCCATCCTTTCTACATGTCCGAACCATCGGAGCATGCCCTTCCTTACTTTTACACCGACACTCTCTTTCAATCCAACTTCCTTCCTCACAACCTTGTTTTCGACGCGGTCAGCGAGAGTCACTCCGCAGATTTTGTGCAGTGCCCTCATTTCTACCGCGTTTATCCTACTTTCATTCACACTCTGCTATACCCAGCCCTCGCTTCCATAAGTTAGCGTTGGGATCAGGACTGCATTGTGGATAGCTAGCTGGGCTTTTCTGCTAAAGTTTTTTGCGCCCAGGAATCTGCCCAACGCTCCATTTACGCTGTTCCCTATCGGCACTCGTCTTTCTACATCTGCGGTGTACCTTCCATCCCTGCTAAAAGTGCATCCAAGATATGCAATTTCATTCCCCTGTTCCAGCAATACATCATAGACCGTTATCCTTTCATCCGTTCTGGATTCCTCCCTTTCAAACACCATAACTTTCGTTTTCATCACATTCAATTGTAAGCCTTTCATCAAACAGTCATCTTTAATAATAGTGACTAGTGTTTGCAGGTCAGACGGCGACGGACGGGTAAGCTGCGACCAGGAAGACTCTGGTAATCCCCAGTTTTATACGAACCCAGAGATGTCTTGGGCCTACCAACTTATTATCTTTTATGACTCCCACGACTTAACGACTCCCGTGTGGGAGTCGTTAAGCCCCACTGGCACGGACGTCCAGGTCCACTCCGGACCATAGGGCTACCATGCCATCTGGCAGGTCCTCGGCCTCACTCCCCTTCCGCTTTGTCTCCGTCAAACATAAGGCATGTTTATGACCTCAAAAAAAGTACTCACTTAACATTCAATTGTCTCTGTATAAGCAATTTCTTTTCTATCTGCTCTATGGGGAACTGCGGCACTTCGTAAGGAGCTGACAACTCATTAGGCAGCTCTCGAGGTGCTTCTGCACCGACCGCGCTGGTGGGACTCTCGCTACCTGCAAATAAAAAAAATGCAAAATTTATACAAATCTCCATGCTGAGCCATTTTGGTACTTGGGTGAGAATCAAACCTACCGACCTCTATTGGCCTAATGGTGGCCGTATTGGTAAAAGTATGGGCTATACAAATTAATAATTAATTAATTTAAAATTAATACTCTTAACATTTAATCAGTCTCGGTGATCCAGTGCTCAAGTCTCGCTTCTGAATCAAGAATCGGGATCGATTACGGGCTCAAACCAATATTTTGTTGTTGTTAAGTTATGTGTGATACATATGGATAATTATTAACATTGTGCCCGGTGTATAGTAATCGGTACAGCCACCTATTCCATTTGGGACGTAAAAATTCAGCTAGTGGAAGTTTAAACGTTACTGCCTTAATCTTCGGGTATAAAAAGGCGTGAAGTTAGTTTTTTTTTTTAATTTTATGGTATAGGGGGGCAAACGAGCAGGCGTGTCACCTGACGGTGAGCAACAAACGCCGCTCATGGACACCTGTATACAGATAGTGTTACAGGTGCGTAGCCGCCCCTTACAATGATATATGGGGGGCTCGGAAGTAGGGTGGAAAGGGGTGAGGGGAAGAGGTTGGGCCTCCGGATACCTCTCTCACCGAGCGAAACGCGGAATGAGCCACTTTAGCTCGATATTTTGAGAGGTTGTGGTATTTCACCGGTCGAGACGGCCCATCCATGCAGCGAACTTCTTGGCTCTACCACTGTTAGGTGGTAATAGTTATTAGTGTATTTAACAATATTTTAAAAGCTTTTATTTAGCTTGCACTGTATGTATGTATGTATGTAAGCATGTTCGGTGGAATCTTGCAACTCAATTTTGAAGTAGATATCTTCAACCGATTAAGCTGAAATATTGTATACACGTTTACTCTGGATGACAATGCATGATATGACGTGTGACATTATTCTAGTATATCCAATATGGCGGACCACCCAAGAGGGAGGAATGGATATTTTGAATGCACTTCTGCAATATGGGTATCAAATGAAAGGGCTTATTGAGTGTAACTCAAAAAATAATATGACGTCATTCTAAATCCAATATGGTGGAATATCCAAGATGGAGAAAAACATAGTTTAAGCTTCTGTACAATATGGATATCAAATGAAAGGGCTCATTGAGAGTAACTGAAAAAATAATGTGACGTCATTCTAAATCCAATATGGCGGATCATCCAAGATAGAGGAACTGTTTTTTTTTATGCATTTCTACAATATGGGTATCAAATGAAAGGGCTCGTTAATAGTAACTCGAAAAAAAATATGACGTCATTCCAAATCCAATATGGCGGGAAAATATTTGCGTTTCTACAATATGGGTATCAAAAGAAAGGGCTTGTTAATAGTAACTCAAAAAATAATATGACGTCATTATAAATCCAATATGGTGGAATATCCAAGATGGAGGAAACATATTTTAAGCTTCTGTACAATATGGCTATCAAATGAAAGGGCTTATTGAGAGTAACTGAAAAAATAATGTGACGTCATTCTAAATCCAATATAACGGATCATCCAAGGTAGAGGAACAGTTTTTTTAATGCATTTCTACAATATGGGTATCAAATGAAAGGGCTTGTTGAGAATAAGCGAAAAATAATGTGATGTCATTCCAAATACAATACGGTGGACCATCCAAGATATGCATACAGCATACAGCCAATTGTACATGTACAAATTTGTGTTGTATGTAATTTGTTTGTTATTTTCATTATTTTGTGTACAATAAAGAGTATTCTATTCTATTCTATATTTTTGATGCATTTCTACAATATGGCTATGAATTAAAAATCATCATTGCGATTAAATGGAAAAGAAAGCTCTAAGCTGAAATTGAATAAGATGATCGCCTTATTGAAGAGCTAGACTGTTTGAAATTAAGCGGTAAACTAACTTGCAATAATGATGCGTTGAATGAAATGACACTAACCTAGCCAGCTATAACTAAGAAGAAAAGAAAATAAATTAAAAGCAAAAATCCTTTTTAAAGAAGCTTTTATTTAAGCGCTCTAAAAATAAGAAAATAATATTTCCTTAAAAATTTCAAGTATCAACTTAGAGCCTCAGTATGTACAATTTATATAATAATAAAAGCTTATCGCGAGGTTTGACTCCCTATCAGTAGGTAATTAAATTGCAATAGATAATATAGTAAAGTTAGAAGATTAATTTACATGAGTGTTTTGCCCATTTCTTCTCATTACAACCTTACACTCAGAATCGTCCGTGCGTTTTTGTTTCAATGAGGCAATTTTCTCAAGCGCTCGTGTTTTAATATGTTATGCTTTAAATATAATAATAAGTTAAATATCTGTATTTACGGACTATATTTAACTGTGTGTGAAGACCCAAGAAAATTAAGCTATTTTGATTTGATTTGACATTATAAAATTAGTACAGTTTATTTACAACTCGCGCGACAAGCTTTTATTATTATATAAATTGTACATACTGAGGCTCTAAGTTGATACTTGAAATTTTTAAGGAAATATTATTTTCTTATTTTTAGAGCGCTTAAATAAAAGCTTCTTTAAAAAGGATTTTTGCTTTTAATTTATTTTCTGTTCATGACATATCAGCAAACTAAACTGCAGAGGTGGAAATACATTTCCACTTCAATCCACAAGCACATGTCAAAAAGTCAATGGAAAAAATCATTCGATAAATCGCAGTGATCGATATCTTGAGTACCCTTCCAAAACTCCACTGAACTTAGTAATAATTGAGATTTTAATGCGTTTTTAACGTCACACCCGAATACTTTTAGTTAGTGCCCGGTATGGTAATAGATTCGCCACCTATTCCATTTGGGACGTAAACATAACGGCGAGACGAGGCTTAACAGCCAATGGCAACACCTTCGGGTAGAAAAAGGCGTGAAGTTATGATATGTCATGTCATGATATTTGTTATCCAGAAGCAAAGAATCAGACGTTCTGAAATTCGTAACATTACTATTTCTCATATTTTTGTGTCTCAATACTGGAAGATGTATGCCGTATGAGATATTACACCCCGTGGAATATGTCGCAAGCCTATTGCCATACATTGTGCACAATTAGTAAGCTGTAACGTTGTATAACTTCCGAAAGAGTCATAACCAATATCTGGTTTGCAGCTGCTGATTATTCCAACGAAAATACAATCAAATCAACTAGTAATAAATATGGTCAAATGTTTTTAATGTCAAAATAGCAGATATTAAAATATTTATACATATTCTTATTATATTTGTAAATATAAGAGCGTGGTATTTCAAAACACTAAAGTGGCAGACATAAATGCGGAACGCGAAAAATCTATCGAACAACAGGTTTACCTGTTAACATATCGAGGTCAGAAATCATAGGAATCGATTCCAACGACATCGACTGCGCCACTCTACAATTCCGGGCACATCACTATCGCGGTAATATTATCATACAGTATTAGATCTCGGCCGTATGTTATTTTTTTTTTTATTAACAAGGCACATTATTACACTACATTAGGGTTAGCACGCTGAAGTGGAGATGGGCTGGCCACATCGCTCGAAGAACCAATCACCGCTGGGGTAGAAAGGTTTTTGAGTGGCGACCACGAACGGAGGACTATGTCCAGCATTGGACCCCAAAAGGCTGATGATGATGATGATATTACATTATTTATAACATTTACAATTAAAAGGCAATAGCTGAAATCAGATTTCTCCTCATCTCGGTCTACTGGCAGCGTGACCACAAGACTGGCCGCATTGCCACGAAAAACAAATCAGCCCTCGCAAGAGGCCTCGATCAGTAGCTTTGCTGTATGTTTGAAATAAATGCCTACAGTCGCACGGTATCTAAACATGACATAGGAATGCCCTCCTCCAGCATTTTAATTACATTTACCTATTTTGTGTTTTCTAAAGTAAACACCACGATATACGCTTCTTCACTCGTTGCGTCATTGCAATACAGTCGCGACTGTCTGCTTATCGATATTGAGGCGAGTATGTAAAGATCGCGCTGCGTCCGATTGTATGAAGTTACAATACTGTATGATAATCTTACCGTGTCACTACCGACACGAGTTAGCTTGATAAACTCTGGCTAAATATAAAGTAATACACGACGTGCTGACAATATCATATTGTATTCAAGGTAACGAAGTCTTACAACTTAGGATTAGTATTGAACTTGAGGAAGATTTGACGGAAAACAAAACGCGCTAACTTCACGGCGTTAATATCTGTAGATATAGACAATGTTATCTGGTGTCACCAACGAAGATATAACATTTGGTGACCAGAAATAAGAATTAACTTTCCTATGATCAAAGATCACCACCATCGGAATTATGCCCGATTAACCGAAACAAACAAACGGACAGACATTTTTTTTATAAAATGTTAATTTTATGTATGATGAAAAGTAAGTGTATGACCCATTGCCGTTTGGGCAAACTAACTGCTGATGATGAGCTGAAATAATATAAGTTTTGACTTTGTTAGGGAAAAAGCTGTTATTTTGACACAAAAACACACAGATAAGTCCAATATATTCTCTCTCTCGACGGTCCTCGTGGCGCACTGGTAAAAACTACCGGCTGCAGCTATGAGGTCTAGGGTTCGATACCCACCCGAGCACAAATATTTGTGACAAACATGAATATTTGTGTGGCCTCTGGGGGTTTTTCTAAGTATTAAAAGTATGTATTTACAAAAGAAAAGTATATATGTATTAATATCCGTTATCTAGTATCCATAACACAAGCATTTAGTTGCTTAGCTTGGAACTAGAGGGGGCTGTGTGTATTGTGTCCAAGATGTTATATTATTCTTTTACTTGCCTCTTGCTCTTATCACCAAATACTATTTTAATATTCATCACAGATCTGAAACGTAGTTATTAACGTTATTGTAACGAAAAATTTAATGAAAAATCTTGCGTCTAACTTTTTCATCATTTAAAAAATAAAAAATCTTAAGTGATTAGTTAAGATATTTTTAATTATTTCGAAACTTTCAAGAGATTAAGCACTATTCTGAGTTCAATAACCACTTACAACAAACTTCTTTCTAGTTTCTCGCAACAAAATTAAAAAATATCTCTATAAATAATTTAAAGAAAAAATCTTTTTTAAAGAAGCTTTTATTTAAACGCTCTAAAAAGAATAAAATAATTTTCACCTTAAACATTTTAACTATCAACTTATAACCTTATTATATACAATTTATGTGATAATAAAAGCTTGTCGCTATGTTTAATTACCTATCAGTGGCTATCCATAACCATCTAGAAATATTTTTTTAGATTTAATGATTACTGTGACGGATCGCATTATCCAAATATATATTTTTGGTTTATAACATATATATGGACACCCGAACACATATAGTGTTACAGTTGCGTTGCCGGCCCTTTCCATGGGAAATGGAAGGGGTCGGAATTGGGATGAGAAGAGGAGGGGGGAAGGGTTGGGTTAAACATAGCGACAAGCTTTTATTATCACATAAATTGTATATAATAAGGTTATAAGTTGATAGTTAAAATGTTTAAGGTGAAAATTATTTTATTCTTTTTAGAGCGTTTAAATAAAAGCTTCTTTAAAAAAGATTTTTTCTTTAAATTATTTTCAAGTTTTTAGTTATCGATGGGTAAGCTTCTCAGTCTCTTCATCTCATTCAAAGCATCATTGTTACAAGATCGTTTGCCAGTTAATTTCGAACAGTCCAGCTCTTCAATGGAGACCTCCTAAAGTCTTTTCCCTACTTAAGGCCACGTATGCTTGACCAGCAGCAAAGAGTTTCAAGCCTAAGTAAACAATTTTTTTTGTTACTTATTTGTTGATTTTGCAGCTTAGTTTAGTTATAGCTTAATTGTGTGATGTGTAACGCCATATGTTTTTTTTTAATCAGTACTCTATACTTGCCGACCTGAGTGTAATAAAAGTTGTAGTTGTAATAAAAGTTATAGTTCGTTCCCATCATCCACTGTGTTTAATTCTAATAATACCTATAACACCATTAAAATCCGTTAGTGTAGCAATCATGTTAAAGTGATTAAATCCTGTCCAATTTACGTCGGTATCCTGAAAGGGCATGGCATTGCACCGGCCGAAACGGCCCATTCATGCAGCAGATTGCGTGGCTGACCACAATTAAAACACTGTTAACTATTAAAACATAGGTCAACGGAAAGCCGTCGACTGTGATGAACTACCGCCTCAGTCGTAAAGTGGTCGTAAGGTTCTCAAGTTAGCACTAACTCATTTTGATTATAAATTTGGACGAGCCGCTTAACCCTGTATCTTGACATCGTGATTTGGCATCAGTGACTGAATAGTAAACAACAGATTGACTGACACCGCCCAAACAAGCAGGCCACTAACATCTAGCCGCTCATATTGAAAGCCCTATGATATATATAATATTTATACACATTCTAATTTGTTTATAACATTAATTAATAGCATAACATAGCTCGACTCCTTTTTCTACCCGAAGGTGTAGGCAGCATCTGTCAAGCCTCGACTCGCCACTATGTTTACGTCTTAACGATCTTTAAGGGAGTAGGATGTAGGATATGGGAGTAGGAAGGGATGGGGAAGGGGAGTGGGCCTCCGGGTACCTCTCTCACCCAAAGAAACCCGGCGTGAGCTGGTTGTGGTATTTCACCGGTCGAGCCAGCCCATTCATACAGTGAATTGATGGGCTCTACCACTGTTTCCATACAGCGAGCACAAGGTGGTCAGTCAAAAATATTTATCACACATGACTTTCGAGAGGAATTTCGAAAGACATTGGTGTGAGGCCAAATTCGCACCCAAGACTTCCTGATTCAGAAGCGGGCTAGTTTACTGAACCACCGAGACATAGTTTTTGAAGTTCTCATATAACTCTTTAATGAAAGGGCCATTTGATACCCATATAGTAGAAAAACAAATATTTATTCCACCATATTGGATTTAGAATGACGTCACATTATTTTTCGAGCTACTATTATCAAGTCCTTTCATTTGATACCCATGTTGTAGAAATGCATTAAAAAAAACTGTTCCGGATGATCCGCCATATTGGATTTAGAATGACGTCACATAATTTTTTAGTTGGTCCCAATGAGCCCTTTTATTTGATACCCATATTGTACGAAAGCTTAAAATATATATTCCTTCATCTTGGATATTCCACCATATTGGATTTAGAATGACGTCATATTATATTTTGAGTTACATTCAATAAACCCTTTCATTTAATACCCATATTGCAGAAATGCATTAAAAATATCCATTTCGCCATCTTGGGTCGTCCGCCATATTGGATATAGAATGATGTCATATATTATATCATGCATTGTCATCCAAAGTAAATGTGTATACAAAATTTCAGCTCAATCGGTTGAAGGTATCTACTTCAAAATTGAGTTACAAGATTCCACCGAACATACATACTTACATACATACATACATACAGTGCAAGGTAAATAAAAGCTTATAATAATGGGGTTTTTAATCTCAAGTTGATAAAACATTTTAACTAACCCAAACTTTATATAAACCAAGTGTCGGCTGATAGGATAGGCAGTATGGCTTTTAAGCTTTAGCCTCTCCAAATTGGGCTAGCTAATGTAACAAGGTGTAATCAAGACTACCTTTATTTAAGAAATTTTATAATTTTTTTTAATAAATGTTACCATTACATATTATTATCATTACATAGTATAAAACAAAATCACTTTCCGCTGTCAGTCTCCGGTTTTTTTTAACAGGCGTTAACGGGGTGGTTTGTATGTGTAATTCATGTAAGATGTATTTTCGAGATTCAGCCCTTTAACTGCAAACACTGGCTAAACCCTAAGTGATAGATCAAAACAATGTACTACATCATTATAAACCTTCAAAATGTCTACAAAAAAGTCCAGGATGGCATATGTCTATCTCATAGGGATAACCCACAGTGAACATATTTTTTTACTTTTTACGAGAAATAATGGCTTACTTACGAAGTGATTTTAAACATTACAGCATTAATTTTCATCCAATGAAGTGTCTTAAGTAGATTGTGCATGTAATATAGATGATCCTAGCAGTTTACAGCATGCAATTTAAACGAATATTTTCGAAGATATTGCAGTATGTATTAACATAGCAGGACAGCAGTTAAAGGCACAATTTTAACCTCATGATATCCAAAATTTACTCATTTATTACTTTTAATGCGGAACAAAGTTCGCCGGGTCAGCTAGTTTATCTATAAAATAAAGGTGCTGGCATCGACGTCACCATAAAGGAAAACAGATTGCAACATAAATAGATGAAAATAATTTCAAACTAAACATTAAATAATAATTTAATAATAATTTATCAATAATGATACAACACAAGGAAAGTAATGTACGAAAACATTCAGACAAATGAAATTTCAATCAAACAAGAAAAATAAATTCTAATTAGATACGAACAAAAACAAAATGGAAATGACGTAAAAACAAAGTTGGAATAATTAAAAAGTTAATAATAATACATTAGTACATATATACATTAGTTTTTGAAAGTCGAACGCAAAATTTAAAAAAAGAAAGGAATAATTACGCCGAACATCCTGAGGCGGCGATGTATCCTGACTCTCTGAAGGTCTCCTTACATGCCAGAGATCCTTGTCAAAACTATACATCATCACAAGACACCAACTAATCAGTCTCCACAAAAATTCACAATACACCGTCAAAAAGGTTAAAACGTATATTGGTATCGGTTATTTTTACATCATTATCTGTTAAGGTTATCGTAAGTTCAAATAATAAAACAAGCACTGGTTTTAACATTCGTACGCCAACGTCGGTGTGTTGAGTGCTAATGAGGAATTGTTGTTGGAGAACGTTTCGAATGGTATTCCAAATTTGAAATCGCAAGTGACTCGCGCCCGCGTACATACTCGTCTAACCGGAAATATTATTAAGTTAAAATATGTATGTATTACTTCCAAGATATCTGGAGCATAAATCGATGAGCGTCAACTTCATTACCGTTTTAAATTATTTAACTTCGCCGTTACAAATTGCATTCTGTGCTACACTCGAGAGCAATGAATCCGGGTCACTTAAAGAATCCTAAAAATCTCGGAAACTAAAAATGCTAGGTTAATGCAATAAATTGTATTTAATAGACAATGTAATACTCCTTAAATGAAGGTATTAAAACTTCTTAGTTATTGTAAAGTTATATCATAAAAAAATCAAATTTGAAAAAGGGCCACTTTCGAAGATGGAACTACGAAATTACAGCATTTGGTTTTGCTTTTGTTTGTAATCTGTCATTTATGTGGGTACATAAACCATGTTGATAGTGCTCTATATTCATTATTCAAGCTGAAATTATGTCGCTTACGCCTGAAGAATGCACCAGAATACTTACAATGCTGGAAACCGGCCGGAGTCAGCGCGATACAGCCAGGACTGTTGGTGTGTCGCTGTCAACAGTACAAAGAGTTCTCCGACGTTACGAAGAAACTGGTTCTAACCTACGCAGACCAGGAACGGGCAGAACCAGGTATACCACAGCACGAGAAGACCGATACTTGGTGAACACCATGCTTCGAAATCGCTTTCTCACAGGAACTGAACTCACCAATCAGTTTCGACGCCTCGGAGGAAGTAACCCAAGTGCATGGACAGTAAGACGTCGGCTTGCTGAATCTAACTTAAAACCCCTTAGACCTGCAAACGGCCTTAAACTGGAGCGTGGGCATCGTATTTCAAGACTAAGATATGCCCAGAGCCACGTAAATTGGAGTATTGAAGATTGGTCAAAAGTTATGTTCTCCGACGAATCAAAATTTATGCTCTACAAGCACGATGGAAGACACAGAGTGTATCGAAGACCAGGGGAAAGATTCAAGCAAGCATGCATCGAGGAAAAAGTAGCCTACGGTGGTGGGTCTGTACTTGTGTGGGCCGGAATTTCTTCTGAAAGTCGCACAGAGCTGGTGATCATAGAAAACGGCTCTTTAACTAGCGTAAGATATGTGGAAGAAATCCTCAATGATCACGTTGGTCCATTTATGGTCAATTTAGGTGAGGATGCTATATTTATGCATGACAATGCCCGACCTCATACAGGTAGGATTGTGAATGACTACCTTCAAGAGATGAACATTACTCGTATGGAGTGGCCAGCGCGCAGCCCGGATATCAACCCGATCGAGCATGCTTGGGACGAGCTAGGCAGATGCGTAAAACAACGAAACCCTCCCCCAATCACGCTTCGTGAGCTCAAAATTGCTCTCACAGAGGAATTGGAGAATATTCCCCCAAAATCGTATAAGGAACTTGGTGTACAGCATGCCAAACCGCGTAAACGCAGTAATGGAAGCACGAGGAGGCAATACGAAGTATTAAAATTCAAGAAAATCGTAATAAAGTTCAAAAATTTCATGTTTCCTATTTTTGTTTTAAGGAGCGATCAGCAGATTTTTTCTTTATGTAATTTTGTGTTAATAAAATGTATGGTGACTCATATTTTTTTTACTTTCATTTAAGGAGTATTACATTGTCTATTAAATACAATTTATTGCATTAACCTATCATTTTTAGTTTCCGAGATTTTTAACATTCTTTAAGTGACCCGGATTCATTGCTCTCGAGAGTATATCTATAAATCTCGACTTAGGCTTGTGTCAGCGCTCTAGAGAACAGTGCAACGTAATCTTTTCTCGTTGATTATACAAGAGGCAACTTAGGGTATTTAGAATATAGGTGTCATGTCTCGATGACCAAGTAATTCATAATTCCGTTTTTTAGACAAATGTCTCAAGTTCAAACACCAATTTGCATCAAGGATTTACGAGAATTCAGAAGAAATATTGACGATTAACAAAATTGTGCCACAAGTATGACGTGTACGTTTAGCCACCTACGACGTTAAGTTCAGTGTAAATCCTAATTGGAACTTATTTTTTTTTTGGTAAAATGTTTGATTGTTGTTGATGTTCGTCTTTACCTTCTTAAAAAATACATGGAGGGTTTTTATCAAATAGACATGACAATATTATATACGTTGTTTTCTCGGGCAGATTCAGTGACATATTGGATAACATTTTACAAATTTTCACATAGACACATTGACCCTCGTAGCTAGGGGGTCATAGAAGTATTTTGAAAATATATTAAACAGTGTGTATTATTAAAGAATAACAACAACGTCTCGGTGGTCCAGTAGTCTCGATGGTCCAGTGGTCGAGCACACGGCTTCTGATCCAGAGGTCCGGGTTCGAACCCTGACACTGGCTCACACCAATAACTTTTCGAAATTGTTTTCGGAAGTTAAGTGTGATAAATATCGATGACTGAAAACTTTATGCCCGGTATGACAATAGATATGGCAATGGCAATAGTCGGCGTTTGTTGCTCACCATTAGGTGACACGCCTGCTCGTTTGCACCCCTATACCATAAAAAAAAACAGATAAATACTCGAAAATTACAAAATAATTGCTCAGATCGTGATGAGTTATTATTAAATCGTATTCTAATCAATCATAGAGCGGACGGTCAGTAACAAACAGATTAGGTAGGTACCTACATACCTTCCATTCGACCCAATTAAGCGAACTACGCCACGCTTGCCCTACTGTGTCAGTGTAAACAAAATGGCGAGCGCGCGTGTAAACAGCTGTTTGTGACGTCACCTGATTGCGACGCGACGTTCCATACAATATTAATTTGTAAACGTTGTAAGAACGAACGACCCCATAAAACTCAGACCTAATATATTATTAGGTACATATAAAACTTGACAATGGCTAGTAGCATTGGCAACTACCCTCGCCATCCAGGCGCCCACAGATTAACTACAAGATTCGTTGCGAACATGGAATTATTGATTAAGGAATACCGCATAGCCGATGTTAGTCACTAACTCTTTCTATTAAACATTTTACTGATCTTATAATACATTTAAATAGGTCTTTATAATGTATATTGACGGGCCTCGTGGTGCATTGGTAAAACTACCGGCTGCAGCACTGAGGTCGGGGGTTCGATTCCCACCCGAGCACAAATATTTGTGACAAACATGAATATTTGTGCGGCGTCTGGGTGTTTTTCTATGTATTATAAGTATGTATTTACAAAAGAAAAGTATATATGTATTAGTATCCGTTATCTAGTATCCATAGCACAAGCATTTAGTTGCTTAGTTTGGAACTGGAGGGCGATGTGTGATTTGTGTCCAAGATGTTATATTATTTTAGGGGTAGGCAGGACGGATTGTAATTCATAACATTGAAACAACTTTTATGGATTATATCGCGTTTATTTAGAACTTATTTTCAGAAATTTTATATCTAATCATTAATAAATACAAAATAATTTTATATTTTTAGAAATAAATGGAAAATAAGTTCTAAATAAACGCGATATAATCCATAAAAAGTTGTTTCTACGTTATGAATGCGATTCGCGAAAATCTAAAAAATAAAGACGGATTATAATTATTCATTGTTAACGGAATTCATTGATAAATTAATCACTGTGTGTTAAGTGTCTCCAAGTATTAAATTATAGCTTTATTATAGATCCGATAACATAAATTGAAAAACTGTAACACTTATGACGTAGGAAATTTCCTATACGAGATTGTTATTTTTTAATGTGTAGATTAAAGACGTTATTACTTAATATGTGCCTATACAACCTTAAGTTTAAGTTCCAAGGCTGCACCTACCTTAACACTATACACCAGAAAGATTTCCCAAAATCCCACTTGAGGTGGTCTTTTAACTTCTAACTTTTAACATGTAATGAAGATTTAACGCTGTTTAAACAATCGTTCGCAGCATAAATGGGCTGGCTCGACCGGTGAAATACCACGACCTCTCAAAAGGTCGACGTAAAACGTTTTCCCTACTCCCTTAAAGGTCGGCCACGCAACTGTAACTCTATATGTATTGCAGGTGTCCATGGGCCCCGCCGGCGTTGGTCGCGGCAATGCTGGCGGGCAAGGAGGAGTGGAGGGCTGTGGTCTCCTTCTGCGAAGCTGTGATGCTCCAGAAGGAGGCCGCCGAGCGGGGTCGGGAGAGAGCCGATCCCGCTCGAAGGTGGCGGCGGCGAGCTCAGTGATCACGATCACTGAGCTCGCCGCCGGCACGACAGAGGCGGGGCGACGGCAGGGTGGACCAGAAGGCTGATGTACTGTCCTGGGCCACCCCAACGCCGGTGGAAGGCCGCCGCGAGGTTTTAGTGGCTAACCCTAGGATCAGATTGCGGTTTACTGTTTTGGGAGTCCACACTACCCCCTGCAGTCCCCAGGCGGCGGGTGTGCATAAAGCATTTCCTCGCATAAATTAAAGGTGTCCATGGGCGGCGCTGGTCACTTATCATCAGGTGACACGCATGCTCTATTGCCCTCCTATCCCATAAAAAAAACTTAAAACAGGAAGAATATACAGAAACAGATAGAAGCAGAAAATAAACAAGTAAAACATACATAAACATAAAACTTAACTTCACGCCTTTTTCTACCCGAAGAGTTGTAGCAGTAGTTGTTAAGCCTCGTCTCGCCGTTATGTTAACGTCCCAAATGGAATAGGTGGCGATCCTATTGCCATACCGGCACAAAGTTTTCAGTCATCGATATTTATCACACAACTTCCGACAATAATTCTGGCCATTGGTGTGAGTCAGGATTCAAATCGGCGACTTCTTGATTCAGAAACCACCTCGATCTTTTATTAAAAAAAAAACAAGTATATTATATTACCTAACCATTAGTTATTTATTACTTAGCAAAAAGTTTAATTGTAAAAATGTAACGTAATGTGTCGACGACCGCCTAAATAATCTTAAGCGTATTTATCTGTATATACCTATATATAAGAGATTTCCACCTATATATTGACTCATCACGATATCTCTGGAACCATAAGGCGTAGCGACTTGAAATTTGGTAGGATTATTCCTTTCGCCGAGTAGAGGTCAGCTAAGAACGGATTTTACGAAATTCCACCCACAAGGGGGGTTGCGGGGGTGTTAACAATGGAAAATTCCCATTTTTAACCTATAGCTGCTATCGACTTCAAATTTGTCGAAGATATTGCAGTATTAACATAGCGGGGCAGCAGTTATTACTTTTGATGCGAAACAGAGTTCGCCGGGTCAGCTAGTAAATAAATAAAATACCTAATATATTAGGAAAATCCCTACCCTTCCTAATCGTCAGAGTTGGTCTTGCCTTGTGAGACACAGCCCGACTACGTATCAGTGCATGCAATATTCTTCCTCTTTTAAGTTTTTTTTATGGGTTAGGAGGGCAAAAGAGCATGCGTGTCACCTGATGATAAGTGTGACCAGTGACCAGAATGAATGTTCGGTATAGCAGGCGAAAAATGAAAATAAGGTGAATTCAGTGGAAATCTAATTAAAAATACGATTATAGATAGCACCGCGGCGCTGGTCTCTCAAGCGGCTCGACCGATACATGGTCGTGGCCGCCGCCAGCGTCGCAGACTCGACGGAGGGAGCAGAATCGCCCGATCCCGAGGCGAAAGCAGCCTGGCTGCGCGACACGAAGACGTCGATCTGCGACGCGTCGATGCCGCGAGTCGGGCCGCCCCGTCGGGGCTCTGTATACTGGTGGAGCGAGGAGATAGAGCGGCTTTGCAAGGCCGCCTTTGTCGCCCGCCGTCGGTACCAAAGAGCCCGCAGAAGAAGGCGAACCACCGTCGAGGAGGCTCTCAGAGCCAGACGGGAATACGGGACCGCCGCGCACACCGTATGCGTTGCCATCGCTGAGGCTCGCGAGCGGTCCTGGAACGAGCTCGTCGAGGGACTGGACAGGGACCCATGGGGACGCCCGTACAAAATGGTACTGGGCAAGCTGACCCCGTGGGTCCCTCCGTTGACGGAGTCCCTGGACCCCGAGGTTGTGAGAAGAGTGGTAGACGCGTTCTTCTCTAGGGTCCAGGGCAGTCCCTCGGATCCTCCGTCTCAGTCGGACCACAATCTGCGGTCCGACGAGCTGTCGGAACCGGCCTGGCGGTGTCGCTAGACATCGTCAACGCCTTGGAGACCCTCCCCTGGCGGGCCAACAGGGAGATCAGGGAGGCCCTCGTCTACCACGAGGTGCCTCCCTAGCTAAGGTCGGTCATCGGGGCCTACCTGCAGGAGAGACAGGTCGACCGGAGGAGGAGGAGAAGGCAGGAGGTAAAGTGCGGGGATCCGCAAAAATTCTTTCAAAAGAAATCTTAAAAAATATTACCTAAGTACTTGTTAACTTTTAAATCTACATTCATTCATTTTGTGAACATATTGTCATATTGCATTGTATAACATTTAGATTTATAAACCTGATCCCTCAGTCAAACCGTGAATACGGTTTTGTGGGGCTATGTGAATGAATGAATGAATGATAACTCTTTATTTACACTAAATTATAAATAGGTCTTATAGCTATATACAAAAGGCGGCCTTATCGCTAAGAGCAATCTCTTCCAGGTAACCTTTAGAAGGAAATAGATGCTTGAAAGACGGGTTATGCCAAATTTTATATCAATATAAACACAATAATATCATAACAACAAATGTAATATATAATAGATATACATACATACAATGACAAAATACTTATATACATATATAGATAAAATACATATAACATACATAGATAAATAAATACCTATTAAAAACTATTGTAATGTTAAATAATGCTGCGTAAACTGTGATTTAAAGGTGGTAATAGACTGGGCTTTTCTTATAGTCTCAGGTAATACATTCCACAGCAACACGGCTTGAACAGTAAAATATAGACCATAGAAATGCGTGGAATGTTTTGGGACAGCTAACCTCAAGTTTTCCGATGACCTCAGATATTTCGAATGTGTGTCATGTAAGAAATGGAAACGTTCCTTGAGATAATTAGGAGAGTTGGGATTAAATAGAACGTTATATGACAACGTGAGAATATGAATATTCCGGCGAAATCGAATGGGAAGCCACTTGAGCTTTTTGCGAAATTCTGAAATATGACCATATTTGCGAAGACCAAATATGAATCTAATACAAACATTTTGAAGTCGCTCAAGTTTAGCAAGTTGTGCTTCAGTGAGATTCAGATAGCCTGACATCGGCATAATCTAGGATCGGTAGAAGAGACTGTGCAAGTGCAATTTTAGTGACAGTAGGCAAGAAATTTTGTAACCTGCGCAAGGATGCAGCGGAAGCAAATAGTTTCCTACTTACTTCTTGCAGTTGAGGTTCCCATGTTAGGGTACTATCAATGCAAAGCCCCAGGTTTTTAACCTTAGTGGTTATTGGTAGGTTGATACCGTTAAAATTAATTTGAGGCAGTAAGGACCAATTTATTTTGGCAAGCATCCTGGAACTGCCGATAACGATTGTGTTTTATGAGGATTGACGCTAAGACCATAATTATTGCTTCATTCACAAATTCGTTCCAAGTATTCCTGTATTCATGGTCATCACTGCTTGCCACAAACTGTTAAGTGGAGACTGCGTATATAACTGAAAATCGTCTGCATAAAGATGTTTAAAATTCTGTGTAAAATTGTTTATAACTTTTATGTATAATAAATAAATAAATAATAAATAATAGTTTAAAAAAACTAAAAAACACGCTTTTTATAGAATACCGAACTAAAAAATAGAAAAATAAAAAAAAATATTTTATTTTAAAAAAAGCGTGGGGTGCTTTTTAGATATTAACGAAATGATAATCACTCTACTCATATCTGTCAATAAAATATTTATAACTATTGACACCATGCACCCCACGCTTTTTTTAAAATAAAATATTTTTTTTTATTTTTCTATTTTTTAGTTCGGTATTCTATAAAAAGCGTGTTTTTTAGTTTTTTTAAACTATTATTTATTTTTTATTTTTTAGTTCGGTTTTCTAGTCTAGAACTTTCATAGTTCACAAATCGCACCATCTAGTGGCAATCACCGGAAACTAAAAAAGAAGTCGGTTACAAACAAACATACAAACATACAAACCTACAAACCTACAAACATACAAACATACAAACATACAAACCTACAAACAAACATACAGGTGAAGCTAATAAAAAGCTAATAAAAAGGTCCGTTCTGGAACCCGGCTGTGGAACTTCGCATATGATCCGGTCCTCCGCACCAGTCTGCCCCGTGGCGTGAGTAGTACTGACTACGCAGACGACAATCTGGTGGTCGCCACTAGGCCCGACTTCGAGCGGACGCTCAGGTTCGCCGAGCTGGGGGTGGCAATCGTCGTCAGACGGATCCGCGGGCTGGGTCTGGAGGTGGCACCAGGTGAGATGGATCTAGGTGGGTGACACGGCTGTCCCGGTGGGGCGGTACATGAAGTACCTCGGCCTCACCCTGGACAGTCGCTGGAGCTTCGAGGAGCACTTCGTGAGGATGGTCCCCCGAGCGCGACGGGTGGCAGGCGCGTTGCACCGCCTGCTGCCCAATCTCGAGGGACCGGGAGAGGGAGTTCGCCGCCTCTACGGTGGCGTCGTGCGGTCCGTGGCCCTGTACGGGGCCCCCGTTAGGTCGCAAGACCTCGCGGGGGCCTCCCGCTCCAGGGCTCTGCTGAGGAGCCTGGAGCGGATCATGGCCATCCGGATCGTACAATATCGTACGAGGCGGCGACGGTCCTCGCGCGTTCCCTCTTCATTATCCTGGCCGAGACCTATTTTGAAGAGACATTTATGGGCTGGTTTTATAGCTGGTGTAATAAGGAGGAATATAGGCTACTTTTTTAGAAAAAATATTTATTTCTTCTTTCGAGGTAAAGAACGCCTGGTCAGTTAGTCTACAATAAATATGCTGAAGTGAAGAGTAGAGACAAAACAGACCTCCTCATCTTGTTCCCATCAATCCCATCGCAGTTCAATTTGTAAACAAATTGTTTTAGCTGATTCCAATTCGTAAAAGGCAATAGATTACCACACAACAACAATTAAACGTAAAATCAAAACTATACAGTGGTAGAGCAAGGTAGTTCGCTGCATGAATGGGCTCGACCGGTGAAATACCACTACCTCTAGGAATATCGATGTGAACTGGCTCGTACCGCGTTTCATTCGGTGAGAGAGGTTTCCGGCGGCCCACTCCATTAAAGGACGGCAACGCACCACGGTGTTCATGGGCAGTGAGTAGTTGCTTACCATCGGGTGACCCACTTGCCCTTCTATCCGATAAAAAAACCTTTGGTAAATATATCATCACTCATATAGAAAGTATTTTTTGCATTAGATTTAATTAAGTCTACTGACAATGGCTGGTCGGTATGAATTGATGCTACGTACCTACATAATTTCATGTTAAATTCTTTGTGGGATAGGCAGAGAGAACAGGAGTTGTTGTTGTTGTTGGTTCTATTTGGTCATGGGAAATGTGTCATGACCGCCCTCGACTCCTACATCTGATTTTGCACTGTATATCTGCTTAGTCAATGTTGCATCATCAATTTTTTCTACATGTCCGAACTATCACGACATACTTTTCCTTAGGTACTTTTACACCGACACTTTCTCTTTTATGGGATCTTCCTAACTAGCTGGTCCGGCGAACTTTGTTCCGCATCAAGAGTAATAAAGAAATAAATTCTGGATTCATCAGTTATTCTTTACTACATTATAAGTATATGAATTTTAGATAAAGACCACCCCGTTGACACCCTCTATGCATTAAAAAAACCGCATAAAAATCCATTGCGTAGTTTCAAAGATATAAGCATATAAGGGGACAGACAGCAGAAAGTGCCTTTATTTTATACTATGTAATGACAAATTGATAGTACTACTGGAGTAATTGTAGCAAGTCAAACCTGCTAGCATGAAACCCATATAAGATTATTTGTCTTCTCAACATTCAATTGTATGAAACAAACGAATTATAATTTCATATATGTACCTATCTCCTGTTTTCCCGTGGCCCGTTGTAAAGCCATAGATTTAGCATAGACTGTAGTAAATGGCACACGTCAGTAAAAATGTACTGACTAAACATCACTAGCAGCGCGACCGCGAGTAAACAATTCTCAGGATGTTTTTAATTCAACACATGCACAAACTATGTAAAGATACTTGGAGGCACTTTTTACGCACATCTTGATAAGTCACTCACACATCAACAACCCCTTTTTGGTCTCGGGTGCAGCAGATTATTTTAATGAAACTGCAGTTGTTGCGAGATACGTATACGAACATGCGCAATTACATAAATTTTAATAATTTATTACGAAATCTGGATGTATGTAGAAATTAATACTGATTTTCATAATCAAATGTACACCTTCGATAGCTCAGTTGGTAGAGCGGTGGACTGTAGTAGTAATAAAATATTGATATCCATAGGTCGCTGGTTCAAATCCGGCTCGAAGGAATATTTCTTTTTGGCTGATTTTTAAATCGCTCAGTTCTGCTGCAAATTCTGAGCGCGCCAATTGTAGAATTTTATAAAACTATAATATAAATAGCCGGTTATATTTTTATGTATTTTAAGTTTTTTATAAAATATTTTTTTTGTTTTTTGACACTAGCGTCAACGGCGAAATGCATTTCATATTGATAGCTCCCGTTCGTTATTATTAATAGAAAACGACATATCTTCACTTAATCGGAACAGTAACACTTTTTACCCTATTATTATTTGTACGACAACCGACATTATTATTCGTAATTCGTCCGTGAGTAAGGAACACATGAATATAACGTAGCTGTCTTTAAAAAAAAGAGGGATTAGGGTGGACAGTACGATTTACCATCCACGTCCACGTGGTCACTAACCTACTATCAGACGAAGCGAAGTCAAGCGCTGGCCTGTATAATATAAAAGATAATGTGGTATTTCACCCGGTTAATATCCATTCACCAAGAAAAGTTTGAAGCCATATTTGATCGAATGAATCGAGGTTGCTGCGATCCCCACCCGAGTACAATTTTTATTAGCTTCACCTGTATGTATGTTTGTAGGTTTGTTTGTAACCGACTTCTTTTTTAGTTTCCGCTGATTGCCACTAGATGGTGCGATTTGTGAACTATGAAAGTTCTAGACTAGAAAACCGAACTAAAAAATAGAAAATAAATTTTAATGAATTTACATTAAGAAAATAGTGTTAAAAATTTCAATGAATATAAATTAAAAAAAGCGTGGGGTGCTTTTTAAGATAATATCGAAATGATAATCACTCTACTCATATCTGTCAATAAAATATTTATAACTATTGACACCATGCACCCCACGCTTTTTTGAACGATAGATGGTGCGATTTGTGAACTATGAAAGTTCACAAATCGCACCATCTAGTGGCAATCAGCGGAAAGTTTACGTTATCAACTTGAAACGAGTTCCTTATATAAGTCACAGATGGCGCTATTCCTCAAATTCGAAATTAAGAAACGCGCTGTCATACAAAACCGAACTAAAAAATTTAAAATAAATAATAGTTTAAAAAAACTAAAAAACACGCTTTTTATTGAAAACCGAACTAAAAAATAGAAAAATAAAAAAAAAAAACTTTATTTTAAAAAAAGCGTGGGGTGCATGGTGTCAATAGTTATACATATTTTATTGACAGATATGAGTAGAGTGATTATCATTTCGATAATATCTTAAAAAGCACCCCACGCTTTTTTTAAAATAAAGTATTTTTTTTTTATTTTTCTATTTTTTAGTTCGGTTTTCAATAAAAAGCGTGTTTTTTAGTTTTTTTAAACTATTATTTTTTATAACAAGTATGAATGTTTGTATGGCGTCTGGGTGTTTTTTCTGTATACGTATTTAGAAAGTATGTATTTTGAGAAGCAAAATATATATGTATTAATATCCGTTATCTAGTATCCATAACTCAAGCATTTAGTTGCTTAGCATGGAACTAGAGGGCTCTGTGTGTATTGTGTCCAAGATATTATTATGAGTTTAGTATAAGTTGGAAAAATTACATAATATATATAGGTATAGGTGACATTACTAAGCAATGATTTCTCAGTGGAGATGGCATCCACTATTGATGAAAAAGATGAGGTGAGTAGTCTCTCTGATCAGTCCTACTAATCGTGACTAAGAAACGCCAAATTAGAGGCCAAGATCATGTATTGCTGCATTTTAAATGCGGCCGGTCATAAAACCACAGCCAAAACTTTTGACAACATGGATAGTTCCAAAGGATGACGTGCCGACCCCTCTTAAAGTGGGATAAAATCAGCAAATTAATGATATGGTTTAAAATTATGGTTACAATTAATGGAGGTGAATTCTCTTTGTTAGTATCGTTGTTTTTTTTTTTCATGTGATGTTCTGATTACATTCCAAATTCAAAATGTAAAAAAAAAATATCTTACCGCCATCGTCAAAAAACGAGTCTGTAATGATCCTCGGTGATCTCGACCCGTCAGGAACGCCCCGTATAGACATCTCACTATATTGTCATTTAATTAAAAGTTTTAATTAACACTTTTAAAGTCTACTCAAATACAACTCATTAAACACCACTAATCACTAAAGATATTTTTTGTAAGCTAATATGTCAAAACACTCTCAATCCGTTGCTAAAAAGAATAACGAAGAAAAGTATATACATCATAAGTGAGAATATGTACCATTTTTTAAAATTATATTTAACAAACTGATCATGATCCAAAAACAACTCGTTATTTATAGATTTTTTCGTATCGACATATCGACTGTTTGAGTGCCACGCCAGCGATAAAATCTAATATTTATTTGTCAAAACTTTCGCACTGCTGCTTGATAAGTAGATGTGTATAACTAAAAGGAACTGGTAGCCGAGTGTCTGTATGTATATCAAAAACATTAAATTTGGTCCACTGTCAGTAACCTATACTCCTACAGTCTATCCTAGTTTTCCAATTAGAGCATTATAGCGCATTATGCGGCATAATGCTTAACTTGAATGTTCCAACTACAGCATTGCCATTGGTGTGTGCCAGGATTTGAACCCACTTCTTGAATCAGAAGTGAGGTGCTAGCCACTGCGCCACCGAGTAATTATAATATTTGTTGAAAACAAATTATAGCTTTCGTTTCATTGCAGTTTTTTTTTGGAAATAGTCAAAGTTAATTAAACCTGTGTTAAATAAAATTAATATAAAATTGAATAACTACAACCATTGGACTTTTTTATATTTCACATTTTATGTGAACACTGAAATTAGCGCACTCTACTGGCGCATTTTAACACCAATTCACGTTCCAATTAGGCTTCAGCATAATTCGGCATTGTGCGGCACTGAGCTGCATAATGCTCTGTAATTGGAAAACTAGGTATGATAAATCTATGCTCACAAGTTTAGCTGGTAGGAAATGTAGAAATATTATTTCAAAGAAAATTATTACCGACTGCTATCCAATACGATACAATTTGTTTGGCAAATCTAAAAACTACTTACAGTAATTCTAGAAATATAATGGAATACTCTTTGCTGTTTAAAAAAATGCAAAATACAAAAAAAAATATGTGGCAGACACAATGGTTATCTGACAATGTTAGAATGGATATTGTTTGCATAAACTCTGGTCTTCTTATCAATATCACTAAAATAACCAATCAAGGGTTAAAGTGCTGATCAGCTAACAATGGATTTGATACCAGCAACTAAACTACCCTGGTTGGCACAGAAGTTTCGTATTTTTTTAAAGGTTTTATCTCGGGAGAACCCACAAAAAGTCCACTAGTCAGTGTTATCTATAGATTAATATATTTATACATCAGAACAGTGATTGATCACCAGTTTATAACGTATTTATATAATATATTTGTATGATATCGATATCATTGTGGAGATTTCCCGAACCTATCTTACTCATATCCGATCCCATTCCATTCTGCTGAATCCCTAACATATTGCTGCGTAGTTCCTTTGATTACTGAAACCTGGCTCAAGGTGATTAATGGAACTAAAATCTCAAACATGCAGCGAAACACAGAACCACTGAATAAAATATTTAGTTACTTAACACATATAACTTATAAAAGTTTTTAAAATATATTGTTAAACAAGTCAATGTCGCGTACCGAGATTCAAACGTGGGCCTTTGCAAACCTTTATGTAGATATATTTTATTTATAGATATAATACGTTAAAACAACTACACAACTGAGTAACAATGATACCGGGTAAAATGATTCCTAAAACTCTACGAATTTGGTCTAATTCAATTACCGTAATGGCGATACCTATGTAAAGGTGAATGACGCTCAGTGCTCGAATTAATAAAATTTGACATGAAAATAACAAAATTGGACGTCTATTTCTGTTGGGAGCGATGCCAGCCAGACACCCACGGGCCGGGATCAAATCGTTCGAAAGTTGATCGCTACTCGGGAGCAAAGACCTGTCACACTTGTTTCAGCAATTACATCGAATTGAAAGAAAAAAAAACTCTTCTAAAATGTGCTAGATTTATATGTTTTGTATTTATCAGAAGTTAGACTAAAGAGCTAAGATATACGGCAGATTATTTTACTTAGATGACAAGATTTATAGTCAGTAAGTCTCTCGGCTAGATATCTTAATCAAGACGAACGCAAAAAGTGTACAGCGTGATATTACGGATATTGACCACTATAATAAAACCGACTCTCTAATATGAATCTTTTATAACTTAAATTACAAAGAAGACTACGGAGTTGGTTACTACGAATAGTTCTTAGTAATATCTGAAATAGACTTCAAATCGAAAAAAAGTGAAAAGGAGAAATTTAAACATCATATTAGTCTTGTTTCACTTGGGAATTTTGGGAGAAGGGAAGACTCTTATGTCCCTCTCGTAGTTAAGGCAAATTTTAACTCCCTCAAGCCGAAATCTGTATACCTGTTTGCTACCTACCTACTATACATAGAATAGAAAAACCGAGCATTCTCACTGGTCTATTCTGTTTACTAAATTAATATCGCTCAACCATGACTGCCAAGGAAATCGATAAAATACATGTTTAATATGAATCAAGGACAGAATGGAACGCTCATTGTGTCAGTAGTATTATCTATCCTATTTCCTTGGTTTGGGTACTGCATAACTAAATCATTAGTTCAAGAATTTTATTATCATAAAACAAGATGCGTCATGATTGCTTAAGAGTAAAATCTTCAGTAAACATTGGATATTGTCATTTCTTTCGACCTTGAAACTTGAAACAAACATAACCTCAAATATTCATTGCTATATGAAAGTTTACCTAATCATTGTGACTGCTATCAATTAATCTCCATATTGTGAATGAGTTGCTTAAAAAAAATAACATCAACATCATCACCATCACTTTTGCGACAAAAGTAGCCTTAGATAATATATACACCTACTTACTTTATTTCCCGCGAATTTACAAAATACCGTTCATTCAAAAAGCGTGACACTCAAACACACTAGAGATGGGCACACTATTTTTTTTGTTTTTATATTAGTTATGGCAATACGATACGAAATGTTTTTGTCTACCACAATATGTTATTGTGTCAGTGTTTGGACGAAGACTGATCGTTGGCAGTAGGTACTGTACTACTACCGCACTACATACATCAACAAGTCTACAACGCTTTGTTACAGCAAATTTCAGCGTCACGAACTAATATTAAACTTCAGTAATTTTCTACGCGTTACTAGTGTTTTGGCGGCAGCGGTATCTCAGCGTATAATTTGTGATAGCAAAGGCTGTATATTATTTCTTTCCATCTCGCTGAACTACTCAAGAGATTTTATTTGTGCAGTTTATCCAACTTGAAGGATAAGCTAGTTTCATTATCCTCCTTATCTATGTATATGTTCGCTGCATAAAACATCTCGACCCCTAAGAAAATCAACAAAAAGTAGCGTATGTCGCGTTTCGTATGTTGATATCCGGATAAAGTATCCGGATTTTAATTTATTTAATGGTTTCCATTTTTTACAGGCTAAGACCTAAGAAGATCTGATATTTTGAGATGTCCATGGTATTTAACTGGTAGAGCCGGCCTATTCATGCAACGAACTACGTGGCTCTATGGCACTGTTTAAGAAGAGTTATGTGACACCTTTAGCAATTTTCCTTCTACAGTATTAGGAGACGTTGCTTACACCTGTGGGTATTAATAGCGTTACGATATAACAAACATATGCATACGTATAGCAGATAGAGTAGCTCTCAGTCACTGGGCAAACAAACATAATAACAAGAACTGAAGTATGCTGTTAAAAAGCCATCTTATGATGATGAGGGAGATGACTCGCGGATTATGCAGCCGACCGACATTTATATTCCAGTGGCACTTTCATATTGGCATAACGTGGCCAGCCTAAAAATAGCTGTCGTATAAATTAAAAAATGGAATCACAAACAGATTAACACAGGCCAAGGTTACAGAATGATCGCTACTACGCCAAAATACCTTACTAACCTATAATTCTCATTTTCATTAGAGATGATGCTATCAGAGATAAGGAATCAATATACGGCAGATCCATGATGATTCTGCATTTTAATTACATGTTTTCTAGGTGATATTAATACATGGTATTTAATACGCTTGTGGGTGTAGCTTATTACTAGGAATGAAATATTTGATGCGGTAAATGCGTGAATATCGTCATTGGAATTTTGAAAGTACTGAATATTTAAAAACAAAAAATCATTATTGTAGATTTTCAACTAGGTCTATTAGTAATGTGCGTGGGTGATGCGGAAGAAATACAATATGTACATTGCTCTTGTATCTTTTGAGTTCATTGTCTGCGTTCGCGCGCAAAATTATTATTCAGATGCTATTTTTAAATATTTGCACGAAATATTAACAGTTTACCAGTCGATTGTCAACTTGTTTGTTTCTGTCAAAAGTTATGGACAAAGATAATAATCAGCGTATGCGGATTTGACGTGTTATGCCGCGGAAATTTACAGACGACATTCTAGTTTTCTCCTACTCGCCGCTAGATGACGATACATGTAGTGTCGTTACTAGTAATAGTAGTAATGCATTCAAAAAGGCAACAACCGCACAGCAGGGACCTCTCTCGCATATGCTGAAATGTGCGTGTTATCATTAATTCAACAAGTGCCGTTATCTCTAACATAAAAGGTACGAATGAATATATTGGCGATAAGGAGATATGTTATCATATTTTAGGCTGTCCGTATTGTACAATGAAGTGGCTGTTTAGAGGCCTACACATCTGAAATGACATTTTTATGAATAGATGCGATAAATTTGTGTGACAAATAGATCAGATTTTTTCATGAGTTTGATTGAATCTCCAGTTGTTCTTAAGCATTCCAGATTCGAACTCCGAACCCGTAAACTTTATAGTTCCCGCTAATAATGCTGTTACGATATTCAACTTGGATAGTGCACAGAAAATTTTGTTTATTGTAAATTTACGTTATTAGGCAGAATTAGGATCATTCTTCTAGCCTACTGAAGATTTTGTGATGTTGGTATGCTGACAAGATAGTATGTTTCTCTGAAATATGTATGTATATTTGGCACGCTCTTTTTATGGAATTGGAGGGCAAGCGAGCAAGTGGCTCACCTGATGGTATCAACCACTCACCGCCCATGAACACCGTGGTGCTTTGCCGTCCTTCAAAGAAGTGGGAGAGGAAAGGAAGGGGAAAGAGTCTTTGAAACCTCTATCACCGAACGCAACGCGGCACGAGCCACTTCGATCGTGGTATTTCACCCATTCGTGTAGCGAACTCCAAGACTCTACCACTGCTGTACCACTGACTATATCCTGTAGACTGTAGTATAGTATGGCTTGATGAATTGTAGTTTTAGAGTTGTGATGTGATTAGATCCGTGTTAACTTGACCATGAGAGCGACCTAATATGGACCTATATGACCTATACAAGAATTTCCATTAATAAATTTCTCTTCTTTCTTTCAATATTTTTATTGCTTAGAGTGCTGAGATTTTTATTTTTAGTTAAAAACTTCAAAATGTAGTTATAATAAAATATACTATAGGAATCGGTGGTCCAGTGGTCGAGCACCCCGCTTCTGAATCAACAGGTTGCGGGTTCAAATTCTGGCTCACACCAATGACTTTTCGAAAGTTATATGTGATACATATGGATGACTGAAATCTTTGTGCCCGGTGTATGGCAATAGGTTCGCCACCTATTCCATTTGGGACGTGAACATAACGGCGAGTCGAGGCTTAACAGCCACTGCCTACACCTTCGGGTAGAATAAACGTGAAGTTATTTTATATTATGTTGTAAATAAGCCGGAAGAAACAGACAAGAAATTCCATAATAAGTATGAATCACAATTGAAATACAAATTAGATTTTGGCCTGTAATATGAATTCTTATAACCATCAAGCTTAAATTGTTACGTACCTAATTCAATGTGATTTCGTTGTGTTAATCTGACCTTAAATAACATCACAATATTACATACCTACATAATGGTAATTCATTTATGATCCCCGAGCACGCCACTCTCCAGACAGAAAAAATATTATTGGTTCGGTACCGAAGGTACTTACATACTCTAAAAGAACACTCTAGTCAACACTCAGCTGTGATATTGATCGCATTAGTACGGACAAATTAGAAATACTGCGTCACCCTTTAAGTACAAAACTGCCCGTGTTTCTCGTAAATATGGTCGGGTTATATCAACATAACCAAGCGCAGTCCGCAAAATATTGGCTAAAAAAATGCATTTGTAGTCCAATAAAAAAGTTAAGTACCTAGTTGGAATAAATAACTACTGATAAATAATTATTTGGAAGCAGTATATAGGTGCTAACGTAAAATATTTTATTGATAGTGGTTAAACAATAGTGAGTCAGCAAGTGTTCTAAATAAGAAAATTTAAAAATGTAATGTTTTTTTTTGTAGAAATAAAGTATAGCAGAACTGCGAATTGGGATTTATGGCATTTTCGTTTTCTAAGTATATTAATTAATTATAAAAATAATAATTGCATTGTAGGTAGTTTTAATTATGTTCAATCTAACGTCTAACACCTTCGTAACAACGAAAACATCGTAGTGTAAATAAAAACATATGTACCGGACTGCCGGTATTTGTCTCGTAATGATATAAAATAATGTTACGTGTGTAAAATACAATTTTAATAAATATTACACGCAATTTACCAATAAAAAATAGTAATTAAAAAAACAGGTAAGGTCAGTTTAACAATGAAAGACTAGACTCTAACCATAAACAAAACATGGGCTCACTTAATGCGCTGAATACTAAAACTCACCTGTACGTTTACTCAGGTGTGGAGTATTTCTGCCGGTCTCTTCCTCTTCTACATCTACGTCGAATGAAAACGGAAAATTCTTCGTGGAGCCAACAAAACCGGTGGCCATAATAAAAACTCACATTGAACGCGTCGATACGTCAACAGCCCTCCAGCTGATCGAAATGACTGGAGCTGTAGTGTCTGTAGACTGGAGAACTAACTAACTGCGGTATGTGATTGTGAATCAGCTCAAAAAGCGCTTGACAGCGTATCGCCCAATCACTGTTATATGGTATATATTAAATCTTCATGTTTCATTGGTGGAAATTCTTTAATACTAACGCTGTTTTCAGCGATTTTCGTATACGAATTAAGATACGAAAACAACATCTACTGGTTTTTAAAAATTGTTTTAATTTTAGATATTACCATTGATAAAGATGTAACTTCACGACCATTGCCCGAAGGTGTTGGCAGAGGCACTTATGGCACGTCACAGTGTTTTTTTGTCCTATGTGGCGAGGATTTTGCCACTCATCAATATTTAACACACATAGCTAGTGGAAAAGCTCCAAAACATCATAGGTAGGGTATGTACCTGTTTAGTATGAAGGCCTTTAAATTAGAAGCGGGAAAGCTTATATAACTAACTCAATATGAAAATAGGCAGATATAGACATCTTGTCACTCTTTTAGTCCAGTCGATCATAGCAAAGGAATAAAAATACGTACTAACTGCGCAATGTAATCACCATTGCATATAATTTACGCCAGGTCCTTTGCCGGACAGGCAGAGAGAACAGAGCGACATAAGGCACGATTCTTAAAGACTTCACTCGCGACTTTGATAACTCTTGTCATACACGCTCGTCGATTTTTAAGGCTCCTGACATCACATTGAACGAGACCCTGAGAAGCTGGGTCTCGTTTAATTTGGACAGCGAAAGTGTGTCCTGTCCGTCCTCGATTCTTACATCTATCCAATTTTGCATTGCATATCGGCTTAGTCAATTTTGCATCATTCATTCTTTCTAGATATCCGAGCCATCGGAGCATACCCTTTCTTACTTTTAAACTGACACTCTCTTTCAGTCCAGCTCCCTTCCTTACCACCTTGTTTTCAACGCGATCAACAAGACTCACTCCGCCGCAGATTTTGCTCAATGCTCTCATTTCGACCGGGTTTATCCAAATGTCGCGCATACTCTGTCATACCCAACTCTCGCTTCCATGTGTTAGCGTTGGGATCAGTACCACAGTACAATTTCACACCTACTCCAGGTCTTCATCAACGTTATCCTTGCATTCGTTCTGGTTTCATCCCGTTCCATTTATATAATTATAACGTTTATTGGGTCTAGTTCAGTGAAATAAGAAAAATGATTGTTTTCTCATTAAAACTTTCCGTCTACCTTAAGAAACAAAAAAATAGCCAAATTAAACAAGCCGTTCTCGAGTTTTGCGCTCAGCAACAAACCAATTTTCTTTTTACTAGAATTACTTAGTGTGGAATTTTGACGGAAATTTCAATTGTCGGATATTTTCCTAACTGTCTACATCATGAGATAAGGGAACGATCTTAGAGACTGACATTCATACCGGTAGATAACCATTGATCAATATCTGACAGTAGGACATATTTGAGTGACATAAATGTCGTGTGATTATGGATATACCGTTGACCTATATGCTCCTGTATATTGAACTCAGTGGGATACCCATATTTATAATAACATCTTAAATCAATTTATTCTAAACATTACAGAGTCTGTGTAAAACAAAGTCGCTTTCCGCTGTCTGTCCTGTTATATCTTTGAAACTACTCAACGGATTGTGATTCGGAATTTTTAATAGATAAAAGGTGTCAACAGAGTGGTTTTTATCTACAATTCGTGTATGATATAGTAAAAACATGTGATGAATTCAAAATTACTTATTTATTAAGTATTTTGGTGCGGATTAAAGTTCGCCGGGTCAACTAATAATATTATAAATTTCATTTAATTAATTCATTAATATTAATCCCCGAATATCACGACACATCCTTAGCATTGAAGAATGTCCTAGTATGCAAGGCCTCTGAATGTTAAGTAGATAAATGGCAAGAGCCCAAAAGAAGGATTTAATACATACATATTTTCAAGCCTTTTTCTACCCGAAGTGTCCCAAAGGTGTAGGTAGCGGCTGGCGGCGTTAAGTCTCGACACACCGAATCGTTACGTCTCAAATGGTTGAGGTTGCAAAACCTATTGCCATACACTGGACAACAAGTTGTTAGTCCTCGATATTTATCACACTTTCGAAAAGAAATCCAAGAAATGATTGAAGCCAGAATCGATCTGACGACTTCTAAATCATAAACGGAGAACTCGATCACTGGACCACCGAGACTAATTAAATAAACCAAATAATATTCTTTGAAACTGTTGAAATCATCAAAGGCACAGCATAGAATTTCCTCCTGTTGCACTCGTCAAACATTTACCATGTACTGTAATGTCATTTTGTACAATTCACATTGTCTCCTTGACTATATTAAACAATATTTGTAAATTTACATATTTATAGGTATATACCAATTGAAAGCGCCTACTACTTTTAGTCTTGCTAATATGGATTAACATTTGGAAGGGAAGCGACTATTAAAAAAAGTAAGGCGCTGCGAAGCAACTAAAAATAAAACCTTTAACAGTTGTAAACCAAGATCTTGTCATGATATCCGAATTGATACATTTGAATTTATAATTTTCTATTGTGCTGAAAATGTTTTGTATAATATACGTCATTATTATTTAAAATAAAGAGGCAACTTCGAAATTATGACGAAGTGAACAATGATCTGTCTTATGTTGTTAATTGGTTCAATTTAAATAATTTAGTTTTAAATAAAAAGAAAAGAAAATATATGAAATTTACCACACCTACTGTGGAGCAGCTTGAAACCAATTTGTAAATAAATGGTGTAAGATTGGACCTCGATAAGTCGACCGTGTTCCTTAGAATCACTCTAGATGTAGGAGGGAATAGAGGATCGAGCCTCCGGAAACATCTCTCACCGAACGAAACGCGACGAGCCACTTCACGCCGATATCTGAGAGGTCGTAGTGTTTCACCGGTCGAGCCGGCTCATTCATGCAACGAACTGCAAGATTCTACCATTGTTCACTTACAACTCCATGAACTCAAATCAAGGTAGTTCATTCGATTTCAATTAATTCTACTCTTTTTCTAATACATAGACTTTCTTTAGCCAGCTGCTTCACCCTTCAATAGTTACTTTTGTATTAATGTTAATAATCGTTTATAAAGACTTCGTTTGAAAAAAGTACTTGGCACATGAGTGCAGTGGCAATTGCTTCCTTTGGAGGGAGGCACTTTCCTCAAGCGCTCGTGGTTTTCATTGTTTTTACTGTAATTAAACTAATATTTGTATTATGTAATTTACTATTTTTGAGTGTCCTGAGAAAATAAAATTATTTTTGGTTTATCATGAGCCATTGAAATGAGTCAAAAGATTATCGACTGTTTTACTATGTTTATTTCTTAGATTTTCGCGAATCACACTCATAACTTTAAAACAAATTTTATGGATTATATCGCATTTATTTAGAACCTATTTTTATTTATTTCCCGACGTTTCGAACTCTTTACAGGCTCGAACTTGTAAAAATGATCTCTGAATGATATAATCCATAAAATTTGTTTTAATATTATGTTTTACTTTGAATACGAAAAAATCATGATCTCAAAATAAAATCACAGAAATAATGGCAAAAAAGCTTTCAAAACTATAGAGCGTAGTTTACAATATCAACACAACAATTATTCTACTCTAAGTTGAAATATGTACTTTCCTAAACACTATATAAAATAAGTTCTGGAGGAAGATGTTAGGAGCCTTAAAAACTGATGAATGTGTAAGCATTGTGTCTTATGGCACTCTGTTGTCTCTGCTCATGTACTAGCCTATAAAACCGGGTTTAGTTTTACTAGGTTTTTAAAAACTTATATTGTTCATAAATTAGGCCTCCACTCCAAAAACTAATATTATCCAAAATAATTCACAATGAAGTTGCAGTGATTTGACAATTTCAAACTGTAGACAACAACTGGGAAAATTTAAAATGCAAATTGACTGTCTAACCAGATAATTTAATCAATAAAGATACACTTATAAATATCCCATGGAGTAATGAGTAGACATCTCACTTCTTAGCAGCTTGTTCATTAATGGGGTCAATCTTTGGCTCATCAAATTTGAAAGAGGGGAATGAGGTCATGTCAATTCCGGGACCACCACCGTATTGCTTCTCCAGTTTTTCCAATTCTGCTGTCATTTCCTTTTGGATTGCAGGACTTGCTTCCACAAGCTTGCCACCTCTGAAAACCATGAGCTGAATTAATTATTGGCCATGATGACAATTTTGATGTAACCATGGTATGGTATGGACCATGATAACATGGTAAAGAAAGAGTAGTTAATATATTAAAAATATTTGTTATTAGGGTTCCTACTAGAATCATTACTCAGTATAAAACAAAGTCGCTTTTCACTGTGTATCCCCTTACATGCCCAGACCTTTGAAATTACTCAATGGATTTTGATGTGGTTTTTTAAATAGATAGAGGGTGTTTGGTGGTTTTTATCTGCAAGTCATATAAATAATATAGCTTAGAAAAATTGATAATTTTCAAGATAAGTCACTTTAATTGTTAACACTGTAAGAATTACTTTTGATGCAGAACAATGTTCTTCTGGTCAGCTAGTTAATAATAAATTAATAAAAATAAAAAACTAGCATCTAATATTCTAAATAAGTGTGTGTGTAACATTAAATATATTTTTTATGCCTAAGAATATATATGTAAATCTATACCAACAACACTAACAACAGTGACAATTACTTAAAATATTTTAGACTATCTTACCAACTTTATTTGGATTGAGTTTCGGATAAAAAGTGATGAACACACATTGAAAAAAAAAGTAATTATTCCTATTATGATTAGTTTTTGATAAAATTTTATATTATTCACAAGTTATTTCAATTAGCATTAGAGACGCTTGAATATTAAATTTCCTGAGAATAGGCCCGTAGAAATAGGCCGTCCAGTTATACAATTAAGTTGAATGCAAAGTCAACTAGATTTGCTTACGAGCTCTTCTGCTTGTACTCTCTAATTTTGTCCAAAAATAGCTGTTGAATTGGGTCGGTTGCCTTTTGTGCAGCTGCTAAATTCCTGCTGATGATTACAGACGTCTTCATCACCTTCAAACTGCCCGTGACCCTTGAAGTGAGCATCTAAAACCAATATAACCTCTAAGACCAGTTACATAACTAGGAGTAACAAATTTGTTCCTACATATATATTTTAATCGTAGAACCTAAATTGAATTTCAAAAATATTTTATAGCATATGAAGAGATATAAGTATTTATGAATTAAATTACCTTTTTATATTTTTTCCACTTGTCTAAAATTATTTGACAACTGTGACACTGATTGATGGCAAGTTGATAAATGTTGACATTTGAGTGGATTTTTTTTTAATTTTTGTACCTTCAATTGAAAAAATTCAATCACAGTATAAAAATAGTAAAAAAAACTACAACAATTAATTAGATAATAACGGAATGGGAATATAGCATGAATTAGTTTCATTATAAAACAAAACATTGACTCGCCCAGTAAATATATATTCTCAGACCTAATAAAAACCACTTCTTTTTTAGCCAAAAATTGCGCCCTCTATGAAATTACTACATGCTTTGTTTATTTAGATTAATTAGTATCTGGTTTAATATTAGTTCCGCGGAATTTTTTTGTATAACTTCACGTCATTAATTTAACGGTCTCGGTGGTCCAGTGGTCCAATAGCCCGCTTCTGAATCAAGAAGTCGCGGGTTCGAATCCAGGCTTACACCAATGACTTTTAGAAATCCGTTTAGGAAGTATGTGATAAATATCGATAACTGAAAACTTTGTGGCCAGTATGGCAATAGGCTCACCGCCTATTCTATTTGGGACGTAAACATAACGGTGAGTCGAGGCTTAGCAGCCATTGCCTACAACATTGGGTAGAAAAGGCGTGAAGTTATCTATATTATGTTTTGTAATTAATTTATTTATCATTAAAAGTTGGAAATAAATAATCTTTAACTTGACTTGCCACATTCTTCTCCCCACTAATTCAGATACTTCCAGTGACAGAAAGTGGCTAAAGTCTCGTATCAGCTGAGATACGATGGCAGAAAAAAAATAGAAGTGAAGTTTGGCTGTCAGCTGTCGCCGTTGTCAAATATGTCAAATCAAAATTGCTCCGATTCGCTCGCGTCGGTGTTTTGATAAACATTTTAAGATATGTATTAAATGTAGTAAATACCATTATTCTACATGACCAGTAACGTATAAAATCCAACTCTGTACATTATTAAGCATGGAACGTGGAAAAATCCCCTCATCGGGCAGGGGTGGGAAAAGCAAGGCACCGCAACATCCACAAGATATTTTTGCTCTTGGTAGTAAGTCTACTGGGCTGGTGTCTCGTGATAATGAGAAGAGGAATATTCACAAACCTTCTAGCAGTGGTGAGGACAAATTGAATCATGCATAACGTTATTGCTGACATTTTAGAACTCAGTAAATATAATGATAACATTGATGATACACAGAAACGCCCTATATGAGCTTAAATTAATTCCAGCATCTTTAAAAGCATTAAAAATTCTTGTCATTTAATTTATACCTTCATTAAAAAAGTCGGACTTAAGAAACAATATTTATAGGTGTTGAGCGTAAACGAGAAACATCTGGTTTTGGCAGTCAACCGCCAAGCAAAAGATCTAGGATTGGTTCTCCTGCGGAAGCTGTTGGTGGGACATCTCTTGAAATCGACCCTGTGGATTTGGTTCCTAGTGTACTACATGCCTTAGATACACACAACTCTGATAAATTAGTAAGTATATAATTCTAGTTGGGTTAAAAATAAACCCAGTGCCAAGTACCCATGCTTAAATATGATTACACCATTTTTAAATATGTATTTATATTTTGTTTGCAATTTCAGTTGGGGCTCCTCACAGGCTCAATCCGTCTTCTGAAGTCCCAGCGTTCCAAACCAGATCCAATATTATGTATGGGCTTACTGTATCTTACAAAGATACGTCCCAATATGTTTGCACACGAAACTGTTACACAATGTCTCTGTACATTACTGAAGAGAGAGCAGGGAGCTGCATTCAAAAACAAGGGTAACCCATTAGTGTTCGTCCTGGCTTGCAATATGTTGTATGCTGGACATAGAGAAAGTCATAACTGGCCAGATATATTTATTAAGGTTTGTAAATATGATAAACTGATGAAACATTTATGGAATTACTATGGACCTTATAATTAACTACCTAGTTTACAATTTCATTATTCACACTACTTTAAAAGATATATCATCATTTTAGGTATATATAGAAGATGCACTGAATGAACGCTGTTGGGTTGAATGTTCCTGGTGCAAATGTTTTGTGGAAAATGTGGTGACAGCGTTCAGCACAAAACAACCACCACCACATCTGATACCTACTGATAACACACTTGGTAAGTCACCAATCATATTTCTTATTATATTGTTAAATCAATATTTTAAAATTTAAATTTTCCTACAAGCCCACAAGCATTTCTTCTGTTTCTTGAAATATACAATTATCTATTGCAGGCACCATGTCACCATCTGGATCTGGATCCCCACTGATGGGCAGTACTGAAGAGGAGACAACTGATAACACAGACCTTGAATATTCTGTGTTTCCTCGGTAACATTATTAGTTTCATCTCATTGGAATTTATACATATAAATGAAATTGAAGTGTCTGTATGTAATATTGAAAGAACTGCTTTCTAGTACATTGATATTAATATATAGATGGTACATTCATCGAAATTAGATCAAATTAGACATATTTTAATATTCTTCTCAGGTATTCAACTAGTTATGAAACAGTGGAGGCATTAGTACTGGAAGCTATCAAAGAGCAAATACAAAGGAGGTCTGCTGCTCCCGATGCTATTGGCAAAGGGTTTTTGAAGTTACTATCTGCTACATGTGGATTTCCGGAGGTAAATTTTGAATAATATTATTTTACCAAATAATTTTATCTGTTTATTTCTTAGATTTTCGCGAATCACACTCATAACATTGAAACAACTTTTTATGGATAAATAGAAAATAAGTTCTAAATAAACGCGATATAATCCATTAAAAGTTGTTTCAATCTTATAATTTTATCTGGTTTCTAGTTTCCATAACTGGCAAGTAAATAGAATGGTACAAAGCTTTTCACCGAATATTAATTTTCTGATATTATAGATAGATGTATAACTTTGGGTTCTGTCTGTAAATAAACAACCTTTTCAGATTTATCAGATTAAAACAACTGGACTTGCTTTGCAATTATTATCAAAAGGATGGCCTATTATTGTAGGCATCTTTAGATTCCGATCCTATAAACCAAATTACTGATCGTGTATTTGACATATCGTTGTGATTTACCGTGCCGTAGATCCGCATGATATCGGCGTCCCGGCTGGAGGCGTGGCTGCACTCGGGCAAGCTGTGGCGCTGCGCGCAGGAGCTGCTGGCCTACGTGTGCTGCAACCTGGAGGCGGCCGGCAGCGTGGCGGCGCGCGACCAGGAGGTGCTGTCGCAGCTGGCGCGGCTGCGCCTCAAGACCAAGCCGCTGCAGGCGGCCTACCACGCCTGCCTCAGGTACTCCGCGCTCACATGCGCACCTTCTACTTTCATTTTAGTTTGTAAATAGGTCTAATACGAGTGTCCGGTCCGCAGGGAGATAGTGGGCGCGAGTGCTGCCCTCCTGCGCAGCGTGGTGACCCACACGATCTACAACGAGCTGTCCAACGTGCGCTCGCCCAACAACATGGGCGTGCTGGCGGCGCTGGTGCAGGCGCAGCCCCACCACGTGCCCGCCGCCATGGCCGACACATACCTGGTGCGTCACGAAGCTCGTCTTAGAACTCCACTAGACATTAGTAATATTAATAACGGTAGAAATTGAATATCTATAATGTTTCGTAATATCCTGTGCAAGAAATTAAAAGAATTAATTTTCATTTGGCAATGCACTTGTAATGCCCCGGTTCCCATTATGACCGTATGCGGTGTGGCCTGTGCAGGAGCTGATCCTGCGGCCCGAGGACTACCTGCGGTCGCTGCGCACGCTGACCCGCGAGGTGGTGCGCGCGGCGCGGGCCGACGCGCAGGCCCTGCTGCCGCTGGCGCGCGCCCTGGCGCAGCCCCCGCCCCACGAGCCCGCGCACGAGGTATGGACACCTCCACACCGCACCACACCACACCGCACCACACCGCACCACACCGCACCACACCGCACCACACCGCACCACACCGCACCACACCGCACCACACCGCACCACACCGCACCACACCGCACCACACCACACCACACCGCACCGCACCGCACCACACCACACCACACTCTGCGCACACGGACATTACTCAACATTGTCTGTCATCGGCAGATACGAGAGCGCGCGTTCAGCTCCCTGGCGGACCTGTTCTGCTGCTGCTGCCTGGTGACGGCGTCGCACAGCAAGCACCTGCCCGAGTACAAGCAGCAGATCTGCGTGATACAGGCGGCGGCGCTGGGCTGGCTTCTGGACACCGCCATGCCCATCTACAGACCCTCCAGGCACGACTACCAGCACGCACTCAACAAGGTAATAGATTCATACCGGTCCGACTGAGAGACTGGTGTACTGAATTCATTGATTTACTTATTTATTTTATTAGCGATCCAAAATCGCGTTTCCATCAATACTTTCACAATTGCTACTAAATATACGAGTCTTGATATAATTATTCCTATTTATTTGTAGATAATGTTCGTGGAGCCGGCAGAGTCTTACAGCAAGGTGGACAACTGGCCTCCGGAGTCAGAGCGACCTGGCACCTACCGACTTTGCTGTGAAGCACCTCTGCCGCAGAACACGCTGCTCAGAGTCATATATATTGGACTTTCTAAGGTTGTTTGTTATTCTTACTCTATTATCAAATCTATCCATGGAAATTTTTAAATTCGGCATATTCATACGTGTGATAATTTGTAAATTCTTAGCATAAAGTTCCTGATTTGTTTGTTTGAAGATTAGTTATAAAGAAGCATCTATTATCATGCTGACGCCCTAATAAACACTTAACTGATGTAATTCCCCACAGGAAATCCCAGTCTCCTCAGCAGAAGTGTTTGAGCTGGTTGAACAACTAGTTCGAAGAGCGTGTGCCCTGCCAGCTGACGACAATCCCTTACAAGTAGATAAATTAGAAGTAGCTGATTATATCTTTCAGCTATGCCAATTCCATCCACCAGATAATATCACATTACCAGCAGGGTAAGTTAATTATGTTATTTATTTGCTTATCTCGCTTAAAAACAGTCTCGGTGGCGCAGTGGTCGAGCACACGGCTTCTGATCCAGAGGTCCGGGTTCGATTCCAGACACTGGCTCACACCAAAGACTTTTCGAAATTGTTTTCGAAAGTTACGAGTATGTGTGATAAATAAAAAACTTGTGATGAAAACTTTGTGCCCGGTCTGGCAATACGTTCGCCACCTATTCCATTTGGGACGTAAACATAACGGCGAGACGAGGCTTAACAGAAGCTGCCTACACCTTCGGGTAACAAAAGGCGTGAAGTTATGTTATGTTATTTGCTTATCGTAACACAGTATCTTGCCATAAATTTCGACTAATGCATTTGAAACAGTGCCTCACTCAATTTTGTGAGATTTTTTCTCATAAAAATATGTTTTTATAATTATTACATAAAAAATAAAAAATAAAATCTGGTTGCCTGTAAAGTCGGTTTTACGGGCGAAGATTTTACGTGACAACGTCTTTTTCTCGGTAGAATATTTATTGATATGAATATAATTAAGTTGAAGGCATTTGCTCGTCCGTTTCCATTGTTTTGAGAGTGGTGATTCCTGTTGAACATTTGAAATTGAATGGATGAATTTTTAATTTTAAAGAATCAATTTGAAAATCAAAACACTTATTCAGATCGAAGGTTCAAATTTTTGCTAAATAAATTTGAAATTAATTAAAATTTGTAATTGTAAATGATGAAGTTGAAAATTAAAACATTTACTTAAATTAGATGTTAAAATTCTTGCTCAACACAGTTTAAATCAAGTTTTCTTATATCTGCCACTTTTTCTTAATATTTGTAATTTTAAAGAATCAATTCGAAAATCAAAACATTTATTCAGATCGAAGGTTCAAATTTTTGCTAAATAAATTTGAAATTAATGAAAATTTGTAAAATAATAATTAATTAATTAATTAATTTTAAACTAATAATTTACTTAACACTATCAACATTTATCAATAGTATGACATTGACATATGGCATTCGGCGGGCCTCTCTCTCGTTCGGTGACTCATCGTAACGTTACCGAGCGTTACACTTTTTCATAAGTGACTCCCAGCCGCAACCTAATTTAAGACGTTGTCACGTCAAAAACATAGAATTGTGGTATAGTTAGCGCATATATTGCTGAAATTAAACATTGACAACATAACAAATATACAATTGTTTCCTGCTGGAGTATCACAGGGTAACATATTTGGTCCAAGAATAAACACAAATGTTAAACTAGATTTCACACATTTATGTTCTGTTACATTTATATGAGATATTTTTAGGTATTTAACAGACACCTTTTTAAGTATCATCATTACATAGTATAAAACAAAGTCGCTTTCCACTATCTGTCCCCTAATATGCTGAGATCTTTGAAACTCCGCAACGGATTTCAATGTGTTTTCATAATAGATAGCGGGTGTAAACGGGATGGTTTGCATGTATACTTTAGTTATAATGTAGTAAAAATAATAGTTTAAAAAAACTAAAAAACACGCTTTTTATAGAAAACCGAACTAAAAAATAGAAAATAAATTTTAATGAATTTAAATTAAGAAAATAGTGTTAAAAATTTCAATGAATATAAATTAAAAAAAGCGTGGGGTGCATGGTGTCAATAGTTATAAATACTTTATTGACAGATATGAGTAGAGTGATTATCATTTCGATAATATCATAAAAAGCACCCCACGCTTTTTTAAATTTATATTCATTGAAATTTTAAACACTATTTTCTTAATTTAAATTCATTAAAATTTATTTTCTATTTTTTAGTTCGGTTTTCTATAAAAAGCGTGTTTTTTAGTTTTTTTAAACTATTATTTATTTTATATTTTTTAGTTCGGTTTTCTATAACAAGCGCGTTTCTTAGTTTCGAATTTGAGGAATAGCGCCATCTGTGACTTATACAAGGAACTCGTTTCAAGTTGATAACGTAAACTTTCCGCTGATTGCCACTAGATGGTGCGATTTGTGAACTATGAAGACTAAAAAAGAAGTCGGTTACAAACAAACCTACAAACATACAAACATACAGGTGAAGCTAATAAAAAGCTAATAAAAATGGATAATTTCCGAGATTTAGCTTAACTTATTTATTCAGTTTAGCTCTTGTACAGACACATATGAAGGTCACTTTTTTTTTACTTCCGCCAATTCGATTACTCTCGCACTGAGAAGAATTGGCAAGAAACTCAGGGAGGTTTTGTTTATTTTTATTATTATTTACTCGACAGTACTATGCACTAATAATACAAATGAATAGAAAATACAGAGAGCAAAATGAGGTCTCTCACGTCAAACTTTGGTAACACTAACACAGTACTTTAAATAAAAGGTCTTTGGACACTTGAACAGACCGGACCCCACAAACAGCACCCGTTCACGAGTATGACGCATATCTCAGCCATCGCCTCCCTCACCATATTTTAGGGAAGGTGGCGACCTGATCAACGACGCCGCTGTAAGCAAAGACCTTTCAGTGAGCATGACATATTCAAGAAACCAGACAAAACAAAACCTAGTAAGTTTGCCCAGTGAGAAACGTCATACCGCACCCAATCCTATTAATTAACAGCAATGTTACAAGTGTAAGTAGTAATGAGCGGCTTATTTAAAATCATTGTCGTCCTCCAAAAAATCGTTGATACTATAGTAAGCTTTGCTGATGAGACATCTTTTAACATACGCCTTAAATTTAGTAAACGGCATCTTAATTACATTTTCAGGAATCTTATTAAAGAAACGTACACAATTACCAATAAACGAGTTATTAACTTTTTTCAGACGGAAAAACGGCGTAGCAAGTTTATTTTTATTTCTTGTATTAAATGAGTGCATATCACAATTTTTAGAAAAAAGATGAATGTTTTTCTTAACATGAAGAATATTATCTAATACGTATTGCGAGGCAACGGTGAGAATATTACTTTCTTTGAATTTTTCTCTTAGTGATGCGCGAGATTTCATTTGATAGATAGCTCTTACTGCACGTTTTTGTAAGATAAAGATTGTTTGTATGTCAGCTGCTCTGCCCCACAGCAATAATCCATAGGACATAACACTATGAAAATAACTAAAGTAAACAAGCCTGGCCGTTTCAACGTCTGTAAATTGACGAATTTTTTTGACTGCATATGCAGCTGAACTAAGCCTGCTTGATATGGGGTCCCCATTGTAGCTTACTATCTAATGTTGTAACCAGGAAGATTGTACTATCTTCAAAAAATAAGTTTTCATCCTGGATTTTAACATAAGCATTATTAGTTTGCCTTACATTTGGTAACATAAGTTTAATCCATTTCGTTTTCTTGGCATTCAACAGTAGATTGTTAACATTAAACCAGTCTACAATAGTTACCAACGCGGCATTAACTTTGTCATAATTATCTTCTTTCCTACCTATATTAAATATGAGTGATGTATCATCCGCAAATAACACAATATCGTGTTTCTCCTTCACAAGATGAGGCAGATCGTTAATGTAGACTAGAAACAGGAAAGGACCTAATATAGAACCCTGGGGAACACCCATAGCAACAGGAGATCTGGATGATTGTACTCTGTTTATTTCTACTCGCTGAGTTCTGTTTGATAAGTACGATACGACTAGATTTAAGGCACAGTTTCTTATGCTATAGTGGCTTAATTTACGAGCTAAAGTTACATGATCGACACAGTCAAACGCTTTAGATAAATCGCAAAAGACTCCTACTGCGTCCATAGACCTCTCTCATGCGTTAAATATATTTTGTAACAATTTGATACCAGCGTCAGTTGTGGATCGGCCTTTAGTGAATCCAAACTGACTATTATGTAAGAGTTTATTGGTGCCAAAGTGAGTTAAGAGCTGGTTCAAAATTATCTTCTCGAAGATTCTACTCAGGGTAGGAAGAATAGATATAGGCCTGACGCTGGCAGAACGCTATGTGATAAATCAGGGTACTGCATTATTAAACACCTTCAAAATGTCTACAGAAACGTCCGCGGTGGTGTCGGGATAACCCACAATGACCAACTACTGCTGCTGGGTCAACTAGTATATAATATAATTGTGTAGGTACACGCCTCCGCCCCTGGCCATCACGTCGCTGTACTGGCGCGGCTGGCTGCTGCTGGGTCAACTAGTATATAATATAGTTGTGTAGGTACACGCCTCCGCCCCTGGCCATCACGTCGCTGTACTGGCGCGGCTGGCTGCTGCTGGGTCAACTAGTATATAATATAGTTGTGTAGGTACACGCCTCCGCCCCTGGCCATCACGTCGCTGTACTGGCGCGGCTGGCTGCTGCTGGGTCAACTAGTATATAATATAGTTGTGTAGGTACACGCCTCCGCCCCTGGCCATCACGTCGCTGTACTGGCGCGGCTGGCTGCTGCTGGGTCAACTAGTATATAATATAGTTGTGTAGGTACACGCCTCCGCCCCTGGCCATCACGTCGCTGTACTGGCGCGGCTGGCTGCTGCTGGGTCAACTAGTATATAATATAGTTGTGTAGGTACACGCCTCCGCCCCTGGCCATCACGTCGCTGTACTGGCGCGGCTGGCTGCTGCTGGGTCAACTAGTATATAATATAGTTGTGTAGGTACACGCCTCCGCCCCTGGCCATCACGTCGCTGTACTGGCGCGGCTGGCTGCTGCTGGGTCAACTAGTATATAATATAGTTGTGTAGGTACACGCCTCCGCCCCTGGCCATCACGTCGCTGTACTGGCGCGGCTGGCTGCTGCTGGGTCAACTAGTATATAATATAGTTGTGTAGGTACACGCCTCCGCCCCTGGCCATCACGTCGCTGTACTGGCGCGGCTGGCTGCTGCTGGGTCAACTAGTATATAATATAGTTGTGTAGGTACACGCCTCCGCCCCTGGCCATCACGTCGCTGTACTGGCGCGGCTGGCTGCTGCTGGGTCAACTAGTATATAATATAGTTGTGTAGGTACACGCCTCCGCCCCTGGCCATCACGTCGCTGTACTGGCGCGGCTGGCTGCTGCTGGGTCAACTAGTATATAATATAGTTGTGTAGGTACACGCCTCCGCCCCTGGCCATCACGTCGCTGTACTGGCGCGGCTGGCTGCTGCTGGCCATGCTGGCGGCGCACAACCCGCACGACTTCGCCGAGCGCGCCGCTGCCACCTACCCCACGCTGCGCGCTCTCATAGAGACCTGCATCACCAAGTTAGTGTAGCTGATGTGGTTTGACTATTATGTCTGGAGATACATAGGCGGCTAGATAATCTATAGAATTTAGTTGTCAGTGTAAGCTTGTGAACTGTTCACGAGTATAATATCAGGAATCATGATTTCTAGAAGTGTGCCAGATAAAATAGAGAAGCGAGAGAGTGAGTATTGTAAATACTGTGGTGCTTGCGTTTCTCTGGACATTACAATATAAAAAAATAAAAAAAAACGGCTTATATCGCTCTTGTTTTGCTAAAAAGTAGTTTAATTCACGATAGGAGCTAAGATTCTCTTTTTAATGTCCTTCAATGCTAACTATAAGCGATGTAATGTCAATGCGGTGGCGCAGCAAACCCAGCATCGAGTGGAACGTGAGCTCGGCTGCAGAAGCAGAGCGAGCGGAAGCGGAGCGCAGCGCCGTGCTGCAGCTGGAGACGCACCTGGCGGCCGCCAGCAACGCCAAGCTGCCCGTCACCGAGCACACCTCGCGCCTGCTCACCCAGGTCTGCCCCAGTACTACTTCACTTAATAAGCGAACAGACAGGACTATCGTTACTGGTGTGGTCGATTTCAGAGGTCTTTAATTCCATTGATACGTTTCGAAAACAAAAATCGAGTAATGTCTACATAAAATATATAAATGTGGCTATAAAATATAATTTATTTAAAAAAAAAATATTGAAGCGAAATCGTAAAAGTGCTAAAAGTCTCGAAGTTATATGTGCAAATAAAAATTTGTCCGACCGTAGTTAACGACCCTGGAACCTCTCGGACCGGCGCGCAAGCCCCCGCAGTCGATCATCGAGACGCTGCAAGCGATGTCGTCTCAGATGCGGTTGGGCAAGCTGCTGTGCCGGCAGCCCGCCCTGCTGCTCAGCCTCGTGGAGCGACACGGCACGCGCCGCGCCATGCCCTGGCTGCATCAGCTGCTCCGGCACGATCAGCTAGAGCTGAACGTGCTGCCGGTGCAGTGCCTGTGCGAGTTCCTGTCGGCGGGCGGCGCGGGGGGCGCGGGGGGCGCGGGCGGCGCGGGGGGCGAGGTGGGCAAGGCGGGCGAGCTGTGCGCGCACCTGCGGCGCACCGTGCGCGAGTCGGAGCCGGGCGCGCGCGCCGTGCTGGACTACTACCTCACGCGCCTGGCGCACTCGCACGCGCCCACCCGCGCCAGCGCCAACAGGGTGCGCCCTTCATTATATCACTCGCTATTATAACATTTAGACATTTACTTTTTCTAATTTGTATGTCTAATCGCCAGGGTCTTAAACTGGTGCTGTCACAGTCGTCTGACGACACTGGAGAAATGGACTACAACACTGAAGTTAGCCCTGAGTAAGTTAACTCAGTCGACTTAGTAATAAGTGATGATCAGTCCTTATTATAGACCACTAGGTATTGTCAAACGACCGGACGTTATTTAATCGAAAAGATAAAAACAGAAAAAATAATTACTATATGAAACCTCCACCGTCGTGTGATGTAAGTGTGAAGCGGGTTGGGTCGTGCGGCAGGTCGTGGCTGGAGCTGGTGTGGGGCCTGCAGCACTGGGAGGTGGTGCGCGAGGACGTGGTGGCGCGCGTGCGGGCCGCCTGCCGCGTGGAGTGCGTGCCGCGCCACGTGGCGGCCTACGTGCAGTTCCTGGCGCGCGTGGTGCGCGCCGCGCCGCAGGCCGACCACACGGCGCTGGCGCTGGAGCTGGGCCAGGTGCTCATGGAGCGCAGCACGCTCATGGCCAGCGTGCTGGGCACGGGCGAGCGCGACCGCCCCGACCAGCACAAGGCGCTCTACGCGCTCACCACCATCCTGTACACGCACCTGCAGAAGGTATTCACACACGATAAAAGTGAAACTTCAGTAAATCAATATACTATGTATAGCACTTATTACATAGTATAAAACAAAGTTACATTCCTCTGTCTGTCCCCTTATATGCTTATATCTTTAAAACTACGCAACGGATTTTAGTGCGGTTTTTTTTAATAGTTAGAGTGTGTCAACGGGGTGATTTTGATCTATAATTCATATATGATGTTGTAAAGAAAAAATATAATTTTTGAGATTTAGCACTTTATTTGAAAACGCTGGCTAAACCCTATGTGATAGAGCAAAACAATGTTTTACACCTTTAGAAGGTCTACAAAAATGTCCGCGAGGGCATATGTGCAATGACCATTTTTATTTCTTTACTTTTTACGAGAAATAATGACTCATTTACGAAGCTATTTGAAACATTACAGCATTAATTTTCATCCAATTAAGTGTCTTAAATAGATTGTGTTTTTAATATATGTGAATATGGCCCTTTACAGCATGTAATTTAAACGAAGATTTAGGAATATATTGTAGGAACAAAGTTCGCCGGGTCAGCTAGTATATATATATATAATATAATTCATTAATTTTCATCCAATTAAGTGTCTTAAATAAATTGTGTTTTTAATATAGGTCAATATAGCCCTTTACAGCATGTAATTTAAACGAATATTTAGGAATATATTGTAGGAACAAAGTTCGCCGGGTCAGCTAGTATATATATATATAATATAATCCATGATCAGTTAAAATAAAAATCAAATTTATTAATTGAAAAAAAAAATCTGGTTGCCTGTAAAGTCGGTTTTACGGGCGAAGATTTTACGTGACAACGTCTTTTTCTCGGTAGAATATTTATTGATATGAATATAATTAAGTTGAAGGCATTTGCTCGTCCGTTTCCATTGTTTTGAGAGTGGTGATTCCTGTTGAACATTTGAAATTGAATGGATGAATTTTTAATTTTAAAGAATCAATTTGAAAATCAAAACACTTATTCAGATCGAAGGTTCAAATTTTTGCTAAATAAATTTGAAATTAATTAAAATTTGTAATTGTAAATGATGAAGTTGAAAATTAAAACATTTACTTAAATTAGATGTTAAAATTCTTGCTCAACACAGTTTAAATCAAGTTTTCTTATATCTGCCACTTTTTCTTAATATTTGTAATTTTAAAGAATCAATTCGAAAATCAAAACATTTATTCAGATCGAAGGTTCAAATTTTTGCTAAATAAATTTGAAATTAATGAAAATTTGTAAAATAATAATTAATTAATTAATTAATTTTAAACTAATAATTTACTTAACACTATCAACATTTATCAATAGTATGACATAACCTATAAACTCAGTTTCTCAACTTTTGTGTCAATCTAACAATTAATCAATCAATCATAGTTTACGATAATGAAATATCAGTGTACAATTATTTACCTTTATTGTTGTAGTTGTTGTAAATGACGAATCTAAGCACTCCACATTTTCACTACAGACACAGCTGACGATACTTTAACCACACGTGTGAACTTGTATTATGACGCTTTCTTGTTTTTCCAACGCCAAGAACGTTCGAGAAAGACAAAGACAGAGACACAAGCATGCGCCGATTCAATGCGCCTAATTCTCTAGTGCTGCGCGCGCGGCAGACCGATCATAGTTGAGTGGGAGAGAGACGCAAGGCATTCGGCGGGCCTCTCTCTCGTTCGGTGACTCATCGTAACGTTACCGAGCGTTACACTTTTTCATAAGTGACTCCCAGCCGCAACCTAATTTAAGACGTTGTCACGTCAATATTAATTTATACTTAAAACAGGATTAAAAAAATCTGGTTGCCTGTAAAGTCGGTTTTACGGGCGAAGATTTTACGTGACAACGTCTTTTTCTCGGTAGAATATTTATTGATATGAATATAATTAAGTTGAAGGCATTTGCTCGTCCGTTTCCATTGTTTTGAGAGTGGTGATTCCTGTTGAACATTTGAAATTGAATGGATGAATTTTTAATTTTAAAGAATCAATTTGAAAATCAAAACACTTATTCAGATCGAAGGTTCAAATTTTTGCTAAATAAATTTGAAATTAATTAAAATTTGTAATTGTAAATGATGAAGTTGAAAATTAAAACATTTACTTAAATTAGATGTTAAAATTCTTGCTCAACACAGTTTAAATCAAGTTTTCTTATATCTGCCACTTTTTCTTAATATTTGTAATTTTAAAGAATCAATTCGAAAATCAAAACATTTATTCAGATCGAAGGTTCAAATTTTTGCTAAATAAATTTGAAATTAATGAAAATTTGTAAAATAATAATTAATTAATTAATTAATTTTAAACTAATAATTTACTTAACACTATCAACATTTATCAATAGTATGACATAACCTATAAACTCAGTTTCTCAACTTTTGTGTCAATCTAACAATTAATCAATCAATCATAGTTTACGATAATGAAATATCAGTGTACAATTATTTACCTTTATTGTTGTAGTTGTTGTAAATGACGAATCTAAGCACTCCACATTTTCACTACAGACACAGCTGACGATACTTTAACCACACGTGTGAACTTGTATTATGACGCTTTCTTGTTTTTCCAACGCCAAGAACGTTCGAGAAAGACAAAGACAGAGACACAAGCATGCGCCGATTCAATGCGCCTAATTCTCTAGTGCTGCGCGCGCGGCAGACCGATCATAGTTGAGTGGGAGAGAGACGCAAGGCATTCGGCGGGCCTCTCTCTCGTTCGGTGACTCATCGTAACGTTACCGAGCGTTACACTTTTTCATAAGTGACTCCCAGCCGCAACCTAATTTAAGACGTTGTCACGTCAATATTAATTTATACTTAAAACAGGATTAAAAAAATCTGGTTGCCTGTAAAGTCGGTTTTACGGGCGAAGATTTTACGTGACAACGTCTTTTTCTCGGTAGAATATTTATTGATATGAATATAATTAAGTTGAAGGCATTTGCTCGTCCGTTTCCATTGTTTTGAGAGTGGTGATTCCTGTTGAACATTTGAAATTGAATGGATGAATTTTTAATTTTAAAGAATCAATTTGAAAATCAAAACACTTATTCAGATCGAAGGTTCAAATTTTTGCTAAATAAATTTGAAATTAATTAAAATTTGTAATTGTAAATGATGAAGTTGAAAATTAAAACATTTACTTAAATTAGATGTTAAAATTCTTGCTCAACACAGTTTAAATCAAGTTTTCTTATATCTGCCACTTTTTCTTAATATTTGTAATTTTAAAGAATCAATTCGAAAATCAAAACATTTATTCAGATCGAAGGTTCAAATTTTTGCTAAATAAATTTGAAATTAATGAAAATTTGTAAAATAATAATTAATTAATTAATTAATTTTAAACTAATAATTTACTTAACACTATCAACATTTATCAATAGTATGACATAACCTATAAACTCAGTTTCTCAACTTTTGTGTCAATCTAACAATTAATCAATCAATCATAGTTTACGATAATGAAATATCAGTGTACAATTATTTACCTTTATTGTTGTAGTTGTTGTAAATGACGAATCTAAGCACTCCACATTTTCACTACAGACACAGCTGACGATACTTTAACCACACGTGTGAACTTGTATTATGACGCTTTCTTGTTTTTCCAACGCCAAGAACGTTCGAGAAAGACAAAGACAGAGACACAAGCATGCGCCGATTCAATGCGCCTAATTCTCTAGTGCTGCGCGCGCGGCAGACCGATCATAGTTGAGTGGGAGAGAGACGCAAGGCATTCGGCGGGCCTCTCTCTCGTTCGGTGACTCATCGTAACGTTACCGAGCGTTACACTTTTTCATAAGTGACTCCCAGCCGCAACCTAATTTAAGACGTTGTCACGTCAAAATATTTACACTTACCATTTATTACATCATCAGTACATTTATATTTGAACATCTATTCTGATTGTTCAGTAATTGTTTTTTACGTGTACGAAACTCGGGACTGCGTACTGTTGAACTTTTTCCTGGATTTTTTTTCGTTTTAATTTTATTTTCATTTTTTTGCGAACGAACTAAAGTAATACTGGCTCATGGCTGACACAAATATTTAAAAGCAACTTGTTCAATCGTTATAACTATTGATAATTATTAATTTAGTTCATAGATGTCGCTAAATCTTAAATAAAGTTGAGGAAGTCGTTCAAATCTACAATGGTAATCTGTGTAGTAGAAATTTTCATAGTTAGTTATTATATGTACGGGTAATTAACGGTCACTTCAACTACCATCCGTAGCCTAGTGGATACGCCGCTTCGAACATCCATTGTGACATCGAGGCTGAGTTGAGCCGTTGGATGTTTTTGTGATTATAAAAATTGTTTTTACACAGTATGTCAATGTAGAAACTGAAATTCCAAAAAACAAAGAGGAGAGACCGATAATATAAAATAAAAATAGTATGTATATTTCTGTCTCATTCTTTCCTGGATTCATCCTACACATTTTTGTATTTGTGTCTCTTACCTGTCGTTTTTACTGGTTCATCCGGGTTGAAATCACAACGATTCTAAAGAAGTTTCACCTCAAAAAATATGTTGCTTGTTTTATGCATTGGCCATTTCAACAATAAATGTTTTAATTGGCCATTTTAACATGTCTTTATAGGTCCCATAGCGGTAATACCGTAATACCGAAACAGACCGACTCATGGACCACGTTCAAACGGCTGCAGATTCCGTACTTCAACAGGTCCCATCCGCGGAAATCGTTATTCTGGGCGATTTCAATGCCCACCACGTCGATTGGCTTGGATCTCGCACCACCGACCACGCGGGTAGATCTGTTCATGACTTTGCTCTAGCATATGATCTAACACAACTGGTTACCGCACCCACGCGAATCCCAGATGTTGATAATCATATACCTTCCCTGTTGGATCTTCTGCTGACCTCCCATCCGGACAGATATGTGGTTTCTGTAGACGCCCCATTGGGTTCTTCGGACCACTGTCTGATAAGGAGTACGGTGCCACTCACGTGCCCACTTCGACCGCACATTGCGAGTCGCCGCCGTGTGTGGCACTATAGGTCAGCGGACTGGGATGGGATGCGAAATTTCTTCGCATCTTACCCATGGGGGCAAGTTTGCTTCTCGCCGGATGATCCTGACGTCGTTGCCGACTCTGTTGCTGACGTGGTACTGCAGGGAATGGAGCTCTTTGTTCCATCCTCAGTGGTGCCAATCGGCGGCAGATCCCAGCCCTGGTTTGATCGCTCATGCAAAACGGCATTACGTTTTAAGCATGAGTGTTATCAAGCCTGGGCAAAAGCAGTGGCGTCCCAGGACTCTGACACCGGCCCTCTTAAGAAGAAGTACAACCTTGCCTCCAGGTCCTTCAAAAGAGTTATAGCCGTAGCAAAGTCTCAGTACATAGGCAAAATTGGCGAGAAACTAGTTCGCCTTCCCTCGGGAACCCGTGCGTTCTGGTCGCTCGCCAAGGCTGTTCTTGGGAATTTTTGTAAGCCGTCTCTTCCACCGTTGCACCGGGAGGACCAGTCACTAGCCCACGACGCAAAAGAGAAAGCCGACCTTCTTGGCACTCTTTTTGCGTCCAACTCGACTTTGGACGATATGGGTAACATCGCACCGACTATTCCACATTGCGGTCACGCCATGCCGGAGGCTCGTTTCCGGCAAAGTACTGTGCGACGCATACTTCTATCCCTCGATGTCCACAAGTCGAGTGGGCCTGACGGAATCCCAGCAATAGTGCTGAAGACGTGTGCTCCAGAGTTGGCACCGGTTCTAACGCGTCTTTTCCGGTACTCCTACTCTCTCGGCGCTGTGCCAGCATCATGGAAGGTTGCTTTAGTCCATCCGATCCCTAAAAAAGGTGACCGCTCAGATCCGTCCAACTACAGACCTATCGCCATCACCTCCCTATTCTCCAAAATAATGGAAACACTCATCAACCGCCAGCTCCTTAAGTATCTAGAAGAGCACCAGTTGATAAGTGACCGTCAGTACGGATTCCGTCAAGGTCGCTCAGCTGGTGATCTTTTAGCGTACTTAACCCATCGGTGGGCGGAAGCGGTTGAGAGTAAAGGAGAGGCGCTGGCCGTTAGTTTGGACGTAGCGAAGGCCTTTGATCGGGTTTGGCACAAAGCACTTCTTTCGAAGCTTCCATGTTATGGGCTTCCCGAGAAATTATGCGATTGGGTTTCCAGCTTTCTCACGGCTCGGAGCATTAAAGTTGTTGTCGACGGGTCATGCTCCGACTTAAAACCTGTGAATGCTGGAGTCCCCCAGGGCTGTGTGCTATCCCCTACGCTGTTTCTTCTGCATATCAATGACATGCTGCTTAGCAGCAATCTTCATTGTTATGCAGATGACAGTACCGGGGATGCCTTATATACCGGCCACCCGCGTATTTCTCGGGAAAACGTCGAGGAGCACCGGAATAAACTTGTGTCTGAAATCGAAACTCTGCTTAGTCAGGTTTCGGAATGGGGCCGACTAAACTTAGTCCAATTCAACCCTAAGAAGACACAGGTTTGCGCGTTTACCGCTAAAAAGACACCCTTTGTCGTAGCTCCCTGTTTTGAGAGCACTCCCTTACCCGCCTCAGCCGCTATCGGAATTCTTGGTGTCGACTTGTCGAGTGACGTCCAGTTCCGCGGTCATCTGGAGGGCAAGGCCAAATTGGCTTCCAAAAAGCTTGGTGTGCTCAATAGAGCGGGACAGTATTTCACGTCAGGTCATCGCCTGCAACTTTACAAGGCGCAGGTCCGTCCTCACGTGGAATACTGTTCACATCTTTGGGCGGGGGCACCCCAGTACCAGCTTACTCCATTTGACCGCATCCAACGACGCGCGGTTAGGCTTGTCGACAACCAAGCTCTTACTGATCGGCTTGATCCTCTGGCGTTGCGGAGAGAGGTGGCATCTCTATGTATCCTCTACCGCATATACCACGGGGAGTGCTCTGAGGAATTGTTCGGATTAATACCGCCAGCTGATTTCCGCCACCGTTCGACGCGCCAACGCTACCACCCGCATTGGCTGAATGGTTGGCGGTCGACAACAGTGCGTTTTAACAGGCACTTCTTGCCACGCACTGTTCCTTCATGGAACCAGTTGCCGGCGACGGTATTTCCGGACCGCTACGACCTAGGAACCTTCAAGAAACGAGCCTATTCCCATCTGAAAGGGCGGCAACGCTGATGTGATGCCCCTGGTATTGCAGACGCCATGGGCGGCGGTGATTGCTTTCCATCAGGTGACCCGCAAGCTCGTTTGCCCCTTATCCCATAAAAAAAAAAAAAAAAAAAAAAAAAAAAAAAACAATAAATCTTGAATTAGGTCAAAATTTCTTATATCTGAATAAAACTAGTTTGTAATTTGTTTCTAGATTCGGTCAACCAACGTAACTCCGGCCGAGAACCAGCTGGGTGAAAGGGTAATCGTCCAGTGGCCGAGCGGACGTGTCGCCACCATGCACCTGCTGCTGGCGCACGCCTACCTCAAGCTGCTGTGCTGCGGACCCTCTATATGTTTGTATCAGCGTCATCACCTGATTTAGTATTTTTATTAAGATTTATTCCGATATCATTATTTGACGAACATTTTTAAGTTTATAAATAAATAGATTCGAATACTCCGGAAAAAATATTTTATGCAAACAATTTACGAACATCTGTTTTCTGTTAAATTACACTAAATAGTTCTTAGGACGTAGTGTTTTTGAATGAATAATAAAATAGCAATAACAAACTAAATATAATGTCAGATAGTTTATGATACTCGTGCGTCGTTCCGCAGACGACACGAACCAGGAGATGTACTCGTGGCTGCAGTCGGTGTGGGTCGGCAACGACGCGCCCGCCGCCTTCAGCCTGGACTCGCAGGAGGAGGTGGCGCTGCTGCCGGACTGGCTGCGCCTGCACCTGGTGCGCTCGGCGCGCCCCGCGCTGCTGGAGGCGGGGCTGCGCGCGCTGCCGGCGCACAAGCTGGCGCTGTTCATCCAGACCTTCGGCATGCCGGCCGCCGCCATGAGCGCCATGCTGGGCGCGCTGGACGCGTGCCCGGCCGGCGCCGTGGTGCGCCTGGGCGTGGAGCGCGGCTACCTGGGCGTGCTGCTGCGCGTGCAGCGCGCGCGGGGCGCCACGGGGGGGGACGCCTTCGCCGCCGCGCTGCGCGTGCACCCCCCCGCCTACCCGCCAGGTATACGCCACGTGCATCACATATCATACCTGAAAGATACAACTCGAATGAACTGAGTGAACGTTAAATGTAAGAGAGAAGTAACATCTCCCCTCGTAGCAGAACAGTTAAATACGGTGTTCCCCAAGGATCTCTCTTAGGCCCACTATTATTTATCTGTTACACAAATGACCTGTCCATAGTAACCTCACTTCACAAGGCTTTATTTGCTGATCGAATGCAAGGTTACTGGTTGATTATGTATTGCTGGGGCGAGTGGATGAAATTGTCTTGAATACGATTTTAGCAGAGACGGTAGGTGCATCGCGGATTTCGAAAGAAAAGTGGAATTAGGGGGCGTCCTGGGCGCAAAGATTGTTAGCAAAAAAACCCGCATCCGCAATACTGTACCAATCCCAACGCTAATTTATGGAAGCGACAATAGGATATGGCAGAGTGTACATGAATGTAGGATAAACACGGGTCGAAATGAGGGCGCTGCGTAATTTGCGAACCTCGTTTTCAACGCGGTTAGCGAGAGTCAGCTGACTGCGTCGAAAACGAGGTTGTAAGGTTGTTTGTACACCGACATTGTCTTTCAATCCAACGTCTTGTTATGTACTGATTTTTATAATTAGAATGATGATAATGATTTTTATAGTATAATGTAGAACTATATTATTGTTTCTAGGACCTGATTGTACCCGTATTCTCAAAATTAATATCTTTATTAACAGTCGTGAGCTATGCTGTTTGTTGGTGAATAGGCCGGTTTCGACTAATTAAAAACCATGACCTTTCAGAATATCGACGTAGAGTGGCTTATGTCGCGTTTCGCTCGGACAGAGAGGTTTCTGGAGGCCCAGCTCTTTCCTTCCCCCCTTCCTGTCCTGATTCCAACGCCTCGTCTATCCTATTTGTAAGTCAGAGTTAATATTTCAATTCTCGATCAGATGATAATCTTTTCGCGGAAGAGGAGAAACCGATGGAAGAGGAAGGTGAATGGTGCAGTTCACCGGCCCCGCAGCCGCTGCAGCTGGAGGCGGTGCCGTCACTGCTGGCGACCGCGCTAGGAGACGCGAACACGTTCCATGGAGACGTCGACGTGGCCTTCACACAACTCATATCTGTAAGTACACTAAAGGAGTTGAACTTCATCAAAACCAATTTCATATTTGTCTTTCAAATTAAATGTTAAGACATACCTGCAGACAGACAAGAATTCTAAGCTCTTTATAATGGCTTCTGTTGCGCTAAGAAAGAATATATTGTGAACAGTCGGTAACGTGGTCGTACAAAAGTGGCAACATCGGCTACCTGCGCTGCTGCGAGGCGTGGCTGGAGCAGGCGGCCCGCGGCGCCCCCGGGCCCGTGGGGCTGCTGCTGCAGCGCAGCGCCAGGACCGCCACGCTGCTGCGGGCGCTGCTGCCCTACCGCAGCCCAGTGCTGGCCAACGTATGTCACATCTGCTATTGCTTATTTATGATAATCATTATCACTAACTACCAATTTATTTCTCATACTGCTCTAAGAAAGCGTGTAATTTTGGACTCAAAATAAAATCGCATGTTACGAAAAATATTAATTAATTAACGCTGATTTATTTTTATTCTATTGTTTAGTTATAATTGTGTAAGACATTAGAATATCATGTTAACGTTGCAGGCCGCGGATAGGATCCTGCAAGTGTACCAGCTGAAACGCGGCCCCGCTGAAGACGCCCTCCGTGCGCTGGTAGCCGGGGGGCGTCCCCAAGCTGCCGGAGGTCGCCCCCACCTTGTCAAGTGCGAACCGCACACTCCACACTTGCCGCCCAACGCAGACAAGCAAACGATCCGTGCAGGTCACTCTCAAATACATTCACGTACTCCAGTATAAATGTCCCAGTTTGAGATAGATTTAATGGGCTCTTAGAAAAAAGGAATTAATGAAAAGTATACCACTACAGTATATCTTTATTTTTTCTTCATTCCATTTAAATAAAAACTTCTTACCTTATGAGTGCGCAACGTTTAACTTTTTCACCAGTTCAGTTCCCAATTAAGAATTGCAATATGTTTCAGCTCTGGAATCGTGTACTCCTCTCACTTTAGAGAGTGTTGGCAACCGCATCATCGCCACCCAGGACACCAGGGTCATTGTGGACGTTATCACAGACATATTGGAAAACAATCAGAATGGACTTTATGAAACCAAGGTGGGTCATCTTAACAATTTGTTTCATATATCCTATAATTGTAAATTAGGTATTCTTTTGATCTCCTATTCCTGTTCAGGTGAAAGATGAAAATGGGACTCTCATAGAAGGTCACGTGTTCTCACGTCGGGGTCTCGGCTGCGGTCTGCTGTTGGACTGGTTGTCGGAGCTACAGCGCGAGGACCTGGGCCCTAGCGAACAGCGGCACAGACAGGTCAGCATCCGGTCACGTTTAGATTTATAATAGACGATTTCCTTTTATTCTCTCAGTTATTGGCGTAACTTTCGACTTAATTTTTCTTTTTTCTAACATTCTGTGTTTCTTAAATTAACCCAACTTTTTATAAAATAAATAAAACACTAATATTCTCCAGATGCGGCTGATGTTCATGTCAGGCTGCGCTACATGGCGGCCGCTACTGGTCACGCTGCTCGCTCACCGAGCCTCCTGGAGGACACTCCATCACTGTCTTACCACACTGTTGCAGCCAGACGATGACAGGTAAACGATATAGTAGTGACTGTTCGCTCGGAACCGTCCTCCATCGAAGTCAGTAGAGACGTATCGCTTCACACCGCTCCATGTTGTCAGTGGCTGGTCGGCGAGCGCAGTGCTGGACTTCGCGGCCACGCTGGCCGAGAGCCCCCGCGTGTCGCGCGGCCGCGACAAGAGCGCGCCCAAGCACGCCGCGCCCGGCGACACGCTGCGCCTCGAGCACGCGCAGGTACGGGCACGGGCACGGGCACGCGCGCACGCTCAGGCCCCTCCACCTGACCCTACTTACAAGTGAATAATCCCGCAGCTGTCCCGGCTCGTGCGCTACGTGTGCGCGGAGGCGCGCGAGAGGGGCGAGGCGGGGGCGGGGGCGCGGGGCCGCGTGTGGCTGGTGCTGCGCTGCGCGCGGCGCCCCGACCAGCTGCTGGCGGCCGCGCGCGCCGCGCAGCTGCACCACCCGCCGCTGCTGACGCTGCTGTACATGAAGGTGCCCAAGATCCTGCCGCTGCTGCTGCAGAGCGGCCCGCGCCGCCAGCCCTACTGCTCGCTGTGGGGCGCGGGGGGCGGGGGCGACCCCCTCAGCGGCACCAGCGTCACGGACCGCACGTCGCACTCGCTGCTGACGGCCATCGCGGCGGCGCCCCTCCCGCCCGCCGGCCACTCCAAGGACCACAAGTATTTAATCTTGCCTGTTTAAATTTGCCCTCTCAAATTTTGTCCACACTTGATTTTATTCCAACGACAAAACGTGCCTAAATACTATTACTCATTTTACCTGGTTATTGTCTGCTACTCCACCTTTTCAGTGTTTAGATTGTTTTTATATATTCTTAAAAAAATTGTTAAAAGTGAACGTACATCCGGACTTAACTATTGATGGTTGTTTTATTTGTAAATCTCAATAAATTTTATTTCACAAAACTTAAATTTATTTTTCATGTGATAATTATATAATTATGCATATGCATCACCGGAATTATCGATTTAATTTCTAACTTTTAATAGGTTGTACCATGTCATTAGTTTGGTAATTTAATAAATCTTCGTTCAATTCTTTCTTTTTAGTAAACAAGAGGCAAAGGAACAACGAGCAGACATAACAACAAAGTAAGTTTTAAGACTTAAAATAACGCTTTATCTATTATCATTTCTAGATTCTTCTGGATATTTGATTATAAAATAATGGAAAACCGAGCTTAACATACTTTTTAATCAGATAAATAAAGTAAAGTATAGCATGGCGCGCCCCTCCACAGTAAAACAAAAAGTTAATGTGTGAGTAAAAATATTTACCACAATCAGTCAGCTGCTAAAGATGTTTCTTTACAAACACAGATACAGCTTCTTATTTGAATATGACTTTACATGTAGTAGTAGAAATATGGAGGGGCGTGAGATGTTACCGTAGACGACCTATAATTTAAAGTACTGTATTCCTGCATTGTGTTTGCGCAGAGTGTGGCGCATGGAGGCGGAGACGCGAGCGGTGTGGGGGCGCGTGGCGGGGGCCGGGGGGCGCGCGCTGGCGCTGACGGCCGCGCTGCTGCGGGGGGCGCCCCCCCACTCGGCGCGCCACCACGCGCACGTGCTGGCCGCCATCGAGGTGCTGCCCGACCAGCAGCTGTTCGCGCCGCGCACCATGTCAGTACACGACACCACACTGACACAACAAATTATATCTAAATACATTCATTTGCATGTCTTCCCAGATACTTAAAAATGGTTATAATCAGATTAAACTTATTATTTAATTTAAATTTAACACGACAAGAAAACGCTGACGCAATCACTACGAGCGTCCTGATCCTTTAAAATTAGGCATAGTAAACTTTTTAATTTTAGTTTTATTCGGATTTAGAACAAATTTACTAGCTGTAGACCGTTCACTTTACGTGTAAGAGAGTTATTCACATCATCAAAACTACTTTTTTACTGTCTGCCTTGGAAAAGAGGTGAAGTGTCATCAACAAATTTCTGTACGTAAAAGGGCAAATCATTGATATGGGTAGTAAATTATAAAGGACCTAGAATGGAACCTTGGGGAACGCCCATAGTCACTGATGATCCAGATGATCGTCCTCCGTTTACGTCAACCAACTGTAACCTGTTATTTAAGTAGGAAGCAACTAGTCCAAGTGCAATTTTCTTAATACCGTAATGACTAAGTTTACATAAAAGTGTGTGATGTGCCATGCAGTTAAAAGCCTTAGAAACATCACAGAATACGCCAATCGCATCCTGCGAGTTAACCTAAGCATCGAATATATCGAGGGGTGAAAGGCTATTTGCTTTAAGCGACATTTTGGGCGATATTGAGTTATATACATATTTGGAATCAGCAAATTTTTCTGCGTCGACTGATACAAGTTTCATTTAAATCGGAGCACATTTTTGGCGCTTAAAACATCCCTGTTTTTCGGAAGTTTCCATAGTAGCAGTGTTTTAAGCGACATGGATTTTGCATTTTTTTTAAATTAGTTGCTTGAGCCATACACTCATATTAAAAACTCAGAGATAAACCAATTAGCCTTTCCCAGGTAAATAAGTCAATAAGACTTAAAACATTTTTCCTGTTTCTAAAATTTACTAGGTACGGATTTGAATCATTTGCACTTCCACCAATTATACCGTGTAATGTCGCTTAAATCATTTAGTCTTCACCCAAATAAGACATGAAACGTCGCTTATACCAATGTATTTTGAAGAACAGAAGCCAGAGGATTGTAAAAAATTGAAATAACATTTAGATGAAAAAAGGCATAAGTATAATAAAGTTCTAATTGAGACTGTTCTAATTTATAATTATTATACTAAACAAACACTTTAACTGATGTTGCGTTAGTAATTTATAATGTTAATAAAAGAACGTGAGATTTTCGGCAATTGCGCTATATCCAGGTTGTTTTAACAGCCGTTTATAGCCTTATATGTTAATAAATGGAACACAAAACGTTATATTTTCAAATTTATATGTTACATAATTTAATATCCGTCTACTCATTTTAGTCTAAAGTGGTGGTTGACATAAATAGCTTTCTACTATTAATTCCGGGTCATGTCATTTCATTCTTATAGACTTACTCTGAAAACAGAAAGCATTGTCGCTTATTTGTTTTTTCCTGAAGCTAATTGTAGTTTTAAAGTCACTTGAATCATTTTTCCATTCCCTGAAAAATAAGGGCTTAGGGCATTTTGAATTAAGCGACACGTATTTTTGTCATTACAGGTCGGTTTAATTTAATATTAGCATGAGCATCTAGATATTTTTAATTGAATTTCAACAAAGTTTACCCCGTTCAAATAGCTCAAGAAGTTTTTAAGTTATGAATTTTTTTTCAAAATTTCAAACTTTAAATGGCTCTCCTGTGAAGTTGCAAAAATGTCGCTTAAAACAAATAGCCTTTCACCCCTCGATATGTCTAATAAGAGCGGCCCCAGCATCAATAGCAGAACGACATAAAAGATTTTAGTTTAGTATTTCCCGAGTGCAAGTAAAATTGAAATAGAACGAAAGTAGGTCGGATGATCGGTACACGTGTGCGCAGTGAGGAGGTCCACAGCATCGTGGAGTGGCTGCTGGGCACGGTGCGCGCCACGGCGGGGTCGGGCGCCTGCGCGCTGCAGCACCGCCTGGCCGCGCTGCTGCGCCGCTACCTGGCCGCCTGCCCGCCGCCCGCCGCCGCGCTGCTGCGCCGCCACCGGGACACCGTCGCGTCAGTCTCACAACCACCAATACTTACAGTCGAACCCGCCACGGTCAATCCGTCAACTAATTTCTAATAACGACGCCTGTCGATCGACAATAATTGTAAAATTAAACTAGCTGCTATAATACTAATAAAAATCAAACAAACAATGATTTCAAAGGTCAGATGGATTACCTTTCAGCAGCATCTAAAGAAAATCGAGGAGCAAAATATTTCTTTAACAATATCTAAAACGCAGCTAAAAACTCAATTATTTTAAAGATGATGAATAGTAAAAGTGAGTGAGGACTCATACGGAGCTATAACTGTAAATGCGAAAATTTGGGACAATGTAAATAAAGATTCACTTTAAAATAGAGTAGTTTAAAATTGAGTTTATGCATACAGTTCAATTCCCGCGCTAAGTTCGCTCCAGAGCGGTGAAGTATCGACGCCCGCGTCTGCAGCACCTCCGCCCCATGCACTTCTGGCGATTCAGAGACGAACAGATACACCGGAAAATTTACATTGGCACCTGCAGGTACTGTGTTATTGATGTGAAATAAATAAAAACTAAAGGCAGGCGAAAAATTATATTTACATAGGCCAGAAATAAAGTTTCTGCCGCAGTTTCGGTTTCGGTCAAAATTGGCCGAAATCGAAACTGCGGCAGAAACTTTATTCAAGTATCTATTGTCCTACTAATTGTGATCTAGGTGTCTCTGTTAATTCTAAATGTTTAATTAGAGTATCAAAATAATTTACGGTTTCGGTGATCCAATGGTTGAGCTTCCGATTCTCAATCAAGAAGTGGTGGGTTCGATCCGGGCTCACATCTATGTCATTTTGGAAGTTATGTGAGATAAATATTGATGACTGACAAAATGGTGCCCGGTGTATCCCGGACACAAGGTTCTGCCACCTATTCTTTTTAAAATAAAAGAAGTCGAGGCTTAACAGCCGCTGTGTACACCTCCGGGTAGAAAAAGGCGTGAATGGAATAAAAAGGAATCAAATAGATTATTACAACAAACTTATCTATATATATATAAGAGATTTCCACCTATATATTGACTCATCACGATATCTCTGGAACCATAAGGCGTAGCGACTTGAAATTTGTTAGGATTATTCCTTTCGCCGAGTAGAGGTCAGCTAAGAACGGATTTTACGAAATTCCACCCACAAGGGGGGTTGCGGGGGTGTTAACAATGGAAAATTCCCATTTTTAACCTATAGCTGCTATCGACTTCAAATTTGTCGAAGATATTGCAGTATTAACATAGCGGGGCAGCAGTTATTACTTTTGATGCGAAACAGAGTTCGCCGGGTCCGCTAGTTACCTATAAGTTAATATGTTGTGTTTAATATATTTCATTTCCAAATTAATACAGGATCACGGGTATCGTGCTTAAAATTTCAGTATTTTAAGGTATTTTCTACTCGGACTTGTGAGTTTCGGGTTCACAATTTCTTTAGATCTGAAATCTATTGCGGTGTGGGGAGCAGCTAGTATGTGTATAATGTGTGTGCAGGAGATAGAGGCGTGGGGCGGGCGGCGGGGCGGCGCGTGGGGCGGGGGGGCGAGCGCGGCGGCGCTGCTGCGCGCGGCGGCGCCGCTGGCCGCGTCCCCGCACGCCCCGCTCCGCACCTCCGCGCTCTCGCTGCTGGCCAAGCTGCTGCCCGCCGTCACCAACACGCACCCCGGTAACTACCGCACTAATATAATATAATCCTTTCTTCTTATGTGCTAAAATGTCAAAAAGGCCCCAAAGGCTTCCAATATTTTTTTTATGGGATAGGAGGGCAAACGAGCAGGCGTGTTACCTGATGGTAAGCAACCAACGCCGCCCATGGACACCAGCAACACATATAGTGTTACTGTTGCGTTGCCGACCTTTAAGGGATAGGGGATAGGAAAGTACGGGTAGGAAAGTATTTCACCGGTCGAGCCGGCCCATTCATGCAGCGAACTGCTTGGCTCTACCACTGAAGGAATCTAATCTGATAAAGTGAATCTGAAACTATTATTATAAAGAATGGCAGTCGCGTCTCCACGACTATACTCCATGTAAGTCCAAAAAGAGGATCCTCAGCCGCAGTCACTAGAATTGAGCTTCAACTCTACTGTGATCGGCACTTCTGCATATTAATTACGGCGTGGGTAGTATTATAGCCACTTCAGATAATTTCCTAAAGATGGCGCCACTGTGTTCACGCTTCGACATGTATTTATTTGTTTTTCTTTGAATTTTTCAGGACTGCAAGCAGTACTAGAGTGTCTAGACTCCCACCAGCCCGAAGTTACTCAGTCGGTGTTGGACAAACTACCTGACTTGATTGTGGGAATGCAGGAGCATGCATCCAAGATACTGATGAGAGTGTTTGAACTTGGCATGAAATCGAGGCACCCGGTTGAACCTTGTATAGCGAAGTGCGTCGCGACAATAAACTTACATAGAGGATGCTGAATTGGAACAAACCTGAAAAATGTTATAGATACAAACAGCATTATAAAACTAAATGAGTGCTAAAATCAAAAAGTCATCTCATGATCCAATAAACTTTCCATCTATAAAAAAGTGAAAACATCTGTCCGTCTGGATCAAGTTCTATGAATGATTTATATATTATAAATTATTTTAATAATAATGATTCTCGCCTACTAGAATCTACATCATTGTAGTACAAATTCCAAAGACACCAGAGTTATGTCTACATATAACTAGCATACATGAACCATGAAAACATTACACACTTATCGTAGTCAGATGAAAACTATCTGTTTGAAATGAAAGTTTAAATCCCATATAAATTGAAACAGTCGTAGAGCCACGCATATGGCTGCATGAACGGGCCGGCATGACCTGTGAAATATCAATATCTCAGAAAAGCAACTTAAAATGGCTCATGCTAAATTTATTTCAGTGAGAGAGGTATTTCATGGCCCAGTCCATCTTATTTTTTAAGTATGTAATAAGATAACTCTTGTAAATAAATAGTATATTAAAAGATTCAATGTTTCTAAATAAATATTCCACTGCAAATTTTATGAAATTATGTAGCCTGTGTGACCTGCGTCACTCTTGGAGTTTCCTTTTAGCACAGTCTGGTAAAAGTATAAATTAAACAACAGGAAATTATACAAATATTTATTAATATTATCAGGACAAAACAGTATACCATATAAATAATATACCTCTATATTAGTTTTATTAAATTAAAATACTTTTAAATACAACAGTATTAATAAATAGACTGAGCACCTGCACCAAAGCTAGAATTCATTTTAAGTTGGTCACCAATCATTATTGCCGAGATCTGTGAACATTTTATCCTTTATCTTTGGTCTGGGATCTTCAGTTATTTTGGTATCAACCGCACCTATTTGTCCTAAGATGTATTCAAATTCTGAAAAATAAATCAAATAATGATTTGATTTAGTTAGCAATGAAAAATACCACTCATACCAGTTTTCTATGTTATGTTAAGATACATATAGCACCTATAACAAAATATTTAGAAGAAAGCTAGATAACTGAGATGGTAAAATATAACCATTTCCTGAAAAGTCATTGCTGTATAAGAGGATTAGAAACAAGAATATTTGCAGGCACAGCTGGTTTTAGAAATAAATATTGATAATTACCATCAACGGTTAATGATGTCCCTCTAAGCTCATGACTACCAATAAACTGTTTCTTCATGTCTCCCTCAAAATACACAAACACACTTGGCAGGTTCCTCTCTGGGAAATTAGGGATGCACGTTTGAGCTACTGCCTTCAAGAATTTGGTAAAAGGAAACTTGGCAGCCAGTTCACGCATGAATTGGTTTATTAATGCACATTGTTGAATTCTGAAACAATAAAAACTTTTAGGCTTTCGCGTTGCATATTACGTAGTGATAATGATGAACGGGAATTAACGCGACACTTTTTTAGGTAAACAAATATTTACCTTGACGTTTCGGCCAGGTTGCACTGGCCGTGGTCACAAGCAGATCACGGCCAGTGCAACCTGGCCGAAACGTCAAGCTAATCAAGGTAAATATTTGTTTACCTAAAAAAGTGTCGCATTAATTCCCGTTCATCATTATCACTTCTGAAACAATTTAATTAAAATTGATTTTATTCTTGCTATTAATTCAATTATGTGTTCATTACTTTCATACATTTAGATTATATTCATATGATATCACTTCAATAGCAGTGAAAGACTGGTACACCTGACTCATCCTATATCATGATGACCTTACCCTTGTTTATATAAATGTATGACCACCCATATGCCTTCACCAGCTTTGTTCACTTCCTGAACATAATCCTGCCCGGAAACTTCTCTTACTTCACCAAACTTTGGTTTCTCAGACAACCTCTTCAATTCTGCTATCCTTTTTCTTCTATATTCCTCTAGAACAGCTTCATCTTCTGAATCTTCCAGCTCATCAAGACCATCCAAGTCTAGTTCCGATAACTGTTTATCCTCTGAAAATTATAATTTTGTCTCAAATTCGTTTAAATTGACATAAATGATTTCAGCTGCATGAGCTTATGAATGCTTTCAAGGACACAAACCAGCAGTATTCTCAGCTCACAGAATATAAATATTCGAGAGTAAGAAGTCCATATCCATGCATAAATTAATGCATCGTAGTCTCTCATGTGAGGCTACTGCTAAATATAATCTTGTTATTAGGTGATAGCAGAAAACTGATTAGAAAAGTAACACACAAATTAACCTAGAAATTATCTATACAAACTTTCTACTTGTTTCTGTTGAATGGTCTGCTCTATCATGTTCACAATTTCATCTTCTGATATTTCCTTTTCTTTCTGAGGAAGAATTCCTTTGGCACGAAGGATATCGTTCCATTCGGTGTCCTCATTGGGATTCTAAAAATACGCATTATTCATGTAGTTGTGAATGTGACACCAATAAAAATCATTATCCACCAACATATTTTTGAACAACATACCTGCATTTTGAACTGAAATTTACAAATAAATATACTATAGATAAATAATTTTAATAAATATTAGCACCCAGACACCTATCAGCACAGATTTTTTTTTAAATTTTATGACCAGATAACCCAAATAACAAAGATCTTTAAATCTTCTTCTTCTTTGGTTTTTGGACAAGGTGTCAAAAAACACCACTTAGCCAATGACGGTGATATGCGATTCTTGCACGTCTGACTGGCTTCATAAACTCTGCTCTTATCCGTAACGTTGAGGTCATAAACTAAGCGAGTGAGCAAGGTGGACATAAACTTGTCTCTTTTTTAACAGATTATAACCAGTATTTTACTAAACGAATGATTAATCCACCACCAAGGACAAGACAATACATACGGTAGTAAATAGTTAGAGCGATGGATAGACACACACAAAAAATATATATAAGAAGGGAGTTTATGTTAGGACAATAAATGTGGTATAGGAGGCATTTAACGGAAGTGGGGCGAGGGATTTCTGGCGGGAGGCAGTCGTAGAGGGAGTAGCGTAATTTAGGGCAGGAGAAGAAAATGTGGTTTACGTCGCCTTCGTCAAGGCCGCACTCACACAAAGAGGTGTTCCTTATCCTGAGCTTGGCGAGGAAAACGGGAGTACAAGAGTGACCCAGTCTCAATCGACAAATGACAGATACCGTTTTTTTATCCACTTTGCGAAACTTAACAAACCATGGGGAAGGGGGAATATTGGGTTGTAAGTCTGCATAGTGCTTACCCTTAGAAAGTTTTGAGGATTCCCAAACAGCATTCCATGATTTTTTTTGTAATCGACTGGCGATGAGACATAGGTCTTGGGAGTAGGATTGGAAGTGTTCTAGAGTACCAATGTGGGCAGCTGATTTAGCGCAAGAGTCAGCATTCTCATTACCTGGTATTCCAGAATGCCCTGGAATCCAAGCTAGTACCACATTTATGTTAGTTTTGTGGCACTCCAGAAGGAGTTCTTTAATTTTTAGGATAACTGGGAAACAGGGGTGTCGGAAAGGATTGGATAGGATAGCTTGAAGGCAGCTTAGGGAGTCTGAAAAAATAATGGAATTATTGAGGAAATGGGATTTAATAAATAGGATGGCTTCTAACACTGCAAGCGATTCACCAGTGAAGACCGATGTAGTGGAGGGACATTTGAAGCTAAGGGATATTCTGGAGGAGGGGATCCACACCGCTACTTCAACACTGCTATCTGCAGTCAATTTGGAAGCATCGGTGAAGATTGTATGCCACCCACAAAATCTCCGATTATATTCAGAGTTAAAAATATTACGCGCGTCGATGTCAAATTTGTCTAAGCCAAAATGAAGAAGGATGTTGGGACGGAAGACTAACGCGTCGTAAGGGGTTAAATAAAGAGGGTTCATTGGAAATTGAATTATCGGGTTTGGGATATTTGGTTGAGTGTTTTTAGGCTAACAAGGAGGCATGGTATTTTATCAGGATGAATAGAGAAAGTTGATAGTTGGCGAAGTTTGGAGAGGAGAGGGTGGTTTGAATTTTGGAAGGTTTTGAAAAGGAATCTATCTGAAAGGAATTGTCTGCGTAAATATAATGGAGGGTCGCCACATTCCACCTGCATTGCATTGATGGGCGAAGATTTCATAGCTCCAAGGATTATACGCAGGCACTTAGATTGGATTTTGTCTAAGATAAGGAGATTGGATTTATTGCAATTACTTAGCAGGAAGGAACCGTAGTCAAAGTGACTACGGACTATGGAGTTATAGAGGAGTTTCTGGGAGTATGGGTGAGAGCCCCACCAAGCACCCGACAGGGCGCGTAAAACGTTGGTGTTTCTCTCACACTTTTGGGATATTGAAGAGATGTGAGGGGATCCCGTCATTCTAGAATCCAATGTCATTCCCAGGAATTTGACAGCGCTAGCTTGAGGGATGATCTCATTGTGAACAGAAATATTAATAATAGGGATGGACTTTTTTTTTGTGAATATTACAGTAGTGCTTTTGGATGGGGAAAGGGATAAGCCGTTATTACTTAACCATTGGCTAAGGTAATCCAGCGCTAGGTTGAGATGGTGAGTTGCTTCCTCTATGGATGAAGAAGCGGTGTATAAAGCAAGGTCATCGGCATACTGGAGAATGTTACATAAGGAGTTCACTGAGTGTTCGAGATCATATGTATAAAGGTTGAAAAGGAGAGGACTTAGGACGGAACCTTGCGGTAGGCCACGCCACACTGTTCTAGGAGGAAGGTAACCAGAATTGGACCTGATAACGACAGATCTTTCCACTAACAAATTGTGGATGAAATGAGCTAACTTCTCAGGGATTCTCAGCTGATTGAGCTTGATCCTGAGAACCGGAAGTAAGACATTGTCGTAAGCTGCCGTTATGTCCAAGAATACCCCTACAAAGTATTTTTTTGATTGGAATGCTAGCTGGATATCTGTGACAAGAATGCTTAGATTGTCCACAACGCTCATTCCCTTCCTGAAACCAAACTGGAATCTGGAAAGGACAGCATTATTTTCAACCAACCATTCCAGTCGATTTTTTATTAAGTGTTCCACTATCTTGGCTATGGTAGGTGACAGGGCTATGGGTCTGTAGGTTGATGGATCACTAGGATCTTTACCGGGTTTGGGAATAGGGACAATGAGTTGGGATTTAAATTGCTCAGGTATGATTCCGGAGATAAATAAGGAGTTTATTAAGGAATGGAGAATGGATTTGGCATTATCTGATGATTTGATATAGAAAGAGTAGGGAATACCATCAATGCCAGGACCAGAGTCAGTCAGTCCGTCAAGTACTAGGGAAAGTTCGTGAAAAGAGAAAGGATTATCAAAACTATTCCGAGGAGGAGAAATAGCGGGGGGTAAAGGTAGAGAAGATAGACAAGGGACATAAGGGGGGGCAAGTTTATCCGAAAAGGCCTCTAGCCATGACGAGGGGTCATTAGCTGAAATATTTTCTGTGTTACGGGATCCCCTAAATCGGCGAATCTGTTTCCAGACAACCGAAGAAGGGGTTCTTGGTGATAAGGATTCACAGAAGCTTATCCAACCAAGTCTTTTCTTTTTCTTGGTAAGCTTGGTGAATTTGGCAGCTATCTGTTTGTATTTGAGGAAATTGTCTACAGACATATCCCGATGTAGCACCTCTCAGCCTCCCTTCGTTCCGTTACTGCTGCGGAGCACTCAGCGTCCCACCAAGGTGGGGAGGAGGTGAGGTCTTTTGCAGTTCTTTTAAGAGGAACATGAAGGTTAGCACTCGAGATGATACTCTCGACATACATGCTGTAGAAAAGGAGAGGGGAGTCAGAAATATTTTGCGGGAAGGAATGAAGTTTACGATCCAGGGTTTTAGAGTATGCGGACCAGTCTGCTTTAGAGAGCTTGTACTTCATAGGAGAGGCAGGATTGCGTTGAGGATATATGCGATTAGAAAGTGACATGGATAATATTATAGGGAAGTGGTCACTTCCATGGGTGAATGGTAAGATTTTCCAACTGGTAGTTGGGAGAAGAGAAGGTGAGCAGAGTGAAAGATCAACAGCACTTTTCGGATCTTGGGAGGGGAGGGTTCTGCGAGTAGGGGAGCCGTCATTGAGGAGGCACAAATTGACCTCGTCAATGATGTCCAGGAGGGAGTGGCCAAATAAATCAGTGATGTTATGTCCCCACACAGCATTACGGGCGTTAAAATCACCCATAACAACCATGGGGGAAGTTATTGATGATAGAAGGAGAAGTATATCTGGAATTAATGAGGAGTTAGGATGAGGTATATAAATAGATACAAAGGAAATGTTAAGGGACCTGATGGCAACAATATTGATACCAGGTGGGTGAGGTGGAAGGGGGATTTGGGAAAAGGGGAGAGAGCGCTTTACTAGTAAAGCACTCCCTGCATAACCATCAGTTCCATCCTCCCGGAGTCAGGAGAAGCCCGAGACCCAGAAACGGGAATCTGACCTCAACCATGTCTCCGAGATGGCTATAACCGATGGATTGAATGAGTTAATTAAGTGACATAGTTCGTGTTTTTTAAGTCGTATGCTCCGACAGTTCCACTGAAGGAGGTTTAAATGATCCATTAAAGGATGATAAGGAGACAAGTTGGGCAAGTTTCTGGGCAACGTTGGACGGTAAATGAAGTGAGTCAGTCAATAAAGCGTCAATTACAAGGGATAAAAGTGTTTCTAAGAGGTTCTCTGTTTGTTGGGATTGTTTCTTGGGGCCAAGTGCACAGCCGTTAGGCATTGATGGCGGAGTATGGAATAAAAATTTATGGTACCAATGATATAGGAGGGGTGGGTATAAATAGTTTGGATTGATGGCACGGCTGTTTCGGGATCGGATATATGTTTTTTTGAGGGAGTGTTATCACTAGCCTCCAAACGGCGTTTAGTGGCAGTTCCCGAGGAACCTGCCTCTGTTACAATTTCCATTTTCCCACTAGTATGATCTGGAGGGTCAGGACGGGCAGGAGCCGGCCTCCGTGCCAGCGGATCATCGCTATCTTCACTCTGCATATTTGGGAATAACCTCAAATACACAGAGTCAAACACGTGCTATTCTAAAATAGTAAAGTTTAAACTTACCGCCACCGAACACAAACCAAAAATATAAAAAACAAATAATTTACACCACCAAACAATCAATCGTTATTACTATACTAGGAAAAAAACTTTTGTAGTAATAAAAAAGAAGTTCAACTCGGCTACACGTTTGTTCGCCAACGCTTCCGGAAACAGAGTCCGATCTTTAAGTCATCAGCACAGAACACTAACATATCAAAACAGAGTAAATCGAATTAGTAACACAACTCCTACGACTTATCACTGGTATCACTAGTCTGTGAGTGTCCACAGATACTCCTTACAATTAATTTATTCCTATCATTCACGTATCATAACATAACTTCACGCCTTTGGCTAAAGGTGTAAGCAGCGGCTGTTAAGCCTAGTCTCGCCGTTATGTTTACGTCCCAAATGGAATAAATGGCGAACCTATTGCTAGACTGGGCAAAACGTTTTATTTATTTATTATTATTTATAATTATGGATTGATAGTTACAAACTAAGTGGCTAGTGGCTATTTTTCTTCCCTAATTCCATAAATTTACAATTCATGTTTATACCACATAATTTAAAGATGTATAAATACTGAGTGACATTATCAACTGACTGGGAAGTGGGAACTGTTGTTTTTTTAGTTTTTTGGGTTTGGCACACTTGGCACTGTTGGCAACAATATCAAATGTCAACATCAACACTGCTGAGTGCTGTCAGTGAAGTGACAACTTGTTGTCTAACCGTATTTTCTATTTATCGTGAATAACATAAAAATAAACGTAAATAAAGTGTTTATTGTAGATTGATCAGTTTAGATTAACGATTTCTATCATCATGAATCGAGACAAACGTGAACCGGAATATCCGACAGAGTTAGAGTCGCAGTTCGTTCTTCGACTACCAGAAGAACCAGCAAAGGTTCTGCGAGAGGTATTGAGGTCTGGGGAAAACTTAAAGAATAGGTTGACGATACAAATAGAAAACGATATGCGGCAAGGTGAGGTGCGGTTTGATCATTGGCTCATGCATGCCAAGATTGTGGATCTCCCTACTATCATAGAGTCGTTGAAAACAATTGATAACAAAAGCTTTTATAAGACTGCTGATATATGCCAAATGATGATATGTAAAGAGGAGCCAGACCAGCCAACAACAGAAGAGGAATCACCAGCAAAAAACAAGAAAAAAGATCCATACAAAGTAGACAAAAAGTTCCTATGGCCTCATGGCATTACACCCCCCACAAAAAACGTACGCAAACGTCGTTTCCGGAAAACACTAAAGAAAAAGTATGTAGAAGCGCCAGAAATAGAAAAAGAAGTCAAACGTTTACTGAGAGCTGACAATGAGGCTGTTAGTGTTACCTTTGAGGTTATTCAAGAGGAAGAAGACCATTCTAAAGAACAGAACCAACCAGAAAAAGTGAAGCCAGAAAAGAAAACGAAAGCAGAACGCAATACCAAAAGAGAACGAGACATTTCTTCTCATGGTAATGCCTCTAGTGCTGGTCCTTCAAATGTTGTTGATATATTTGGAGGCAATGTTAGTGATTCTGACTTGGAAGAAGACAATATCAATGTAGAGATGGAGGATAGTCGTCTTTCAGCATATGGTATGTCTGATACAAACTCTATGCATGGTGAAGGGTCATCTAAAAGGGATGCAATGCCTACGCAGTTTGGTTCACACATGTTCCAATCACCACATGATGCACCTAAATCGTTTGGAGGCCATAGTCTTGCAACTACACCGGCTGCATCAGGTATATCTAAAAGTGGAGGCCTCTCATCGGAAGATGATGGTGACTACCAGCCCAGAGGTATGTCTAAAGATAACATGTCATTAAGAATAGAACATCTTCGAGAGGAGCTTGAGGAATTAAAACAACGTAGGCAGAGAACTCAACATGAGATTGCTGGAATGGAAAATTTGGCATTGAGGCAGAGATTCCAAGATATATTACATACTTTGAATCAAGATATAATGTATAAGGAGATGGAGTACCAGGGCCTCATAACTTTACAAAATTCTGAAGATATATAAATTTGTGATTTTATGTTTGTCATCAGATTTCAGTTCCTAATTTCTGAACCAGAAATGTTAGAGTTTACATCCTTGCTGACAGAAATAACTTTTCTAAAATCATTTTGATAGTTAAATGTGATAAACTATTGATGACTGACTGACTATGCCTAATGTCCAGCAATATAATCTACCAAATTGCATTTTGAATAAAAAGGGTCAAATCAGACAGGACAGACAGCGGAAAGAGACTTTGTTTTAAACTATGTAATGATAATTTATTATTTCTGCATTCTGAAATGATTATATACAACAGATTTTTATTATCTCTCATACTGTTTCCCAATTAATAAATAAGATTTCAAATGTTTGTTTTGTTAATTTCTCCAGACAATTCACCTCTATTTTCACAAGTTCACAAAAAAATATTATTTTATTCCAATATACCTTATATTGGAATAAAATAATATTTTTTTAATTTTCTGGAATAAGAGGGTGAAGAGGCAAGTCAGCTGATGGTTATCAACTTCTCAACTCCCATAAACACCATAGTGTTGTGGATAACTTCGGGGTGGACTGTATGGGTTCTTTATTCGATAATAAAATAACTGATCTTCAATTTTTCTTGTTTATTCACTTAGTGCCCGTTCGCTTCATACATCCTCGCAAATATCGGGCCGCTTAATAACCCCGAAACTTTACCGTAACGAGAGCCGCGCCTTCACTTGTAAAAACATCTCTTGTATATCCGCTGTGACAGCCACTCGCTTCATTCGGAATCCGAACAAGATTCCTGGCAGAGGAAGCAGCAGATCTGGTCCTTGCAGCAGGTGGTCATTCAGGCTGACTCCCCGGCACTTGGCGGCGGCGTCGAAGACGAGTCGGTACTTCTCGGGTTTGTTCGGGTTCTGCGTCGCGAAGTGCGGCAGGAACCAGGCGACACGACCCTCTGACCCATTACATGGTTCAGCGTACCCTTTTCTCAGCAGATTATCAATCTGTTCTGTGTAAGCAGTGGCGAACTCTTTGTCTGAGTCCATCTTCTTTTCAATCTGCTGCAGCCGGCGGAATGCCAATTCGTAACTGGGCGGCATCTGTGCGCTATCCCCTCACCACGGCAGTCCCACTTGGTACCTTCCATTTTCTTTTTTCACCGTACCGTCGAGTACGGCCACAGCTCGTTTGTTTGCGTGTGTTTGCTTGTTTGTTCGCTCACGGGTGGTTCGGTCTTGACTCCCAGTGCCTCCACGCAGAAGTGACGCTCCACCAGCTGGTGAAGTCGTTCGTCTTCCTCCGGTGTGTATACGTGTAGCGCGTTGGCGACGTTCCGTATTAAGCGCTTCGGAATCGTGCCGTGTATGACCCATCCCAGCTTTGTCCTCGATGCCGCTGGTTCTCGTGGTTTGCCGACGCGAAATTCTTGGGATACAATATACTCCCAGTGATCGGCTCCCACTAGGATACCGGGCTGCGTGGCCTCGTAGCAGACTTCCCTCTTCGGTAGGTCTCGAAGGTGGTCCAGCTCCAGCAGCTCCCTCGGTATCGCTTGCTTTGATAGTTTCATGTTTTTTATTGTTCTCGCTTTCAGCGGGTGTGCGATGTCGTCGGCGCCTTTTATTTGTAGGTCAACCATTCTGCTCGCGTCTTCCTTCTTCGTCATGTTGATCCCCTTCATTCGCAGCGGTAGCACCGGTCCATTGGCTCCGATCCTCTCTGCCAGTTCCTCGTTGATTAGCGTGATGGTAGCACCTTCATCCATTAGCGCGTGGGTGTGTACCCTTCCCTTTGGGCCGACGAGGGTGACTGGACACATCTTTAACAGTACGGTCTTGGGACCGGTGGTCGCCGGAGTGGCCACCGTCATCACCGACACTGCGCTGTTGTCCTCCGTCGCTGTCTGTTTATCGCTGTGTAGGAGTGAGTGATGTGATCGTTGACATGTCTCGCACGGCTTGCCTTTGCAGTAAATTCTCCTCTTTAACTAAACTCCATCTTTCATTTACGGAGAGCGCTTTGAATTTTGCACATTCCGTTAGCCTGTGCGCTTTCCCACAGTAAGGGCACTTTACCTCTTCTTCTTCGGTGACGTTGAAGACTGCGTTTTTCTTTTTATATGTGCTGGCGCTGAAGTTAAGGCTCTAATCTTTTCTCGCCGCGCTGCTCGTAACGCTGTTCGTAGTAGTGGCTGGAGCGTAGTTGTACTGTAGGGCCCGATCGGCTTCCCTGGTGAGGAAGCGGGACAATACTATTATTTCCGGTTCCGCGGTCCCTTGGTGTTCACTGGCGTAGTCGCACCATCTGGCCTTTATGTGCGGGCTAAGCTTATCCAGTACCTCCCTGGCTAGCATGGGGTTGAATAGATAACCCTGCCGGTTGACCGTGGCGAATACGCATACTATGTTCTGAAGTTTCACGGCAAACCGGTTCAAATCTATTGCAGATGTTCCGGGTTTCGGTAACTTCTGCATGTCTTCGATGGCACGGTCGATGATGATCTCGGGTCGTCCATAGCACCTTTCCAGAGTCTTCATAATTATCTCTGGGTTCGTCTCTGTATGGAGTAACGCTATCACCATTTCTCTGGCTTCCCCTTTGAGGCAGCATCTTAGTCGCTGAAGTATCTCGGCTGGCGTCAGGTGATATATTTTCGTCGCGTCCTGCACGGCCGCCTTAAAACTCAGCCACTCCGTCGAGTTCCCCGAGAATGGCTGTAGGTCGGGACATCTTGCTCTCGGACTCACTAGCTTCTCCATAACCTCCGTAAGCGCCTCGATTTTATTCCTCCGGGCGGGCGTGGGTGATCTTCTGGGGACTTCAAACCGTAGCTGTCGCTCTTCTCGTACGGCCGTCCGTGAGTCGCCCTGTTCCTCCCCCCGTTTACCGAGAGTCTGCGTACGGAGCCAGGCGTCGACCTTCTGTTGTTGATCTGTCGTGTCATCCAGCAGATCTTCCGGTCGTCTTCCATGGCTGCTAGGTCCGCGGCTAGCTTTTTTCTTATTAGATCCGCCTCTATTTCAAGCTCCTTTGCCTTTATAGAAGCGAGGCGTTGTTCCGCTTCTAATTCCAATAACTTCGTTCTGGCGGCGACGCTTCTTGTAGATCGTCGCGATTGTGTTGAACGGGCCAGGGATCTGGTGCGAGTCGGTCCCTCCGGGTTCACTGGTGACGTCACATGTCCCGTTCGCGACGCCGCTACAGTGGCGCGGGTCGTATTGCCGTCTCCCTGTCGGTTTGGTGACGCGGGAGGTTCCAGCGATAGTCTTCTTAAACGTTCTGCTTGGATTTGTTCCATCTCTTCAAGTTGACGGCGATCTTGTTCGGAAGCGTCCGCTTGGCTCCTTGTAACAACCATATCGCCGACGTTGCTTGTTGACTGGTTTCTCTTCAAATCCGGCGACTCGATGGACCACAAAACTGTTGTGGATAACTTCGGGGTGGACTGTATGGGTTCTTTATTCGAATATAAAATAACCGATCTTCAATTTTTCTTGTTTATTCCCTTAGTGCCCGTTCGCTTGGTGCCCGTTCGCTTCATACATCCTCGCCTCGCAAATATCGGGCCGCTTAATAACCCCGAAACTTTACCGTAACGAGAGCCGCGCTAAGCTCGGCCCCATCGACCGCTTATTTTCACTATGAACCGGGGTCCTTTTGCGTCGTAACTCCGGTTCTATGTGATCTACAGGTACGCTTGATACCTCCAAAGATAGGCCACGACCGTCTCTCTTATCTGTGAGAGATTTCACAATCCTGTCGCGGCTTATCCCGAGACACCAAGCGTTTAACTAACAATTTTCCTCGCGCGGTCGGGGTAGCGACTCTCGTTTCGGAGTCTCGGGGCCCTATTATCCTACTTATACACTAGAATTTACTTTATTTATATTAATACATCTTATCCCAAATAAAATACATACAATTATTTCTATTCCCTTAGCCTAAACGAAACATATACAATTATTTCTAACTATGCTAAGTCGTTGTCCTTAACACATAGTGTGTCATCAACACGCTTCTATAAGGGAGTACTTAACTTAATAACACTTAACATAACATGCTAGACCCGCAGTACCGCTACACGAATAGCAATCTGGCCTTTCTGATGGTACTCTCCTTGCTACATACGCGGTGCTAATAATATTGCAATTGCTATTAGCTTTTTTGAAACAATCAGTTTTCATAAAAGTGACTAGTGTTTGCAGGTCTAGTCCGACGGCATAGATTTATCATAGACTGTATTATTCATCAATCTATGCTCGACGGCGATTCGGCTAAAAACACCGCGTCATCTGCGTAAAGCAAGCAGCTCACAACTTGATCACTCATTAGTCATTTTAATTGTTAACAGCAGGTATAATCTGTAGATAAAATAATTAGATGAGCAGGCTCAATGTCACTTTTATTTAACCATAGAGCCATAGAGGTGTCGAAGCGAATAGCAGCATAACATTTTTTACGGCCCTCGATGTGCATTGGTACAACAACCAATCGCGGAATCGTAGTCGACGAATTCGATCCCCACCCGAGTACAAATATTTATTACAAGCATAAAATAAATGTTTGTAAAATCAAAAACATACAAATTTACCTATTGTATTACTTAAATTAAAATTTTAAAAAACACGAGCGCTTTAGAAAAGTGGCCCTGTTCCGAGTTTCGGAGCTGTCATGAGAAGAATCCGGCAGGAATGTCTTATTAATGGGATGGAATGTTACTCTTTTCAAACCACGTCTTTTAAATTTAATACTATGTAATAACATTAGTACAAACAAAAGTTACTATTGAAGGGTGAAGCAACTGGCCTAAGAAAGTCATATGTAGTAGAAAAAAGAATAGAATTAATTGGAATCTAAGGAACTACCTTGATGTGAGTTTAATTAGTTGCAACAAGGATAAAGGACGTCTGGGTGTTTTTCTATATTTATTTATTTACTATCGGGCCTTCACAGCTGACATATAATAAAAGTACAATTTATTTATAAGTAAGCAGTACGCAATAGGTTCGCCACCTATTCCATTTGGGACGTTAACATAACGGCGAGTCGAGGCTTAACAGCCACTGCCTACACCTCCGGGTAGAAAAAAGCGTGAAGTTATGTTATGTTTATGCCTATGAATTAGGAAACCTATGAAAGTGGCATGTGGTGGCATGACTGGCATGTTATCTTATTATTGAAGTCGGGTGTGACGTCATGTGGCCGCATAAAGTGGCGATTTTAGTGATGTGCGAAAGATTTAATTTATCGATAAACGTTCTTGGCTAATGCTTAGTCTACTCATTACCACAGTAATTAAAATGAGAATGACTAAAATTTTAAACTTATCAACGGACCGCGTTAAAATAAACACCAAACACTCGCAGATCATTTCATCTTTTTTTTTTATGGGATAGGGGGGGCAAACGAGCAGGCGTGTCACCTGGAGGTAAGCAACCAACGCCGCCCATGGACATCAGCAACACATATAGTGATACTGTTGCGTTGCCGACCTTTAAGGGATAGGAAAAGATGGGGAAGGGGGGTGGGCCTCCGGGTACCTCTCTCACCGAACGAAACGCGGCATGAGCCACTTTACGTCGGTCTTCTGAGATGTCGTGGTATTTCACCGGTCGAGCCGGCCCATTCATGCAGCGGACTGCTTGGCTCTACCACTGTTACTTCCAGTCTAATGACAGTTAATTATTGCAAATTTGGCGAATTTACAATAACTTTTTACTCGTTACGATTAAAAAAACTATTTTATTTAGATAATTCTGCAGAAAAATTTTATCGGCGAATTTTTTCCCAAAATTAATTTTTACTGGCTGCACTGACAGTTGGAGCACAAAACATGGCTGTTTTTCGGCTTCAGTATTCTATATTCATTCACTTTATGTACGCACTGAAATATTGTTAAACTGTTAAAAACGAAATCGATCATATATATAATATATATGTATACTTAGTCATGCCATAAATATTATAACAAAGTAAAATTTTTTTTTTAATTGCAAATAACATTTATTACTTTTACAGTTTGTTACTTTAATCTTCTTCTCTGTCGTATCGCTCTTGGCAGAGCGGTCGTGGTCATGTTTAGGCGCCCACGTTGACATTAGAGGCGGACACAGCTTTTGACACGATCTCGCGCCATCTCTCTCGATTTGCAGTCTCTCTGGCGCAGTCTGAAACGCGATTTACCACAGCGGATTTGACCTGGTCTGTCCAGCACATAGGTGATCTAGTTCCCTGGACTTTTCCTTGCACGACCAGCCCTTCGATGGAGTTGCTATCGCGTCTAGAAACATGTCCAAAGTACTGCAGTATGCGCATCTGCACTGTGGTCGACAGACGCCTAGTAATGCCGAGTTCCTGAAGGATAGATACATTAGTACGGAATTCCGTCCACGATATGCCAAGCGTCCTCCTCCAGCACCACATCTCCAGAGCATCTATCTTTCCTTTTTTCCAACTCGCGTACTGTCCATGTCTCTGCCGCATACAGGAAGATTGGGAACACCAGTGTTCGCATGAGCTTCACTTTAGTGACTTTGGTGATGTTACGATTTCTCCACACCTTCTTTAATTTCTCTACTGCGGTTCTGGTTACGGCGATGCGACGCTTTAGCTCTTCTACGCAACCACCGTTGTTTGACATTAAGGCCCCAAGATATATGTAGGCTTGGACCACGGCACAATTCACAATATGTGTAACCTTTGGCGAGTTTTCATTGGCGCGGTCCACAATAATAATCTTGGTTTTAGATCGATTAATCTTCAATCCAAATGTATGACTTACGCGTTCCATTTTGTGAAGTAATTCCTGCATGAGGTCAGCGTTGCTCGCAAATAGGGTGGTATCATCTGCGTATCGCAGGTTTGAAATCGGGTATCCACCAATTACTGCACTTGGACGAAAGTTATCTGAGAAGAGATCGTCTGTCCGAACTAATGCTGTTCCCTCTTCATACAGTCCTCTGAGCAGGTGAACGAGATGTTGTGGTGTACCCATATCCAGTAGTGTTTTCCACAGCATTGGCCATTTTACCGAGTCAAACGCTTTGGAAAAATCAACAAAGCATATGTATGTTGGCTTGTTGAATTCTCGAGCCTTTTCAATAATTTGACGAACGATGAGAATTTGTTCACGGGTCCCCTTGCCTTTAACAAAACCGGCTTGCTCTGGTGCAATTTCTCTAGACAGATGCGCTTTAAATCGCTCGTTTAGAATGTGCAACATTATTTTGCTTCCATGTGTAATTAAAGCAATTAGTCGAAAGTTGCCGCATTTCTTTATCGAGCCCTTCTTATGAATAGGAACGAAAACTGTGTGAGCCCATTCGGAAGGCCATATCTTATTGCAGATGGTATGGAAGATATGGACGCCATGTTCTCCCATAGCTCGAATAGTTTCTATTGGAATGCAATCTTTCACTGTGGCTTTTCCATTCTTAAGGTGTTGAATTGCGGCTCTTACTTCTGATTGGAGGATATTAGGCTCCATAAAATTAGTCGTAGTCTCCGTGGATGGAAAGTTTTTCGACTGAGGGTCTTCAAACAAGGACTGACAGTAATTCCTCCAAACTTCTGAGATCTTGTCCAGTTCAGTAACTGTTAGGCCATTTTGATCTTCAATAGCCCAGGTTTTAGACGGCAGCGTTTTTGTGATTTTGTGGTACAAGTCTTTAGGCTGATACCTATCTGCATGCGATTCGACTTGCGTACAAATATTACGCAGATAATTGTTATGATCCTGCCTACATTTTTGCTGTATCTTTGCCGATATTTTATTGATTTCCTTTATATCGGTCCCCGCTATTTTAATTTTTTGGCGTTTTTCGACAAGCTTGAAGGTTTCATCTGTCATCCAGTGCTGCTTCTTGCCATTTACAATTGGTGGTGTTGCTTCTGAGACTGCTGAGACGATGAATGACTTGACACGGCCCCACAATGCCTCGGGTGTTTCGTTTGCCAATTCGGCTTCTGACCATAGTGACCAATTCCGTTCCACAATCGGGTGAAATTTCGGAGCATCTTTAACTTCAACTTTCCCCATTTTTTTAATGCGCCTGGCTGCTGTTAGTTTGAGCCTTTGTTACTTTAATACATAAATATAAAACGATATAAAATATAAAAAGCTTATTCGAAGTGGTCTCCATTGGCTGCAATACAGGTCTTTAAACGCACTCTTTCCATGGAAAAATTCTTCACTGCCAATCGTATGGATTGTTTTAGGGACTCTAAATTATTATGACGTTTAGAGCAAGCCGTACTCTCTAAAACTGACCACATATTATAATCAAGTGGATTAAGATCGGGACTAGACGACGGCCAGTCTTCAGCTCTAATGAAGTCCGAAACGTTCGCTTCCAACCAAGATTGCGTGGACCGAGCTTTATGACCCGGTGCCGAGTCTTGCTGGAAGGACCATACTTTGTTATTGAACATGGTGTTGTTAACGGGCTTGACTACCTTTTACACTTGTGCCGATGTTTTTATACCTTTTTCACAAAAATATGGCTCAGTCACTCCTTCGTAGCTAACACCCCACCAAACCATCACTGAAGTTAGATAATGCCCGCGTTGCACTTTGTCAACTAATTGGGAAGCTTCCTTAGAGCTTTGAGCATAAATACGGTCATTTTGTTTGTTAAAATGTTGCTCGGATCAATTGTAAAAACTTTTTCATCCGTAAACAATATTTTTCTGTGACCTCCCTTTGCGTACCGCTTCAGTAGTTGTTTTTAACACCCTATTCTTTTTTAAATTATCAGTTAATAAATGACCAGTGCGCCTCTTATAAGCTGCAAGTCCTAAGTCATCTTTTAAAATACGCGACATTGTTCTAGGTGCTATCTTCATCTCCGAGATAAAATCTTTTGTTTGCGGACAGGATTTCTTCGAATTCTTTCCCTTACTGCTGTGACCACCTTTTTCGTATGAACACTACGTGGACGGCCAGGTCTTTTTCTGTCACAAACAGAGGAGGTCTCATTGTACCTATTAATAGCCCGGTACACAAACATTTGACTAATACCAAGTGCATGGAGAGTTTTAAAAATTCCAGTTGGCTCCATACCTACTTTGTGTAATGCAATCACAGCGATTCGGTTCTCTTTATCACCCCACTCCATTTTAATATCGCAAAATATTGTACAATGTATTGGCGCCAAAACGAGAAAACACAATGAACAATCGTATAAAAATGACAGATTCCAATTACGGGCCTCGTGGCACATTGGTAAAACTATCAGCTGCAGCACTGAGGTCGGGGGTTCGATTCCCACCCGAGCACAAATATTTGTGACAAACATGAATATTTGTGCGGCGTCTGGGTGTTTTTTATGTATTATAAGTATGTATTTACAAAAAAAAGTATATATGTATTAGTATCCGTTATCTAGTATCCATAGCACAAGCATTTAGTTGCTTAGTTTGGAACTGGAAGGCGCTGTGTGATTTTTGTCCAAAATATTAAAAAAGAAGATATCAAAAATGTAATATTTTTTTATTTTTAGTTGTAAAAGTATCTATGGCCAGACGAGAGAAGTATATATATTGTATATATATATATATATATATATATATGTGTGTGCGCCGTCAGAATGCACAATATTTATATGAGTAATTGTACACTTAGAACAATATGTCTCGTCCATATATGTTTAAAGCAGTACTCCAATTATGAAGTACACATTTAAATCAATCACAGTATTCACATTGATCAAGAGAAGAATAGAAGAGTAGGTACAACAATCTTTAACACTATGAATTTATATCTGATTGATACGGTGAAGTCCATATGGGTGTGTAATCTGCGTTTATGTGCGCGCGCGCGTATTGTGTGAAATTTGTCCCTAAAAAGGTTGTTCTGTTGAAAAACTTAATTACTATAAGTGGTGTGGGTGTGGTTACTCCCCTAATATTCATTCAACTTTACACAGTCCATCAGTCTCTTTTTCGGCCTTTCTATACCAATGTGTCCATCCCAATGAAGTAGGAAACCTATGGAAGTGGCATGTCGACACAAAATTGAAGCAAGGTGTGACGTCATTTGACCGCATAAAATGGCGGTTTAGTGCTGCGCAAAAGAATTCTATTTATCGATAAACGTTCTTGGCTAATGTTATTAAAAACGTTATTGAGTATTAATTATTTTTAGAATTAAATTAAATATGTGGTTTTGGATATCAAAATAAGAGTATATGTTTTTCTTAAACTAATTACTTTCATAATTTTATATTTAATATGTATAATTGAATATTAATTATTTGTAGAATTCATACTTAAATGGGAAGTAAGTATATTGTTATGCTAAATATTCTGTTTTGGATGTCCAAATAAGAGTACATGTTATTCTTAGACTACTTATATCTATTTTACAAACTATTTCAATTAAGTTGCTGACTCTAAAGTAAGTAAATCACTACTGCAACATACCTCTAGATAGGTGCACTACACAGTAAATAAGAATGATTCAAATTTTATACTTATTAAGGGACTGCGTGATAAACAAAACATCTTCAGAACATTGTTTTAGTTAAAAATGCATTTCTCATGACTTTCAGTCTAAGATCAGTTAATTATTATATATTTAGCGAATTTACAATAGGTTTTTACTCGTTACGAAATAAAACTAATTTATTTAGAAAATTCCGCAAAGAAATTTTGTCGGTAAAATTTTTCGCAACACTATTTTACTGGCTGAACTGACAAAAATTCGCCATATTTTGCGACAAAATTGGTGACAGTCGGTATTATCGGGTTATCCTATTTCCGTATTCATTCACTTTATGTACGCATTGAAATACTATTATACTGTTTTCATGCGAGTTACAGCGTTGAGTAAGAACGAGACAGATATATGTTTATGTGTGCGCCGGCGAAATGCCTAATAATTATTTAAGCAGTTGTACGTATAGAAGAATATGTCTCGTCCATTTATACAAGTCAATGGTCTATCCACCAAAGAGTATATAAATATGTGCTATCCACAGTCATCTCATCGCTCTCATTGTGACATGACTTTAGTCCTTTCTCATAATGTGTCCACACCACGCTAATCTACCACTTCTATTTTTTCCGTGCTGCTTTCATGCTTCCTCATAAGTAATGAGTATTTCTTGTTCTATCCCTTTTTGTCAACAACACATCCGTCTTAACACTCGCATTTCTGTTGTATGTACTCTCCTTTCATCCACTTCTTTCATTGGCCAACATTCAGATTTACACAATGTACAGTGCAAATACAAAATAAATAATTTTGTACATTGGGCGCATTTCTTTGTAAAACGTTTATTACGTGTTACGTTGAGGGGTAGTTACGTTTATGTATAGTTTTATGAATCGATGCGTAGATCTGCTGTAACTATATGAATGGATTTTAGCTTGTAGTGTTGTAACGTTAGAGGTAGATAGCAATAATAGTCTAGTCCTTCAATAACAGATAGTATATTAGATAATATTATTAAGATAACATAGATGAAAAAATAGTATAAGATGAAGAGGTAGCAAGAAAATATTAAGAAGTCAGCGAATAGTTATCCGAGAAAAGAGTATATAGGAAGAGTAGAGGGCCGGCGAAAGATAGTAGATAGTCTCAGGGTGGTAGGTCGGTAAGTGAAAAAAAGGGGTCAGTCTGCTTCCTCCCACTAAGTCGGTAGTAGCGAGGGACACTGGCCTTAAAGCTGGAAGTAGTCTTGCAGGGACGTATTGCCCGAGTTCGCTGGAGTCCGGTCAGCTCCGGTATGGTCCTCCCGCGTAGAAGGCTGCTGGCAGTTCGCTGGAGTCCGGTCAGCTCCGGTATGGTCCTCCCGCGTAGAAGGCTGCTGGCAGTTGTATCTGTCGGAGCGCTCACCCCGTCGGTGGTCCTGAGGGGCAATTCCCGTAAAGTGTCCATAGTGAACCGTTACGCTGTTTGTGCAGTATCTGAAATGCCACAAGGCACTAGGTTTACATGCTGTTCGCTCGATCCGTTAGCGACCTTTGGCCCCACGCTTTGTCGCACGCTCGGAACCGAGAACAGTCACAACTTCTATCATTTTTTTTAACACTAAGCTAGCTACAATAATTTAACAAGGGCAACTCACCCGTAGGGGGTTGAAGTAACAGTTGATGTCAGAGATCAGGCTGTCTGGTCTATTTCTATACCGTCGGTAGCGTGATTGGAAGGTGTTGTTCGCAAGGCGACGGCGTCAGAGAGAAGAAAGTTATAGTATATGTTCAATCTAACGATATGTTCTGTCATTTCCGTCATTCCGATTCTGGAGTGGGAGTGAGTCACTAGCTTTTACAATTATCCCTTATAGTGGGATTCCTAATTTTACTAGTTTATATATTATTTATAGATTTAGAACTAATTAGAACTTAGAAATTAGAACTAATTAAATTCATTCATTAAATAAAGCATAAAGCTTTATTTAATGAATGAATTTAATTAGTTCTAATTTGACTATTATTCATTGACGAGGACGTACGCACGGCTTCATCGTAGTTACAGAGAAAATCAATAGATGTCGCCACTAGATGGCTTCTACTGATAATTCTGTCGTAATATCCCATTGACTCGACAGATGTCACTCCAATGCAGTTTTTTAAAGCGTTAAGCTGCATTAACGTGACATACGTTTCATAAAAAATGTGCCTAATGTTCAGATATTCAATCATTATCATTACATAGTATAAAACAAGTCACTTTTCGCTGTCTGTCCCCTTATAATTATATCTTTAAAACTACGCAACGGATTTTGATGCGGTTTTTTTAATAGCCTCACGGGCCGGACGGGCTGCTAGGGCGTGCCCCGGAAGCGACGGGCACCGATTAGCCCCCGTCGGTGCGGCTTCATGCGCATGCGGCGAAGGGGGCCGCCACCCTTCACGTAGCGCCAATCCTGGCGGGACGAGGAGAGGGGAGTGCCGTATAGGCACGTGGAATGTTAGAGGTAGCATGGCAAGAAAGATGAATGAGATGATGGATGTATTAAATGAGAGATGCCTGGATGCCCTATGTTTGACGGAGACAAAGCGGAGGGGGAGTGAGACCGAGGACCTCCCCGGTGGCATGGTAGCCCTATGGTCCGGAGTGGACCCGGACGTCCGTGCCAGTGGGGGTGTTGGAGTCGTTCTCTCCTCCCGCTTTGCTTCCGGAGTGAAAGATTATGAGTTGGTAGGCCCAAGACATCTTTGGATTCGAATAAAACTGGGGATCACGCGAGTTTTCCTGGTCGCAGCTTATGCTCCCGTTAGCTCCGCGGATCCCCGCGAACTTGAGGAGTTTTGGGAAACTGTTAGGGATATTCTGGATCTGGTTGAGGAAAATGAAAGGATAATTCTGTGTGGTGATCTTAATGGGTGGGTCGGAACCAAGCGAGACGGCCTGGAGGCTGTCCTTGGTCCGAATGGTGACAAGAGAGTGAATGATGCTGGTAAGCCGATATTGGACGTATGCCTGGAACGGAACCTCCTTGTGTCTAACACATTATTCCGTCATAAAGATATTCACACGTATACGTGGAGACAGAATGAGCAAAAGAGTATGATAGATTTGATTTTGATAGATAGTCGTCTCCGAAATACTCTAAGGGATACAAGAGCCTACAGAGGCCCCACTCTTGATACGGACCACTACCTGGTGGTAAGCCGTTTCGTGGGCCTTTTCAAGAAGTGGAGACACTGGCGAGTGCGTACCCATTTCGGAGAGCTTGAAAGGATAAAATGTGAGAAATTAGAAGATGAAAGTGTACGGAGTATGTATGTAGGCCTAGTCAGTAAAAGACTCAATGAGACGAGTCTTTCTGACCTAGGTGTTGAAGAATGCTGGGAAAGAATGAAAGAAAGTATAGTGAATAGTGCAAAAGAAGTATGTGGTAGTGCAAAGAGGCATAAGATTCTGAGAGGTGACGCCTGGTGGGACGCGGATGTGAAATCCAGCGTCGAAAGAAAGAAAAAAGCATGGTTGGATTATGTCTCAAGTTTGAATCAGAATGATAGTATGACAGAGAAAAAGTATGAGAGCTACCGCCGCTGCAGGAATGTTACCAAAGCCTTAGTGAAAGAGAAGCGTGAAAGACTTGTTGCGAATGAGGAAGCGAGGTTGACGGAGAACTTCGAGGCGAATAACAAACTCTTCTGGAGGGAAGTTAGAAAGTCTCGGGGTTCTTCGTCAACATCCAGAATGGACAAAATTATGTCTAAGTTTGGTGACATTCTTGCAAACCCAAGCGATGTATTGGGCAGGTGGAGTATTTTGGGGAAATGTACGAGTATGTTCCGGATGTGGGCGCCGCGAGTGAGCCTACGGCTGACACCGCTGCGCCAACATCTGATGAGGACATTACTATGGAAGAGATTGAATGGTCGATACGAAGTATGAAAAATGGTAAGGCAGCTGGAATTGATATGATGTCTGCTGAAATGATCAAACATGGTGGAACCTGTGTCCGGGACGCTTTCCTGACCTTGAGCAATCTGTGCTGGAGGTCGGGTAAGGTTCCCGTGGACTGGAGGCGCGCTGTCATCGTGCCCTTGTATAAAGGTAAGGGATCACGTATGCAGTGCGCCAGTTACAGGGCCATCAGTTTGATCAGTTTAGCAGCAAAAGTATGGAAAAATTATTAAAAGGAGAATGAGGGTGATATCTGATGGAGTGTTGTGGGAGGCTCAGGGTGGTTTTAGAAGCGGACGAGGGTGCATGGATCAGATTTTTTCTCTCCGCAACATCGTGGAGAAACAACTGGCTGTTAACCGGAAGGTTTTCTGCGGTTTTGTGGATCTGGAAAAAGCGTTTGACAGAGTGTTACGAAAGGATCTGTGGGATATACTCCCGGGCTACGGGGTGAGCGGAGCACTGCTGCGCGCTGTGCAGTCCACTTATGAGGGCTGCACAGCGTGTGTGCGTGTTGACGGCGGCTTATCCCCCTGGTTTGACGTCAATATCGGCGTCAGACAGGGTTGCGTGCTGTCCGCTCGACTGTTTATCCTGTACCTGGACAGTTGTCTCCAGAGAATGAGATCGATGGATGTAGGGATGCGAATGGGTGACCTAGTTGTGAGCTGCCTGCTTTACGCAGATGACGCCGTGCTTCTAGCCGAATCGCCGTCGGACCTGCAAACCCTAGTCACTACTATGAAAGATGATTGCATGATTAAAGGCTTGCAGTTGAATGCGACGAAAACGAAAGTTATGGTGTTTGAAAGGGAGGAATCCAGAACAGATGCAAGGATAATGGTTGATGATGTAGTGCTGGAACAGGTGAATGAAATTGTATATCTTGGATGCGCTTTTAGCAGAGATGGAAGGTACACCGCGGATGTAGAAAGACGAGTGGCGATAGGAAATAGCGTAAACGGAGCGTTGGGCAGATTCCTGGGCGCAATCCACAATGCAGTCCTGATCCCAACGCTAACTTATGGATTCGAGAGCTGGGTATGGCAGAGTGTGCATGAAAGTAGAATAAACGCGGTAGAAATGAGGGCTCTACGCAAAATCTGCGGAGTGACTCTCGCTGACCGCGTAGAAAACAAGGTTGTAAGGAAGGAAGTTGGTTTGAAAGAGAGTGTCGGTGTAAAAGTAAGAAAGGGCATGCTCCGATGGTTTGAACATGTAGAAAGAATGGATGACGCAAGACTGACTAAGTAGATATACAATGCAAAAGCGGACGGATGTAGGAGTCGAGGACGGCCAAGACACACATTCCAGGACCAAATAGAACGTGTTCTGGAGGAAGGGGATGTTAAGAGCCTCAAAAACCGACGCGCGTGCATGAAAAGAGTTATGAAAGTCAACGAAGCGAGTCAGGTGTGTAAGAATCGTGCCCTATGGCGCTCTGTTCTTTGTGCCTACCCCGCAAGGGATTTGGCGTGAAGTTATGTATGTATGTATGTATTTTAAACATTACAGCATTAATTTTCATCCAATTAAGTGTCTTAAGTTGATTGTGCATGTAATATAGATGATCCTGGCCCTTTACAGCATGCAATTTAAACAAAAATTTTCGAAGATATTGCAGTATTAACATAGCGGAACAGCAGTTATTACTTTTGATGCGGAACAAAGTTCGCCGGGTCAGCTAGTAAAACAATAAGAAACACGATTGATTTTTAGTTTAACAAAATAACATTAGAAACTCATGACTAATTATATCTAAAAGCGATACAGCCAGATTTTAGTTAATCTATCTCTATTGTTTTTCATTGCTCTAGACAACTAGATTTTATTTCATCTGTATGCCTCATGAATTATTCATTGCTAAAAATATCAAGCATCAATGTATGTTTCATAATTATAGTGATCATCGAAGGAAGACGTGCGTGCATAAAGAGAAAAATAAAAATTGCAAATTTTTTATATTCAAAAATTAGTTGTATTTTTATAAATTGCGCAACACTGACTTGACTCATACATACTGACAAATGACACGTCTTTTTTTCAACACAAAGCTGTCAGTTGTCAAACCCGCGTCGAGTTGGAAAATTCGTACGTCGCTATGTTCAGTCCAGTCAAGTCTCGAAATAAATAAATTGAATATGGCTGAAGTCGAGGGACATAAACATCGAGAAACTAATTACCATGAGGGAGAAGGTAAATTCTGTTATGATATTTATGGTTAGAGCGTGTTGTTAGTGTTTATCGCGAACGTCTGTGAGGAACAACTGCGTCGTTTGGCCCGACACCCTCGTGTTACCTTTGTGACATTGAAATTGGGTTCTTTTTAAATTTGCTGCGTGGATTGTGGTGCTGGTTGACCCGCCAGAAACGGAGCGGACCGTGTACCAGACGCGTTGAGTTCCGTACCATCAGCGAGGGAATTGTGAAGTTGTGAAAATGACTGGAGGCGCGGAGAGGAACCTCCACTCAGGTATTACTATTTTTGTTGTAATAATATCTGAGGTTAAGTGCGTATTCGTTCAATTGTTATTGTCTATTAACTCGACATAAAGACCATATGAACTTTGGTCACGCGTCCAGTTCGTATACGTTAATTAAAATCGTTTCTCCTCTATCATCAAAACATTGAAAATGTTATTGTTCTTGACCAATCAGAATACATAATCGTATGTGAACTATTTTTATGGGGCAATATGCCAGTCATTAAACAATGACAGATTGCAAATTTGATAATTAAAATTTCTAAACTTGATATGGTTCAAGGGTATTTAATATATATATATATTTAAGTAGGAACTTCATTAACTCAATTATAATTCCACTTTCACAACAGTTGTTACTTTTATTTTTTTGCTCTCACATATTTGAGTCATAATTTTACTCAATTCCAAGATATTAATTGCATTTTGTAACTGTATTTTTTTATAACTATAAATACTGGGGTAGTTCATTATTTGGCTAACAAAAATTCAATCTACTCTTTTAGTTAAATAGACAATCTTATGTTATAAAAGATTTTTACAGTTAATATGATTTTTATATTCCATATTCATTTATCACAATTGCCTATCAGATGTTTTGATAACTTTTTATCATTGATCTATGCAGGTTGTAGTTTTTTCTATTCATCATTACTTATGATTTCTTTGAACTTTTAGATTTACACAACTTTTTTATTTATGAATATTCCCCATGGAACAAAAATATAATGGGCTTTTTAAATTCTTTTAAGTTCAGCATTTTTCATAATAAATGAATAGATGATCACAATTTTATATAAGTTGTGTGTATTGAGGAAAATATATACGGTTGACTCAATAACATGTAAAGATCTAAAGGTCAGGATGCTGGTAAATATAGTATGTATATTGTTATAAAAACTCATTTACCTATTCTACTCAGGTAATGGGTTTTTATGATTATTTTTTATTAGCAGCATTATCATAATATTTTTTTTCCACAATCTTATTTCACATAGTAAGTAGTCTTAAATTTATTATGTCAGTATATTATTTCAACCTACCAGAGCAATAAGCCACTTCTTCATAGTCCTCATCCATCATCTACAATAGACTGTGGATGTTTAAGGAGAAATAATCAATAAGTGGCAGATAGGAAATTCCCTCAGTCCTTCTACCTCAGATATTAAGCCACAGCCATGAGAATTAATCACACAAGCTATAAATTGTACTGTATAGTAGCTGACCCATTGAACTTTGTTTTGCCTGAGATTCAATTAATAAAAGATTTTTTTTTAAAGTAGCTGATGTTGTTAATTATTACACCAGCTACCTGTCAATAAAAGTCCAATCAAATTCGGTCAAATGGACACATAATTGTTATTTCACTATTACTAACAGACACTTCAATTTTACTTATATGTATAGATAATAAGTGTATTCACTGGTATTAAATTCTTACTGCCCTCTCTGGGAGATAAGTCTGAAGTAATGAAATGATATGAATTTCATTTCATATCATTCTATAAATATAGATTAATAAAGAAAGTTTTATTCTAATTCTGTAGTATTAGCTTGATAGAGAAAATTTTACTTGAAAACAAAAATATTTGTTAGTAAAATATGAGTTGAATGACTTTTTAATAGACTTTGACAGAACTTGTTTATAAATCTAGTTTTTGACTGGAAATATGACTCGCACATGCTGTAGGTGTAGTGGAACTTGATTTGGTTTGACTAAAATATTTTTTCTTGCACATTAAATATAAAGGCCAACAGGTTTGAATCCACACCAGAGATTAAAGCTTTGCTTGTATGTGTGTGTAAATTTCATGGTATTGACATCTGAAATTTTTATTATGGACATCTAAATTCTTTATTTTTTCCTTAGTTTGTTTAGCATTTCTATTACAGTATGATTTTATAATTTTACAGTAATTTAATAATTTTTTTGATCAAATTCTGTCTTAGTTGAAATAATTAACTTGACAAGAGCTAATAAAATTTATTGCCATTTATAAAGCTGAGTATAAGGAGTTCTCATCGTTTACGAAATAGTCAGCACTTACAAAATATATTTATCTAAATGGGTATCTATAAAAACCAAATATTATATAGTATGAGTTATAGTGGTAAAAAAATTAATGTCCTTATTGTCTAGGAAATTATTTCACTTATTTTAATAATTAATGTCAAATTCTGTCACGTTGAAAAGTAACACATCTATTTTCGAAATGTAAATTATCCATGTACTTACCTTTTTCTGAGGATATGCAAATATTGAATTAAGAACCATTTTTTATATCAGTATACTTATAGCTTGTTGCGTAGGCAGCGTTCTAAAAATCGGCCCATAATGCAAGGTCTATGACCAATGTGTGTTACCAGCGATGACATATGGATCTGAAACATGGTCTATACATGCTGTCCATATTAAGAAGCTCGAAAGTCGCTCAGCGTGCTATGAAAGAGGTTATGCTCTGTATATCTCTACGAGATAAGATCCGAAATACGGAGATCCGTTGACGTATTAGAGTAACTGACATAGCCTCTAAAATTAGCACGCTAAAGTGGAGGTGGGCAGGCCACATCACTCGAAGAACTGGGGAAAAAAGGTTCTTGAGTGGCGACCCTGGATGGATTTGCATAGCGTAGGCCGTTCCCCCACTAGATGGACTGACGACCCGATAAAAACAGGTGGAATTCGTTGGATGCTGCTGGCACAGGATCGGGAGTTATGGCGTGCTATGGGTGAGGCCTACTTTCGGCAGTGGATAATCTGGGCTGATGATGATGATGATTTATAGCGTGTAAAGAAAATTATATATATTTGTCAGTTTCGTGTGACGCTTCGTTACGTACGTATAGTGGATGAATGTATGTACGTAAGTGTATTTGTTACCTTGCGAACGTTTGCGTTCTCGATTCATACAATATTATCTATAAATACTCCCGGCTGGGCCTGCTCAGCTGCTCTGTTGTAGTTTGTATTGCCAAAAATTAATAGGCTGTAATAAAATCGATATGTTTGTTTGTTTAGCACGTATCCGTTACGATGTGCAGGCGTGGAAGTATTCGCCAAAGCTATTTTCAAATTTTGCCTACAATCTTTTTTAAAATTAAACTAGACGACCCCGTGAACTTCGTACAATGTACCAGTAATAAGGTCAAAACTCTGGGACTACGGAGCCATAGCGCCATATAGCCTATAGCCCTCATCGATAAATGGGCTAACTTACACTGAAAGAAATTTACAAATCACATCAGTAGTTACCGCGATGAGCGTGTTCACCGAAGCAAAATACTATTAAGTAACTACTAATAAGGACGTTTTAAATATGTTCTAATTTATTTAGTTTAATTTAAATATGTGGCCAGTGTAGTGGACATGAGAAATTATAATACATATTTATAACAAAGACAACGATTCGTTTCTTTTTTTAAATTTCGTAATTAACCAGCCAGTTACAAAATTAAAAAAAAAGAACTAGTCGCGGTGCGTCGGTCGTTCACTACATTTGACGTCTTGCAAGTCCAGCGTACAGCTTGTGTACTTGACTGTACCGTTAGTAGTTAATATGTATGCATTTAAATTCTTCGTACGTAAGCTATATTTCACTGTTTAACACATACAAACACATAAATTAACATAGTGTATCAATGTATTAACAAATCATCAGACTTGTGCGTATATAAAATGCTTCTTTCATGGAGTTACAGGTACCTTAAGGTATATTCAAATGAAATAAAAATATTCTATATTTTGTAGGGCCTCAAGGACACTTACAATTGTCAACAAACAACAACTGTTACACAAGTATAAAATCAAGTAAAAAATGGTAGTTTAGAATAAATTAATCCTAAATACTATAAAGTAACCATTGAAGGGTGAAGCAACAGGCTAAAGAAAGTTATATGTAGTTGAAAATAAAATACGAGTTATTTGTAATATAATAAACTATTCTGACGTGAGATCATATAGTAGCAACAACCTCCACGAAGTCCGTAACTTTTGTCTTTTTTTGCAGTGATTTTGCCCATATGCCGTTTGGGATTTGAATGGATAGTGTGTGTGTGGATGGACACATTAGTAGAGGAAGGCCGAAAAAGAGATGGATGGACTGTGTAAAAGTTGATATGAATATGAAGGGAGTAAGTGTGAACACGACGAGTGATAGAAGAGAATGGAAAAGGATGACATGCTGTGCCGACCCCACTTAGAGTGGGACAAGGGCAGGAAAATGATGATGCCGTTTGGGATTTGAATCTGTTCCCTTCATAAAGAGATAAGGGATCGTTGACTCTCGTGACCAGAAAACTGTAATGCATTTTTCACCTAGAAGATGAGCATTGCTAGTCAGCGTAGCAATAGTGTCAGTCTTCTGGGATTTGGCTTGGATACCCAGAACACTGACACTATTGCGAACTAGAATAGATTCAAATCCCAAAAGGCTTCTTTAAATAACCATGTTGCATATACTATAATTTCTTTTTAATTTTAATCTTATATCTTTAAACGAGCAATTCTTGTATATATATATATATGTATATATATATGTATATTAATTGGAACTCGGAATCGGCTCCAACGATTTTCATGAAATTTAGTATATAGGGGGTTTCGGGGGCGATAAATCGATCTAGCTAGGAATCATTTTTAGAAAATTTCATTTTATCGTGTTTTATCGATAATCAACTTAAACATCAACTTACTTTTTGGAATTCCTGACATCTATTGGCGAATGCTATAATTATTTTAAATTGTGAGCAACTAACTTGCTTTAACGACAACAACACTAAAGCTATTCCAGCAGATGGCGTTGTTTATAAAAAAAAAGAAAATACCGAGCAAAGCTCGGTCATCCAGATATTTATTTTTAATATCATAACATCTTGTTTATTTATTAAAGAAATATGTAAAATATTTACAAAGGCGAAAGCGCGTCACAAGAACAAAGTTTTTAAAGGAAAAAGTATCACACACTAAAAACACAGATACGACATCTGTGAAGTCTGTGTGAAATGAACTAAATAAATATTATTATATTCACCGGTCAAACATTCAAACACGTTTAACATCCTGAGAACGGTACTAAAACTAACTTAACACAAAATTTTCTCTAATTCGGTTGAGCATTTCAACCGTGTTACTTCACAAATATTGTAACAGTTCCGTTAGTTAACTTTTAGATGGAATAAGGATGGGGTCGAAAGTAATATGGGAAGAGGACGGGAGAAAGAGTTGGGTACCTCTCTTATTGAACGTACTGCATGAGCTATTTTTCACGATATTAGAAGTGTTTGTGGTGTTTCACCGGTCGAGCTGACCCATTCATCAAGCGAACTGTATGGCTGTACCACTATTAGCATTCAATTCGCAATATTGACTAAGGTTAGACATATCGTATCGCGTAATCAAATCTAAAGAAGCGCCCCCCATGGATTAGAAAGTTGGTCTTGCATAACACGTTGCTAAACACGTCTGTGTCTGTATGTGTGTGTGTGTGTGTTTGTATATTCACGTGTAAAAATATAAGCGGAATTCACGCTCTCACATACTAGGATGTAGTACTAGTTTTAAAGTTTCTGGGTAATTTGTTAGAATTTGCTTTGCAATGTTCTTGAACGAATGATAGTTTTCATTAGTATTACCTATTATTCCATTAGTTTTTTTTGGGATAGGACGGCAAGCGAGCATGTGTGTCACCTGATGGTAAGTAACCAACGCCGCCCATGGACACCAGCAACACATATAGTGTTACTGTTGCATTGCCAACCTTTAAGGGATAGGGAAGCATGGAGAAGGGGGTGGGCCAACGGGTACCTCCCTCACCGAACGAAACGCGGCATAAGCCACTTTACGTCGATCTTCTGAGAGGTCGTGGTATTTCACCGGTCTGGAGCCGGCTGCGAACTGCTTGGCTCTACCGCTGCTAGTGCTATCTTTCATTGGTGCCACCTCTCGCAATTGTGCATGCTCAAAAGGTATGGGCAGCGGATACTATGCCGCGATACACAGATATATTTTCTCAAATTTCATTCATCGATATTTATATTACACATAACTTTTGAAAATTATGCCCTAAAATCAATGTTGTGGTGAGGTAGGATTCGAAGCCGTGGCATCTGATTCAAGATACATACAATCGGTTACGCAGAACCACCAACTGTCAGAAATTATCAGGGTCTGCTATCAACAAGATACGATTATTTGATTGGCATGTTTCAAACTGGCCAGCCTATTATGCGAGTATGTGCTAATATTTGTAGCTGTTATTTATAACCGAACACCGCGCGTCCTTGCTTCATTCCCGTACCACGGAAGCAACTTAAAATAAATCACTATTTTTGTATTATGCAAAATGATTTGTAGGAATGTATTTTTCACACTTTATAAGAGGATGTAGGCTTTATCTATTTTATTTTATATCTTTGCCCCGTCAATAACTTAAGGTGCAAGTACTGGCAATTAATTACCGGATATGCCGTATGAATTATCTAATCTCATTTAATAAATTTGTGAAATTTTGTACTTTGGGTACAATTTTATGAATCATTGATGTTTATCAACCTCGGACCGCAATTTCGAAAAGTCATTGGTTTGTAACCGGATTTCAAATCCGACTATTAATAGAAAAATATAACGGACCCATGACTCATTTGTGGAACCAAATATTTGGTCAATGAAAAAGGTTGCGAATCTATGCATGCAGCGTACACATTTTGGCGGCTGTCAAAATTGTTCTAATTTTTTTTTTACTTGCACTTATCTATCCGCGCACTCTGTTATTTCTGCCTACCTCACATGCGACTAAGTCGTATATTAAGTGCAGTTTAGTCTTATCGTATATAGCTCTCACTATAATATAGATAAATGACATATCTTAATGCGATAAACTATTATCTATGGATTTGAAAACACACATACAGGAGACCCAGTAGGTACTTACTGGTTGTCGTTGCAGATATACATCATACACTGTGTTAAATGGCGTAACGCGGTTAACATTACTAGGTTATCTTTATTATTACCAATTACTAAAGAAGCCACTGTTACGAGCAGGGATCAACAACATTTTTTAACAACTAAATAAGACTAAATACTATTAATTTTATACAAAAACATAGATATTTGTGCTTGAGGTAGCACCTCTCCTAAACTGAGTAGGCCGTAGGCCTGTCTGTCGTTTATTGGTAGAACAAATTGTATAATAGCATAAAATTGCTAACACAAATTTGATACGATCTCCGATAATCTCATACAAGTGAACAATTCTGGGTTGTATAAAACAACCGACTATTGTGTAATCAAGTAATATATCATATATGATGTAACGGATATCTGCCTCATCTGCTCGATATGCCTCAGGTTATGCGAAGCATTCCACATTAGAGATATTTGTTTTTAAAATTTAAATTTGTTGTTAAAGACAATATAATTTATTTCGCGATACTGACAGATAACGTGGCTTTCTTTTGATAACAGAATTTTGAATTATCCACGCATTTTTCGTGTGCCTCAAGGAATCAACGAGAAGAATATGAGTCAAGTAGTTCTCGAGATTTGCGCTTTAATATTTATTTACGTTTATAAGTATAGTTTGAAATACTTTTATATGAAGTACTTTTTATCATTCCAAAAGCTGGTTCCGGTATCAATATTGAGTGGAAAAATCGTAGAATTGTTATAAAAACTGTAATATTTATATTTATAATCTCCTTGTGACGATAATGGCACAAAAAAAATTCAAAAAAAGCTTCTATGTAACGGTATTTTTAAATATACACTAAAATACTGTATTAATTACGCTTACGCGCAACCTTATGAGATTTGAGACAGACATTTGGAATGTGGAAATAAAAGGTTATACCAAATATCCAGCTAGTTCTACTTCATTCATCCCGAGATGAAATTTCTGAGGTTATCACTGTTCAGTGATCATATATGTATAGTTGAAAATATTGTACACCTATTGGGGATAATCTCATGATTGTGTTGTGGTCACGTCACTTTTTGAACGTTTTTAGGGAGGGCTGGTGCTGCTACGATAATTCTTCTGTCTGCCTCTCCAGCTTTTTCTCTCATTTTTGCTATCGCTTCTGCATAAATTTTCATCTATCTTCTAAAATAAAAATAACTTTGTCTGAATGCCAGATTTGCTTTAAAAAATAGTTTTAAAACATAATTCCAAATCATTCAGTTTGGCGAGTGATGGCATCAGATCATTTGTACATTGATACGTATCACGTGTTATCTTACATATTATAATATATGTGTATTTATATAAATATCTGTGTTATCAAAATGTTTGAACACGTTCCAAGCGGGTTATTGACATAATTTTACATGTGGCCGACCGCCAGACTCGTGTTAAAATGCATTCGGAGATTCCTCATCATCACGCTGTCTGACTACTAGGAAAGTATTGATAGTTTTGTATTGTCAAAAATCATAAATTTGGCTATGATTTGTTGTCGCGGTAGCTTACTAGAGCCGAGGTATAACGCTATATACATCATAAGGTTTGCATTCAAAACTTACCATCCAATCTGGCATCTTGATTCAACAGAAATATTTCTGAATATTAGACTAATAAACAGAATCCATAAAAACTTTTGATTAACGAAAAGGTTTTGTCCTGCTAGTATAATTGTCCAAGAGAAATCCTACTTCGTCTTCGAAAGCAATTACCCCTACGCCAAAATCCGGACTGGTTATTCAAAATCCAAGATCCTGACAACTACTAATAAATATTGCTGTTTCATATGTTTAAAATTTTGTATTCTGTCTGATGAAAACTAACAGTATTCCTGTACATTATAAAGCGTATTTTAATAACTCGAGTTAATTAATAAATTGACTGTAGACTAATTATTTTTTTCTAGAGACTAACGTACGGTCTTGAGCAGTTGAGTCCGTCACGGTTCGTAACATATATATGCATTCTTGCTAATATATTTTTAAGTTCTCTTAATGCATAGATTTGGATGATAATATTTATATAGTTTTTAATATTCCTGATGGTAAGATATGATATGTTTCATTAGTTTGAATATATCATTCAAATTTGAATAGCCTGTCATTGACACCAAAACATTCTAAATGAATGAATTAACTATAGTGAATTATCTTCTCTTCGGAGAATTGGAACCTGTAGAGCCAACATAAAAACAAGAACACATTTAAAAAGTTACAATAGTAAAAAAAAAAACTTGAAATTATTTTATTGGTGTTCGAATTTCAAAAATTTACTGTCTTTGCTACTATTTCCCGCGTTATTCCTCCCTCCCTTTAGTTCACTACAAATCAGTAACCTACTATTTTTGAATTTCGAACAATTAAATAATAATTTTTCTGTTTTCTTTTTAAGTTTTCACCAATGAGCTCCTGATATTTGCTTTTGATTTTGATACAGGCTAACTGATATTTATCTATTTGTTGATCAGAAGTAGAACTAATTCTTCGTACAGGAAGTTACGTGTGTAGTTTTGAAATTTGATTGAAGATGTGTAACGCGGACTGAAATGTTTTATTAATTATCATTTTTTAATTCAATCATATAATTGCAATTCTTTGTTAGATAATTATATTTTGTTGCAAATTTATACATATTATAAAGTAATAAAGTAAGCTTTTTGTCGGCCAATGGTTGAGGTAGAAGCTAAAATATTCTGTACTTGCGTACTCACCTTGGTTTGTTTGAATTGTGTTCCCAGGCAATGAGGTGGTAGGCAAGCTGAGTTTGCGTGTCAATTATAAAGATATCAGAAGTAAGTGTGTGTCTGTATGTCTTGTCTGTCTATATATTGTCCGTCTGTATATCATGTGCTTTTTGAATGAACTAGTGTTGCTTGGAAATTGTTGTATGTAGTCGTCTCCATATTGTGTTGTACATTCTAAGAGCGACGGCCTAACTGCATTAGGCACTTCACTTCAACCCAAGACTTTGCTGTCTCTTGCAGAGTAGTGAGTTATATCTGAACTACATATATATGGTATGGTTCTTACACCATGACTTTATGACTTTAAGGCTTCATCAAGACGGAAATGGATGGAGCTACTAATAAATTAGTAAAGAAATAAAAATAGCTGTCGTGTGTCTTTTTAAATTATCTCTTACGTAAATCACGATGATAGTAAGTCGTTTTTTAATTATAATAAAATATTTTTCATTAATTACCTAGTCATGTATTATATTTATTATTAATAAGCAGTATTGTATTACGATAATACCGTGGCAGATTTGATTGTCCGAAGAGTTAACAAAAACCCACAAAATCTTTATGTAAATATTTACTTGTTCGTCGACGATTTCATAATTTCCCGTAAAGGTATTAATTATTTAAATATAAAATAAATTCTCTATCGATTCTCGGTAATGTACCTTTCCAATGATGTAAGAAATGTTAAAATCGGTCCCCAACTTTTAGAGTTTACCGATTACAAACAAGCAAAATGCTTTTTGCTATACTATCCATAAAATAGCTGAATAATGATATATCAGAATGGCTTCACTTTGATTAGTTGTAAATGTTTGAACAGTACTTATCATGGCTATTAGCGGATATCATGTTTGTCTTCTATCATATTTGTCAGCATGTGAATGGTTGTGTTTACTATAGTATAGTTGTATTTGCTTATATAATTGTGTTGTCTCGACTTCGATTAGACAATAATCTAAAATTTATACACAATCGATAAGTTGGCAATATTTATCGGAATTGTTTTTATACACATATTTGGTACCGTTGTTTCCTGAAATCTTCAAGACCCCATAGGGACCCGGGCTCTTAAGATTTTGCCGCCAAAATCATTCTGTTTAAATTCAATTCATTCATCATATTATCTTTTACTCTCGACCTCATGACATGAGTCATGTGGAATGTGGAGTCGTCCTCTCTTATCTTCTCTTTCAGAATGTGGTATACAGGTCCAATAAATGAAAGGTTAATTAAATCTAATGTCCCATGATATGTCATAGCTGATGTCAGTGCCATCTTTTATGTTACTGCTGGTTATATTTCTTGGTAAATATGAAGTTTTAGAGCTTAAACAGAGGTAGAGCCATATGAGGGAGATATCCGGAGGTTCATCCCATTCTTCCTTTGATTCCATTCCATCACCTTAAAGGCCGGCAACGCTAACTGTAACACTATCTGTGTTGCAGATGTCTATGGGCAGTTGCTGGTTGATTCCCACCAGGTGACGATGCTTGGTTATTTGACCACTATTCAATTTCTTTTTTAACAAATATAAGAACATCTGTTGCATGTTAAAACCTATTCCAAATCTGACCTACACTCCAAAAACTCCAATCACCTCCGCCGCTTTTCTGGCGTAGTCAGGTGAACAGTATCCCAATTGGAATGTGATAAAAAAAATACGCTGGCCAGAAATTCTACTACCCCTTAAATTAATTGAATGGTCTCCCACCACAGATTGATTATGTTAACTAACTGCCAAATGTGAAAAATCACCGACTGCACTTGTCGGTAATATTCAATGTGCGTACTTATGTGCGGTTACTCGTTAAGTACCTCTAACTACCTTCTGCGGTCACCTCACATATTTGTATAATTTCTGTAGCGGTCGTTTTACGAAGCTTATTATTGTGACTGCTTATACCCATCAATTTGCTTTGAAGATAATTATTGCCTTTAAAATATAGCAGTCTTGTTTTCCGGCATTTTTTATAAGTACTTATATATATATTAGAGTCCGGCCGAAACCGAAACCGAATGTTTGGCCGTCACTTCAGTTTCGGCCGAAACCGAAACTCACGTTATTTTGCTTTAATTAGAACATAAAATGAAAAACAATGGGTATAGTATATGTATTAATTTTATTGCAATCAACAACATAACTTCACGCCTTTTTTAGTGCTAAGAAGTGCTAAGCAGAGGCTGTTAAGCCTCTACTCGCGAAATCGTTACATACCAAAAGAAACACAACACATGGTATAACATAACTTCACGCCTTTTTCTACCTTAAAAACCGGCGAACATGTATGACAATGTTGATTGAAAGTCAAAGATGTGAGGGATGAAAGAATCGTGCCTTATGACGCTCTGTTTTCTCTGCCTACCTCACAGAGACTTGTGTTAAGATCAGACACTCTCAAAAAAGGTAACCACAAATCAGAATTAGTACGACTATAGTTCCGATTTCGGCAAAAGTTGGTGGGGTGTTAGCTACGAAGGAGTGACTGAGCCATATTTTTGTGAAAAAGGTATCAAAACATCGGCACAAGTGTATCAAGATACCATTCTTAAAAAGGTAGTCAAGCCCCTTAACAACACCATGTTCAATATCGAAGTATGGTCCTTCCAGCAAGACTCGGCACCGGGTCATAAAACTCGGTCCACGCAATCTTGGTTGGAAGCGAACGTATCGGACTTCATTAGAGCTGAAGTCTGGCCGTCGTCTAGTCCCGATCTTAATCCACTGGATTATGATTTGTGGTCAGTTTTAGAGAGTACGGCTTGCTCTAAACGTCATAATAATTTAGAGTCCCTAAAACAATCCATACGATTGGCAGTGAAGAATTTTCCTATAGAAAGAGTGCGTGTTTCTATTGATAACTGGCCTCAACGTTTAAAGGCCTGTATTGCAGCCAATGGAGACCACTTCGAATAAGCTTTTTATATCGTTTTATATTTATGTATTAAAGTAACACACTGTAAAAGTAATAAATGATTTGCAATTTTTTTTTTCTTTGTTACAATATTTATGGCACGACTAAGTATACATATACACTTAGCAAAAAAATGCATACATAATGTATTATTATCTGGTCTCAAACGCATAGTGATTTAGGTGTCGGACTTGTCACTACCTCTTGCTTAGAGAGATCACGATTTCGAATCCGGTTACGAAGATATTTTCAGTAGGAGATAAACGTAATAGTTGTCGAATGTTTTAATAATTGAATATTAAGTATAAGGCTACAAAGTTACTTGAGGAGTTTTTTTTAATGAGTTCCGTAGTTAACAAACTTGCGGATGATTAGTTGTTAAATTGTTTTGTTATAACTTTGTAAACATCCTGCTTTCGAAGAACACCGGTTGACTTTTCTTGTTAACCTTGCGCGTTATATTTTTTGCTGATCCCACCAGGCGCATATTTGCAAGAAGCCGACTGGCAGTTTATGAATACTGTTTTACCCGACTGCGTCTGAAGGACAGCTATATTTTCTAAGAGCGTCATAGGCTACAAGGCTACAATACAAAGTCCCCGAATTCTTGACTATTATAACTACAAGGTGGCCAAAAGAAGTCATCCGATGTTGTTTGGCTCTAATTTGTTTTGTATATGAATATCTTCGATTCTGTTTTTTGATTATGTTATTTGGACCTTTAGAATTTTACTGGTCAAGTCGAGAAGGTGATATTACCGCTCTTTTTATAGAATTTTTCATCACTTCGGTAGGAACTTGGAGCGACAGATTCTCGCACTCGCGTCGAATGTTATTCATGAGGGCTTCCAGGGTCTTCAAAAAACCCACAGAAAAGACTGCAACTGTTAAATCGGGCGATTATTCGGGCCAGTGTAATTCGCTGTAATGAGAGATGAGGCGTTATTGAAACAATTATTCCACGTTCTAGGGTAGTGTATCCTCCATGAGTTGTTCACTTGTAGTCTACATCTGTCTACTTACATTCATACATAAGCTCACGCCTGTATCCCATAGGAGTAGGCAGAGGCTTTGGCTTTCCACAAGCTACGATTCTGACACACATCTTTCGCCTCATCCACAGTCATACATCTCGGCATGCATTCACGTCGGTTTCGGGTAGGTACTACATCTGCCTAGTTTACAAATATTAAAAGAGATTTGACATTGGCCACCATTGGTAAATATAAGAGCATCTTTCAGTAGGGTAATTTCTTTTGACCCACCTATATAGTAATGATTGCCTTCAAGAGAGGGCACCACCTTGACTTTTGTAAGCTTGGTGTTCAGTGAGCATTTTATCGATGTTTGTGCGGTGATATCGAGTCAATTATAGTATGTTGTGTGTGTGTATATGTATGTGTGTCTGCACTCTGTACATACATACATATAAACAATCACAAACCAGACGCGGACGTAACAACGTGTTGACCTTCGTATCGCTCGGTCTCTACTTACCAGTTGGTGCGCACGCAATAATAACTAGTACCCGTTTTGATACAAAGCAATTATTACATTTGCGAATGAAATTATTAAAAGTATTCATTTTTTTACCAGTGGGTCGGCTCGATCGGTGAAATGCCGCAACCTCACGACAGTACGACTCTCAGAATATCGACTTAAAGTGGCTAATGTCATGCCGCGTTCCGTTCTGTGTGAGAGGTATCCGAGGCCCAACCCCTTTCCCTTCCCCATCCCACATCTGACACCTTGCTTACTATCAAGTGACACGCCTGCTCGTTTGCCTCCTTATCCCATAAAAAGATTAGAACTGTTTTCCAATGGCATGAAAATTCTTTTATGGATACGAACTCGTGAATAAAATATAGTTAAATATGTAGACACATTTTGCATGCTTCTAGAGTATACCTATAGTCGTATTTTTAATTAGACAAAGCTAGCTGACAGTAGTTAATGTCACTTTGTAAAATAATGTTGCCAAATTTAAAGTAATAGTGATGCATCCAGTTCTTATTCGATTAGATGAATGAACCATGAGTGAAATAGTTAATCATCTCAAATTATATAAAACACTCTAAAACCATATACTACTCAATTTACTAAATAATTTGACTCACCAACAACATTATTAAATACTTTATAACAAAGTTTCTAGAACTTTATGTAACAAATATTTTTTTCTTTCAGAATTTTTAAAAACTGTATAAACATTTAAGTCTTAAAAATATCATGTCAGTGAATATTTTTCATCTGAAGATGAATATAACAAAAATATATAATGAACGATGTTTTTTTCATTTTTATAACCTAGTTATAATTGTTATACATACATCTATAGTTTCAATTACGTGATGTATTGAAAATGGGACAATCTTACAAGTTTCTGAACTATGATAGACTAATTATTCCCAAGCTAAACAATCGTGGCAATTTTATTCATCCAAGAGTTTTTTCATTCATTCGCTTTGCTACAACACTATTTTTTTTTTCATCAAAACTGACAACACCTTAAACGTCAGTGGTTGTTGTTTAATTAAAAGTCCGACTATAGAGACGAATGCTCTTGCTTCCTATGAGGTACGTGACAAATACTCGTTCAAAATTTGTTGATTCAGTGAATTATATGTACTCATATTATTTTATACAGAAGACATTAATGCGCTTTTTGACGACGATAACTCTATTCACAGACGTGAGATTATGTGAGAACAATGCCTAGTCCATGCTAAGGCCGCTTAATAACTAATGAGTGTAAATCTGGCAGATTTGTAGCGAAGAAGTCATATAAAAAATATCAGTTCTGTTTCTATACTCATTTTAACATTATTTCTAAGTGGTTTTAAATTAGAAATATATAAGACATTTTTACTGATTGATTTCACATAGGATATTTTTAAATATTTTATGAAATGCTCAGGAAAATAATGAAAACAAAAAACTTATGCATTAAGAAGATTCTATGAAAAAATGTTGTTTATCTCGCTCTCCTAGGGGTTTCCATAAATCATGTGATCTTTTTTAAGCATTATTCAATCGGTATTATTCAATAAGATGATACGTGCTGAAATCCATCAAGGATGGTGTGATATGAACATAAAAAAAGGACAAATACTAGGTTCTAGATTCTCGGTGGTCCAGTGGTCGAAAACCCCGCTTCTGAATCAAGAGGTCGCGAGTTCGAATCCTAGCTCACACCAATGACTTTTCGAAAATAATTTCAAAAGTTATGTATGATGCATATCGATGCCTAAAAACTGTACCCGGTATGGCAGTCGCCACCCATTCCAATTGGGACGTAAACATAACGGCGAGTCGAAACTTAACAGTCACTGCCTATACCTTCGGGTAGATAAGGCGTGAAGTTATGTTATGTTACTAAAATGATGTTTGAACGACCGTAGGATGTAAATATGTATTATAGTCAAGGGGCTCAGGTTTTTAGATTATTCCTAATCCTTTATACAATTTCTCAATTGCACTATTTATTTTACATAATAATATTTACATATAAGGTCTTTTGTATACTTGTTGCGTTCACAGAGCTACTGTTATCTCATTGCATAATAAGTCTTACGTATTTTTATACAATAAGGTCTAATGTGTTTTATAATATCATTAAGTATGTTAAGGAATTCTAAGCTATATTTAAGTACGGCCAAAAGGCCTATTGTCGGTGTCGATAGCTCATGAAAAGCTTACGTATTCGAATAAGAGAGGTTATCAAAGCTCAGTGCTTTTATAAAAATAGAACGAGACCAATCAGCTACAAATAATAACATTGAAATATCGACTTAGATATTTATTGCATGATGAAATTTTGAAATTATTTGAAAGATAAAAGTAATTTGAAACATCTCTCTAAGCTTCCCTCCTCTACCTGCATAGATTTTATTTTCCATCTGCTTAGCCATGATATTGACTCGCGCTTGTCTATATATCGCTGAACCATCGGAGCATGCCTTTAACCTTGACCGAGACACTCTTAGGTATCTTTAAAGAACAGACTTGCGTTATTGCAGAAGTCCTTCTTTAAGGTCAGAGTCATTAATCTTCACTTAAGGATATAGAATATAGACAAATAGAGGCCGAACAGTATTAGACTAGTGAAATAGTATTCTAGGTGATCTAGAGGTCGGGCACCTCGCTTCTGAATTGAGTAGTCGTGGGATCCAATCAGGGATCACACCACACCAATGACTTTTAGTAAGTTATGTGTGAAAAATATCGATGCCTGAAAACATGTGCAAGTTGTATGGCAATAGGCACGCACCCCTTTATGATGTAAAAATACAGCGAGGCTTAACAGCCCCACACCTTTGGAGACAGAAAACCGTGAAGTTATAAGCAAAAATGTACTGTTGTGATTTGAAACCTAGTTTTTATAATAATTTGGGATAGTAAATATATATCATCCGGTATCTTGACAAAGAAGCGCGCCTCTATTGTTGTGAATCGCTAAACAAAAGGATATTTTATTAGTCACGCATAAAACGCGTAGTAATTTATTATTATATTAGTTACGTGTTAACTTACAACAATACAGATTTAATGAAACGTAAAAAGGATGTTTGTTAGCTTTTTGACGTAGAAGTCACCACCTCATTTCTGTTATTTAGTAAGGGTAGTAAAATTTGTTAACCTCAGCTCAGCTACAGTGGCCTGTCTAATGATTATAAAACATGTATTTTAATGATCCCAAGGTCAATCAATCTCTTAAAGCCGGGAAGAAGTCCATCGAATAGTTTAAGTCTCGAGGGACATATCATTACATAGTATAAAACAAAGTCACTTTCCGCTGTCTGTCCCCTTATATGCGCATATCTTTAAAACTACGCAACGGATTTTGATTCGGTTTTTTTTTCAATAGTTAGAGGGTGTTAACGGGGTGGTTTTGATCTATAATTCATGTAGTAGTAGTAGTAGAAGTAAAAAAAGTGATAATTTTCAAGATTTAGAACTTTAGTCGCAAACGCTGCCTGAACCCTAAGTGATAAATCAAAACAATGGTTTACATTATTAAACACCTTCAGAGCGATTTTAAACATTACAACATTAATTTTCATCCAATCCAATGAAGTGTCTTAAATAGATTGTGTATGTAATATAGATGATCCTGGCCCTTTACAGCATGCAATTTAAACGAATATTTTCGAAGATATTGCAGTATTAACATAGCGGGACAGCAGTTAAAGCCGATAAATAGCACAAATTGAACCTCATGATATCCAAAATTTACTCATTTATTACTTTTGATGAGGAGCAAAGTTCGCCAGGTCAGCTAGTTCTATATAAAATAATGTTTCCAAATTTTTGCGTGCAATTTTAATTTGTACGCATAATTTCCGTGAAATCTCTTCGACGAACTAAAAATAATTAATTATACGGTTTTTATTTGACACTTTCCATTTCATCCATAACAGAATAATATTAATGGTGAAAAAATTGTTTTTTGTTTTATTGCTCGTGAAAATGATCTCTGTAAAGAGTTCGAAACGTCGCCGCGTCGGGAAATAAATAGAAAATAAGTTCTAAATAAACGCGATATAATCCATAAAAAGTTGTTTCAATGTTATGAATGTGATTTGTGAAAATCTAAGAAATAAATATTATTGGTGATATAAATATAATACATTTTTATTTAACTGCGAACGGTTACCACGGCTTATGTATGTACACTAGAGGACACCACATAAGTGATGCCTAAGTTTTAGAAACCGGCTAATCCTACTTTAAAAACTGTTGTGTTTGAGGATTAACTATATCAATAGCTGTATGACCGAAGAAATAATGATATTTCTTACTGAGAGAAGTCTCAGTAAGAAATATACTGAGAGGAGTCCTCTTCGTAAAATTGACGTAATGGTTCGTTCCTTTGCTTTCTACGTTCCCTGCCCATCTCCAACTGTGACCCTATAGATTTTGTAGATGACGGAGCTAGTAGCTTACCATCAGATGACCCGTTTGCCGTCAAACTTGACACACTTTTGCCCCTTTTTAACATAAAATATGACATACTTTCTACAACTATAACTGAACAGGCTCCATTTGAAATCGCAACCGCGTTTTGTTATTTTTTGGTACAGACAGACGTATGTTTTGTAATAGATAATGAATGTAATATACATACATATACCTCACACGCGATGACTGTTGACTGCGCAACACTACATAAATAATGCATTTTGTATGTATGACATGTATGTATGTATGCAGGGATGTATTCATGTAATATTTATATGCGTTAAAACTTTTTCAAAAAGTGTTCTAATACGTTTGTGTTCAGATATGCTTCAGTGTGAGTTTTTCTTTTCGTAAGTTCATTCATGCCTTTTACACCCCAAGGTGTAGGTAGCGGTTGTTGCGGCGCGTCTTACGATATTTTTACGTCCCAAATTGAATAGGTGGCGGAATGTATTGCCATACATCGGACAGTTTTCTCAATATTTAACTCCCTCAAATTATAAAGGTGATAAATCCTGAGAGCTCATATTTTTTTAGACCCTGTGAAATAGATATATTAGGTATATATTGTTAACCTTGTAAAAAGAGTTGAGGTCAGACAGTACACGTGTGACCTGTACTTTCACTGCATATATAGATATCATTGTCAGCGAAAACCTTGTAAATTTTAAAAGTTAGCATTACACTTTTCCAAGTTTTTAGCAATAATTAATTTAATTAATATTAATACATGTAAATGTATATAGGGGCCTCGTGGGGCATTGGTAAAACAACCGACTGCGGAATCGAGGTCGGCTGGTTCGATCCCCAGCAAATATTTATGCCAAGCATGAATTTTTGTATGGCGTGTTTCTCATGTATTATAAGTATGTCTTCAAAGAAAGAAAATATATATGAATTAATACCCGTCACCTAGCTTCCTTAACATAAGCATTTAATTGATTAATATGGAATTAGAGGGCGCTGCTGTGTGTATTGTGTCCAAGATATTATTATTATATAATAATAGGTATTTATCAAATTCCCTTCGTTTTGGATCTGGTAATAATGAAACCGTATTTTTATTATCCAGCAGTAACAGAAAAACCTACAGCCGCACCGGAGAAACCACCCCCGGTGGTGCCCAACGGTCCACACGGAGTGCAGATAGTGGACACAGGTCCTGACCACACATTCAGCTTGAACGAAGATGCCCTCACAGAACTGCTACTCCAGGAAGACGTGAAGGACAGAGCGGTGGTGGTGCTCTCAGTGGCTGGAGCCTTCAGAAAGGGAAAGTCGTTTCTTCTCGACTTCTTTTTGAGATATCTTAACAATAAGGTGAGAGTCATTTCTGTATTAATTAAAAATATACACCAAAAATAAATAAACGGTCAAAGATATTAGCCAAAAAAATATTTCATTCTACATAGACATCTAGCTTAGTTATTGACTTGTTTTATACCTTCACACCTTTATTGATCGAGTGTGTAGGCGGCGTTTTTTTTTTTTTCAAATAAAACGCTTGGATCGATGGCATAAGTGACGCATCTGTTTGCCATACTTTGGAAACAAACAGGGCCAAACTTGTTTGATTGGCTGCTTCGATAATTATCACACATAAAGTTGCAAAAAAACGTAACGCTAGCGTCTGCCAGGATTGGATCCCGGTATCTATATACATACAGTCTCGGTGGTCCAGGGTTCGATTGATGTTCACACCAGTGGTTTCTCGGAATTATTTTTGAAGTTAAAGTTACGTGTGATAAATATCGATGACTGCCAACTTTGTGCTTGGTGTATGGCAATAGGTTCGCCACCTATTCCATTTCGGACGTAACGGTAACGATTCGGCGAGTCGAGGCTTAACAGTCACTGCCTACACTTTCGGGTAGACAAAGGCATGTTCGAATTGATTATGACACCTTGTGATTTTTCAGTATGGGTCTGATGGCGGCACGGACTGGATGGGTGGTAGCGAGGAGCCGCTGCAGGGTTTCAATTGGCGAGGGGGCTCCGAGCGCGACACCACCGGCATACTCGTATGGTCAGAAATATTCAAAACCACATTGGAAAATGGAGAGAAGGTCAGTTGAATGCCATAAATTAAAACAATATTCGTTCAACAATATTTAACAGACCTGCCAAACATGCACAACATTTTTTCATAAGACTTGGACATACTGTTCCGGAGGAAAGATAGGGAGCGGAGAAAAAAACAAGCGCGTTATGCGATGGTAAGCAACTAACGCCGCCCATGGATACTTGTAACACGCATAGGTGGTCCTCCGGATGCCACTATCACGAACGAAACGCGGCATGAGCCACTTTACGTCGATATTCTGATAGGCTGTGGTATTCCAGCGATCGAGCCGGCTCATTTATATATGTTTTTTGATGTATTCGCAGGTCGCAATAGTTCTTATGGACACCCAGGGTGCGTTCGACAGCGAGTCCACGGTGAGGGACTGCGCGACGATATTCGCGCTGTCCACGATGCTCTCGTCAGTACTTATATACAACCTGTCGCAGAACATACAGGAGGACGACCTGCAACACTTACAGGTATATAAGCACCTTTTATTTTTTCTAGGTGTATGTAGGCATTAATCTACACCTAGGCAATTAACTTCTCGTCCAGTGGTCGAGCACCCCGATTCTGAATCAAGAAATCGCGGGTTCGAATGCCAGGAGCCAGGATTCAATGATTTGAAATTATTTTCGACAGTCATGTGTGATAGATATCGATGACTGAAAACTTTGTGTCCGGTATGGCAACAGGTTCGCTACCTATTCAATTTGGGACGTAAACATAACGGCAAGTCGAGGCTTAACAGCCAATGCCTACACCTTCGGATAGACAAAGGCGTGAAGTTTTGTTATGTTTGTTTTTATGTGTAGGCAAATTTTACAGTGGTAGAGCCAAGCAGTTCGCTGGATGATTGGGCCGGCTCGACCGGTGAAATAACACGACCTCTCAGAAGATCGACGTAAATTGACTCATGCCGCGTTTCGTTCGGTGAGAGAGGTACCCGGAGGCCCACACCCCTTCCCCATCCTTCCCTATCCCTTAACGGTCGGCAACGCAACAGTAACTCTATATGTGTTGCTAGTGTCCATGGGCGGCGTTGGTTGCATCGGTCGGCATCGGTTGACACGCGTGCTCGTTTGCCCTCCTTTCCCATAAAACGCGTTGCGTTGCCGGCCAAGGGAAGAGATGGAGAAGGGAGGTGGCCCTCCGGGTACCTCTCACCGTCGTGGTATTTCACCGGTAGAGCCGACTCATTCACGCAGCGAATTACGTGGCTCTACCATTTCTAGTAATCTTCAAAATTATCATGTATTGTGAATATAAAGTAACAAGAATCTTTGTGTGGCAGTTATTCACAGAGTATGGCCGACTGGCGCTAGAGGACAGCGGTCGCACGCCGTTCCAACGGCTACAGTTCCTCGTAAGAGATTGGAGCTTCCCTTATGAAGCACCGTACGGCCCTGTAGGGGGACAGAAAATATTAGAAAAACGACTTCAGGTAAGTACTCAACAATTTGTATAAAAGTGATTTAAAATTGGAAATTTTTGTTTTTCTTCATTACCAGTGTCACATATTTTATGTATTTGCCGTTATAACAAGAGACAAAGTTATATTTTTAAGCCAAACACTGAAAGTAGTTATATTAAATAACTTCTTTCTTTAGACTATATTGGTCTGCCTCATTCCAACAGCTATTGAAGACTGCAAATCATCTGAAACGTCTGGATAGATGGTTAAGAAAAAAATTTAACACAAATACCAAAAAAGAAAAATTGTTTATGAGAAATGTCATGTTTTCACATTTGCAGGTATCAAACAACCAACATCCCGAACTTCAGTCACTTCGTAAACACATAACCGCTTGTTTTAGTGAAATAGCGTGCTTCCTTATGCCACACCCCGGTATCCGGGTGGCCACCAGCCAGGAGTTCGATGGCAGAATCAAAGGTAGACACAGTACCCAATGTTGGGAGGATGTCATAATAATTTGGAATAGAAAACTCTTAAATTTTCTTATTGCATTTAAATATATTAAATTTTGAAAATGAATAAACTATATCTGGTGATGGAACCCATGACTGCTAAAGTGATGCCAAGCTATGGCATCATTTGAAGTGTTTGAGCTTACTACAGAAACAGGTTTCAATAGCGAAGTTAGCTTACACTTGCTTGAAATAAATAATACTATTAACACGCCATATGTCATAAAATGTTTGCATCATTTTGCTGATTGATTTGTTGCTTTCTTTGCAGACATCGAAATGGAGTTCAAATGTTCACTACAACAATTGGTGCCGATGTTGTTAGCGCCGGAGAACCTCGTCCCCAAGTTGATCAACGGGCAGAAGGTCCGCTGTAAGGATCTCGTGCAGTACTTCAAATCCTACATGAGCATATACAAGGGCAATGAGCTGCCGGAGCCCAAGAGTATGTTGGTGGTGAGTTATCGTCTTTCAAACATACATTAAATAAAACTAATTGGTAACTGTTACTTATGATAAATATTGATGACCAATGAAAGTTGGCTTCATGTATGGCACTAGGCTCTGAAATCTATGCATCATGATCGCTGTCTCCGTCTTTGGGTATTATGAAAATGAGCAGTTGCACAAAAAAAAATAGTAATTATTAGTGTCCGACCGTCTATTTTTGGCCGAAGCCGAAGCCGATTAAGCGGCAACCTCCACAATCTTCGGCCGAAGCCGAAGGTTTATAATCTATTAGTAATTAAATAATTTTCTTCAATATTATCTATAGCTAAAGCTAAAGAAGAATATCGGCGTAAAGTGGCTCATGCCGGTTTTCTCTCGGTGATAGAGGTATCCGCATTGAAGTAAGTGCAGTCCGGTCCGTTAGTCACTCTTTCGTAACAGATCTGTTTAGTTCCTACGGTTCGCGTACCTTCGGCGGGATCTTCGGCTTTCTCGCCGAAGATGGATTGTTGACCGAAGGTGGCCGAAGCCGAAGCCGAAGCTGCGGTCGGACACTAGTAATTATTTGGTTATTGAATAAAATACTCTTGGAAATCTGATTCTGATCGGTTAGTGTTATTGTTCCAGGCCACGGCGGAGGCCAACAACCTGACGGCCGTGGCGGAGGCCAAGGAGCTGTACGCGCGCCTCATGGACGAGGTGTGCGGCGGCGCCAAGCCCTACCTGCAGTCCGCGCTGCTGGACGCCGAGCACGCGCGCCTCAAGGACAAGGCGCTGCACACCTTCCTCGCCAAGCGCAAGATGGGCGGCACCGAGTTCAGCCAGGCCTACTTCAACCAGCTGGTGCAGGTACGGGACTCGACCACAAGGCCGCTCACTTTGACCACACCCTAACCGAAGTCAGAGTGTGGGACCAAAGTGTACGGTAGGTCTTGCCGCCACCTCAAGCGTATAGCTCTTGATGGTATTCATAAGGAGAGTTACCCCGTGAATTCCTCCATTACCCATTATCCGGTTCGGTTCCGTAGTAGTATACCTGCTGAAAGCGCTTTACGACCGAGAGCTAGCTGACACTTCTATCCGTGCTTGAAACGACACACAAACCAGCTTCTCATCACTCTGACAGTAATGTTACCCAATTCGTTTCAAGGATCTAGACGACCAGTTCGTGGCGTTCAGCGCGCAGAACGAGAGCAAAAACATCTTCAAGGCGGCGCGCACGCCGTCCGTGTTCTTCGCCATCGCGCTCGTGTTCTACGTGCTGAGTGGCGTGCTGGGGCTGGTGGGGCTGTACCCGCTCGCCAACCTCTGCAACCTGGCTATGGGTCTGGCGCTGCTCACCCTGGTGCTCTGGGCTTACATTAGGTACACACTTATATAATGTTTATTTAGACTTATACAGCTTGTCATATTATTAAATACACACTATATATTTCAAATTATACAATTTGTTATACTATCAGGTACACGCTGTATATTTCGAATTGTACAATTTGTTATATCACCAGGTACACGCTGTATATTTCAAATTATATTGGTTGTTATATTACTAGGTACACGCTGTATATTTCGAATTGTACAGTTTGTTATATCACCAGGTACACGCTGTATATTTCAAATTATACAGCTTGTTATATTACCAGGTACACGCTGTATATTTCAAATTATACAGGTTGTTATATTACCAGGTACACGCTGTATATTTCAAATTATACAGGTTGTTATATTACCAGGTACACGCTGTATATTTCAAATTATACAGCTTGTTATGTTACCAGGTACACGCTGTATATTTCAAATTATACAGGTTGTTATATTACCAGGTACACGCTGTATATTTCAAATTATACAGGTTGTTATATTACCAGGTACACGCTGTATATTTAAACTTATACACTTTGTGGGGCGGTGTGATGTTCAGTTACTCACCCTACATGTAAATAGAATAGTCCACCGTGAAAATCCACTAAGATGTTAGGTACACTAAGACTCGCGGTTTTAGATGATCGATGAATGACAGAAATGAAGGAAGAGTAATGAAGCGTAGTATAATTTTAAGATTAGAAGGGTTTATTGTATACAGAAAAACAGATACAATATAAACAGATGAAAGATATAAATAATTGAGAAAACTTTAGTTAAAATATTTGGAGGTCCGGGTTCGAATCCTGACACTGGCTCACATCAATGACTTTTCGAAATTGTTTTTGGAAGTTAAGTGTGATAATATCGATGACTGAAAAACTTGTGCCCGGTATGGCAATAGGTTCGCTACCTATTCCATTTGGGACGTAAACATAACGGCGAGACGAGGCTTAACAGCCCCTGCCTACACCTTCGGGTAACAAAGGCGTGCAGTTATGTTATGTTAAAATATTAAGAGCGCTAAGCAACCGTTCGCAAGCCGATTGTGGATCCGAGTGTTGCTTGCCGCGCTTGAGAATTACTCTCTTATTGGAAAGTGTAGGCGCGATATGTGGCGGATAGTCGCTACTAACATTACAAAAATCTCGTAATAATTTTATAGTGTTATTTATGTTGTGTTTGTTATGTACTTTCACAGATATAGCGGCGAGATGCGCGAAATAGGTGTCACAATAGACGACGTGGCCAACGTTCTCTGGGACAATGTAAGTATTTAAGAGTAAATGTGTATATAGGATATAGAGGTGTTTTGTGAGTAAATAATAAACATTTGTTGGTGTCGTCCAGGTGATGAAGCCCACCTACCAGACGTGCCTGGAGAAGGGCATGGAGCACGCGGCGCACGCGGCGGCCGAGCGCGCCTTCGGGACCCCCGCCACCCCCAGCCCCCCCAGCTCGCCCGCGCCCAACGGGAAGCACAAGCACTTGTGACAGGGAGTGGACACACTCACCGCTCGCGACTGTACACCACCTCACAGGTAACTACCAACTGTTCACTTCAAACTTACTTCACTTATACATATACTTATAAAACTCTATTCCAAAGTGTCTTCCCACTTTCAAAGTGAAAACACACGTGATAAAATAATCAAAATAATTTTATATTCTATTATCAAAATAATGTATTATACAAGGAATTTCACTGCTACTTTTAAAAATAACCATATATTAACGGCATATATATCCTTGGATTGGTCGGTGAAGTTGTAATTAATCTTAATAATTCCAGGATGTCCTGTCGGCTTGGCTGTGCCCGTGCCAAAGTGTATGTGGGTTGTTTGCCACTTACCACCCAGGTGGCAGACGGCTCTACTATTGAGAACAACAAGAGAGAGTTTTGTATTATGTTTAAACTTTTAACCTTCCTCACTAAATATTAAGTGAAATTTAAATATGTAAACCATTTTAGAATTATATCTATTAATGAAATCAAACTAAATTGGGAACATATTTGAGTTGTCTGGTGTCGGAACAATCGTGTAACTGCTGCCCCCAAAGGGATTTATGATTCCTCTGGTTACGGTTTAATATTACTATAAAATCAAAGAAACTTCAAAGTTTTAGTACTTATGTGTTCATGTACATTGCAGACAGAAAACAAAATGTTTAGGGAACAATACAGAATGTAGTTCTTTTTTAATTATCTGCCTGTTACATTCATAGTGATAAGTGATTTGTAACTTATTGTTTAAAAGTAAGTCCTCTAACTTACAAATGTTGGGGAGATATCCCCTGGTTTGGGAGTCGTTAGTATGTTGATCCGGTGTGGTTAAATGCCTTTTTGAATACAAAATAATCGCATTACTCTTTAACATAGTCTAGTATGTAAATCTTCTTCAGAAGTGACGAGCTCACAAGGGTCGAATATTACAAAGAAGCTAAATCGATTCCACAAAGAGATTCGTTGCAAAATCGCCATTCTGAACTAGATAATAATATTTACATAATAATTATTTTAAAAGGGTTGATACGCAATTTCAATTAAAGTAGAAGTTTTTTTTATGTAATTGTATTTCTGTTCTACAAAAAATTTCTCACTCTTCTCGCTACCACTGATCAGCATAGTCATCATTTTTTGCATAGCATTTATGTATTTGAAACGAAGTGCGATTCTTGCCATCCGAATGTGGCGCTTTAATCTAAAAGTAGGTTCTGTTGTGAAATCTGTTTGAAAATATTTTCAATAGATGGCGCTAATTAAAATTTAATTATTTGAGATGGTTAAATAGAGGCTTGGATCTTCGGTAGCTCAGTGGCTGGAACATTGCGCTCGTCAAATTACGCACGGAATAAAGTTTTTTTTATATCATAGTAACTGATGAATTTATTTCTTCATGCGACACGTGCCCTCTTCGTTTCGATAAAAATAAATAATTATACAAATCATGTTCTTAATAATATATTAAAAAATCATGAGCAAAATTTATATGTATAACTATTTGCACTTTGTACAATAATAATAATGTCTTTATGTGAAAACTTTGTGTGTTCAAAAGTTTCGTCTGTTGCTCAAACTTGTGATCCTTTTTTTTTTAATTAAGTAGTCGCCTGGCAACTAGGGACAATTACAATGGTGTTAAGTTGTGAAGCTGTTTATTTTTAAAATATTAAAATTGTTATAGTTGTGAGGTGTTGTTTCGTTACTGTAGAAACCTCAATAGGTAATAAATTGTGTCTAAAGTTAGCAATTCTGGATTTAATAGTAAATGTTATATACATATATCAAAGGCTCTGTTCACATATTTAAATATAGTTTAATTTGTTTATTTCTATATAAATTTACTATTTTAACTAAACTACATTGGTGAGTAAATTACTGTCAAATTGGGATACAGTTTCTTAATTTTCTACACATTACTGAGTTATTGTTAATAAAAAATTTCGCTACACATTTAATGTAGAGGGACACTATTTTTTTTATTGAATTTCGAATCGACAAAAAGTGACAGCAGCCAGTCCGTTCTAGCCAGTGACAATTTTGACAACTATTCCATGGCTTTTCATAGAATAAGATCTAAATTTCAGCTAAAGGATTTCTGTTCTATGCTTGTTGGCTAATAAAAGAAAAATTGGAAAACAGTTCGAATTACTTCGAATCTCATTTTTCATATAAAATGTGTCGCTAATAATCCTTATTGCTAACTGAACACATATATTTTAATATATCACCCAAATGTAAATAAAATGATCAATAGAACATAAAAAAAGTAATACATATCTATTAAACTTTTACTTTTTTTTAAAATTAATAATATCTAGTAATTAGCATGTGCCAATCTAAATTCATTGTGAATGTTGTTCGTTCATGGCGTGGGGTAAATAAATAAATAAATAATTCGTTGGTATTTTACTATAGTTTATTTTGTTAATAGCAAAACTTTAATTGTATGATGTGGCGGTTGTGATAAATGTGAAGCGACCGCAGCGACGGGCATAGTCTCTTGTAAATAATTGTTTTAATACAATAAAGTTGACTAAAAAAATTCATTTGGTGTTTTGTTTTAACATTCCATTTAATTATATTCATTTGAAAATTAAACTTTCTGCCGTCATGTCCTTTTTGGGGTAAAATTTTCAGTTCGGATTAAAGAGGTCCTGCTGTAATATTGATTGTTCTTTTCAGGTTGTTATAAGTTACTAACTCTTCTGTCATATACCTTTTCTTTAGCCTGACAATATGATTTTTTGTCACTTGTAGTTGACTCCCATCAATAATCATATCATTATTAATAACGCAAGTCGATTTTTCAGTACCACCAGTTCAGTACAGTTTTATTGTATACTACAAGCGCCACCTAGTATGAACTATTAATATTTTGTTATCCATTTCAAAATACTTGAGTGTAGTGGAGTGAATGTCAAAAATATGGATACTTTATTATAGTCCGGTCAATTTAGACAATTGAAATAAAGAAAATTCCGACAAAGCCAAATTTTCGTAGAGACCTTAGGTTTACCACAAGGAATAAAATGTCAAAAGTCCCCATCAGTCCCATGTGAGCTTAGGGACTTATTCGGGCCCCAAGGTCAAAATTTTAGGTTTTTTGGATTTTTCTCGAAAACGGTAAGTTTTATCGAAAAAGTACCTCAGAGCAAGTTGTAGATCTTAAAATTCTCTATAAAAATGGTTCCTATGATTTTTTCTCTAAGACCCACTATTTCCCAGATATTGCGCTTGTAAGAATCATGTTCTACATAGTATATGTTCTACTATTGAAGTTAGTGCTGATTAATATTTGAAAAAAAATGTCACAATTTTGCTTTATTTGTAATAAACTTTTGACTGAAGATGAAACTGTTGTGGTCAGTCGTGGAATGCCAACTTTAATCGATGCAAGTGTCGCGAGAAGTGATGAGTTTGCTAATTATTTAAGAAGCCAAAAGTCCGTTACAATTCACGCGGATTGCAGAAAATCATACACCCGGAAAACTTCAATCTCTGCATCAAAAAGACAACGTGAGGAAGAACAGGCCAGTACTTCAAAAGTAAGTCCACCTCATACAAGAGCGCGAATAAGTGAATCCAGCTTTTGTTTTAAAAACCACTGCTTATTTTGTGGCGATGAAGCGGATGAAGAAGCAGAAAAGAAGAAACATACATACATAACATAACTTCACGCCTTTTATTACCCGAAGGTGTAGGCAGCGGCTGTTAAGCCTCGTCTCGCCGTTATGTTTACGTCCCAAATGGAATAGGTGGCGAACCTATTGCCATACCGGGCACAAAGTTTGTCAGTCATCGATATTTATCACACATAACTTCCGAAAATAATTTCGAAAAGTCATTGGTGTGAGCCAGTGTCTGGAATCGAACCCCGGACCTCTGGATCAGAGGCCGTGCGCTCGCCCACTGCGCCACCGAGACCTAATACTGGCGGTAAAATTGGCCGTCCTCAAAGTGAGGCTATAAACTGTGCAATGGAGGAAATTTTAAATTTCATCGAAAGTAGCGATGACTGCCAGTTTTCGTTAGATGAACTGAAGAATGTTTGCCAAAATGTAGCTTTAGAAAACGGGGTTATAAAAATACGATTGAAATTAAAGTATGGTAGTAGAATTATTATTACAGAGAAGCCTGGAAAATTAACATTTACATATTTGTTTTGTGGTGTGGAAATGTGTGCATATTATGTAGAACTTGATTCTTACAAGCGCAATATCTGGGAAATAGTGGGTCTTAGAGAAAAATCACAGGAACCATTTTTATAGAGAATTTTAAGATCTACAACTTGCTCTCAGGTACTTTTTCGATAAAACTTACCGTTTTCGAGAAAAATCCAAAAAACCTAAAATTTTGACCTTGGGCCCCGAATAAGTCCTTAAGCTCACATGGGACTGATGGGGACTTTTGACATTTTATTCCTTGTGGTAAACCTAAGGTCTCTACGAAAATTTGGCTTTGTCGGAATTTTCTTTATTTGATCACTATTTTTATGTCTAAAATGACCGGACTATTATAAAAGAAAACAAATTACATATTTATGTATTTTTTTTACTATTTTACATAACAAAAATATTATTTTAACTTAATCTTAATTACTAGATAGTTATAAAATTCATAAATAAAATAATATTATTGAGATTCACATTCTCTAGCTAGATTATTAGTGAGAGGTCCCATATAACTATAAATTATAATAGATGAGTATAAAATTATGCAGATGCAAATATATAATAAAATTTAATAATATTAATTGCTTAATAGTAACTATAGGTAGGGGAGGGATAGCCACTTTTTTACTATTTATTGCATAAAAAATTTGATTTTATAGATAATCAACTTTTACTGCCAATTTTTGTTGCACCACATATTTGGCTAGAAATAATTGAAGAGCTTTCTTAAAAATTACTATCAGTCTCAACAATATGCGATATTTTATAAACCGAGTCAAAAGTGCTCGTGCATACCCGGTGGGAGGCTTGGGTACGGCCGATAAATCAGTTTATATCCAAAATGGAATTAAAAAATTAGCTAACAAATAGACTATTACTAAACTATATCAATAACAGAAACCAAGGATAAGAGTTAAGAAATAAAAGAAATAGTGGGTTCAAATCCTGCCTCACACCAATGTTCCATTTGGGACGTAAACATAACGGCGAGACGAGGCTTAACAGCCGCTGCCTACACCTTCGGGTAACAAAAGGCGTAAAGTTATGTTACGTTAATTAAAAATAAACCAATTGTTAACAATTTTCCTACACTGAACATAGTAAGTGGGAGCATTGGGCATGCCCAAACCTCATGATCCAAATGCCCATTGCTCCCTCTGCATACATTTTCGACTTAAGTTACCGGTATTTTAATGAATCTTCATATTTAGGCTTAACTTTCAGTCTAATATATAGATTAGTAAATATACAATAGATAAATAATAAATAATACACATACCTTTTATTAGTTTTATCTTTATTACGATCCGAAACCACAATAAAATATTTACTTTTATTAGCCGAAAATCTTTAAACGTGTTTGTGTTTGATAACTTATAGAAATTACATATACCCTATGGATTAACAGTGTTTCCAGTTGGTAAAGAAAACTAACAAATCAAGAAAAATATAAAATCTATGATCAAATCAGAATAAAAGGGGGGTGCCCATATCTTCCTACTGCACATCCCTCCCCTACCTCCCCTACATATATTTTATATTGGTCAGTGGAATGAAAATTAACCATGACGCGCGGCAGAAATTAACTAGCATTGGTCGAAAATAGACTTTAAAAAAATATGGCAAGAAAAAATCCACTTAAAAATTACATTTTTTGTGAGTGGAGGCAGAGAGAATCGGGGCGCCATAAGTCACGATTCTTACACACCTCACTCTCTTCGTTGACTATCATAACTCTTTTCATGCACGCGCGTCGATTTTTGTCGCTCCTAACATCACCTTCCTCAAGAACACTTTCTATTTGGTCATGGAATGTGTCTTAGCCGTCCTCGACTCCTACATCCATGCGCTTTTGCATTGTATATCTGCTTAGTCAATCTTGCATCATCCATTCTTTCTACATGTCCGAACCATATAGGAGCATGTCCTTTCTTATTTATCATAATAGATTTAATTTAGAAAAAAAATCGTAGTTTTCCTTGAATTTTTTAAAACTTTTATTAAAATGTAAAAATAATGCATTTTTTTTCGTATATATCAAATAAACTACCTAATGACAACTTTATACGCTTTTTCTAAAGTTACTCTATAATTAAGTGGAAGGCAATATTATTTCTTATATAGTAGATTACATAAATCCCAATTACAATTATTTATATTAAATATTGTATAAAAAATATCCTAATCACTTTTGTCATCAACATTACTGACGTAGCATACACATTTCCACACAGCCATTTTCAATCACACTTAATTTATTTATTATTAATATTTAGTTCCAAACTTTAAGTAAACTATGTTCACTGTTTGTCCTGTAAAAAGCAATTTATGAATCTTTTTTTCTGTCCACGTCAGGAGTAGGGGATATTCTTTGCCGCTCAAATGTCACCTTTAAGGATAAGAAACAAATAATTAGCTATTTATAGATACATATAAATATAACGGGAGTGACTGTTAGTAATATTGAAATAACCGATTTTTACTGCAGTGGCAGAGCCAAGCACTTCGCTGCATGAATGAGCTGGCTCGACCGGTGAAATACCACGACTTCTCAGAAGATCGACGTAAAGTGGCTCATGCCGCGTTTCGTTCGGTGTGAGAGGTACCCGGAGGCCCCCCTGCCCCATTATTTCCTATCTACTCCCTTACAGGTTGGCAACGCAACGGTGACACTATATGTGTTGCTGGTATCCATGGGCGGTGCAGGTTGCTTATCATCTGGTGACACGCTTGCTCGTTTGCTCTCCTATCCCATAAAAAGGTACCCTATAATCTATACTATTCTATACATATAAATAGAATGGGAGAGTCTGTTTGTGATATATAAATAACAGCATTTTACTACATGCATATGATGTTTGTGCCGGCTAATATTTGTAATGCCTGGACCGATTTTGACGAGAATGTTATTGGCTGGTAGTTAGAATAAGGAGTAACTTAGGCTACTTTTGTTAAAACTGGCTGACCCGGCGAACTTTATTTCGTCTCAGAAGCAATAAATGTGTAAATATATTTTTTTATCTGTAAAAGCTGTGTACTCACGCTGCTCCGCACTGTGGTGGCTACTTCATCGAGCACCATGCCCAGCTCCCTCATGTTACCGGTCACTCTGTAACATTGATCCGGTCCCATTAGAATACAACATTTTTTATATCTTCCAGGCCTTCCAGCTGTAAAATATAAAAAAAGACAGCGAGGCCTCATATCGCCCGATAAAAAAATCGATTCAGCGGAGAAGTTGACAAATACATACAAGTTACAAATACATCAAATTCAGGTAAAAAAAAAAAGATTGTTTCTGAACAGATTCCCGAAAAATCAACAGCTTTTACCAAGTTCTACATGGAGTGCGTTTGTTTAACTATAATCAATAAAGTAAATCTGAAGACCATTTTCCAATAGGACCTATAACTCCAAATATTAGTAGTTAGTTAAAACAACCTGCTATATCCCCATGCGGCCAGCATGACAGCCGTCGCTACCGTGAGCATCTGTCCTAGCGCCACCAGCGTCTGAAGCCCCAGGGCTCCCCCGACCGCCCCCACCAGGTACCCCACCACCATCAGCGTGAGGAACACCATGGGCGTGCTCAACATGCGGTACACATTCTTCGCTTCGTTGTGAGCAGCGAGTTGCTTGTATAGTGTCTCCAACTCCTGTCAACAGTTGACAATAAGGTGTCAGAACAGAAAAAATACATGAAGAGGTAAACTATGGAACAGGAAATAGAGTATTTTTTTCTCTTTTTACCGCCTGACAGGGTAGTCGCTGTTTGTGTCGCCGAATAAAATATACAGTTCTATGAAGACAAGTACCTGGATGATTGCCAAGTCGATCATACAAATGTGTCCCAAAATTCAAATCCAAGACCTTCTTAACAGAAGCTGCTATTGATAGGGATACTACATACATAACTTCACGCCAAATCCCTTGCCGGGTAGGCAGAGAGAACGGAGCGCCATAAGGCACGATTCTTACACACACACACTCACTCGCTGCGTTTACTTTCATAAGTCTTTTCATGCACGCGAGTCGATATTTGAGGCTCCTAACATCACCTTCCTCCAGAACAGAAGATAGGGATACATCAAAGGTTAATGCAGTAGAACCATTTATATACCTGCACCAACTCCTGTCTGAACTGATCAGACATCTCAGTGCCACCCATCTTCTTCTTAGTATCGAACACGTGTAGTGCTTTATTGGTGATTTTCCAGTTCTCGTCGTCAAGCCTCGCCGGCTGGATGTAGGGCTTGGAGCCCCCGCACAGTTCCTCAGTGAGACTCTTGTACACGTCAATAGCTTCAGACATTGCCGACCTGTTATTAGCTTCGGCTGTGGCCTGAAAATACCGAAGTCCTGATCATCAATACATAGTAGTTCAGTTAATTTGTTTCTAAACAGTTTTTAAGAAGTAGTTCTCGAGCTAAATAACTAGTTATTAGCCATAGTAAAATATCTTTTTTTCTATATTCCTATAGTATATGTAAACTTCATGATTATCGGTTTAGCCGTTTAGACGCTAGTTAATTTAACTTAGACTGTGACGAATTTAATTTATAGATTTTTAGATATATACATGTGCATTTTATAGATATGTACTATAATTCCATATGCTAAGACTTCTAATCCATAATAAGACCAACACAGACCTGAAGGATAGTGATTGGTTTGGGCAGCTCATCACTGTTGAATATGTCTATGTAACTCTTGAAGTAGTTGACCAAGTCCCTCGCCTTCACCTTTTGACCATTAATGACCTTCGGCACGAGGTTCTTCGGTGAAAGCAACATGGGTACTAGTTCCTTCAGGCACTCTTTAAATTCTGGTACGATATCTGCAAGGATAATTTTATAAAAAAATCTGGTTGCCTGTAAAGTCGGTTTTACGGGCGAAGATTTTACGTGACAACGTCTTTTTCTCGGTAGAATATTTATTGATATGAATATAATTAAGTTGAAGGCATTTGCTCGTCCGTTTCCATTGTTTTGAGAGTGGTGATTCCTGTTGAACATTTGAAATTGAATGGATGAATTTTTAATTTTAAAGAATCAATTTGAAAATCAAAACACTTATTCAGATCGAAGGTTCAAATTTTTGCTAAATAAATTTGAAATTAATTAAAATTTGTAATTGTAAATGATGAAGTTGAAAATTAAAACATTTACTTAAATTAGATGTTAAAATTCTTGCTCAACACAGTTTAAATCAAGTTTTCTTATATCTGCCACTTTTTCTTAATATTTGTAATTTTAAAGAATCAATTCGAAAATCAAAACATTTATTCAGATCGAAGGTTCAAATTTTTGCTAAATAAATTTGAAATTAATGAAAATTTGTAAAATAATAATTAATTAATTAATTAATTTTAAACTAATAATTTACTTAACACTATCAACATTTATCAATAGTATGACATAACCTATAAACTCAGTTTCTCAACTTTTGTGTCAATCTAACAATTAATCAATCAATCATAGTTTACGATAATGAAATATCAGTGTACAATTATTTACCTTTATTGTTGTAGTTGTTGTAAATGACGAATCTAAGCACTCCACATTTTCACTACAGACACAGCTGACGATACTTTAACCACACGTGTGAACTTGTATTATGACGCTTTCTTGTTTTTCCAACGCCAAGAACGTTCGAGAAAGACAAAGACAGAGACACAAGCATGCGCCGATTCAATGCGCCTAATTCTCTAGTGCTGCGCGCGCGGCAGACCGATCATAGTTGAGTGGGAGAGAGACGCAAGGCATTCGGCGGGCCTCTCTCTCGTTCGGTGACTCATCGTAACGTTACCGAGCGTTACACTTTTTCATAAGTGACTCCCAGCCGCAACCTAATTTAAGACGTTGTCACGTCAAAAATCTATGTTTTTGTTTCTATGGGATAGGGGGCAAACGTGCAAGCGGGTCACCTGATGGTAAGCCGGTGGTCAGGCGTCCCCTATGGACTAGAAGGCTCTACCACTGTTAAAACGTGAAAATCTAGTGGACCCGTAGCAACAGCAGCGCCACCTATTCAATGCATTGCACACAGGAATACTATGGAGTTTTCCTCCCTTGTGTACTTACCGGAGAGTTTCCCGGTGAAGTTCTGATTGGTGGCGACAGTGTTTCCCGGATACGGCAGCAAGAAGCATGTCAAGTCCTCAAAGCAGCGCACGATATGCTCGCGCAACTTTTGTAACTCCTCATGCTGACCTTCCTTTACCTGAAGAAAACACAATTATTATGAACTACTAGCTAGTTCATAATAATTGTCTGACCCAGCCAATTTTGTTTTGCCTCGAAAGCAATAAATAAAAGATTTATTCTAAAAAGTACCCTAAGTCACTCCTTATTACCCTATCTATCTGTCAATAAAAGTCCCTTCAAAATCGGCCCAGCCATTTAAAAATCTTGAGAAATGCCAGTATTTAATGATAATATAACATAACATAACTTCACGCCTTTTGTTACCTGAAGGTGTAGGCAGCGGCTGTTAAGCCTCGTCTCGCTGTTATGTTTACGTCCCAAATGGAATAGGTGGCGAACCTATTGCCATACCGGGCACAAAGCTTTCAGTCATCGATATTTATCACACATAACTTCCGAAAACAATTTCGAAAAGTCATTGGTGTGGGCCAGTATCAGGAATCGAACCCAGACCTCCGGATCAGAAGCCGTGTGCTCGACCACTGGACCACCGAGACTTAATATAGTGTAGTAATTAATTTTAATGATATGAATGATAATATAGTAATTAATTTTAATAGGAAATATTTTTACAGTGGCAGAGCCTAGCAGTTCGGTGCATTAATAGACCGGCTCGACCGGTGAAGTACCATGACTTCTCAGAATATTGACGTAAAGTGGCACATGTCACGTTTGGATCGGTGAAAGAGGTACTCTGAGACTCCCTTCTCCGTCCCTTCCCATCCCACTTCTTTATAGGCCGGCCAGGCCGTTTGCTCGTTTGTTCTCTATCTCAAAAATACTTCCATACTAAAACAATAATACATATTATGAAATCTTGAAGACATACCTCTAATCTCTTAACAAGTAGTTCCTGACCACCCACGGCGCCATACTTGTGTTCATAAGGGTAGTTCCAATCCCTGACGAGGAACTGTAATTTCTGGAATGGTTTCCCTTCTGTGTTGTCTATTGCCACGCAACCATAGTTCATAAATAGCTGAAATTAAGATTAAATACTTACTATTAATTACGTTTTTAATTTTCTTACTGTACACTGATTAATATCAGAAAATATTCATGTAGATGTCGCCTCGTCTCGCCGTTATGTTTACGTCCCAAATGGAATAGGTGGCGAACCTATTGCCATACCGGGTACAAAGTTTTCAGTCATCGATATTTATCACACATAACTTCCGAAAAGAACTTCGAAAGTCATTGGTGTAAGCCAATGTGAGGATTCGAACCCTCTAGAGGTCGCCTTTAGATTCAGAAGCGGGGTGCTCGACAACCGGACCACCGAGACCTGTTAATATAAGAAAATATTTAATGCAATTCACCTGTAAATGTTGCAAGTCATCCTCTTCAATATTCTGCGACAGATTGTAGATGAGAACAGAGGACAGCATTATAGAGAGAGCGAACACAGTCGCGTTGTCCTTAACAGTGGACTCGCTGTCGAAAGTGCCTTGAGTGTCCATCAACAAAATGACTATCTGGAAACAGTAGGTACATCTCTTTAGTCCAACTACAACGAGCTGATAACCTGATGACCACGAACATATATCTTATTTTATAAGACCATAATTATGTGTGTGTATGTGTGTATGCATTTGAAATAAGTGTCATTAAAAATATTTTTTTGTTCTACATAACTCTACTCAGTATTTTTCTAAAATTGAACTGACGTGTAGAAAGAAGGATGATGCAAGAATCACTAAGCAGATATAATATGGAGTTATGAAAAAAAATATTGTTAAAATCAATGAAGCGAGCAAGGTGTGTGAGAATGGCCCTCTGTTCTCTCAGAGACTGGGCGTGAAGTTAAGTTCGTAGGTATTTTTTTCTGAAACGTACCTTCTCTCCAGTTTCAAGGGTAGCCTTAAAGGGTTGTGACCAAACGTGTATCCCTGTTGTGTGCCGTTCAGATCCTACGCGCCATGAGAATCCCGTGAGTGGTACATCTTCAGCTCCGAGCCACATGCCATCGTCTCCACCTTCATTGTACTGGAATTTATGACATTTACCTATGAATATAAGCTCGTAATTTCAAGATTTCGTCGAGATTTAATTTACATTTGTTTAATTTAAAATAGATCTGTGTCAAACTAATGGGCCTTATGGTAAGCTAGTAAACACGTGCGTTCAACCTTTTGAAAATCTTGCCACGATTCATTTGAATAGAGTTGTGGGTAGGCTTTCGAGAGGATGCACTATGACACCAGATAATAGCTAGGATAAGTAGATGGATTGGATTTTGCGCCCAGACGACGATTAATGGGTGGTACTCACGTGGATGCCAAGATAATAGGAGATTGTAATTTTCTTGCCCTTATTACACTCTAAGTGGGGTCGGCACAGGATGTGATGTGTGTGTGTGATGGATGATGTGATACTATTCCATTCTCTTCTATCACTCGTCGTTTCCAAAGTAACTCCTTTCGTGCTCGTATCAACTTGTATACAGTCCACCCATCTCTTTTGCAGTCTTCCCCTACCGATTATAATGATACTAACCGTATAATTCAGGTATCTCAAGAAGAAATCCAGAAGAAAGGATTTGCCCTTGCGGAACGCGCCAGCAACTGAGAGTAACACAACGGCACGGTCTTTGACGTCATCCTGAAGTAGCAGCCTGGTCAGTCCTTCCTCGTTCAAGACAAATTTGTGGTCTTCGTTAGGACACACTACTTGCACACCTCTCCCTGCATTTAGAGATGCTGCAGATTCTGCAATGAGTAATTAAAACGATATTGCTAACAGCCGTTTGCAAAAGAAGATTTTAAAGCCACAGTTACAACAACAAAATGTATTTAACCTATTAAATTCTGTTTATCACTAATATTTGTCCGACTTTGGATGGATGGTTGGAACTTGATATTATAGAATAAGTAACGTATTAAGTTTTTGACCAAAATTTGCTAGTTTACCTCTGGCTGGAAAGCATAATTGCTACTCATTATAAGGCCCAGGGCCTCGCAGAAATGACTTATTGCTTGATAGACAAAACACAATAGTTTGTATCTATTGTATGGGACATTCAATTTCCACAAGATAACATGTTTTAAGTATGATCGTATTTATATACAAACTAACCAAATCAAATTTTATTAATAGTTTCCGGTATCTGACTGCTTTAAAACAACTTTTGAACTTAGCTGTGAACTATATGGCGTAATCTTATGATTTATTTATTTATTTATTTTAAGGTACATCAACAATATACATATATGATTTTCACAAAAAAAATATAACCGAATTTTTGCTCTAATATGAATATCAATTACAGACGTACACAACATTCATTTTTATATAACAGTTACGATTGAAGTTAAAATATTATGTAGACATACAAAATTAATTTAATTAACTAAACATTAGAGCTTCCATTCCCTGAAGTACATAAACAAACTTCGCTTAAAACTATGCAAGGTATCATGTACAATGTCAATTTTACTGCAGTTACTACATATGTCGTTGTATTCTGAACAAAACCGAGCTAAAGGAGAATTGCGACCAACATTAGTTCGACATAGAGGAATGTGGAAGGTTCTAGAGAGCGGGTGTCGTGGAACTCTTCTAGGTACAGTAAACTTAGTATTTTCTAAAAGGAAGCTGCAATCTGTGACACAGTTAATAATCTTGTATAATAGTATTAAATCATGGATTATGCGCCGGTGCTTAAGAGTGTCCATTTTAAAATACTTCAATCTATCGCTATAAGAAACTCTATGAGAAATTCCAGGTGATATGAAGGCTAGATATCGGGTAAACTTTCTCTGAATACTCTCTACTCTCTGTGAATGATTTGCGTACATAGGATTCCAAACCACAGATGCAAACTCCAAGTGACATCGCGCCAGAGAATTGAACAGAATCATTTTAGATTTAGGACGGCGAAATTCTTCGGTGTTACGTTTTATGAACCCAATCATTTGGGCAGCCTTTTTGGTGACCTCATTGATATGGGGAGAAAAACTCAACTTTCCATCCAGTGTTACACCCAGATCCCTGATTTGATGAACCTCTTCAAGTTTGGCACCATCGATATGGTATGAGGATGGTATAATTGTTTTATTCCTAGTGAACTTTATGTGATAGCACTTTTTGGTGTTAAGAACCATACCATTTGCTATACACCAGTCCTTAATATTATTAACGTCACGCTGAATAAGGTCAGAATCTAGTAAGCAATTAACGGTTTGGTATATTTTTAAGTCGTCTGCAAACAAGAGAAATTTTGAATGTTCGATGACTTCTACAATATCATTAATAAATATACAAAATAACACCGGTCCAAGGTGGGAGCCTTGTGGAACTCCAGAAACAGCATGATAAAGCTTCGAGTCATATCCTTTTATCGACACAAACTGTGGTCTCTCTTTGAGGTAAGACCCAAACCATTGTAAAAGACTCCCATGTATCCCAAGTGCTTCCAGTTTTTTTATCAATAAAACATGGTTAACTAATAATGAATTAACACGAGCTTATTTCAATTTTAATAATATCCGGTATTTGAATACTGTGATAAACTTTTGAGCTTAACTGTGGTCTAGATGGCGCTGTTGTAATGTTTGTTATGATAGTAAATTAACACAAGCTCGTTTGTACTACAAAGACTGTATCAGACAAATGAATCATCTCTAAGAATTGATGACCTTGAATTGTAAGGTGTGTGTGGGCTGGTACCTTTAAGTTAAAACGAGCCTCAGTCTTGTAAGATTTATAAAATATTAATGAGGCCCTCAGCTATTAAATTATATGCATACATAAATGATTGTTTCGAATTAATAGATCAGTTCCAACTGCCGTCGAACTCGTTCCAGGTGAAAATCACAACCTGAATTGAACCAGAACTGTGCACATCGTGTAAAACTCGCGTAATTTATGCAAAAAAAAAATACGAGGGTACGTAATATTGGTTTTATGGTTGAACAGATTTAGATCAAAATCAGCACATGTGCAGAGTTGTTATGCAGGTAATTTGTGTCTTTTTAGGGTTTCAAGATCGGGCTAAGAAGGCGGTTCGTGCTCAAGTACTCGGTCTCGATGATGTAGTGGTTTGGGACTGCGACTTCTTATTGAAAAGTTCCAAGAACGATCCCGGTTGTACACAGTATCGACATATAACGTTTTGAAAGTTTATTTGTGATGAATGATGAAATTGTAACTAATGTATGAAAATAAGGCTACACCACTCAAATATACCATCGGGTATTAAGGGCGTGAAGCTACAAAAACAAATATAATGTACCGCGAACTGTCTGTAAATGGACCAAAAAGAAATATAGACCTTAGAACTTATGATTTACTGCGTCGAAAAGTATATAACATGTAGTATTTATAACACATTTTCCACCACACTTTTTTAATAACCAGTAAATGTAGAAACCTAGAAAACCAAATAAAGAAAGCAATAAAACACGAATCATAAACACGTTTGACTGTTTACATGAGCTGGATAAAAAGGAATTAATAACATATTTTAAAGTTTACAAAATGAAAGTATTATTAACTCAACTGATTGTACTTATATTTATACTCACTGGACATTATAAAATTTACGTGTTAAAGATGTTTATAAATATTATTGACAGAGAAGAAACACGCGTTAATTTGACCACGGTTTGCAGCTGACTGGAAATGGATTGCCGGAGAGCTGCTGACCGTTATTAGGTGCGCAACGCAATACTTACATACCTATACATATATAGGAATACATTATCAATACAGAGATGATGTCACTTCGTCTGTATGTGTGCCTCCAGTAAAGTGTGATGTCAAAAATATTTGAGTCATAAAGTTGGTGTCAAGGTCACCAAGAACGTTTGATTTACGATATGAAGTTTTATCGAACTGCGACAAACAGTTACAGCACCTCTACGTTTGCAGTTCGCGAGTCTTGGACGACATAGGTTCAACACCAGCCAGAGTGCAACAAGTGTGTTTTGGTATGCCTAGATGCTCGTTCAATGTATTTTGGTTACGGTATAGACGGGCAAACAAGCAAGCGGGTCGTCTAGTCGCTTTAATTCACTGTGACCCATGCAGTGATCCAAAGTGACCCATTTCGGGTCACAGTGGATAATTTTTCAGTTTTTATAAAGTGCCTATAACTTGTAAATTGTTATATATGTTATGTTATATATGTTATGTATATATGTTACCCGCCATTTAATGACTTTAACATTAGACATTAGATATTCACTTTATCAATGACTTTAAAAAATGTCTCATTTTGCCATAAAATTCGTAGTAACAGTTCTCTTAAAAAAATAATGATCCACTGTTACCCACTCTCCCCTGCTAAAGGTACGGACTGTACGGTACAGACCTGTGTTGAGACTATAAGTTGGTCTGGCGGTCACTGGGCTCATAATCTATTTTATTGTTGCACTATAGTATTTACAAAGTTTAAGCGTTTTTGTTTTTATGGATTACCTACCCATATATAAAATTCGAATTAGAGTACAGCTATTTAACACAACAAGTGAGTATGTAAAACAAAGATTTGAAATTATAAAATAAAATTGTTGTTATGCAATTAATTTCACGTAAGAGTGAAAGTTTTTGTACATATGTCTGTAATAATAATTTGGTGTTGGTACCTATCTACTTAAACCAAAACACACATACGCCGAATTTCTACTCGAAGGTGTAGGCAGCGACTGCCAAGGCGTGACTCGCAGAGTTTTTATGTCCCAAATAAAATAGGTGGCAGAACCTATTCTGACACACCAGTCACAATGTAGTCATCGATATTTATCACATATAACTTCCGAAAAGAATTTCAAAAAATCATTAGTGTGAGTCCGGTTCGATCGCACACAACTTCTTTATTCAGAAAGTGCGATCTCCACCAATTGCGCCAGCGAGACTTAAACAAATATTATAAAGAAATAAGGGGAGAATAGAGAGGAGATAAATGAGAAGATAAGAGGAAATCGCTCTGCGTGGTATGGACATGTAATGAGGAGGGATGATAAACATGTCGAGAAAAGAGTGATGAATCTGAAGAGAAGAGGGATACTGACAAAACATGCATGTATTGTGTTAGATGATGATATGATTAAGTAATTAAGTAATGGGTGATGCTGTGGAAGAAGCGAATGATTGGGAAGCGAGGAAAAGGAAAACCTGTTATGCCGACCACAAATGATGGGAACAGGACAAGAAGATCCAATTATAACTAACATGATGAAATTTTTTGTCCCCAAATAAAGATATTATGTATTACATTAAATTTGTTTTGATTTTATATTATTCTAGGTAAATCAACGAAACATAAATGTCTCTCGGGTTTTTCAATAATTCATAATGAATCTTTGCGAAGCGACTGCTATTTAATAATCTTTTATTATTCCGATATAATAGGTACTTTAGATTAAAATACTGTTTCAATTTATATAGGTACCTACTCACTGGCAGTTATTTCAATATTACAAACAGACTCTTCAATTTTATTTTTATTTACAGATAGATTCATATTCTTTTTGGGAGAGATATGAAATGGTAAAAGATCAAAATGTCATTTCTGTCATTTAATCGGTTGCAATAATATTATAAGCCTGATATTAATTCGTGTTTTTTTTTCCTCAAGATAATATTCACCCATTTTTCTTACCTACTTATTTATGGGATAATTAAAGGGGAAAACGTCCAAGCGGATCACCTGATAGTAACCAACTACCGCTGCCTATAGACACCTGCAAGACTAATTGTGTTACGGTTGAGATGCCGGCCTTTTAGGCAGTGGGAATGGCAGGGAGGGTGAAGGGGAAGTGCCTCCGGATACCTTTCTAACCAAACGAAATGCGACATGTGCCACTTTACGTCGATATTCTGAGATGCTCTACATACTTATATAACTATTAAGAGTCTCTAAAAGATAAAAAAAAAAAACCACAAAACATTTTTGTGTGGCCAGTTTTTATCAGGCCAGATAAGGTAACATCGATGGATCATTTAGGTACTTATTTTAACTAACTAGCTAGCTGACCCGGCGAACTTTGCTCAGCATCAAAAGTATCTTTTACAACGTTCACAATTGAAGTGCCAAATCTCGAAAATTATATTTTTTTCTTTACTAAATTATACATAAAATCCATCCCGTTGACACACTCTATCTATTAAAAAACCGCATCAATATTTGTTGCGTAGTTTCAAAGATCTAATAATATAAAGGGACAGACAGCGGAAAGCGACTTTGTTTTAAACTATGTAATGATGATTATTATTATTAAAGTTTATCCACGGTTTATGGCATGAGTACGAGTTTTTTAATAAACCCATGTCAAAAAACCCTTCCTCAATGGTTTTGTCCCCCACTTCACATGGGTGCTATAGACCAGATATTAACCAGTAGGTACTAGTGATATTAAGAACATTCGCATGTTGTTAGATATTCGCATTCGCAAGAAATATTAGTTCATCAAACAATCATCCAGTGTGTTTGCAAGTCCCACGACGATCTGCGGGCGGGGCGTCATCTGCGTAAGGCAGGTACTCACAACTATTCATCCATTGGCATTTCTACATTCCTCCACTACATTCTCTGGAGACAACTATGCAGGTACAGGATGAACAGCCGAGCGGACATCACGCAACCCTGTCTGACGTCGTATATTGACGTCAAATCAGGGCGTCAACCGTAGTCAACAAGCTGTGCAGCCTTTAGCAGCCATAAGTGGACTGCACAACACGCAGCAGTGCGCCACCCACCCTGCACCACGAGAGTATGTCCCACAGATCCTTTCGTAACACCTTGTCAAAGGCTTTTTAGATCCGCAAAACCGCAGAAAACCTTACAGTTCAGAGCCAGTTGGTTCTTATGATGTTGCGAAGTGAAATCTGGGTCATGCTTCTGCTTCTGAAACCACCCTAAGCTTCCTACAACACTCCGTCAGACATAACGCTCATTCTCCTTTCAATAATTTTTCCATACCCTATCGCTGCTAAGCTGGTCAACGCTGATAGATTGTAACTGGAGCACTGCTTAATGTGATCTCTAACCTGTATACAAGGGCATGATGACAGCACGCCTTCAGTCCATGGGAATCTTACTCGACCTCCAGCATAGATTGCTGAAGGCCAGGAAAGCGTTGCGGACACAGGATCTACCGTGTTTCATAAAAACGCGGCGTGAGCCACTTTTGAGTCGATATCCCATTTTAAAGGCCGGCAACGCAACTGTGTCTCTGTGTTGCTGGTGTCCATGGGCGGAGTTAGTTGTTACCATCAGGGTACAAGTGCTCGTTTGAATTGGTGGGATTCCGTAGTTTTTTGGATGCTCATGATTAACTAATAGACCAGCTTTTATTTCTCAGATTTTCGCGAATCACATTCATAACATTAAAACAACTTTTAGGATTATATCACGTTTATTTATTACTTATTTTTATTTATTTGATATATTTTTAATAAATTATGAAAATAGCTTTTGAACAACTACCATCTTTTTGTTCATCACTCGTGAAAATGATCTCTGTAAAGAGTTCGAAACGTCGGGAAATTAATCTCTTGTATCATAAAGTCTTAATATCCTAGCACCAGCACTCCCAACTTTCAGTTCAGAGGTTACGAGTTCGAATCTAATCTCACACGAATGGCTTTACGGAAATTATTTTAACACACAATTGCATATAATCACAGTTCTAAAGTAAGACAAATACGTTCGTTTATAAAAACAACAACAAGGACCACCAAAATCATAGCCGATGTATGGTTTTTTTGCCGCCTATTAGGTACCTTTGGTAATATTGATATCTCCGAATATCGACATAGGCCTATAGAAATAACTTTAATTTTATGTACAGAACTGTGCTTATTTAAGGTTAATTTATATACATACCTAACTTCACGCTAAATCCCTTGCAGGGTAGGCAGAGAGAACGGAGCACCATAAGGCACGATTCTTACACACCTCACTCGCTTCGTTGACTTTCATAACTCTTTTCACCACTTTCCTCCAGAACACGTTCTATTTGGTCATGGAATGTGTGTCTTGGCCATACTCGATTTTTGCATTGTATATCTGCTTAGTCAATCTTGCATCATCCATTCTTTCTCTATGTCCCAATCATCGGAGCATACCCTTTCTTACTTTTACACCGACATTCTCTTTCAATCCGACTTCCTTCCTTACAACCTTGTTTTCGACGCGGTCAACGAGGTTAATTTAAATTAAGATTTTTTTGGTAATAACTTATAAGGTACAAAACAGTAAATCTGTACGTCACAATCACTTTCTTTTTAGAAAATTTACCTAAATACGTACTTCATTAAGATAATAGCGCGTTAGTTCGAACCTAACTGTTATTAAAATTAAATAAAACGTACTTTTTTTATGAATTTGGAAATTCTTATTAAGATTTCGTGTATAACATTGTTATAACCGTAGTAATATTTTTGCTATACTTTTACTTTAACGTATTAAAAGCTAATACGAGCTCGTATATAAATGTTTTTGTCAGTCTGTCTGTTCTTACAAGTTTTATAGATAATTTTTCTCCTACCGCTGTCTGTGTTCATTTGAGAATCCATGGACACCAGGAAGGTGTATATACACAAGAAAAATTAAGATTTAAAAAGACATAACTTCACGCCAATCCTCTGTAGGTTCGCAAAGAGAACAGAGCGCTCACGATCGTTACACGCCTGCTTCACTCTCTTCTTTGAATTTCATAACTCTTTTCATAAACGCACGTCACACCGCTTCTGAATTAAGAAGTCGTGGGTTCGACTCTGGGCTCACACCAATGACTTTTCAGTTGTTCGGTAAATTGGTCGAGGTCGGGAAGAATAATAGTCTCGGTGCCGCAGTGGTCGAGCACACGGCTTCTGATCCAGAGGTCCGGTTTCGATTCCAGACACTGGCTTACACCAATGACTTTTCAAAATTGTTTTTGGAAGTTATGTGTGATAAATATCCATGCCTGAAAAACTTTGTGCCCGGTATGGCAATAGGTTCGCCACCTATTCCATTTGGGACGTAAACATAACGGCGAGACGAGGCTTAAGTCTTAACGGCCGCTGCCTACACCTTCGGGTAACAAAAGGCGTAAAATATGTTATGTTAAGTCGGGAATAAAAAGGCGTGAAGTTATGATATGATATGTGTGTGTGTGTGTGTGTGTGTATGTTATGTTAAAAACATAATAGGTTGGGGAAAAAGTATTTTCGTATTTTTGTATGAAACGTCAAGACATTTTTTTCAAAGTTTATTTACATTTATTTACAATATATATGTACCGTTTTGTTGAATAACTTTCTGCCATTTTGTGGGCAGAGACATTATCCCGTTACTGTAGAAACTTTGGGACTTCTGATCAAAAAAACGGGACAAATAGTTTTGGCAGTCCTCTCTTGAGGTCAACCTTACAGAACCTAAAGAATTCTGAAGAGACCGAAACAGGTGAAAATCTGAAGGCGCAAGGTCAGGGCTATATGGTGGATGCACTAGGACCTCCCAGTCGAACTCTCTTAATTTTTGCTGAGTGGCTAAAGATGTGTGTGGTCTAGCGTTATCGTGATGAAAGACCACACCCTTCCTGTTGATCAATTCCGGCCGTTTTCTCTCGACTGCTTCCTTTAATCTCATCAGTTGCTGGCAGTAAAGATCAGAATCGATGGTTTTGCCGGACGGTAAAAGCTCATAATGAACAATGCCCTTCCAATCCCACCATACACACAGCATCACCTTATTTCGTGTTAGGCCAGGTTTGGCCACAGTCTGTGAAGCCTGGCCAACTTTCGACCACGACCTTTTTCGCACGTTCTTGTCGTACGTGATCCACGTTTCATCGCCAGTTATCAATCTCTTCAAAAACGGCTCGGTTTCATTACGTCTCAATAATGAATCGCAAATGAGTACACGGTTCATTAAGTTTCTTTGAGTGAGCTCGTGTGGCACCCAAATATCGAGCTTTTTTGTATAACCAGCTTTCTTCAAATGGGTCAAAACTGTTTTGTGGTCAATTCCCAGTTCTTCAGCTACATCGTAACTACTAATATGCCGATCTTGCTCCACTCTTTCAAAAATGGCGTCCATTTTATTCGTAACGGACCAGAGCGAGGTGCATCTTTAACATCAAAATTTCCGGACTGAAAACGTTTGAACCAAATTTGTGCTACTCTTACTGACACTGCATCAGGTCCATAAACATCACAAATTTTTTTCACTGCTTGAGTTGCATTTTTGCCTTTTTTATAATAAAATTTTAAAATGTATCGAATTTCTTCATTAGATTCACTCATTTTTACGGAGAGAAAAACAAATGAAAAATAGCGGGAAACAACTTTTTTTTATTTTTTTCTTTTCTTTATAATGTAACCTTTTTAATGTTACCAAAACCAGCCAGACACAAATAGTACAGTCAAAGAAATTTTATAATAAGTTTATACCTACGTTATGCGAAAAGACTTTTCCCCGACCTATTATTAGGAGATAAAGAGGCTGAAACATTTAAAGGATTAATCAAAAGACAATATATTATGATGATAATTTGTTTTCTATTTTATTAGCTTATATTTATATTTACAAACTTTTTTTCATTCTAACCCCTGCCTTATGGCACCCTCCACAGATCACAAAAAATATGTTACAACTAAACTTTATAGCTAGTTATAACGTATCAGGTGAACATTTTTTTTATAACATTACTGTAATCATGTTGTATTTTCTCTATTTTGGGTTTTAAAAGACTTGCTTTTTGTTGAGCGCTCTTGTCGTGTGGATCCAGGGTGATTACTTTCTGTATATCATTCCATGCTTCCTCATACAACTCAAGGCCAGTATATGCTGTACTCCGCCTATACAAAGCTTTGGTATTCCCTGGATCAAGTTTGAGCACGTTATTGCAAAGTTTTAATGCCGCATCATATTCACTGTATTGTAATTGACAATGTGCTAAATTGTTATATAATTTTATCTGTAAAAATAAATTATTACATTTCAGTCAAAAGTTTGATTCCTGGTACACCAATAGGTTTTTGAAAGTTTAATGTGAAAATTATAAATTTTATGAAATTGGTATACAAAATGTATATAATATTTAAGGTATACCTTAAGATCCATCATCTGTCCAATTAATTCATCACCAACTTTTTCTGGATCTACAGGTTCTATAGCCACTAGCATTTTTAAAGACTTATTAAACCTCCTGAATGCATCCATCACCTTCTTTTGTTTTACTAGTTCTACTCCTCTCTCCTGAAACGAAAATACAAAATAATTATAATATAATCCTGTATATGTCCTTTTAATTTATTGCAGATAAAACTAAGGTATTCAAAATATATACCTAAATATTTGTATCCCATAATAAAGATTAGTTGTCTATAGTACAATAATATTAAGTGTGGATACTAGTTGATTATAGTAATTACTCTGAATGTATTAAAATTACCATTTGATAAGTCTTCCCTCATTAAAAGCAACTTTATACCAGGGTAAGAAGTAGCATAGGTTTAATTTTTTTTTTTAATTTTTAATTCCACACAAAAACCAATGTTGAAACAGTTGTGAAGAAGCTGTGGGCAGCAGCTATTAGTAAAATAATACTGTTTCTTGTTCAATATTATTTAATTCACTTAGTATTTTAAAGGCGAATCATACCTTGTGGTGTAAAGCAGCCTCATAAAGTCTCATTTGACCCCAATCACTTATTAACTGTTCATCTGTGACATCTTTTAACTCAATTTTACAAGAAATCTTTAGCTTAACTACACCCTGATTGTCTCTATATACCATTGTCGCTGCACAAATTTCACCGCAACACATTTGCTGTATAATTAGTTCGAAGTCTTTATCAATAAAGTGATCACTATCACCTATAAGAATATAGCCATCGAAGGAACTATTGAAAACACGGCTATCGGGATCAATTTTACATGGTCCTGAGTAATTTTCACTTTTTATTTCGTTTATAGCAACTTTACATCGTGAATCTTCGTAGGGAACCAAGTTATAATCACCCGGAGTTATAACTTGCTTGCGTATTTCTCGATCCTCGCGCGCACTTACAACTGTCTCCTGCATTCTCAGTCAATGTATAATTATGTCTAGATAATATAACTTTTTCTACAGCTAGTATGGAAATACTACAATCATGTATTTACAATAAAAACGAGACAGTTGTGTGTGTACGAAGTATGAATTATTATTTGCGATGACAATTGACAGCATTGACAGTAATGACAAATGAAATTTCTTTTTTCACTCCTCCCCTGTTTAAACTATTAGCTACCTAACCTAAGAAAATTATAATGATGTTAATTGAATGTAAACTTGTAATAGTTTTATATTTATTTACTTTTGTAACACGATTTGCAATGTTTCACAGCGCTTTAAATCGAGGAGGAGACTGCGAGCATGCAGTATTAGTTTTATTTAATCCAACATAATTAACAAGCGTCAATCAGCTTAAATATCAATTGATGGCGAACACAACCCTGTAACCCCTTTGTCTCGTTGCTGGCTGAACTCTAAGCATTCCTATAACAGAAAGTAGTAAGTCGTATCAGATGAGATACGAGCCAGATAGAAGAAGAAGTAAAAATATAATGTCAGAATTGTCACTTGTCAGAGTCAGCTGTCAGGCACGCGAATTTAAATTTTATTTCTATTTTTTTTATAATAATGTTATGATTTCTAAATGATTAGTACCCTTATGACCTACGTATAAAAACTAATTGTGTTAAATATACCATAAGCCACGTAACTCAATTATTATGTGAGTGTCTAACTAATATTTTAATTACATATTTACAAATGTAACCGAAATAAACCGCGTAATTTTTATTACTGTGTGAATACCTGGAAATTTAAGTCGCTATTCTAGTCGTTATTTTAACGAAAGAGCCAGGAACGAAAAGAAATAGAGACTGCTGAGCCTTTTAAAGAAATGTTTATAAAACTTGAAAACATAACCAATAAATTATTGCAGTCACGGTGGTTATTCGTAAGAGCTCTCAGTAGTATATTCAATTCAGAAACATAATTCTCACTGTTCCAATAAGATTCTTTTACGTAAATAATGTCTGAATTTCCAGTGATTATGACGCTTCTACTAAAAAGTATGTGGCGTAGCGTACTCAATGGCAGATCCCTAAATGTATTACGCTCAAGAAGTCTTGCATCTGATGGTAAGTATTTTTATTAGGTATCTGTTTTGGTTTTAAGAAGTTTGCTTTTGGTCTGAATTCAATTGATCAATCAATTTCAAATCAATCAATTTCAACACAAATATTTTTTTTAATAAATATGGTGTCACTAAAAATAAGTACATATGTACTTAAAAGATGAAAATAAACTATCTGTAAGTATCTGATTTTCAAAACTATATTCCAATTGGGATATAAAAAATTATCAAGTCTAGGCATAAAATAAACCTTACACAATGAGCTAGAAAATAAGTTTTTCTGCCTCATTGTGTTTAAACCTTATTTGAGGACCTATTTAAATCTCGTGGAGTTACCAGTCAAGTTAGCTTAAAATCCATCACTTAGCTAGAATTATCAGAAACAATATTATTTATTTTCAGTAACAGAGTTGACTCGTCCACAACATGCAGATGTGATAATGATGAGTATCAAGACAGCACCAAGTGCTGCAGAAGTTTTGTGGACAGTTCAAAATAACTTAACTGTTCTTAACTACAAACATATGATGCAGGCATTTAGAAGTCTATTTGAATTGCAGAAGGCTGGCAGGTCAGTCACTAATTGATGATATATCTCCTGGGATTTGTACCTCAAAATGCAACACTTCTTGATCACTTATGTCTGCCTGCCCTTTTGTCATATTTCATTTAATCCAAAACTACCAATAAATATTATTATAGGAGTATTTGGCAATAGAGTTTCTTATTTGGTACATACATACATAAACAGCACTGGTATAAACAACAGCCATGCAGTTTGCTGCATAAATGGGCCAGCTCATAAAGATAACACAACATAACATCACACCTTTTCTACCCCAGTCTTTCCCAAAGTGGGTGATAATGCCCCCTTGTGGGCGCTGCAGGTCTCAAGGGGGGTGGTAAGAGACCCAGAAAGAAAATGGGGGTGTTGTGTAAACGCCTGGGGAGTGATTTGTACTACATATATACTACATTACATACTATATGGTTTTTACATAACACAAACACATAACTTCACGCCAAATCCCTTGCGGGGTAGGCAGAGAGAACGGAGCGCCATAAGGCACGATTCTTACACACCTCACTCGCTTCGTTGACTTTCATAACTCTTTTCATGCACGCGCGTCGATTTTTGAGGCTCCTAACATCATCAAACATCATCTTTCATAATAGTGACTAGTGTTTGCAGATTAGACGGCGATTCGGCTAAGACGTCATCTACGTAAGGCAGGCAGCTCACAACTAGGTCACCCATTCGCATCCCTACATTCGTCGATCTCACTCTCTGGAGACAACTGTCCAGGTACAGGATGAACAGCCGAGCGGACAGCACGTAACCCTGTCTGACGCCGATATTGACGTCAAACCAGGGCGACAAGCCGCCGTCAACGCACACACGCCGTGCAGCCCTCGTAAGCACGTAAGCACGGCGCGCAGCAGTGCGCCGCTCACCCCGTAGCCCGGGAGTATGTCCCACAGATCCTTCCGTAACACCCTGTCAAACGCTTTTTCCAGATCCACAAAACCGCAGAAAACCTTCCGGCTAGCAGCCAGTTGTTTCTCCACGATGTTGCGGAGAGAAAATCACCCGGAGCCTCGCACAACACTCCGTCAGATATCACCCTCATTCTCCTTTCAATAATCTTCCCATACACTTTCGCTGCTAAGCTGATCAAACTGATGGCTCTGTAACTGGCGCACTGCATACATGATCCCTTACCTTTAGACAAGGGCACGAGGACAGCACGCCTCCAGTCCATGGAAACCTTACCCGACCTCCAGCAAAGATTGCTCAAGGTCAGGAAGTCCCGGACACAGGTTCCACCGTGTTTAATCATTTCTGCAGACATCATATCAATTCCTGCTGCCTTACCATTTTTTATACTTCGTATCGACCATTCAATCTCTTCCATAGTAATGTCCTCGTCAGATGTTGGCGCAGCGGCGTCAGTCGTAGACTCACTCGAGGCGCCCACGTCCGGAATGTACTCGTACATTTCCCCAAAATATTCACTCCTCCGACCCAATACATCGTTTGGGTTTGCAAGAATGTCACCAGCCTTAGACATAATTTTGTCCATTCTGGATGTTGACGAAGAACCCCGAGACTTTCTAACTTCCCTCCAAAAGAGTTTGCTATTCGCCTCGAAGTTCTCCGGCAACCTCACTTCCTCATTCGCAACTAATCTTTCACGCTTCTCTTTCACTAAGGCTTTGGTAACATTCTTGCAGCGGCGGTAGCTCTCATACTTTTTCTCTGACATACTATCATTCTGATTCAAACTTGAAACTTAATCCAACCATGCTTTTTTCTTTCTTTCGACGTTGGATTTTACATCCGCGTTCCACCAGGCATCACCTCTCAGAATCTTATGTCTCTTTGCACAACCACATACTTCTTTTGCACTATCCACTATACTTTCTTTCATTCTTTCCCAGAATTCTTCAACACCTAAGTCAGAAAGACTCGTATCATTGAGTCTTTTGCTGACTAGGTCTACACACATACTCCGTACACTTTCATCTTCTAATTTCTCACACTTTATCCTTTCAAGCTCTCCGAAATGGGTACGCACTCGCTAGTGCCTCCACTTCTTGAATAGGCCCACGAAGCGGCTCACCACCAGGTAGTGGTCCGTATCGAGAGTGGGGCCTCTGCAGGCTCTTGTATCCCTTAGAGTGTTTCGGAGACGACTGTCTACCAGAATCAGATCAATCATACTCTTTTGTTCACTCCGTCTCCACGTATACGTGTGAATATCTTTATGACGGAATAATGTGTTAGACACAAGGAGGTTCCGTTCCAAGCAAACGTCTTAGATCGGCTTACCTGCATCATTCACTCTCATGTCACCATTCGGACCAAGGACAGCCTCCAGGCCATCTCTCTTGGTTGCGACCCATCCATTAAGATCACCACACAGAATTATCCTTTCATTTCCTTCAACCAAATCTAGAATATCCCTAACAGTTTCCCAAAACTCCTCGAGTTCATGGGGATCGGCGGAACTGAGCATAAGGGGAGCATAAGCTGCTACCAGAAAGACCCGCGTGATCCCCAGTTATATACGAACCCAAAAGCGTCTTGGGCCTACCAACTCATAGTCTTTCACTGCAGTAGCAAAGCGGGAAGAGAGAACGACCCCCACACCCCCACTGGCACGGACGTCCAGGTCCACTCCGGACCATAGGGCAACCTGGGCTGAGGCTGGGAGGTCCTCAGCCTCATTCCCCCTCCGCTTCGTTTCCGTCACACATAAGGTATCCAGGCATCTCTCATTTATTAAATCCATCATCTCATTCATCTTTCTTGTCATACTACCTCTAACATTCCACGTGCCTATACGGCACTCCCCTTTGCTCGTCCCGCCCGGTTTGGCGCTGCGTGAAGGGTGGCGGCCCCCTTCGCCGCATGCGCTTGCACATGCAGCCGCACCGACGGCGGCTAATCGGTGCCCGTCGCTGTCGGGGCACGCCCTAGCAGCCAGTGCGGCTGTGCTCGATTCGGTCAAGATTGCGTCCCTCTGGGAAGGCAGGGATCGCGACGCGCACGCTTTTGACATGATCCCCAAAAGTGGTTTTTAAATAGGTGAAAAAATGGGGTTAAAAAAAATTATTGTCAAAGTGGGCAGTAGACAAAATAAGTTTGGGAAACACTGTTCTACCCGAAAGTGTAGGCAGCTGCTGTTAATCCTCGTCTTGCTGTTATGTTTATGTCCCAAATGGTATAGGTATCAAACCAATTGCCATACTGGTCATAATGACCATTCAGGTCTTAATGAGCGTGTTTGCCGTCGAGTGCCACGCCTGCTCGTTTGCCCTGAGAGATGTCCGTTTTAAACTGACATGTGGAATTTCCCGAAATGAAATTATAACTTTTTGTTCTAGATTAACAGATGACGTTAAGCAAATAGTAAAGAATCCGACTTTTAGTGTTCTCTGTCAGCACTTTAAAAGACAAGCACCAGCTTTAGACACAAGCGAAGTAATAGAAGCTCTCAAAGTGCTGATTTACCTGAAGGTGCCGGCTAACTCTGTCATAGTTCAGACATTACTTCAACTGATTAGACGTAACATAAACACAATTGGACTGAGACAAATCATATTTTTAGATTTTCTTTTGAAAAAATTTGACAGCAACAACCATCTTGTTGACGCGTTGAAACTAGCTCTCCCTTTGGCGTTTCAAATTCATGTTCCAATAGAGATTGACAGTCAGGATCTGCCTCTTTTGAGAGATATGCTGATGTATGCCTGCAATCATGACCTGCCTGAACGATGTATAAATAATGTGGTCACTGCCTTCCTTCTTCACGACCACGTCCTCGATGTCCAGTCTGCAAAATCCATCACATGGTCGCTATGTGAAATCAATTGCACCAAGGAGGATTTTCCAACTCGATTCCAACTACTCCAAATTACATATGGTATATTAGCAAAGAAGATGGAACTACTGCCGATTGATGACGTCTTGAGGACTGCTGCCAGGATCAAGGGCAGGATTCTAAGAAATCATACTGAATATTATCATTCGCAGCTTATGGACAGTATAGGCAATTATGTAGTAAAAAATAAGATCGAATTTGGAAAGGCACTATCGATTGGAAGGATTTTTTCAAGAATTGTAAGTATTGAATTGTATATGACATAGTACTTGTTCTGAAATAAATAATTATGGTGGAGCCATTTTAATAGGCAACATTTGACGCAAAATTCAACAACATAACCTTCAGCAAAATTTAACCTTGTAAGGGTGGGCATATGTTTCTTTTTTAGTTTTTTAGACAGGCGCAATTGCTTGGCTTTTTTAAATTACACGATTACATACTTATTTTAGTAATAAATTATCGCTTTCGCTTATAAACCATTTTAAACCTAACAAACAATTAGTGATATAAAGAACTGAACGTCGTTACAATGTTGCGTCGTCTTCTTTCTTTTTAAACATTAAGGATCATATAGGAAAACCGAAAGCTGATAACTAGAATCGAATGCAATGATTACTTGTGAAAAAAAAATATCCATACACTAATAACTTTTTTTCATGGAATAACAAACGAGCAAGCGGGTCACCTGATGATCACACCCGCCCATGGACACCTGCAACACTGATAGTGTTACAGTTGCGGAGCCGGCCTTTAAGGGAGTGGGATGGGACGACATGGGGGAAGAGGGCTGGACTTCTCGATACCTCTCTCACCAAACGAAACGCGACATGTGCCACTTGACGTTGATCTGAGAGGTGCTAATTCACCGGCCCAGCCGGTGCATTCAAGCAGCAAACTTCGTGGCTGTTAATTTAGTAATAACATAATAACTTCGTAGTGATTATTGTAAAAGCTCAATATATTTATTAATTTTCTTTTCCAGGCACACACTCATTTGGGTCTAGTCCGTTATCTATGTGATCTCGCTGCTGCAGATCCTACAGTCCTCGAGAATGCCCAACCTAATGTATTAATAGGCTTCATAAGTTGTCTATCCGACGCGGATTTCAACCCGGACACGCAACAGTGGAAGCAAATTCAAAATCAAATCTTACAAAATCCTCTGATGGAGAGCACGAATGCCCTATTACCCTGGTCAAAGCTTGGTGTTGAATTAGCGTCATTAGGAATTTATGATGACAGGTTGCTGAAAAAAATATTCTCCGGTGACATTACTCCAGTGAGGGAAGGTAATTCGCTGGACCTTCTTCAAATTCTGATACTTCTCGCAGCTGTTAGATCGTTTGGGGATGAGTACGATCTGCCACCACAAATCTTGGAGAGTGCGATGTCCTCGTATCCAGTACAGCCCACGTCTGAGAAGCTAGAAGAACATTTAGCTCTAGGGCTGGGTGGTGACGAATATGTCGTTAGAAATGTAGTCCTTCCCAACGGTATTTTAGCTGGTTAGTAACATTTTCCTATTTGGTACTACCTAATTGCTTAAGCCTTAGTTAAAAGTTTTTAAAACTGTAATTAAAATTACATACATACATGCATACATAACTCCACGCCAAATCCCTTGCGGGGTAGGCAGAGAAAACAGAGCGCCATAAGGCACGATTCTTTCTTACACACCTCACTCGCTTCGTTGACTTTCATAACTCTTTTCATGTACGTGCGTCGATTTTTGAGGCTCCTAACATCACCTGCCTACAGAACACGAAAAAAATTGGTCATGGAATGTGTGTTTTGGCCGTCTTCGACTCCTACATCCATCCGCTTTTGCATTGCATATCTTGCATCATCCATTCTTTCAATATGTTCGGAATTATAAAAAGAATATTATCCCCATTTATTGGCCTAAACATCTTTTACAAATGACTGAATACTTTAAATTTTGAACTGGCTAATAGGCAAGTCGACAGATTTTAAACCGACCCATTGTGTTTTGACTAATGCCCCTCTTGAAATGAAGTGTTCTACTGAAAAGACAGACGAAAGCGCGAAGAAAAAAAATGAGGTTAGTTTTGTTTTTTTTTTCAGATTGTCTTATTTGTGCGCACAATGGATACCCAATTAAATTGCCGAGTCACAGTAGCAATTCAAAAGTGCATATAGAAGATTTACAACTTCCAGCCGCTGGCACACCGTGAGTGTCTACCGAAACTGAATTATTTTTGTATTTTGTACTAAATTTTTGCTTCCGCTCGCTGCTTTGCCTGTACAAAAAAGTAAACAGGTCGTCCAAACATCCATCAGGTATTTTTCAATTTCTGTGTGGAAATATATAACACAAGATAATCACGCGGAACGTGGCATTCTATTACTAACATGTAATTTACTAAATAGTCCACGCCATCTTTTAGGTAATAATTTCTGTGTGCCTTTAGGAACATACGCAAAAAGTAGCTAATAATATTTTTCACTTTTCAGCATCTGCGTATTAAATTTCCAACCCGGTTGTTATTCTATAAATAGCAACCGACTACGGGGTACTTTCCGTCTCATTATTGACACCCTCGAGAAGGATGGCTACGTGGCTGTTCCTGTGAATTTCAACAGTTGGATACGATCACCGGTCCATGAGAGAACGCCATATTTAATGAGAGAGATCGGATACAAGTGTGGTGAAATTGGAATGAAGATATCCCTAACGAAAAGGGTCACGTGAAATTAGACCAAAGACCTAATCAAATTTTTAGCTGTTTGTCTAGAGAAAAATTGTGGAATGACTTGCAGATTATTATTTTTTTTTTATCTCGGCAGTATGGACCATGGATTAGTATATAATCCACTGACTACACGAGTAATAGTTACCGGCAATCGTCACCACATAAATTAATTGTTTATATTTATTTATGAATTGTTAATGTCAGGCTATAAATAAAACGGATGGACGTCTTCCAATACCCGTGACAATGGACGCTGAAATATGTTTGAAGCGTCGCAATAAATAAATGGAATAAACTCCGAACAGTCTTGTAATTATTTTATTATTATTATTTTTTAACAAATATAAAAAAAATACGAGTAACCAATTTATTCAGTCATATTTTATTGCGATAAACTTCGTATCCGATTTTAAGTCTTCTTTTTATTGTGGACCGCTATACTGAGATATATCGTCTTGGCAAGAATTTAAGTTTACTCATTACCGATGTTTGGCTTGGTAGTCCAGTGGTCGAGCTCCTCATTTCTGATTCAGAAGAGATCAACTCCGGGCTATCGCCATTAATTTCTCGAAATTCTCTTCGGAAGTTATGTGTGATTAATATCTATTTGATTGAAGACTTTGTGCCTGGTGTATAGCAATAGGTTCCATCACCTATTCTATTTGGACGTAACTATTCAGCGAGATGAGGTTTAACAATCGCTGCTTACACTTCCAGGTAAAAAAGGCGTAAAGGGTATGTTACCCATATTTGACACTGGCAGAATAGTGTCACAGCTCAATTCAACTCAATTGTCACTATCGAAATGAATATGGCGGAAAATTTAAACGTTTGTGTTTAATTCATTTAAGTCCGTTTCCCTTTTTATTTTTGTTATGTTATTAATAAAACCTATAAATTATAATAATGGATATTTGTTAGGTTTGTAAATATAAATGTAGGCACGTTTCTTAACTTTGAACCTAATGGCTTCTAATAAAAGCATTATATTGCGATGGTGTCTTCTGTTTTATTGAATTTGTTTTTCGTGTTCAGTTCTAGTATTATTAATAGTGATTGTAAATACGGATATGTGTTAATGAAAGGTGAAGAGTTTTATGTGAACGAGACCAGCTATTACGCCGATATACCCGAGGTGCACGTCGCCCGGGCCGTCTACCAAAATGATATCAATAATACAGGGTTTGTTTATTTCTTTAAATAAGTTTATAATGGTTATTTATATTTTTTTAAACCTGCGTACTTGGACTTTTCATTGCAATACCTAACTAACCGATATGCAATAATTTTCTGTGAAAGAGGAACCGATATTCGTCTAATTTTGGTAATTTACATACATAATAACATAACTTCACGCCTTTTACTACCAGAAGGTGTAGGCAGTGGCTGTTAAGCCTCAACTCGCCGTTAAGTTTACGTCCCAGATGGAATAGGTGGCGAACGTATTGCCATACCGGGCACAAAGTTTTCAGTCATCAATATGTATACATCATACCTACATACTTTCGAAATTAATTTCGAAAAGTCAATGGTGTGAGCCAGGATTTGAACCTGCAACCTGTTGATTCAGAACCGGGGTGGTCGACAACTGGACTGGTAATTAATTTAATTATTATATATTAATTTTGTCATAAAAAAATTTAATTAAACTGTATTCTCGTAAATATAAGATCTATGATCATGCATGTGATGTGTAGACTACTTTGATTTTTAATAAATAAAAAAGAAGAGAAGGAACAAGAGAAAGAACGTTTTCTTTCTCTTGTTTTCTCTCTTCTTTTGAAAAAATCTCTTCCACCATTGAGTTCGATATGATTTCTCAAGAGACCGATTCTAGGCAAGTTAGTGAAAGAGATTGACCTGTTCCACTAGCAGTTGTTTAGTAAAATATTTTTTTATTCAAAATTCCTAAAGATGGGCTTTCCTAGAGCTGTATACATCAGAAGCCTACTGTGACGAGAAGCAGGCGTACGCCGCCGGATACCTGGAAGGCTACCTCACAAGGAATCTTATATGGATGCACTGGCAGAACATGCTCAAAGGGTTTGTATATAAAATAATTGGTTACTACTGACTATTTTTGTCCTGTCGTAGGAGTACAATTTTGTCAGTCAGCGATACCCGTCACAGAACGTGCATACCGAATTTACACTTGATACCTTTGAAACAGAAGGAGAGTGCTTCTCTACTAAGTTATCGCGACTCTTAGCACTATTTATGGTAAAGGGATACTGGTATCCCGTAACCATGTAGCGCAAGTCCTCCTAGAACTTCAAAACCCGCTAATCTATATTTGTACTACTAATGAAAATAGGTATATGGGTTATTTCTAGTAAGAGGTCCTCGCTTGTTCTAGAAGGCGGCACAGTAAAAATGTTAGAATATTATATTCATTCTCTCAAAAAGAATTATTGGTACATATCTCCAAAACACACAGTCAATTTATCTTGTTCTCCATGTACCTTGTCTTATGAGAGACCAGGGGAGATGATCAGGTTAGGTACTTTATTAATAGGGGTGATATTTTAACATTGCTTTGGGTTTAAAAAGCATTTCTTAATTACTTAACATCACGCCAAGGTCACTGTGGAGTAGGCGCAAAGAATAGAGCGCCATAATACACGATTCTTACCCACTTGCAGTCTCTTTTTCGACTATCATAACTCTTTTAATACACCCTGGACCGTTTATTGCTCCTAACGACGCATTTTGCAAGGGCACCGTTCTGCACTGTATACCTTTTTGCTAACGAGAAAATGCTATATGTACACCCTCCGCCTCCCGGTGATAACCCTGACGATCCTCTCGGGCTCCGGTGCTGCCCGGGTCGTCAGGTCAACATCTAAAGTACCTCAACTTAGAATAATCAGTGTTGTTACAGATATTGCCATGACAAGATAGATATCTGTGGTCTCTTAGAAGAGTTTGTAAACAAGAACGAGGAGTACATGGCGAAGATGGTAATGGCAAACCCTAAAGATTCCTACTGGTATCATGTATGTGACAATATTTCTATTGCCTTCTTAATCAGGTATATAAATTTGAACGGTGAAATTTGAGGATGGAAGTTATTATTTTATTAACTTTACAACAGCATGTTACGGTTGCAGGTCAAATTATACTACATTCAACTGGAAGCTCTGGCAGTGGGCTATAACATGGCAACCAAGGACCCTTACGAGTGGCTAACTACTCGAGATATTATGTAAGTTTTAACAAAATCACCAAGACATTTTGCCCCACAATAACAAATATGACCTCTGCGTAGAATTCGTTATTTTAAACAATTTCCAGCTGGATCAATATGTTGGGTGACCTGGACGAGCTAGCTTTCACCTTGTCCTTGCCGAACACCACGGCCGATGTACTGTTCAGCGAACACTGCACGGGCCTCGTCAAATTATTACCGGACTGGTCCAATCTATACTTCTCACATGTCACATGGAACAGGTGAGAATTTCCGTGGGTACTTGGTATTCTTAATTCTAAGAATCTGCTATATAGCCCAATGATGGATTTCGATTTGAACATTCCTGGTAGGCCAAATAGTACAACTAACACATAACAATGTGCTAGCATGAAGTTACGCTGCCTACACCTTCGGGTTTTATGGGTGTAAACTTATATATAATCTGGTTGATACCAAAACTCTACAGCTGGTTCATAAGCCACTCATTCAATGGTTGCTCCCTCATGACTAAGCGTCCTGATGGATATCGCGGTCGTCATTGAACAAGTATGTTGAAGATATCGCCAACCCTGGTCTATGGGTCTACAGTTATCCGCGTCTCTGACCACCGTGCTGTTTAAAGCAGACTAGCCTGGCCTATAATATATTAGGTCGGGGAAAAAGTCTTTTCGCATAACGTAGGTATAAACTTATTATAAAATTTCTTTGACTGTACTATTTGTGTCTGGCTGGTTTTGGTAACATTAAAAAGGTTACATTATAAAGAAAAGAAAAAAATAAAAAAAAGTTGTTTCCCGCTATTTTTCATTTGTTTTTCTCTCCGTAAAAATGAGTGAATCTAATGAAGAAATTCGATACATTTTAAAATTTTATTATAAAAAAGGCAAAAATGCAACTCAAGCAGTGAAAAAAATTTGTGATGTTTATGGACCTGATGCAGTGTCAGTAAGAGTAGCACAAATTTGGTTCAAACGTTTTCAGTCCGGAAATTTTGATGATAAAGATGCACCTCGCTCTGGTCGCCCTGTTACGAATAAAATGGACGCCATTTTTGAAAGAGTGGAGCAAGATCGGCATATTAGTAGTTACGATGTAGCTGAAGAACTGGGAATTGACCACAAAACAGTTTTGACCCATTTGAAGAAAGCTGGTTATACAAAAAAGCTCGATATTTGGGTGCCACACGAGCTCACTCAAAGAAACTTAATGAACCGTGTACTCATTTGCGATTCATTATTGAGACGTAATGAAACCGAGCCGTTTTTGAAGAGATTGATAACTGGCGATGAAAAGTGGATCACGTACGACAAGAACGTGCGAAAAAGGTCGTGGTCGAAAGTTGGCCAGGCTTCACAGACTGTGGCCAAACCTGGCCTAACACGAAATAAGGTGATGCTGTGTGTATGGTGGGATTGGAAGGGCATTGTTCATTATGAGCTTTTACCGTCCGGCAAAACCATCGATTCTGATCTTTACTGCCAGCAACTGATGAGATTAAAGGAAGCAGTCGAGAGAAAACGGCCGGAATTGATCAACAGGAAGGGTGTGGTCTTTCATCACGATAACGCTAGACCACACACATCTTTAGCCACTCAGCAAAAATTAAGAGAGTTCGACTGGGAGGTCCTAGTGCATCCACCATATAGCCCTGACCTTGCGCCTTCAGATTTTCACCTGTTTCGGTCTCTTCAGAATTCTTTAGGTTCTGTAAGGTTGACCTCAAGAGAGGACTGCCAAAACTATTTGTCACGTTTTTTTTATCAGAAGTCCCAAAGTTTCTACAGTAACGGGATAATGTCTCTGCCCACAAAATGGCAGAAATTTATTCAACAAAACGGTACATATATATTGTAAATAAATGTAAATAAACTTTGAAAAAAATGTCTTGACTTTTCATACAAAAATACGAAAATACTTTTTCCCCAACCTATTATGTAATATATGTAACTATTTCCAGTTATCAGTCCATGTTGAGATTTCAGAAGATGTATGTGATGCATTTACGTCTTCATCCGTCCAGTTCTAAAATAATACCCGGCTACAAAATGTCCTTGTCTTCATACCCGGGTTTTGTACAGGTTAGAATAAATATTTACTTTTTAAGGCGAGCTAAATACCTAATACTTATATCCCCACACCCACATACCTTGTCATGGGTAAGACAGAAGGCCAGTCCAGTACAAGATCTTCGAGTCGACTTGGGCTTATGTGGTAAGAGGGAATACTCCAATGATTCCCCACAAGCCCTAAGTTTTTGATGTCGGTTGCGTTTTTTTAAATATGTCACCAATATTGTGATGTCCAGTCCACAGATGACTTCTACATAATATCATCAGGCCTCACAACAGCGGAGACTACCATCGGCAATAGTAACAGAACCCTGTTTGAGTCTATCAAACCCACAGGACAGGTATCTTCCTTTTTACCTTGACTGCGGTAATGCATAGCATGGGTATTTTTATGGGTAAGGATAAGGGTTAACAAGCAAGTGAGTCACCTGATGGAAAGCAACCAGCGCCGCCCATGGACACCTTTACGGAGAGGGATGGGAAGGGAATCACCGAACGAAAAGCGACATGAGGCATTTTACGCCCCATATTCTGAGAAGTCGAGGTGTTTCACCGGTCCCGCCAGACCATTTATTGAAATGCTGTTAATTAGCAAGGACATGGCAAATACTTAAGCATAAATTTAATTCATTTTCTTTCTCTTAAGATAATGGAGTACGCACGGGTCATGGTGGCCAACCGGCTGGCCACCACTGGCAAACAGTGGGTGGAGATATTCACTAAGCACAACAGCGGCACCTATAACAATCAATGGTAAGTGGATACCTCTCACCGAACGCAACGCGGCATGACCGACTTTACGTCGATTTCTTGAGAGGTTGTGGTATTTTACCGGTCGAGCCGGCCCATTCATGCAGCGTACTGCTTGGCTCTACCACTGTTTTACCACTGAATACATTTTTTGTGGGATAGGGCGCCAGGGAAGCGCCGTCAGACTACCTCCACGCGCGTCCGGGTGCTCGTTCCCGGGCCGGTGCTCCCTGAGCAGGGCCTGGCGGAGTCAATTCCGTCAGTCCCTGACTAAGAGTCTGACACCAGTAGTCGAATCGTAATCCAGTCCGTGGGGCTGGGACGATGGCCGCCGTAAGGGGGCCATCCAAGCCCCCGCGCTCGGCCCGACCCGGGACGGTCTTCTGGAGAGGGGCGGTGGACCAGGGGTTGCCAACCTCCCCACTCGGTCTTCTCCGAGGAAGGCGATCCGGGGCGACGGACCGTGGGTTATAAACCCCGCCGCTGGGCCCGGCCCGCAACCCTCATTGCGAGGCGCGGGGGACATCAGACCGCGTGGAGTAAACCACTATAAAAAATCCGTGAATCCCAAGTTTTGATGCCCGGCGAGGGGATGCATGTTCGACGCGGAGGAAAACCGAGGTGGAGACGCAGAGTGGTCCCCTGCTTTGATTTAAAAGACCGGACTCGCCTTGTCCAAAGACGAGGAGATCCACAACAGCGGATGGCGGCGGGGATAGCGACAGCGCTATGGCCGCCGTCTCCGCCACTTCGGAGGCCTCCAGTAGTCTCGGGGTGCGGGCGCGTAAGCGCAAACCGCGGAGCCCCACGGGGAGGCAAAAAGATGCCTTCTGACGGCGGGAAACTCGCCGAAAAAGAGGAAGCGCCGTGTTGAGCTCGATGCCGAGATCCTCGACACGTTGGCGTCCCTGGAGCAGACGACTGACCGGGCGAAGGGCTCGAGGGCCGACCTGGCTAGGGTCGTCCGATCGAGCCTTGCCCCAATCAGGGATGGAATCGCCGAGCTCTGCGCTCGGGCCGGGACCTGCGATAGCGAGAATGAATCATTCCAGATCGCGGGACTTTCGGCTCGAATGATACAGCTCGCGAGAGAAAACGCCGACCTTCGGGCCAAGATGGCCGAGATGGCGGCAAAACTGGAGGTGCCTCATTTGCAGGCGGCGGCGCCGCTGGAGGAAGAGAGTCCCCCCGGGATGTCCCCGCCGCCTGCGAAGAAGCAGAAGAAGAGGGCTGACAGGACCGTCGACGCACCGAGCCCCGCGGAACCCGCGGAGGCCTCTCCGCCGCAACCATTATCTGACTGGAACCGGTTCATGGCTATTTATGCCAGAGATCAAGCCCGGTTCCAGTCAGAGATGATGGCAAAATATTATTCCCAGATGTGGAAGAAGCCTCCTTTGAGGCATGAGAGGCCCGCGAGGCTCCACGAGGATGAGCACCCTCTCGTGACAGAGGGGGGCGACGGCGGGGTGGACCAGAGGGCTGCAAACTGTCCTGGGCCACCCCAACGCCGGAAGAAGGCCGTTGCGAGGTTTTAGTGGGTAACCCTAGGATCGGATTGCAGTTCACTGTTTGGGAGTCCCACACTACCCCCTGCCGTTCCCAGGCGGGGGGTGTGCATAAAGCATTTCCTCGCGTAAAAAAAAATGTAACACAAATAGTGTTCCAGTTGCATTGCCAGCCTTTAAGAAAGAGAGATAAACTGGGAGGGGGAAGGCCCACACCTGCAAACACTTCTCTCACCGAATGAAACAAAATATGAGTTATTTTATGTCTATATTCTGAGAGATTGTGGTGTTTCACGAGTCGAGCCGGTCCATTCAAGCAACGAAATGCGCCCTTCCCCTCTCCTCTTCACATCCCACTTCCAACCAACCTCTTCCATATCCCATTGTAAGAGCCAACTGTAACGCTATCTGTGTTGAGGTGTCCATGGGCGGCGTTTGTTGCTTGCCATCGAGTGACACGCCTACTCGTAAAAAGATATCCCAAAAAAGACATCCCTATCCCATAAAAAGATAATAACAAGAACCTAAATATCTAAATATTTTGTGTCAGGTATATAGTGGATTATAAAAAATTCAAACCTCGGAGCAAGCATTCTGAGCCGGTTATAGAGGACGGACTGCTCTGGGTTGTGGAACAGTTGCCGGGTTACGTTGAGTCTGCAGACTTGTGAGTATCGTATGGCCAAGATCTATTTGGTCATTTGTGATTTTATCATAGTATAAGCAACAAAGTTTAAAAAAGGCAGTTTCACATCACAACAAGGAGTATTTACGGAAGGAGATTTAAGATATAGGAGAGAGTAGCTATGACAAGAGTTATGAATGTTAAGAAAGCAGGTGTGTGTGGTTCGGACATGTAGAAAGAATTTACGATGCAAGATTGACTAAGCAGAAGAGAGAAGGTGGAGAAAAAGACTAAAAAGAAGGTAAAATGCAAAGGCGGATGGATGTAGAAGATGAGGACGACCATGACACCTTCTATGACCAAATAGTTCTGGAGGAAGGAGATGTTAGGAGCCATGAAAATCGACGCGAGTGTATGAAAAGAGTTATGAAAGTCAAAGAAGCGAGTGAGGTACGCGATATGCCTTGTTCTCTCTGCCTACCTACGCAATGTGTGAGTTTTAGACTAATGTCTCTCTGTAAGCACTGACTGTATCTTACAGAACAGAACATTTAAAACGGACTACATATTTTCCATCATACAACATCCCATTCTTCCCGAGAGTGTTCAATTTGAGCGGTGGAAATGAGAGGATAGCTGTCTTCGGCGATTGGTTCGGCTACCACACCAACCCAAGGGCCAAGATACTAAAAGAGAAGCAGGTAATATCTCCCTTAGCAGCTTTGTATCTGCCTTTCATCGTGATATAGCACCTAGATGATGATGATATTGATCACCAGGGGAAGATAAACAATCTCCTTGATATGTATCTCACGATGCGCTACAACGACTTCAAGTTCGACCCGCTGTCGCGCTGTGAGCAGTGCTCGCCCCGCTACTCCGCCTGTAACACCATTTCAGCCAGAAACGACCTCAACCCCGCCAATGGTAACCGCCTCATAACTTCTACCTACCAAGTCACGTTTATTGGATGTTTTACTTATTGTAAGTAATATAAATCCATTGAACTTAAGTTGTTGTTGTTAAGAATTTGGACATCTATTCCATTTGGGAAGTAACAATTCAGCGAGTCGTGACTTAACAGCCGCTTAGACAGCGGCTGTAGGTGTAGACACCTACAGGTATAAAAAAAATGCAGACCATCACCATGAAATCTTATATACGTAACTATTGGTGTATACCTACTCGGATTCGAACACGAGAACGTTTGTGACGATGACGTCCAGTCCTTGTGCATAAAGGTACATATCCGTTCCGCGGCCTGGGCCACCGCAGCCACGGCGGCACTGATGCCAAGGTCACCAGCGCGCTCCTCCGCGCCGGGTACAGGTTCCTGGCGGTGTCGGGCCCCACGCACAACGTGTCGCGGGGGATTCCCCCATTCCAGTCAGTATTAATGCAAATATATTCTTAAAGCTGATTTTGACCAGGTAGTTACTGAAGTAGTGCAATTCTAAACTTTCCTGATATATTTACCTAAGGTAAGGTGGCGGCATGCAAGGAAATGTTTGGCATTGACTGAGAAACGAGGGAGTAAAGGAAAGGACAAAGCCGATAAAGAAAGTTTAAGAGATGATAACTAAATGACTTAACCCTGGGATGGGTTTGAAACAAATCAAAATCTTACGCTACATTTCTTAAACTTTGTTTTGGCAAACAAATATGACTACTAAGACAATAATAATATTATCTTCAGGTAGCGGTGGTGTTTAGGCTTATCAGGAAATAGAGTATTTATCGAGGGAGGGAACTAAGAAACTATTGGGTTTTTTATGAGATAGGTCGGCAAACGAGCAGGTGGGTCACCTGATGGCAAGTAACTTCTCACCGCCCATGTTCACCGTTGTCGTCCTTTAAGAGGGTCGGAGGAAAAGGAAGGGGAAAGGGGATCGGGCGTCCGGATACCTCTCTCACCAAAAGAAACGCGGCACAAGCCACTTCATGCCGATATTCTGAGAGGTATTTCATCGGTCGAGCCTGCCCATTCTTGCTGATATTCTGAGAGGTATTTCATCGATTGAGCCTGCCCATTCATGCAGCGACCTGCATGACTCTAGGACTGTTACATATAATCAAATATTCTCCCTCAGGTGGAGTCGATTTGATATGGGAAATTTAATATCTCATGTTGGCCATCCAGACGTATGGCTTTTCCCGCCAATTATTCACAACTGGGAGTGGGCATAAATATATCAAAGGATAAGAAAAAATTTACTGCGCCGGTGTTCTCAACAGGAGTAAGAGATACATAAAAGGCTTAAGAGAAATTTAAAAGGTCTTAAGGATCTAGTGAATTACCACAACGACTTGTGGTTTGAGTAGTATTGTGTACAAGTCCGGATACCAATCGCGTGTCCAAATTTACATCAAAGGGCTCCAGTAGAATAAGTGCATGGTCGTTCAAATATTTCATTCGGCAGCATCATCAAAATTAGCCTATTGCAGTCCACTGCTGGACATAGGCCTCTCCCAATTTGCGCCACAACATCCGATTCTCTGCCTCCCGCATCCAGTCTTTTCCAGCAGCCTTTCTGAGGTCGTCTGACCATCATGCTGGTGGGCGTCCCACTCTACGCTTACTAAGTCGCGGTCTCCAATCTAAGACCTTTTTGCTCCATCTTCCATCGGTCCTTCGGTATATGACCAGCCCATTGCCACTTCAGCGAGCTCAGTCGGCATGATATCGCTAATTAATGTATAATATATTGTATAGATATGTGTATGATTGTATATTAATTAATACGATTCTTAAGGTACAATAGTGATGTATTGGTGCAACCCTAACTGAAGCTGTGCTGTATTTTTCTACATTTTAGGAGGCTATGTAAATAAAATATTAACGAAAAAAATATTAGTTAAATTACTTTTTATAATAATTTCTCCGGTGGTAAAAAATTATCAGTCTCGGTGTTCTAGTGGTCTAGCCCCTCCGCTTCTATTCAGAAGTCGTGTGGGTGAGATTCGGGACTCCACCAATGTTTTGCCAAAATCCTTTTTGGAAGTTAAATCGATGACTAACAACTAAGGTATCTGGAGGCCCACTTCCGCACAACTTCCTCCCTATGCCAATGAAATACCAGTGACGAAACTAACTCCCTTGGGTTGGGAAGTGTCCATGGGCGTCGTTTGCCCCTCCGTCACGTAAAATTCACAGCCCAACACCTAGCCCACGTCACGCTCGACAATTTATGTAGAAATAAATCATGGATACTTCAACTAAACAATATTTTTATTAGACTTTATTATACATCAATAAACACGATATTATTACTACATTTCCTTACATAATCTAGTATTAGCCTTACAAGTAGGCTGAGGTTAAGGAAACCTAACCTAGTTTATTTGAAATTTGCTACCTGCATAGCATACACTCAAAGCGCCCTGATCTCTGTAGTAATTACTAGGTAAAGTCATGATTGTTACATTCATGAATTTGCATAACAATACCTACTTGATCTTTAAAGAGGCAGCTTTTTAGTACTATGAATACAATTTTCAATAACAGGTGTTAGAATTAGAATGCCCACACTCAATGCAATTAAGAATGCCTAAATGAGATTTTAAAATGATCATGACTATTTCCCGATAGTGACATGATTCAATGAATTTTCCGGTAAATGGAATGATTATGTATTCTTTACACATACTCAATAAATATAGACTATAGCATATCTAACTCAAGAGTTTTAATTTTACTAAAAAAAGATAAGTTTTGTATGTTGATTGATAGTTCTAGTGGTTAATATATTTTTTATATTGCACTATTAATAAAATGCTATTTTTAATTTTGGTAATTTTATCCTATATGAGACTCTCAGAATAAATTACAGGGCTACCATGTATTTTTTTATTATGAGTAATCAATACAAAGCATATACTATGATCCAGGAATGTCCAAATAATGATAGATATAATAATTAATGAAGATAGCTTTCTCTATAATACATGTAGCTTTTATAATAAACAACAAACTTGATCTTATTCAAGCTTATATTATTTTGTTATATTTCACAGAACTTTTGCAGTAACAATGACTAACTATATTATCTATTATAATATAAATTATAATACATGAGTAGTAGGGTATGGCTAAGGATATATTTTAGGAAATATATTTGGTTCAAAACTGAAGACTGAACTGATATATATCTCTCTTGGCCTGACAAATGCAATGCAATATTGGAAATGCAATATTAGTCTAGCAGACCTGAGATATAGAACATAATCTAATACTTTTCACAAATGTGCTGATATCAGTGTTTTTTAATTATTCTTATCAATCATATTTGCAATTTTAAAAGAAACATTTTTACCAAAAACAAATTTAAATACAATTTAAAGATAAAAGAAAGATTCCTATAATGAACATCTATGGCTAGAATTTTTTGTACTAGATGCTGCACAGATATTGATAATTTTGATCAATACATACACAGTACATAAATATAGTAGAGTGTTTCATGTATTTCTTAGCCATACCCACATCTGAGATACATAGTTTCTACTCTAAAGAGTTGAGCATTAGTAGTTGCTTTAGAACTTTGGTCTGTGATGTCTCTCGGATCTCACCAGCTAAGAACATCTCATCCACAACTGTGTATACCTGAGAAATTTTTTATTATATAAATTATTATATCACATTGTTTAGGTTGCAAAGAATTGAAAATATATATTAGAGACTAGAGAGTACTAAGAAAAAAAACAAATACTTGCTAATACTAATCAATCAATCAAAAATCTAATCAAGCTAATAAAAACATAAATGCATAATTACCTTATAAAAATTGAACACCAAGTCCAGCTCACATACATTATGGAAGTACTCATTTAATACTTCAACAAAATTATGTATGGCCTCCAAATAGCACAAGTTGTTATCGTTTACATCGACGCATATGCAGAAGTATAGACCAGCATATCTTCTGTATACTATCTTAAAGTTCCTAAACTGAAAATTAATAAAAATTATTTATAGATCCAATAATTTTGACTGATAAAAATGTAGCAGTTTCATTATCTTACTTCAACAAAATTTGTATGTTTTGCATCTCTGACGGTTACCACGGCATGTACTTCTTCTATCAGCTTCTGCTTTTCATCATCATCAAAATTCATGTACCATTTAGCCAACCTAGTTTTGCCTGCACGATTTTGGATCAAAATGAAGCGAATCTGGGAAGAGAGTAAAAAGGGATTAATACGAGCTCTATATTAACATGTTGACAAACTACCTTATCTACTTAGAACCGCTTACCATTTTATGTTCGTGCTTTGGTTACTGTTGTTGATATTTTCTTCTAAAGCAATCCAACCCCGTCAACAAAGCCCGTCAACGCCTCCTAAATTTTTTTTGGTTTTTGACAATTGACATTGATTTAGTAAACGTCAACTGCTTACTATCACAGATACCTATCCAAAAAATGTTTAAGAACGTGGTAGTCAATGGGCTTGATACCGTCAAATGGGGTGACTTGGAATCTAAGGGTGAATAGAAATGAAATTTTCTGCCTCAATTACTTAGTAACCAGTACAGTACAACTAATAGTTTCTTAATAACGAAATAGGTTTCCTATTTGCAGATAAAACAAAAAACTTAAGCATTTAAGTTTAGACTTAATAGATTTGAGGTGGTAAAATTTCATTTCTATTCACCCTTACATACCAAGTCACCCCATTTGACGGTACTTGCTTTTAGGTTTATGATGTAGGTACTAGTAGATATTAGGAGATCAAAAATATTCAAGCAATTATTTATTTAAAAATTACCATTATTATTTCAAATTTTCATACAATAAATTTATTTTACATTGCATATATTATTTTCTATTTATTATTTTCCTTCTTTCTGCATATATAAATCTTTAAGATATGCACCAAGTGCAGGAGAGATTACTATGCTTGCTGCGAAGGTAGCTGATACGAGTCCGTAATCTCGGGAGCGTTTATAAATTTCGAAATTTACAATACTTAATTACACTTATAGGGTCTACCAGAAACTCATGGCAAAAAGGGAAAAAAGAAATTGACGCTAGCCATACTGGGGAAATTGGAGTAAAATGTTTTGATACATATTTTTTCATTGACCAAAACAACTTTTAGGATTGTATCGCGTTTATTTATTATTTATTTATATTTATTTCCCGACGTTTCGAACTCTTTACAGAGTTCATTTTCACGAGTATGAACAAAATGATCAAGGATATTTTTTGAAAATCTTTGTGTGGCTAATGTGACGTTCGAAATTAAGATGAAAACTTCGATTATTTTGTTCATGAGTTTATTAATTAATTAAAGGCTATCAGAACTTGAAAATGGTTCCAAATAATGCAAATAATACTGTACAGTGGTAGAGCCAAGCAGTTCGCTGCCTGAATGGGCCGGCTCGACCGGTGAAATACCACGACCTCTCAGAAGACCGACGTAAAGTGGCTCATGCCGTGTTTCGTTCGGTGAGAGAGGTACCCGGAGGCCCACCCCCTTCCCCGTCCTTTCCTATCCCCTATCCCTTAAAGGTCGGCAACGCAACAGTAACACTATATGTGTTGCTGGTGTCCATGGGCGGCGTTGGTTGCTTACCATCAGGTGACACGCCTGCTCGTTTGCCCTCCTATACCATAAAAATAATAATCCATAAAAAGTCTTCATCGGATATTATTATATTCTTATATATGACACGTCGCTCCATTGAAATAATCCTTTTTGATTGGTACTTCACGAATACCAATCCGATGTCTTTCAAAATAAGTCTAAAGGCAAAATAAAATAGTTATTTTTAGATAACTATGTTTTTAGATTATATTCAAACTAAGAAAAAATTAAATTCATTTTTGTTACCTTAATGATTCTTCCTCCATTGAAATTGATTTTCTCCCGAAGAATTTGTAGCAATTCGATGACAGTGATAGACCTATATTTATGGTAATAAATATTGAGTATAGCAGAAGAAGCACAGATGTGAGATTAATGTAGTAGATGATGGAAATGAGATGCTCAAGACGTATAGCTGGATTAAGTCTGATGGATTAAATTAAAAAGAGTGCAATTAAAGAACTTTGTGGTATTAGCGAAGATGCATGTTGAAAGAAATGCTTGTATTGATGCTTGCTTTGTACATGTACAAAAGAAAACCAAAAAAGACCGTCAAAATGAACATAATAACCACGTGTACATTGACCTAGGCCGCGGAACCCTAGGGTTCCGTGATACCTCTGTCGGGGTTCCGCAAGAATTTAGAAATAAAAAAATCAAAACACCTCTCTCTGGTCGCTCCGCGGCTGTGCGGACTCCGCGGCCGCGCGGAGACAAAACGCTATGAATGTTATTTAATTATTTATTTGTATTTGTATAAGCTTGTGTTACATTAGCTGGTACAATCTATACTTATATTATAAAGCGGAAAAGTTTGTTTGTTTGTTTGTTTGTTTGAACGAGGTAATCTCAGAAGCCACCAGTCCGATTTCAAAAATTCTTTTAATGGCGTATAGTCCATTTATCGAGGAAGGTTTTAGGCTATATTATATTTTCAAATAAATTAGGGATCCCTACTATAAAACCAATAATGTAACCCAAGGTGTAAGTACGTGACCCTTGCATTGCGAACGCTGCGAAAACTATTGAGTACAGAACAAAACAATGTACTACACTTTTATAGAGCGTATAATTGTCTACGAAAAAGGTCGCGAGAGCATATATCTAACTATTATAGTTATCGCACAATAAGGGTTTTTTGATTTTTTAAAATTAATTAAAATGATGTCGTTTTTCAAATTATTTTTTTGTACCTTGGTATTAACTCTCCACAAAATAATTTGCTTCATTAAAAAGATAAATTTAAGGCCTTTCTAGAACTTTTTGAATGATTACATTTGGACATTTAATTCAAAAGATATTCACCGTGTACAAAATTTAAGTATTCAATTTCTAAGACAAATATGTTGCGCGGGGTCATGAGTGGATTTTTTTACCTTTTTTAGGCGATACGAAGTTCGCGCGGTCTGCTAGTATCTCATAAGTTTGGTCTCAACAATTTTATACTTGTACAACGCGTTCGCTCTAAGTTTGCCGGTCTGTGGAATGCGCGTACCCTCCCCCACGTGACAACAAAACTTATAATGTGTCATAGTTTTACCCAAATATCTAACGTACACAATTTTTATTGTTACAATTAAATAAAAAATTTCGAACGTCATACACTCATACCTATCGCCAGCGGCAAACTTAAAACGAGCGGGTAGTATACTTGTAAGCGCTCAGTCTCTTTGATAAAAGCCGCCTCTGAATTAGACGCTATAGTTGTCAACAAGCGACTTTCGTCTCTAACTTCAAAGGATAAAGTCGATATTGTTTACAACGCTATTTTTAAATTTCTGTTTTTATTTTTGCTTTTTGTTTATGAAAGGTGCCGACTCGAGTATTTTCGAGAATATTTGAGATCGAGTCTAGGACTAAGTATAAAAGCGGCGATCGCGCGTTGGCGTCGTCAGTTGATGATTAGCGTTCGGAGCGATAAGTTACTACCTACTTACAAGCTCGCTAGCGAGAAACTAGTGTCCATTGTTTTACTGCCTGCTGTATTCTGTTGTCTCAGTTTTATACATTTCTTCCCTGTAGGTTCTAAATTTAGTCTCTTATACGCAGTAACGATTGTGCATTATTTAAACCCCACTATCCTGACTTGTAACATTATAAATAAAGAAGAATGGAACGTTGGCTTAAAGGTGTTAAACGTGTTCCAACAACATCTTCTAATGACGCTGAATGTTCAAAAGCAATGCGCGCGGAGAATTTAGCAATCACCGATCCAGAAGATGATGCCACGAGTGCCACGACGTCAAGCTCGACGGTTTCAAAGACGAAAAAAAGGAAGTATGATGAATCTTATATCAGTTTCGGATTTGTTGATTCCAACGGCTCACCTCTCTGCATGCTCTGTAGTAAACTGCTTCCTAATAGTTCCATGGCACCTGCCAAATTGCGTCGACATTTAGAAACCGTACACCCCGAGACTAAAGACAAGAATAAAGAATTTTTTGTTCGCAAAAAAGATCAGTTATTAGAAAGTCAAAAAAATATGATGCATGTAACACAAACTACCAACGAAAAGGCCACGGAGGCATCATATTTAGTTAGCTATCGCATTGCACAAGCAGGTGAAGCGCACACTATCGCTGAGAAATTAATAAAACCATGTGTATTAGACATAACAAAATGTATGCTTGATGAAAAATCTGCAAAGCATCTTTCTACTGTTCCGCTATCAAACGATACTGTTTCACGACGAATCCATGATCTGGCAAGCTATGTCAAACAAGAACTAGTTACACGTCTACAAAATACACGATTCGCTTTGCAAATGGACGAGTCGACTGATGTCGCTGGTTTGGCTATCCTGCTGGTTATTGTGAGATATCCATATAAAAGTTCTTTTGAAGAAGACATGCTTATGTGTTCATCGCTGCTTACAAACACTACCGGGGAAGAAATTTTTAATAAAATAAATATATTTTTTGAAGAACATAATCTCAGTTGGAACAATTGCATTGACATTTGTACAGATGGGGCCAAGGCGATGACAGGTAAAACAGCAGGAGCAGTGTCACGAATGAAAAATAAAGCGCCTAATTGTAGTTCCAGTCATTGTATTCTGCATAGACAAGCACTTGCGATGAAGCAAATGCCGTCTAATCTAAAATTAGTTATGGATGAAGCGGTAAAAATAATTAATTTTATCAAATCACGACCACTACAATCCCGATTGTTCTCATTATTGTGTGAAGATTATGGCAGCAAACATAAAACACTGCTGCTCCATACAGAAGTGCGATGGCTGTCTCGGGGAAAAACTTTAACAAGGCTATTTGAACTTAGAGCCGAGTTACAAATGTTTTTTTCAGCAGATACTTCTTTTAATTTGAAGGACCGTTTGTATAATAAAACTTGGTTGTTCCGATTGTCTTTTATGGCGGATATCTTTCAAAAACTTAACGAATTAAATTTATCGTTGCAAGGTAAACAGACAACAGTGTTTCAGGCCTATAATAAAATAACTGCTTTTAAAAGAAAATTAGATTTTTGGATCATTTGCATTGGTAAGAAAGAAATAGAAAGTTTTACGTTACTCAGTGAGTTTGTTAGCGAAAACGACTCAGAAATGTTTGAAGATGATGTGTTTGAAGAATTGGTCCAATATCTCAGTTCGATGCGCGCATCTTTTGAAAAGTATTTTCCCGAAGAACACAATACAAAAATTAAAGTGAACTCCTGGATTCATAATCCTTTTTTACCCAACTTGGAAAAGCCTGAAAAAATGTCAAATGAGATATATGAATCTCTTTTAGAAATGTCATCAGACACAAGTATGGAGTCATTGTTCAAAACGACGCCTCTTAATGATTTTTGGTGCAGAATCCAAGATGAATATGCAATGCTTGGCCAAATGGCTCTGGATATTCTTCTCCCGTTCCCAACTACATATTTGTGCGAAACAGGATTCTCTACCTACGCAGCCACGAAAACAAAATATCGCAATAGACTGGACGCCGAAGCTGATATGAGACTCCAACTTTCTTCCATCAAACCTGATATCAAGCAATTGATGAAAAATAAAAAACAGTTTCATACCTCCCACTAGTTAGATTTTTTCTTTTTTAATGTTTTCTATTATTATTGTCCTTACCAAGTGGTGAAGTAAACAATAAATAGTAACTGATACATTGTACTTTTATTATGCTGATTAATAAAGAATACACTTATAAAAATAATTGTTTTATTGTAGGGTTCCATCAAGTATTTTGCTTCCCAAAAGGGTTCCGTCATTTAAAAAGTTTGAGAACCACTGACCTAGGCGAACCATCAAAATCCATGATGTGTTTGATACAGGCCAAGTCAAAGGTGCCCACAACCGAAGAGCCTGTATGAAAGCGATAATGAGATTGGAGTAAGCAGGAAATGTGTGTCCGGATCGTAGTAAATGGAAGAAGTTGTATCTATCTTCCCTTAAATGAAAAGCTAATTAATAGTGCTACGACCTTTGATAATCATTGTATACAGTGAGTAACAGATATGGTCATTACACGAAATCATAATTTGAAATTATTTCAATGGCAACACAAATATCGAATTGTTTGTGTTTCAGTGAATTTTTGACGTTGCTACCACTTGCCCGTTTTTAATAAGTTTTCCTCCATGTAGTATTTAGGTAACCATAATGTGTGTAAAATAAGTAGTTGTTTAGGATAAAATACAATATAAATCTTAAATGACGCCCACGAAGACCACAAAAACTGAAGTAGAAATGGTGATACGGAATAGAAAAACTGTTATGAAAGACGGGATCATGACGATGTCTGGCATCGGCGAACCTTCCGTATTCCACGCTCTGGTGGTTATTTTTCTCGAGTTCTTTGCGTGGGGACTACTTACAATGCCGATAATCTCTGTGTTGAACGCTACCTTTCCGGATCATACGTTTTTGATGAACGGCTTAATTATGGGTATCAAGGGCATTCTGTCATTCCTGTCTGCACCGCTGATCGGCGCGCTATCAGACGTGTGGGGCCGCAAGTTCTTCCTATTAGTGACAGTGTTCTTCACATGCGCACCGATACCACTCATGACCATCAATACATGGTGGTTCTTCGCCATGATCAGTATCAGTGGAGTGTTTGCAGTCACTTTTTCAATTGTTTTCGCATACGTCGCTGATGTCACCACTGAAGCGGAGCGCTCACGAGCCTACGGACTCGTATCAGCTACCTTCGCAGCAAGCATGGTAATCTCTCCGGCACTTGGTGCATATCTTAAAGATTTATATGGAGAGGCTCTAGTTGTGGCCACCGCAACAGCAGTAGCCATTCTTGATGTGTTCTTTATCATGGTGGCAGTGCCAGAAAGTTTGCCTGAAAAGGTGAGACCTAGTGGCTGGGGACCTGCTATAAGATGGGAGCAAGCAGATCCTTTTGCTGCATTAAGAAAAGTCGGTGGAGACCGTACAGTGTTGATGTTGTGTGTAGCCGTGTTCTTATCATACCTCCCCGAGGCTGGAGAGTACTCATGCATATTTGTATATTTGAAGCTAGTGATGGGTTTCAATGTGGTTGAAGTGGCAATATTTATTGCAATAGTGGGAGTGCTAAGTATTGGTGTACAAGTAGTTCTTGGATGTTTAATGAGATCACTTGGAGCAAAACATACAATTATGGTTGGACTGCTGTTTGAAATGCTACAGCTCATGTGGTATGGCTTTGGGAGCCGAAGATGGATGATGTGGCCTGCTGGAGTATTGGCAGCTGTGGGCTCGGTCACATACCCTGCCATAAGTGCATATGTATCTGTCAATAGCCGAGCTGATAGACAGGGAGTTGTACAAGGCATGGTGACAGGAGTGCGTGGACTGTGTAATGGTCTGGGCCCAGCTATGTTTGGAGTGATATTTTATCTATTTCATGTTGATCTAAATGAACCTACAGTGCCTGGACGGCCTCAGGACGAAAAGTATGTTCGTATGGTGCCAGGGCCACCTTTCGTATTGGGCGCTTTGCTGGTGATTTGCGCACTACTTGTGGCGGCGTTCCTGCCGGAGGATACTACGAGCGGCGGTCGGCGGACATCTCCAGATCTCCGTTTCGAGATGGAGCGCGGGCGACGTGTGGCGGGTCCGCTGTCACCCCTAATGGCGCCAGAATCAGCCGCTCTCTAGCTAGCGGTAAGTGGCGGGTGTGCGGCCCGCGTGTGACTCTCAGTGCTGTGCTTTTTGCATCACGGAGCGATGCATTTACGAGGTACCAAAGTTAATTTGAGTGAGTGACCATGTGATTTTTAACATTACATACGCTACAACACGGATACATTCCCACATTCATGCAACTGCTAAATGTGGTATATAAGCTTTGTATTATATTTTTATATAGTTTCGAAGTCGCCATTGGGGTGTGTACATAATTTATCTAAATAAATCAATGACATTGTTGTTAACTAGTATGTGTTTTGTTTTGAAGTGAACTAGAGTAATGGTGGTCTATAAAATGGTATGAGTCACTCTGACTAACTAATCTAAATTTCTGATGTTACAACATAGTTACTACAGATAGAGTATGTATCATGTAAGCTAAGGTCAATATTAAATTTAAATTATTAGATTATCTGTAGTTAACATCAGCAAGATGGCTCATGTCTCAAACTGCTTAAACTTTCTAATATCAGAGAAGTGAGATAATTGTAATTAATAATCTACCATCTGGCAAGTTTAGAGAAGAGTATGTAGATTGGAAGTGTTTAAAATGATAGTGTTTTGGCGACATCTGGCTGCCTTTGGCATAATTCAAAAGTTTGTATTATAGGATAAATCCTACTTACTAAAATTTAGAACTACATTTTTAACTTATAATGATAAAGATCTCGTTATAATGTATTTAAATTTTATTTAAATTTAAGATTTAAAAAATCATGCCCGCATGTGTGGTTTTGCGTGTACATTATTTATGGAATGATAGCAGTCGAGTATTATCCATATTTATATTAGTTAAAACTGAAATATTATTGATAGTAAAAGAAAGTTGTAATAAGTCATAGAATGCAGTTTTGACAAAGTTTTGTGCACACAACAACAAAAGTAAATATGTATTTTATTCATCTAATTTTTCGATTTGAAATGTCTGATATAAATATACTTGTCACTGCACCTAAAAACAGTAAAATAGTACAAAAACCAACATTCAAATATGAAGTGCAATTTCAATATTAAGTCATCAATTTCAATGCTAAACTAGCAATAAAAACAATATTTTGACAAATTGTTTTTAATTTTTTTTCTCATTAGAATATACAATAATTATTCTTGCATGCAAGCGAATTCAGTCATAGTTAAAAAGGTTCTAATGATATCTCTCAAGAAAATCCCTCAGACCTGAGAGGCGTGTAGTGTGCTGATTATATTAAAGTTGCATACTAAGCAAAAATAACTCTGCACTGCTAAATTTAGGTAGAAAATCATACAATATCAAAAAGAAAGGACATTGACACTAAAATTTACATAAATTAAATAGCAAATTAACATACAAACATATCTATTATTTTCTGGGAGTTTTTCTTCATAAATTATATTTACGAAAATATTTTGTATGCACATACAGGCCTAATTGTGCAGTGGCATAACAACTAGCAGTTCAGCAGATGTTGGAGGGTTCAATCCCTGAGTATATATATATATATATATATATATTTATGATTTAAGCATGAATGTTTTTAAGGCTGGGTGTTTTTCTATATATAAAGCTTCTGAGGTCTCCGTGGTCCAGTAGTTGAGGACCCCGCTTCTGATTTAAGAAGTCGTTCGGAGTTCGAATCTTGGCTCACAAATCACAAATCTTGGCTTGAATTTTGAATTTTTGTGTAATAAATATTGATGACTGAAAACTTTATGTACAGTATGGCAATAGGTTCATAACCTATTTCATTTGGGACGTAAAGGGTTAACATCCGCTGTCTACTCCTTTGGGTAAAAAAGGCGCGAAGTGATTTTCTATATACCTATAGAAAGAAAAAATATATATGTATTTATATACATTGTGTTAGTTTACAAAACACAATAATTTAGTTGCTTTACTTGGAAAACTAAACGGCTGTGCGTATGGTATCATCATAGCGCAATAAAATTCGTCATATTTACGATCTACTTCAAATGATACGACAATTCAAGTTCTCAATAAAGCTGGAATGATTCACTGGTAGATTACGTCAGACAATGTTGCTGCGGTGACAGTCGTAGTTGATATCACCACATAAAGGAAATCGATGGATATTCCACCACTGAAATGTCAGAAACCAGGAAACTGGGCATATACTTTTGAAGTCGGAAGTCCAACTTGACTAATTCCAATAGCGTTTTTATTTTATTTTTTTCATTCGCTCAATTTGGACTAAAGCTTAGAAGCCAAACTGCATTTTCTGTATTATTAAGATTATTTTCAATGATTAGAATAACACACTCTGGTCAGACATGTATTAAACCTTATGAATTATGATACATGTGTTATATGTCGAAGGAGATTACGACTGGCCCTGGCAAGAGAACATACAGGGAATTCTAACTCCGCTTTTATTTACCCTGAGTTCTGGTAATGCATAAGGGTGCATTCAGAATAGTTCAGATATAACGAATGTAGTCGTATGCATTACCAGAACTCAGGGTACGGAAATGCAAATGCAATGTACCCAAATGCTCGCCAGATTTATAGTAATACACACACGTTTATCTATAAATGTAATCTAACGCCCAATTATGTTTATTTAAATGTTACATCCATTTAAATAAACCTAATTGTGCGTTAGATATGATCTGATTTTATCGTAATTTTCCATGAAATTCAGTAGTTGTTGCTGGTTGCTGGTGAAATATTTTGATTAAAACTCACGATAGTGATTAGTTTGTGTGATTCAATGACTGTTATAAATTATTTCGTAACAATATGGTGGTATAACAACATAACATAACTTCACGCCGTTTTCTACTCGAAAGCATAGGCAGCAGCTGTTAAGCCTCGTCTGGCCGAATTGTTATGATACGTCCTAATTAGTCCCAAATCGAATTAGTGGTGAACCTATACATACCACCATAATATACACCGGGCACAAAGTTGTCGGTCAGCAATATTCATCACACATAACTTCTTAAAAGAATTCTGAAAAATCATTGGTGTGAGCCCGGAATCGATTCTCCTCCTACTTCAGAATCAAAAGCGGGGTGCTGGACCGCTGAACCACCGAGACTAGTTGTAAGAGTATTTTTTACGACGATATTTAAAAATAAAATTTTAAAATTTTATTTTAAATGTTTTTGGAAACATTGAAGATATTTATTTAGTAACATAATATGTGAGACAACAGAAGCCAAAAGAACAGTTTTTTTTAAAGTCCGCTTGCCTGTATATTTTTAAAAGACAATTTGTAATAACAACAGAAATAATGTTTACTTCCACGGACAATTCATATTGTTTACATACTTTGATGAAAAGAAAATGAATACCATTCTGAAACGTATGTCTCGGTTATATTACTTCATAAAAATAGTCATTGATTCGCTAGAACAAGTCCTTGAAACTTGTAACTTCACCCTTAGTTGAAGGTTAAACTCCTTTGTGACCTCAGTAATCTATTATCCTTTACCGTCAGATACAAGCATTATACGTATATACATAAATTGGAAAATTCCCGAAAGCTTTTTGTTGGACTTGTGGCATTCATTCTCAAGAATCTTGACTTCCGATCAGTGTTTAAGAACGAAATTAAATAACATATAACTTCACGCCTTTTGTTGCTCGAAGGCTGATAAGCCTCGTCTCGCCGTTATGTTTACGTCCCATATGGAATAGGTGGCGAACCTATTGCCATACCGGGCACAGAGTTTTCAGTCATCGATATGTATCACACTTAATTTCCGAAAACAATTTCGAAAAGTCATTGGTGTGAGTCAGTGTCAGGATTCGAACCCGGACCTCTGGATCAGAAGCCGTGCCTCTACCGCTGGGCCACCGAGACTTAAGAACGAAATGATATGTATAAATAGTATTTTTTCACTTGACATTTTATATCTACGGAACTCTAAACAATGCATATGGTTGCAGTAATAGTCCAATGAAGCAGAACCATCTTGGCAATACCATTTCATCAGCTAAATACAATGGTGCCTCCCACACGGCACTCAAACGACACGGTACAGCGCAGTCGTTACGTCATCAAAAAAAAAGATGGCGTCCTTCATTTATGCTTTGTTCAATTTGTTTATTTCGCACAGATTCTTTCATATCTGATATACATTTATGCATTTATTGAGAAGTTATTAATTATGTTGGGACACTGGAAACAGTCGTACTAGTAAAGACTTCAGCTTCAGGACTTATGGCTCCTTAGAATCCGAAGTATCCCGTTTTTGAAACCGATATTTAACACTGGAATAATCCTTTTCTCATACACTTAATGCCAACAACAAGACGTATTTAATTACTAGAATAAGTATTACAGAAAGTAGGTTACAAGTGGTCTGTACTTTTTGTCTACCCCGCAAGGGACTTGGCGTGAAGTTAAATGAGTACCTACAAAAGCGACGTTACCTAACCTAGTTTTCAACCAGTATGAAAATAGTATCTACAAGTAAATGCTCTTAGCCATTTCATAATTTACTAGTACTAACGTACTTTGTTTGTTTGTACTTTGCAGCAGAGGCGGCGTATGCCGGTGGTTTCGTCGGATTCCCTTCATAAGCTAAGCTTATTGGACAAATAGCTAATCTCCCTGAAAATTGGGAATCACAAAACCAACCCAGAGAGACTCCCAAATCTATTAGCGCCAGATTCGGAGATAACTTAGTAATAATTTCTTGTTTTGTTTTTTTTTGTACTTTTCTATATATTTACGATGAATACTTTCAAATAGAAAAATAGGACGCATCTTTGCACACTTCAGTTCCATTGAAAACCTTTATATGTATTATAAATGCGAAAGTAACTCTACTCTAGGTACTCTGTCTACTACATCTTTAAATTGAAATCGCAAATGTGTTTGAAAAACATCGTTTTATTTAACCAACTTTGTAAAAAAATATTTCTTACTTCTCCTTAAATTTCGCCACATCTACTGGATATCCTGCTCAGCGAAGTTACCGTGCTGATTGATAAGAGTTTCCTTCCGCGTGTTTAACTCTGTAGATTAACTTTTAGTGTATTTTACCGCCAAAATCAACTTTTTTTTCTTTTCTTTTTAATACACGGATAAAGAAGTTGTGTAAAGTTGTGTCTTGCGCTCTTATCTATGGCTGTATTATAAATCTATGATATATATTTTTTTATATTACTAAGCCATTGTATTATGTTATATTAATGCGATAAGTTAATCTCTCCTTATGACGAATTTAATCATTTGATTACACATCAGTACTGTTTTATGTTTTATCTAAATTACGTTTTAAAATTTACTATACCTACTTATTATGTTATTGTGGCAATACTGAACATATTTAAATTTGAGACACTCCATGGCTTATCGGTCGAAAGTGCCCATAAGCAGAGGTCGAAGTTCAATCCTAGCTAAGCTTCATAAATATCCGAACTCTTACATATTGAATTCTAAACTTCTCAATTATTTTGGATTTTGATAATTATTTCTTCATTATATTTCACCGATCGTGTCAAGATTTTTATCTAATATTGGATATTTGTTTGAAGAATGTCGTTAGATTGATCTCAACTGGGGCATAGATTACTTAGATATTCCTTTAACTTTTTTAATTAAAAAGAAATAATAAACGACAAAGGATAGCATTACATCATCCACTTCTTGCCTTTATAACTTGTAATAGTTACTTGGAAACGCCATTATTAATTTGCTTCACTCCCCTTTCTTTATCAGATATCTTATTATTTAAAGTATAGATTAATTAGAGGTAGATATTGTGTCTATGTTTTCAATAACATCGTGCCAAGTTCCATACTAGGTAGGCAGTGCCACGAGACACGATTATTGGATTGTTGATTTTATTTCATATAGCTGACCCGGCGAACTTTGTTCCGCTTCAAAATAAATAACTGCGGTCCCGCTATGTTAATACTGTAATATCTTCGTAAATATACTTTTAAATTACATACTGTAAAGGGCCAGGATCATCTATATCACATAATAAGAGAGAATAAAAATGATCATTGTGGGTTATCCCTAAGAGACCTTCTGGAGGTCTTTAATAATGTAGAACATTGTTTTGATCTATCACTTAGGGTTCAGGCAGCGTTTGCGATTAAAGTTCTAAATCTTGAAAATTATCACTGTTTAATTCTACACTATACATGAATTATAGATCAGAACCACCCCGTTGACACCCTCTAACTATTAAAAGAAACCGCATCAAAATCCGTTGCGTAGTTTTAAAGATATGCGCATATAAGGGGACAGACAGCGGAAAGTGACTTTGTTTTATACTATGTAATGATAATGATGATGATTTCTTCTCTGAGGCATAACGCTATGCGTTGTAGGTGTAATTTTTTCAGTCGCATATAATAGTAGTTGTCCAAAAAATATTATCACATATAATTTCCGAAAGTCATTGGTTGGTACCATTCGATTTCGAACCTCGGGTTTAGTCGGAATCTGAGTGCTGAACAACTATGACGTCACGACATGGTCTATGGTTATCCGCTAGCAACCGAGGTGCCGCATGCCGAGAACCGCTGGGCGAAGTCGTAATCCAATTCAGACACAATCCGGGAATTGGGTACATCATCATTTTCCTGCTATATTCCCAATATTTGGGGTCGGCACTACAGGTTTTTCTTTACCATACTTCCTTATCATTCGCGTTCTCCACACTAATCCTGTAATCTCATCTCTTAATCATGTCGTCTGTCACACAATCGACCAATATTTTCTCAGGTCTTCCTCATGTCTTATTTCCTTCCATATTCACGTTTATCATTCGTCTTGAAACATGCATCATCCCTCCTCATTACATGCCCACAACTAGTACAGACGCATACATACTTACATAAGTACTTAATAACGCCGTTTAGCATGCAATTTATCAATTTAAGTTTCAAATTATATGCAATATGCATCCGTAAATTATCCAGCAGTGCGCCATGCGATGTGTGAAATCTCAACTGTCCAGTTTCTTTCTACAGAATATTATAATTTTTAAATTTAAGCAGTATTTTTTTTTCATAACGCATATCGAGCACAGGGAAGCCTATGTGTTACAGCCACACCAATACCAGTCTTCTGGGGACCTATTATGAGCTCTTAATTCCAGCCAGCTTGCTCGCTGCCTAGCGAATTCGTATTTCCAACGACTGATTTCAGCAAGTCTAAACTACTCATGACTGACATGATGGAATGGATGATGATAAATAGAATGTAGAGTGAATGACTACTTATCAACGACTTAGTCGGACTAAATTAGTCGTTGAAAATACGAATTTGCAAGGCAGCGCGTAAGCTGGCTGGAATTGAGAGTTCATAATACGACAGCTGGTCTGCTTTTTGTCGGGAAACCTCAACCTCCGCATTACTAGTTATTTATGTGCGAATCTATATCAAATATATCTGTAAAGTTATGCCTTTGTGTATGTGTGTCGAGTGCCTTACCAACTCTCAAGTAAACGTGACCGATCAAAATATAGACCAGGCGCTCACGTTACATTCAATTGCTATTATTTTAATTCTGAACGGACACCGTCGTGTTTGCATTCAATCACGATTTATTGTTGTGTTTTGTGAATATGCTTACCTACATAATTATTTGTAGCGGTGACGGTCAAAATTGTATGATCAGGGTCATGAGTTTTAAAAAGTGGACTATGTCATATGGTGTCCGATATGGAATATATAATAATTTATTGTAAAATTTGTCTGAATAAGAATCCTCTATTTACAACTTTAAAAGCAATACTCAGAGATTTTAATAAATATGTAATAAGGTTTACTTATCAAATGGTTTCTTTTTATCACGCACAGACTATTTGTGTACATGTGTCTATGTGCGTTGTTAATCATGTGCACAATTAATAAGAATTTATAGTACGCGTTTAAGTTTTTATAAATTGTCTATGACCTTATTCGTGATAAATAATCGGTGTTGGTTTGATATCGTTTGTTTCTCAGCGATTATTGAAGGTTATAGTGTAAAAGTTTACGATAAATACGGATGATTGTAAAAACTGTACTTGATGAATGGCAAATTGACAATAGACACAGATCACAATCGTTATATTTCAGACCCCAGTCACGGTGGGGCGTGTGATTGGGGGTCAGATTAGCGACGTATGATAGGCAATCCATTTTTAGACCACGATCATGTAGGTCGCTGACTTATCTGCAGGTGTTGAATGATATACGTATTGAAACTGCCGTACACGAAGTTATTGATTTTGTGACAAATGAACGTCGCGCGGTTATGATAACGCGACTTGTAGCGTTATCAGTAATGACTAATACTACATTTCCTCAGCTACTTACAAATGAACGATAACCGTTTACACGTGAACAAATAAGAAGCATCACGGTGACTACTTTTTTACGAATATTTTTTACTTCAACATTTGCATATTAAAAACTTTAGTATCCATGCCAAAGATTTTCAAAACAAAGAACGAAATTGGTGTTAATATTACCCCCCAAAAATGGCCCCCGTGTTTGAAATACGTTTGTACCTTCTTTTTGTACTAGGTACTTTTGAGAAAATGACACTTCAAACTAACATTCACCAAAAAATATGGTCCCACAAAACTTTCTGACGTGGTAAATATGTTATCATGAGAGCAAACAGAAGATACGACAGTAAATATAGTACCGTATTAAATTCTATTTGCAAAATTTAAATTACGAATCGAATGAAAGATTTAGGAAAATAAGCTACGTGTATATTTTTTAGATTTTAAAATAGATTATTTGTTTTCATTTCTAATTACGTCAATCACTTTCGTGATAATTAATAGTTGTCATAAGCTGAAGAAAAAGCGGTACAATGTTATTCATCATCTATACATATAATAAAATTGTAGAAAAGTCAAAACTGTACATTGAATATTTTTTAAAAAGAATACTTGGTGTGTGATCTGCAATCGATACCGAAGCCAAAAATATACTTTTTAGAATTTTTGTCTGTTTGTCTGTTTGTCTGTATGTATGTCCGGGATAAACTCAAAAAGTACTGCATGGATTTACTTCAAATTTGGCACGAAAATTATTAAGAAGTCGGGTCAACATATAGGCTACATATTATCACGCTATCACCTACGAGAAACGAGCAGTGAACCTTTATTTCTTCAATGTATTCTGTAGCAACGTGTAATCTAACGACGCATATTTGTATGTTGTTATGGTGTTATTATGTTAATAACCATGCTTTAATCTATACATATAATAATAATATAATATAAGTTAGCTTCACATTTTAATTAACTTATGCCGTTAAACATAACAGACAATTTTAAAACAGTGCCATCTATGAGATTTACAAAACAGAAAACATTAAGTTGAATTACACGTGTAAGCACTTTTTGGTTTTAGATATAAATAAATCTTTGAGATTTTAAAAACATCAAGTCGAATTACATGTTTAAACACTTTTTGAATATAAATAATTGAAATTTCATCATGCGCTTGCGGTCAATAGATGTTTTTAAGAGTCATAGATGGAGTTGTGCATTTTCTTCTTTAAAATTGTATCGTTAATTCTTTTCAGAGATGAGCAAGACAATTAAAAAAATGTATTTGTACTGGCGTTCTCTATACATGACAGGCATCCTGCCGTCATGCATTTAGACGTCCACCTAGAAAACGGTCAGCGCATATATTTTGATCCCAACAACGTTGCTGAGCGCTTAGAAAATCCGCGCCAAACAACTCTCTTGGCATTTTTCAGGCTCTGCGAAATCGACCAGTTTGCGAGGTTCCTTACGTATGACGAGGTGCCTTCATATTACACGTACGACAAGCAAAGGGGAATATTTAACCGACGTCGAAGAGGAGGTGCTGTCGAAGGTTTTCCGGGAATTTTCAAGGACACCGTATTGGGTAGAGTTTATACCGTGCACCCGAATAATGGCGAATGCTATTTTCTGCGGTTATTACTTCACACGATCCGAGGCCCAACGTCTTTTGCCTTTCTGAGAACATTTGATGGCGTGGAGTATCCCACTTACCGCGCAGCCTGTGTAGCACGTCACCTTCTCGACGGTGACCAAAACTGGGATGACACCCTCGCGGAGGCGAGCGTCAGTAACAGCCCCAGCCGTATGCGTCATCTGTTTGCCGTCATCTTGGTGTTTTGTGGAGTCACGAACCCGGTAGCTTTGTGGGAAAAATATCGACATCATCTATCTGAAGATTTTCTACGAGCTTTGAGGCGTGCTACTGGAGACGAAGTCGAAGTAACTGATGAACGCGTGCTGAACACCTGTCTTAGTTCACTTCAAGACGTGGTCATTTCCATCGGCGGCAATCCATTGGTCGAATATGGGTTACCAGCTCCCCAATCATCACCGCATCAAGACCGTGGAAATCGAGAGTATAACGCTGAGACAATTTACGATCCGAGCGAAATGACCACCATACGAAATCACCATGTCGCTTTGTTCTCTTCAGAGCAAAAACAAATTTATGACACTGTTCTTAAAAGCGTTGGGCAAAACCAGGGTAAAATGTTTTTCTTGGATGCTCCTGGTGGAACAGGAAAAACATTTGTTACCACTGGCATACTTGCAGAGGTCAGGAGGCAAGGCAAAATTGCCATTGCTGTAGCGTCGTCGGGAATCGCTGCCACACTGCTTCCGGGTGGCAAGACAGCACATGCCATGTTTAAAATTCCCATCGATTTAGAGAGCACCGAAACGCCTGTTTGTGGTGTGTCACGCAATAGTGATAAGGGACACGTGCTGAAGGATTGCTCTCTGATCGTATGGGATGAGTGTACGATGGCCAATAGAAAAGCAGTTGAGGCCGTGGACAGAACCCTGCAGGACATCCGCAGGAACGAACACTTGATGGGTGGTGTCACAGTTCTATTCAGTGGCGATTTCCGACAAACGCTTCCCGTGGTGACGCGGGGATCGAGGGCTGACGAGGTGAATGCTTCGTTGAAACGATCTTCGCTGTGGTCACGAGTTCGTACGCTGCGCTTGACCATTAATATGAGAGCTCGGCTCGGCGGCAATGCACGTGCTCAAGAATTCTCCGATGTTCTTCTAAGTCTTGGCGAAGGCACTCTACCAGAGGAGAGAGGTGGGCAGGTGGTGCTTCCAGAGTCTCTCGGTAGAGTCGTATCCAGCTTAGAAGAACTCATTCGCTGTGTGTACGGGGACATCAGTCATATACCGCACCAGCAGAATTCTTGGGTATGTGAGCGGGCAATTTTGACGCCCAAAAATGGTCAGGCTGAAGCAATCAACGAATGCATTCTCTCGAAAATTGAGGGGAATGAAGTGGTTTACACCTCTATAAACACTGTCATCGAGCAAGATGATGCCACACATTATCCCGTGGAATTTCTGAACTCTCTGTCAGCAAGTGGACTTCCAGCGCATACTATCAAGCTGAAAGTCGGTGTCCCGATTATGCTTCTTCGGAACCTATCTCCTCCGAAGTTGTGTAACGGGACCCGCCTTAAAGTCATCTCGCTCCACAGACACAGCATTGAGGCGGAAATTCTTACGGGTTGTGGCGTAGGCGAGGCAGTATTTGTACCACGCATTCCCCTCATACCTCATAACTTCCCGTTCCAGTTCAAGCGCGTACAGTTCCCCGTGAGTGTTTGCTTCGCGATGACCATCAATAAGTCGCAGGGGCAGACACTGAGAGCAGCGGGTGTCGACCTCAGGACGAGCTGCTTCTCACACGGGCAGCTGTACGTCGCTTGCTCCCGCGTCACCAGTCCTGACTCTCTTTACATTTTGGCTGCGGAGAGCCAAACCAGCAATGTTGTTTATAGAGAAGTTTTATAAGTATATATTTTTATCCTTTTCTATATTTATATTTTCTTATTCATTATTTTCTACATTTGCTTCAGTCGCAACTTATTACTTAATTCAGCAGAATCACCATAAAGTCAAAGCAGACTGAAAATCAGCACTTTTGAAGTTCAACAATTTTACAAAAGACAGTCTCCCTCTGTTACTGTACTTTCTGTATTTATGAAATGTAAAGAAGTAACGGGTAAATAAATGTTATTTTAAAAGGTATAATCGTAGGTATTTTTGGTGCTGTATAGCGTTCAGGCAGATGACGTCGCGGGCTACAGCTATACTACAAAAATTCCTGTTAAAATGAAAATAAACAATGCGGGCAACAACCATTGCTACCGCAATCTGTACTTATCCTACCAGTTACAATTTCATTTTAGAGGTAATTACTTCTCAACTGTCTATGTAAAAATATAGCTATCTGATCACAAATTCCACGCGTACGAAGTCGCGGGCACAGCTAGTTAATAATATATTGTATAGCAAACTATAAAAATCTTCGGTGTAAGTAAACTTTTTTCAACACTATTTATCGAACATCTGTTCTTAAATTGGATGGTTGCCAGGTTCATGCAATAGGCTCGCCATAGTCGAACAATATTTGAGCTAAAGATAGTTCGCTAAATGTTAGCGTGACTTAATAGCTTACAGATATATATCAGTGATTTTAATGGCACTATACTACTTGAAGTACGTCATTAAACAGGTTCGCGCAGTATTTAATCTTACAACACTATTTTTCAATATTTGTTTTAGAGTTTAGACTTTCACGTTTTTTTTCAGTTTGGAATTATAACAGCTATCACTCAATATCAAATATTAGCCCAACGATATCTAGTTCTAAAGATAAAAAGATTGTATATTGGGAATAACGCGGCCGATATAGGTATATTGATTAATCATTATCAATTCTTAATCGACTCTTATTTAATATACTATATAAAAGTTACGTAATGAAGATAGATACACAGACGCCGCCCAAAAAGGGATGGTAATCGAAATAGCGTTTTAAGATTCCTACTGTTAAATTGTCAATAGATGAAACTAAACGATAAACTAGAAAGAAGAAGAAAAAAAGATAAACTTCATCACATTATTTTCGTGGCGATACCGCGAATCGGCAGTTGAAAGTGATTTTCTCATTGCCTTACAGTTAACTAATGGGTTTTTAATGAGTTCGAAATGAATTTGTTTTTCAATTATAACTTTATTTGTGTCTGTTTGTGACACTTAAAAGCGTAAGGTAATTAAATATAAAACCAATTACTGCTTTTTAGTCCGCCATGTAGTTAACTAACCGATTAGCTTGGGAATGGGCTGGGCGCTGTGTGAATTTTATCCGTAATCAATAATTTTAATATTATGTGCCCATTGACCGACTAGCTTAGCGATTTTTTTAAAGGATTCCACACCAGGACATCCAGTAATACTTTCGGAAATTGTGTATAAATTAAATGTCATAGGGCGGTCTAAAAAGTGAGGTCGGTATGAAGTAAAATCTTTTTTATTACAAAGTATGTATACCAGTTAAATTGTTTGGGTTAAGTTCTTTTTTTTACTAAATAAACGAGTTAAGCATTGTCGTTATTACGCTTACTAACGAAAATATAACCTGTTTTAAAACGATTAGGTAATTATGTATATATTAGTGATGTAACGAATATTCGCATTCGCATTCGCAAACGCGAGTATTCGCATTCGCAAGAAATATTGCGCATGTTTGACGAATGTTTTTATAACAAAAAAAAAATCTGGTTGCCTGTAAAGTCGGTTTTACGGGCGAAGATTTTACGTGACAACGTCTTTTTCTCGGTAGAATATTTATTGATATGAATATAATTAAGTTGAAGGCATTTGCTCGTCCGTTTCCATTGTTTTGAGAGTGGTGATTCCTGTTGAACATTTGAAATTGAATGGATGAATTTTTAATTTTAAAGAATCAATTTGAAAATCAAAACACTTATTCAGATCGAAGGTTCAAATTTTTGCTAAATAAATTTGAAATTAATTAAAATTTGTAATTGTAAATGATGAAGTTGAAAATTAAAACATTTACTTAAATTAGATGTTAAAATTCTTGCTCAACACAGTTTAAATCAAGTTTTCTTATATCTGCCACTTTTTCTTAATATTTGTAATTTTAAAGAATCAATTCGAAAATCAAAACATTTATTCAGATCGAAGGTTCAAATTTTTGCTAAATAAATTTGAAATTAATGAAAATTTGTAAAATAATAATTAATTAATTAATTAATTTTAAACTAATAATTTACTTAACACTATCAACATTTATCAATAGTATGACATAACCTATAAACTCAGTTTCTCAACTTTTGTGTCAATCTAACAATTAATCAATCAATCATAGTTTACGATAATGAAATATCAGTGTACAATTATTTACCTTTATTGTTGTAGTTGTTGTAAATGACGAATCTAAGCACTCCACATTTTCACTACAGACACAGCTGACGATACTTTAACCACACGTGTGAACTTGTATTATGACGCTTTCTTGTTTTTCCAACGCCAAGAACGTTCGAGAAAGACAAAGACAGAGACACAAGCATGCGCCGATTCAATGCGCCTAATTCTCTAGTGCTGCGCGCGCGGCAGACCGATCATAGTTGAGTGGGAGAGAGACGCAAGGCATTCGGCGGGCCTCTCTCTCGTTCGGTGACTCATCGTAACGTTACCGAGCGTTACACTTTTTCATAAGTGACTCCCAGCCGCAACCTAATTTAAGACGTTGTCACGTCAAAAAATGTACATACGAGAAATGAGATTTATATTTTATTTATGATTTTATATAAATGTATTATATTATGGAGCAGCCTTAAATTAAGTAACTAGAATTAGAAATACATGTCATACATGTATGTCATACATACATAAATAACTGCACATCAAGGACCTTGAATGTTAGGCAGAGAGACCAGAGCGCTATAAAAGACGATTCACACACGCCTCACGTTCGTCGACTTCTAAGGCTCCTCACATCACCTTCCTCCAGGACTGGTTCTATTTGGTCATGGCGGTCTGTGACTCCTACATGCATCCGTTTTTGCATGGTATATCTGCTTTGTCAATGATGCATTATTCATACTATCTATGTGTTCAAACCATTGGAGCACATTGACACTCTCCGACAATCCAACTTCCTTCGGTACAACCTTGTTTTCGACGTGGTCAACGAGAGTCGCTCACGCAGATTTTTCCTCATTTCGACCGCATTTATCTTTTCGCAACAAACTTGTTAAACGCCTTGTTCAGATTCACAAAACCTCAGAATACCTTTCAGCTCAGAGCCAATTGCTTCTATACGATATTGCAAAGTGAAAAAATCTGGTCTATGCAACACACTTCGTCAGATATCACCTTCATTCTCTTTTTCTATACACTTTCGCTGCTAAGTTAAGCTCATTTAACTGGTGGCCCTGTTACTGGCGCACTGCATACGTGATCCCTTATCTTTATTCAAGGGCACGATGACAGCACACCTCCAGTAAATGCGAAACCTACCCGACCTCCAGCAAAGATTGCTCAAGGTCAGAAAAATGTCCCTCGTCATCCATCAATTCCTGCTCCCTTACCATTTTTTATACTTCGTATAGACCATTCAATCTCTTCCATCAACAGTGGTAGTGCCAAGCAGTTGGCTGCATAAATGGGCCGGCTCGACCGGGGAAATACCACGACGTCCCAGAAAATCAACGTAAAGTAGCTTATGCCACGTTTCGTTCGGTGAAAGAGGTACCCGGAGGCCCACTTCCGTTCCCTGTCCTTTTCCTTCCTACTTCCTTAAATGTCGGCACCGCAACTGTAACATGTGTGTTGCAGGTGGGCGGCGCTGGTCACTTGCCATCGGGTGACACGCCTGCTCCTTTGCCTTCCTATCTCATAAAAAAAAGTTATGGCCACGTGTCAGAATGTAAAATAAACGTATTAAATCATAGTAATATGTATAAAGTACGTGTCACTTTCTTTGCCCGTGATGGACTACCAAACTACTCAACCGATTTTAATGAAAGTTGCGCACCGTTTGTAGTTTAATCCAAGTTAAAACATAAGATTTTTTTTATAAAACTACAACCGCAAGATTGAACACGAGAGCGTTACATCAGGAAAAGACACGTTTTTTAAGTATTCTTCTTGTAATGATATAAATCACTAAAAAACTTGGCTTGACCGATTTTGATGAAATTTTGTGTGTATTGTAGGCTTGAGAATCGGTCGAACGCGTTTGTGAAGGGTCCAAGGAAATATTCGCATTCGCGAATATGTTTAGGAAATATTCGCATTCGTATTCGCGAATGTCCAAAATCTAACATTCGTAACATCACTAGTATATAGATATATATATATATATTCTTATATCGATTTTTTTATTAGTCGTTTAATTTAAATTTTAAAGTGACGTACTTTTAATATGAATTGTTGCCTACTCTTTTAGGTATTTTATTCGGTGGCTGTTTTCATGTTGCTGTATCTAATTTATTTGATGACCATAGGTAGTGAGTCTTTTACATGGAAACAGAGGCTGTCGCCCGCGGTTCTGCTCGTGTCGACTTATATCCCCGCGACCCACATATTAACCGACCCGTCCCTAGTTTGACCTTGTCTACTGTTTTTATTTATATGTAATCCATTCTATCTATGTACCATTCGCATATGTAAACTATTTAATAGATAAAAAACGTGAACAAAATAAATTAGACAGAAAAACTAATTACTAATTTAAACTGTACAACTTTATTTAAATACTTACTGAAATATTAAAATATATAGATATGTACCCACTATATGTATAAAAACACTTAACTCCCCCAGCCAGCTAACAAACATTCCGAAATGAAAAAAGCATATAAAACTGACCTCCATTCAGCGTTCTGACCTTGAATACTCCGTTAATTTCTTTGACAAAATTACCAGCAGCATAATGATGTGTATCATGTATGCCAATAATTTTTTACCTGACCTTCTTGTCCATGATTCATTTTCGGTCATTGAAATGTCGCTTTAGTTGAATAGAAAATTCAAACTCTCATTTTTTTTATCGCCATGATGCAGTAGGAGATATATTTTAAAAGCAATTGAGATGCAAGGAGTCTGGACTCCAATAAATAAATATACCTCAACCTCAAAATGTCATAGGTGCAGATTTTTTAGATGATACTAGCTGACCCGGCGAACTTTGTTCCGCATCAAAAGTAATAAATGAGTAAAATTTGGATATTAAAAAGTTCAATTAGTGCTATTTATCGGCACGCGTTTTGGCGCGCAACGCAACTACTATGTCCTGCAAAAATCAAAAATCAAAATCAAAATCAAAATCTCATTTATTCAGTTTAGGTCATTAAAGACACTTATGAACGTCAATAATTTCAATCCGCCAATTCGATTACTCACGTCCTGAGAAGAATTGGCAAGAAACTCAGGGTGAGTCTTTTTTTTTCTTTTTACTTAATTTTAAGTAAACTAAATTACAAATTATTAGAATAATTTATAGAGCAAGATGAGGTTCCTCACGTAAAACTTAGGACACAGTACGTTAATATTCATTGGACGCTTGAACAGACCAGTCCCCACAAACAGCACCCGTTCACGAGCATGACCCATATCTCAGCCATCGCCTCCCTCGTCATATTTTAGGGAAGGTGGCGACCCGATCAACGACGCCGCCATAAGCAAGGACCTTTCAGTGAGCATGACTTATTCAAGATCCCAAACAAAAAAAAATAAACTAGTAAGTTTGCCCGGCGAGAAACGTCATATTGCATACAATCTTACCAATAACAGTAAAGTTTGGTTAGCAGAATAACAATATTTTGCAACAAATACAAACAATATAACACAAAAGAAGCAATTCAATTCCAAACGGTTTTATCATTGATATAATCTGCGATACAGTAATAAGCTCTTGTATATAGTCTACTTTTAACATATTTCTTAAATTTACCTAACGATAATTCAACCGCGTCGTTTGGAAGTTTATTGTAAAAGCGTATACATTGACCTGGAAACGCGTTAGAAATTTTTTGGAGCCTAGTAGTGGACACAGCAAGTTTGTTTTTATTTCTTAAGTTTAATTGATGGATATCACTGTTTTTCTTAAATTTAGTTATATTTTTATGAACATAGATTAAATTTTCATAAATATATTGTGAATGTAACGTCATTATTCGTATCTCTTTAAATTTACTTCTCAGTGTATCCCTGGGACTCATCATATAGATAGCACGAATAGCTCGTTTCTGGAGCACAAAAATCGAGTCTACATCCGCAGCACTACCCCAAAGTAATAAGCCATATGACATAATGCTGTGAAAATAACTAAAATAAACTAAACGTGCAGTATCAACGTCGGTCAATTGACGTATTTTCTTTACAGCGTAAGCGGCTGAGCTAAGTCTACCAGATAACGTCTCTATATGTGGGCCCCATTGTAGTTTAGAGTCTAATGTTATACCAAGAAAGACAATCTTATTGACCAATTCCAGTCTCCTATTGTCCATCACGACACTGGTTATAACTTGTTTAACATTTTTAGTAAAAAATCTAACATATTTGGTTTTGCTACCATTTAAAAGCAAATTATTAGCACTAAACCAGTTTACTATCTTTGAAAGAGCATTGTTTACATCGTCAATTACTGATTGTTGTCTCTTTACCTTAAAAACTAAAGAAGTATCATCTGCAAACAAGACTATTTCATGACTGTCCTTTACAAGATAGGGTAGATCATTAATGTACAAAAGAAACAGGAAAGGTCCCAAAATAGAGCCCTGCGGCACCCCCATTGCTACAGCTGATCCATGTGATCGCTTTCCGTTAACATCTACTGTTTGGATCCTATCACGTAGGTAAGAAGTAAGAAGATCCAAAGCAATGCCCCTTATGCCATAGTGATGTAATTTTCTGACCAGAGTCTTATGCTGGACACAATCAAAAGCTTTAGATAAGTCACAAAATACCCCATAGGCATCCTGCGACTCCTCCCAAGCCTCAAATATACTTTCGAGTAATTTTACCCCAGCATCACATGTTGACCGTCCTCGAGTGAAACCGAATTGTTTATTATGAAGCAGACTATTTTCATTAAAGTATTTAAGTAACTGAGCGAGGATTAGTTTTTCGAAAATTTTACTTAAAGTAGGTAGTACAGATATTGGTCTAAAGTTAGTGGGGTCTAATGTACTACCTGATTTATGCAACGGAATAATCTTGCTTAGTTGCTATGTTAATACTGTAATACCTTCGTAAATATTCGTTTAAATTACGAGTACATACTGTAAGGGGTAATATTGATCTATATTAAAGGCACAATCTATTCAATACTGGATAACTGGATGAAAATTAATGCTGTAATGTTTAAAATCGCTTCGTAAATAAGCACTTATTTCTCGTAAAAAGTAAAGAAATAAAAATGGTCATTGTGGGTTATCCCTAAGAGATAGACATGCCATCGCGGACTTTTTTGTAGATCTTTTGAAGGTGTATAACAATGTAGTACATTATTTTGTTTTATCACTTAGGGTTCAGGCAGCGTTTGGGATTAAAGATCTAAATCTTGAAAATTATCACTTTTTTACTACACTATACATGAATTATAGATCAAAACCACCCCGTTGACACCCTCTAACTATTAAAAAAAACCGCATCAAAATCCTTTGCTTAGTTTTAAAGATAGGTATACGCATATAAGGGGACCGACAGCGGAAAATGACTTTGTTTTATACTATGTAATGATTAAGAAACAATTTATTTTATTTATTATTTTATTTTATTACATTTAATTTTTATTTTTAACTAGCGCATCCGGTAAATCATATTTAAAATCATAAGTTTAAACTATCTAAACAGTACTCAGACCCTGGATTTTAAGAAGCACTAGAATGCTTGCCAAGAGATATTCAATTTACTCATTTACAAAGTATCTTGTTTAGTTTTGGCAGTTCTTGTGAATACCTTGTGAGTTTATGTAACGACTTCAAAACAGAAGCAGATTTTATGCATCTAAATATTTACATTTTTTAAATTTACTCATACTTTATAATTTGATACTCATACTTTACAATTTTTTGTCTTTTTTATGGGATAGGGGGCAAACGAGCAGGTGGGTAACCCGATGGCAAGCAACAAACGCCGCCCATAGATAGTGATTCAGTAGCGTTGTCGGCCTTTAAAGAAGTAGAACGGGAAAAGGGGGGGAAGTGGGATGCGCTTCCAGATACCCCTCTTAACGATCGATATTCTGTGAGGCCGTAGTATTTCACCGGTCGAGCTGACCCGTTCATTTATCGAGCTGCGATTTAATGTGCATATCAAGTGCTGAAAACATGAAAAAAATAATGCGCATCAAAAGCTATCAAAATAGCGTAGATAATTAATTGTAAGTAACTACCGTGTGCTGGTGCTTACAAATTATAAAAAAAAACTTCTTTTGTTCTTGACATTGGCAATTACATCACCACCGGCGACGTTACCTTCAACTAACTTATAACTTTATCAACCATAAAATAGTGAGTTTTGATTGTTTGTTTATATTTTATGTATTAAATAAGAGAAATATACTTAAGTCGGATGATCTTTATGATCTCTTTTTGGGGACATGTTTAAACATAATTCTTTCTTCCTATAGGTACCTTGGGAAATTAGAGTCATGTGGGGCAAGTGTGCGCACTTAAACTTTGATGCTTCACAAACAAAGTTTAATATTATTGGTATAATGATTGGCAAGACTGTTTATTTGTAATCAACTTAACATAAAACATAACTTCACGCCTTTTTCTACCGGAAGGTGTAGGCAGCGGCTGTTAAGCCTCGTCTCGCCGTTATGTTTACGTCTCAAATGGAATAGGTGGCGAACCTATTGCCATACCAGGCACAAAGTTGTCAGTCATCGATATTTACCTCACGTAACTTACGAAAATTTCGAAAAGTCATTGGTGTGTGCCAGGATTTGAATGCACTACGTTTTGAATCAGAAGTGAGGTCAATCAACTTAGATACAAGTACAACAATAGTATAATAAGTAGCTTATATTTAAAGAAACTAAAGAAAACAAAAACCCTTTATATGAGCACTCATACCCCAATATCAGGCTAAAAATAAAATATATTTTACAAATTAATTATTAATAATATTATTTAATTTAATAATATTATTTAATATATTAATATTATATTTTATGTTAATATTATTTTATACATACATAACTTCACGCCAAATCCCTTGCGGGGTAGGCAGAGAGAACGGAGCGCCATAAAGCACGATTCTTAGACACCTGACTTGCTTCGTTGACTTTCTTATCTTTTTTCATGCACGCGCGTCGATTTTTGAGGCTCCTAACATCACCTTCCTCCAGAACACGTCCTATTTATCATGGAATGTGTGTCTAGGCACTCTAGGCCGTCCTCGACTCCTACATCCATCCGGTTTTGCATTGTATATCTGCTTAATCAATCTTGCATCATCTATTCTTTCTACATGTCCGAACCATCGAAGCATGCCCTTTCTCACTTTTACTTCACTTTCAAGGATTCTTTTTTTGCTCACAGCGCCCTCTAGTTTAATCCTAAGAAACTAAATACTTGAGTTTTGGAAACTAGATAACGGATATTTATACACATATTATTATTATTTTGTAAACATATTTATAATATGTACATAGAAAAACACCCAGAATGAAGATCGAACCCGCCGACCTTGATTTTACAGTCGGTAGCTTTGCCAGTGCGCCACGAGGCCCGTCAAAGGTGTTAAACTATTGAACTGATATTGTCAATCTGCAAAAAGGTAACGGTAACTGCTTACGAGCTTACAAGGAAAAAATACTTAATATTTAGGGGTCTGATTTATGTCCATTCCACTGTGTCATAAAAATTCTGATAGCTTATACATTTCAGATTTAGGATAACTGTCCTTAGCAAACACGGCCCTTTGGATGGAGCCAACAAGTGTTCGTAGTTATACTTTTAAATCGAATGTTACTTAATTATATGTAATGTTGCCTACAACTTTAATTACATCTTTTTATAGTCTCGGTGATCCAGCGGTATCCCGCTTCCTGATCAAGAGGTCGCGGGTTCGAATCCTGACTCACACCAATGGCTTTAATTTTTTTTGGAAATTATTTTCGGTGTTTATGAGTGATAAATACGAAAGTGTGGCTCACACTCGTGAAAATGATCTCTATAAAGAGTTCGAAACGCCAGGAAATAAATAAAATTAAGTAATAAATAAACGCGATATAATCCTAAAAGTTGTTTTAATCTAAGTTATGTTATGTCATAAAAAAACTTATTAGAAACAGTAAATATTAATCACATATGATTCAATCAGAAGTATTGTTTTTGTCTTCTTAACTGAAAGCTTCTTTGATCTGTGGCTACCCACATAATATTATGACGGAATCAGGTCGTAGTTTGACAGTACTAATAAAACATATAAATCTAGATAAAATCCAGGTTAACAAGCAGACTATAACTCAGAACAGATAGAAAACCTTGTAAGGCAGCCAACTGTTAGTTTTTATCTAATACTAACACGACATACGGAGTAAGTATAAGTAAGTATATGTCGTAAAGTTTTGTAACTCGGGTCACGAACACGATCCGATCCTTCAGCAATATATTCTCAATGATAAATTGTAACTGTAAGAAAGAATTCGTCTTCTACATGAATCTTTACTACATATAAAATATAACTTCACGCCTTTTCTACCCAGGGGTGTAGGCAGCGGCTGTTAAAACCTTGACTGGCCGAATCGGAGAACCTACTGCCATAACAACGGGCACAAAGTTGTCTGTCATCGATATTTATCACACAACTTCCGAAAAGAATTCTGAGAAATTATTGATGTGAGCTCGACTACTGGACCATAGAGACAATTTATATTAATACTAGCTGACCTGGCCAACTCTGTTCCGCATCAAAAGTAATAAATGTTGTCCCGCTATGTTAATACTGCCATATCTTCGAAAATATTTGTTTAAATTGCATGCTGTAACGGTCAGGATCATTTATATTACATGTACAATATATTTAAGACATTTAATTGGATGAAAATTAATGCTGTAATGTTTAAAATCGCTTCATAAATAGGCCATTATTTCTCGTAAAAGGTAAAAAAATAAAAATGGTCATTGTGGGTTATCCCTAAGAGATGGACATATGCCCTCACGGACTTTTTTGTAGACCTTCTGAAGGTGTGTAATAATGTAGAACATTGTTTTGATCTATTACTTAAGGTTCAGCCAGCGTTGGCAATTAAAGTGCTAAATCTTGAAAATTATCATTTTTTCTTTACAACATCATATATGAATTATAGATCAAAACCACCCCGTTGACACCCTCTAACTATTAAAAAAAACCGCATCATAATCCGTTGCGTAGTTTTAAAGATATGCGCATATAAGGGGACAGACAGCGGAAAGTGACTTTGTTTTATACTATGTAATGATGATAGGTAAGTATGTCTTAAACATATGCATGTGCTTTTTTATGGGAAAGGGGCTAAACCTGATCACCTGATGGCAAGTGACTAGCGCTACCCATGGACAACTGCAATACAGAAAGAAATACAGTTGTGATGCCTTGGAGGAATAAGCCTCTGGTTAGCTATCTCACCGATCGAAGCCACTTTACGTCTATTTTCCAAGAGGCCGTGGTCCCCAGTCGAGCGAGCTCATTCCTGCTGCGAATTGCGTGGTTCTACCACTGGAAAATGAACTTAAAGCATGTGTCATGCAGCCATCAGACCAGAAAAGTTATATGTCGTCCCGATAGCGAAATCTAAACACACTAAAATAGAAATAGCGTACAAATATATACGTATGTACATATAGTAAGTGGCAAGTCTTGGTGTTCCAGTAGCCGAGCACACGGTTTCTGAATCCCGAGGTCGAGGGTTCGAATTCTGGCACACCAATGACTTTTCGAAATTAATTTCGTAAGTTATGTATGATAAATATCGAGGACTAAAAACTTTGTGCCCGGTATGGCAATAGGTTCGCCAACTATTCCATTTGGGACGTAAACATAACGGCTAGTCGAGGCTTAACAGCCACTGCCTACACCTTCGGGTAGAAAAAGGCGTGAATTTATTTTATGTTACCTAAAGTACATATATCACACACAGACATGTGTCCAGCGCTCCACATCAGCAGCATTCTTCTACATCAAGAGCCCTGATGTTTATCAAGATAAAGACGTGACATTGGTGGAATAGTTTATTCCTTAGATCTAGGTATGTACCCGAAATTTATATTACAATTTATAAGTAATCCTTGCTCACATAATAGGCTAGTCTGCTAAATTATAAAATATAATATGTATAGCTTAATGTTTAGATTATTCTGAAATTCTTGTATTTATGAAAAATTACATAAATCATTTTTTTTTGTGGGATGAAAATGAATGACAATGACAAATGAGCAGGCGGATTACCTGATGGTTAGTGACTAGCGCCGCCCATGGACACTTGCAACACATATAGCTGCGTTGCTGACCTTTAATGGAGTAGGATAGGAAAGGATGGGGAAGGGAGGTGGGCCTCCGGGTACCTCTCTCACCGAGCGAAACTTGACATGATCGATCATGATCTTGTCGATCTTCTGAGAGGTCGCGGAACCTCATAGGTTGAGCCGGCCCATTTATGCAGGGAAGCGGTTGGCTCTACCACTGTTATTTCAGCATAAAAACGCTCCAGGCTGTCATGGCGTCTTGAATGACGTCTCGCCGTGGCAAACATGTGTTTGTGTAAGCACGTTGTCAATGTTTTAGAGATTTTAGCACGGCGTGACGTCATTTAAGTTGACATTTTCTGGTTACCGTTCACTGTCATGTGACTTAATGCCTAATTTTTAAGGTCTCGGTGGTCCAGTGGTCGAGGTCCCCGCTTATAATACAGAAATCGTTGCATCGATTCCGGGCTCACTCCAATGATTTCTTAGAATTCTTTTTAGAAGTTATGTGTGATAAATAGCGATGACTGCCAATTTTGTGCCCGGTGTGTGACGATAGGTTCGGCACCTATTCTCTTTTGGGACGTAACATAACGATCCTGCGAGTCAAGGCTTAACAGCCACTGCCTACACCTTTGGGTTGAAAAAGGCGTGAAGTTATGTATGTTATGTGTGTCATAACTTCACGCCTTTGTTACCCGAAGGTGTTGGCAGCGGCTGTTAAGCCTCACGTCGCCGATATGTTAACGTCCCAAATGGAATAGCTGGCGAACCTATTGCCATACCGGGCACAAAGGTTTCAGTCATCGATATTTATCACACTTAACTTCCGAAAAGTCATTGATGTGAGCCAGTGTCAGGATCCGAACCCGGACCTCTGGATCCGAAGCCGTGTGCTCGACCTAGGACCACCGAGACTGATTGTCATGTATTGTATGTAGTTAAATACTCGAATCCATCAGATTCATTCTTAATGAAACTAGCCTATTGTCCGACCTATTCAATAGATTACACGCATATTTACACAAAGTTACCTAGAGACTTGAATGACTTCACGCGAAGTCCCTTGCGGGGTAGGCATGGAGGACAAAGCGCCATATAACGCACGACCCTTACACAACTCACTCGTTTAGTTGACTTTCATAACACTAATATCACAATAGCCTGTCAATTGTGCTAGACTAATATCATATAATTTCTCTCATTAACTTGTAGGTCGATGATTTTAAATTAGTTGGGTCATAACACTCCTAACTGTGATGGTCGAGTATTACTGGCTGCTACACCTTTTATGCACGTGTCTACTGCTATGTTTTCTGTACCGACATTAATATTATTGTTATTAATTTTAAATGGTTTCAAAAGAGTATTTGGCTCGTGAATTTCTTGCCCGGTTCTACCCATGATAGCCTCACTCGGAATCAGGCGGCTCGTGGCGATTGCGTCTGTGCTTTCTTTTAACACGAAGGCACTTTGCTCAAGCGCTCGTGTTTTAGAATTATATTTTAAATAATAAGTTAAATTTTTGTACATTGACTATGTTTAAGTGTATATGTCCTGTGAAGATCTACGAAAATAAAGCTTCTTTGACTTTGACCTGTCGATTATTATGACACCTGACATCACCTTCCCGAAGGATTCGTTCTATAAACACAAAGGTCCACTGAATTATGAACACACCATCCTGGACAAGGTTACCAAGTTTAATTACCACAATATGAATCCCTAATTTACAATAATGTCGTCTTAACCCAGATAAGCCTGAAACTAAAATTTTCTGAAAATTTTGAAAAAAGTTACATTATTTAGTTTATTAGATCTTATGCAACATAAAAAAAATTATGAAAAAAAAATTAAGTGTAAGGCTTTCAGGGAAACAGCCGTCCTATATGTAGGACAGTAGGATAATAAGAGGAAATAAAAGACCATTTATGACAAAACAGAATGTAATCAAAAAGTGTAGTTTATTAGATAACTATTGATTATATTACCCATTGTTATATGTAATTTACTAGATTAACACTATTTATGAATGATATGTTTCAAAACACTTGACACACACTCCAACATCACATTTCTTGCAACGTGTCAAACATTTTTTGTGACATTGACGACAGTGTGTTTGCTTCGATTGAGGAATAACCAGATGATTCATTTGGTCTTTACGACTATCAGCATGTTCATGATGTTCAGGATGAAATCAGCACATCGCAAAAAGTGAGAACAACGCTTGCACCCAGCCCCAATTCTTTATATATTGGATTGCACATAGTTGTAGCACCTTGGTATGGTTCCATCCATAAAACATACCCTAACCGTGTAGCACCAACCCAAGCTTTGAACCCGTACCTAATAGGTTTACCTTTTATGTGCTGTTTGCAGCCATGTCTACCATAGTAGGGGATCATGGCCTTATCTACACTGTAATGCTCTTCAAGAGGAGAAAACTCTAAGAACTTTTTATTTAGAAGTGTAACTAGGGGGCGTACTTTTGTGTATTTGTCTTGCAAATCCAGATTATCATTGACATGAAGGTGGCGAAAAATAAAGTCAAATCTATCCCTAGTCATAGCCGAGCTGATCAATTCAATCTTTGTATCAGGGGAGTTTTCCCAATACATTCTTCTACGGGGGAGCCATGAATAACCACTAACCAACAATATGCCGATGAAACATTTCATATCTTCAGTGGTTATGTCTCCAGGCAAATTCTTTTTGACAGCATATTTATTGCTCTCTGACACCAACAACGAAATAACATCTTCATCTAAGAAGTTTTCAAACCACTCAATTGGGCGCTCTTGGCAAGCGCCGTGAACATCTGGCCAATTCACGGGATTTTTTGCCAAGTCCCGTTTTCTCCATGCGTAGGTACGCCTACGTTTAGTTCGACCTGTAGAATCAGAAGGTTCTTCTTCTGTATCACTCGCCATAATCTGCCCTTGAATCATTACTTCAGCCGGTTGAAGCAGAATGTTTCGTGGCAAATTATTCAAAGTTACATTATCTTCTTCACCCGAATCTTCGTCAGTGAGACAGTCAGGATCAACAGGAGGAGGTAGAATACATATCAGTCGTTCTCTATAATCTTCTTCATTATCAGAAACATTTTCTAAAGCATCTAAAATTTCATGCGCAGCTAACGGTCTGTAAAGAAAAAGTTGTATTATTGTACTAAAATCATGTATATTATCCTACTGTCCTATATATAGTACGCTAGTATTTGTACCAAGTTATACGTAATTTATTTATATTATTTTGCTAGAATATTTATTTAGTACAAAAGTTAAGGTTATCAACTAGATATTAACACAGAAAAAAACAACTCACGAGTAAAATATAACTTTTTATACATACCTGTCATTTGCCATGTCTGCAACGCACTTTTATTACACACTTACAAGGTAAAATATAAGGTAAAAACTGATATAATAACTGTCTTTTTATTTATTCTAATAAAGCTGACACGTTTCTTACTGCAAATCATAAGACTAAATAATCTTAGATAAAGAGGGTATTCTGATATTTTTTTTTTATTTCTACTGTCCTAAATATAGGACAGTAGGCTTATCTGGGTTAATTGCATAACAGAGAACGTTGTTAGCGACCGTCCTAATGTTTGTCTTTTTATTTTATAAGTGCCCTATAAAAATCTATAACTTTGGATTATTTTATGGCTGAAATAATCGAATCTCAAACGAATCGATCGCCCAATTTAAACAGTGATTTATTGGAATGATGAGTCGAATTTACCTGATTAAAATTTGGAAGTGATTGCGATAATATTATAATTTGTACGTATATTATCTTAATTATTTATTTCTCTTTGCCTTATACCTACCTCATTCTATCTTTAGTTACACGTCTTCTTCAACATTGTCCCTAGAGGCGTTCAATATTATACCTACGTGAGTCAGTTAACCCTGAAACGTCATCCAACGGTAACAAAGGTGTGACGTCTTTTAACTATGGGACGATTCCATAAAGGAATTCCTTGGATATTTATTTACAAGCATATAATATCGTAACTGCACAATATTATAATTAATGGTAATTGTATAATACAAATAGTTTACATTGTATTTTATCTTATTTCAATTTGATATCGCACGTTGCTCACGTTCGCGACGAAAATGTTCTTTTATTTATTCATGTGTTCTGGTAAACAGGCAAAATTTACATAAAACTACTGTTATACGAGGTGATATATGCCGAAATGTATTATTTGAATGTTTTAAAGATAACGAGTAAACTTGCGTAAAAAAGATTTGAGGAGACACAATTGAACATATTTCTCAATTATTTAATATAAAACAGAAAAAGGTTAATTTTATGATGGCACTGACCTGAATACATGTCAGCCGTATTATAATTAACTCGCAAATATCTGTGATGTCACTTTGTGGACTTGTTACTACAATTCTTTATTGTTATTAATTTTGTATGTTACTTAGGCTGATGGCTATGCCCACGAAGTATACACAAGTCCAAACTTTATAGGTTTTTCCACAGTATTTATGTACCCATTAATAAACTGAGATCTTAGTTCACTTTTCTTCCACTGACATCGCTAGAGTTTAGGACGTACCAATGAAAATGTACGTTCGATTTATTATTATTACACGTAAACAGTGCTGTCAACAGCAACAAAACTTACAAAACATCCCGCGTAAAGATATAAACGAGTGCTTGTTGCAAAATAGCGAACGAAAACTATTTCCCCTAAATGAGGAACTATCATTCCACATTACTTTCAGACTTCAGACTAGATTTCGTATTTGGCACTCACTTTATCATAGAGCTATTCAAACTTTTTGTTCTTAACCTATTAAGCAGTTTTGTTTTCTTTTTTTGGCCAAACAATCTGGAGTTGATAGTACATATTTTAATAATTCTTAAGATCTTAAGATTTTTTTTTCGTTTGGTTTTTATGTCTGATGATGAATCTTGAGTAATTAGGTACTCCTCAACTCTGGTTTTCCATAATACAAACAGATTAGGGCCTTTATCTTATCCATTGTCCATAATATTAGTCCTATTAAATACCATTAACATAGACTTTAAAGAATAACACACGTTTATTTTGAAAATCTGCGGAGTGACTCTCGCTGACCGCGTAGAAAACAAGGTTGTAAGGAAGGAAGTTGGTTTGAAAAAGAGTGTCGGTGTAAAAGTAAGAAAGGGCATGCTCCGATGGTTCGGACATGTAGAAAGAATGGTTGATGCAAGACTGACTAAGCAGATATACAATGCAAAAGTGGATGGATGTGGGGGTCGAGGACCGCCAAGACACACATTCGATGACCAAATAGAACGTGTTCTGGAGTAAGGTGATGTTAAGAGCCTCAAAAACCGACGCGCGTGAATGAAAAGCGTTAAGAAAGTCAACGAAGCGAGTGAGGCGTGTAAGAATCGTGCCCTATGGCGCGCTGTTCTCTCTGCCTACCCCGCAAGGGATTTGGCGTGAAGTTATGTATGTGTATGTATGTATTTTGAGCTGTTCTGTCTTTTAATCTGTTTCACTTCTAATCGTCTTTATCTTAGAAAGGTATATATACCACCTTGCATCTTTGAGCATTAAGGACATGAAATCTGTAATTATTATTTAAGCCTAGCACAAGTTATATGCAACTAAGAGCTGGAACACGACATATTGCGCCAAGTCAGGTAATTCTACGCACTATGTGAAGTATTCATAAACAATATTGTGATTAATTAATAGTATTTAATATAACGGTTTTCCTTACATATTAGGTAACACCATTAACTCAGGTAACTATGTAAATACCTATAAATTTTTCCTACAGTAGACCACTATGCCAAATAAATAGAGAGTTATTGTAATAAAGATTCACAAAAAAATGCCTAAAGACAAGCTTTTTGAATTAGAGCACTGTTACAATGCTCATTATTAGCATGAGTGCATGCTAGTGTCGAGCATGCTGTCGACACTAGCATGTGTGTACAGACCTTGAGTACGCTAGTTTCGACAGCCATGCTAATGTCGACCATTCAAGAGCATCGAATATTCAAGAGCATGGTTGAAAATAAAATGCATAATGACAGCATAAGCATGCTCATAATGAGCATGCTCTTTATTAGCATGTGTAACAGTATCCTTACTGTCTGATTTTCTGCAATACTTATCCTCTACGACGAACAGGATATAGTTTATGGGTGAGTTTGATTTATGTATGTCATGAATTTAAAATACTTACATATACATACATGTTCTTCACGCCTTTTTCTACTCCAAGGTGTAGGCAGCGGCTGTTAAGCCTCGACGAGAATTCATTTGTGGAAATCGATCTCTCGACTTCTGAATTAGAAGCGGGGAGCGCGATCACTAAATCACTCGACTTATTTTACATAATTACGTATTTAATTTAAGTTATTGTAATAAAAATGTATACTTATTTGTATTTTTAATTATAAAAATACAAATTTGTAATGAAAGTATGTGATGGTGATGTATTTTATTGTTAGTAGGTCAACAGTGGTAGAGCCAAGTAGTTCGCTGCATGAATGGGCCGGCTCAACCAGTGAAATACCACGACCTCTCAGAAGGCCGACGTAAAGTGGCTCATGCCGCGTTTCGTTCGGTGAGAGAGGTACCGGGAGGCCCACCGCCCATCCCTATCCTTTCCTCTCCCCTATCCCTTAAAGGTCGGCAATGAAACAGTAACACTATATGTGTTGCTGGTGTCTATGGGCGGCGTTGGTTGCTTACCGTCAGGTGACATGCCCTCCTATCAAAAAAAAAAGTTTTACCCGAAGGAGTAGGCAGCGGCTATTAAGCCTGTTGAAACTGTTAAATACTGTCTGATAAAAACAATGACAACAACAATAAGAACAACAGTTTTTATAGTATGAAATCAGCAAATACAGAAACTATAACAAGTATTGTTTATAAACTACAATGCTCCCTTGTAATATTGTAATACAACAGTTTATTTATACGTATATTTTAGTTGAACGGTGGCTGGACATGGTCAATTAGTTCCAGTGAAATATGAAATAGGTAACCGATTACCATCATGTTACCTAATAGGTACCTATACAAAAGCGGATGGAGTAGTCTAGGACGGCCACGACGCACTTTCCATGAACAAATAGAGCGAGTCCTTGGCCTTGGTCCTCGGGCCTACCAAGTATGTGCCAATAATCAAATAGGTAAATCAACCTGAGGAGTGTCCTTTACACACCCGACTTGCATAAATGGGCCGGCCCGACCGGTTACATACCACGACTTCTCAGAATAGCGACGTAAAGTGGCTCATACCACCTTTCGCTCGGTCAGAGAGGTATCTGGTGGCCCAACCTCCTCCCCTCCTCATCCCAATTTTGACCCCTTACCTATCGTATCGTAAAGGTCAGCAACTCAATTGAAACAATGTGTTGAAGGTGTCCATGGGCGGCGTTAGGTGCGAAAACTACCATCACGCCTGCTCGTTTGCTCGCTATCTCATAATAAGGCACCATAATCTACGTTAACTGCGTGGCTATAGTCGGCTCTACCATAGCGAAACTTTGCTAAAATCGTTCGCTCAATATAGCAGTCAGAATTTCTGTCTTCCATAATTGTACATACAAATGTATATGCTCTGTTCTGTTTTTGTAGTTTCGGTGGTCCAGTCGTAGAGCACACGGCTTCTGAATCCGGAGGTCGCGGGTTCGAAGCCCGGCCTGCACCAATGACTTTTCGCTATTAATTTCGATAGTGTGTGATAAATATCGATGACTGAAAACTTTGTGCCCGGTATAGCAATAGGTTCGCCACCTATTCCATTTGGGACGTAAACATAACGGCGAGACGAGGCTTAACTAACAGCCACTGCCTACATTCGGGTAGAAAAAGGCGTGAAGTTTATTTTTGTTATGCTATAGGTACCTTATTGAATATTAGCGAAATGAGAAACCGTGATTGGGTACAACGCAATTTCCAATTTGTATTTATTAAACTTAATAAAATTAAATATTGTAGGTTTCTATAAAATTTCGGTCGGTTAGCCAGTGACGTCGTAAGTAATATATTAATGTCATTATATTTATGTTAGGTCCATTTTGCAATATTATGTCTGGGAGTAAGAATACCACATGGGACATGGTGTATGATTAATATTATAAGCTTGTACATTCAGCATACTTATGTGTAAAATGGTAAGCAGTTTCATTAATCAATCTATACATTAAATAAAATTTAATTGTCTGTTTCTGATATTTAAATAACTGCTTTCTAATAAATGCAAATATTATGAATATACTACAGTCGACTCTTGTTAATTCAAACCTGCGATAATTCAAAACTCTCGATAATTCAAAGATATCACGAGTTCCCTACAAAATCTCTTTATATTTCGAACTAAATCAATACATTTTTAAACTCTTGGTAATTCGTACGAAAATATCATTGCTATATAACAAAACGACGCGTTAATTCGAACTTATCGGCGTCCAACACTCGACAATTCGAAGTTGCAGAGAGAAAGATTGTAAGTATGTACATACATTTTGCGACAAGATCAAACTTGTATTAACTTGTTTGTTATTTGAGCCTTTGTTTAGGCTATGATTACACTGTTTGACTAATGGCACTGTTACACATGCTTTTTATTAGTACGAAAGCATACCATTACCAAGCAAGTGAGACGATACATCAGAACCTTTGACAGAGGTGTCAGTTAAGGAAGCAAGATCCTCATTCGATACCTTGCAAAGCTTCTGTCTACAAAACGAAAGTGATGAAAAAGTATTTCAGGCATTTTTTCTCCTAAATAAAGTTATTGAACATTCTGAACAGCAGCAATGTGCTTTGAAGCAAACCAGTATTACAGAGTTCTTTCAAAATAATAATTAATTAACATTATGAATACGTAAGTGTATGTACACGAATGTACCTCTAAAGTTCTGTCATTGTTATAGAATAGCAGTTAATAAATAAGAATTGATCAACACTTAATAATTCGAAGTTTTCTTTAATTTCTCTCACAAATTTCGAACTATTTAATATTTCGAACACTCGATAATTCGTAATATTTTAAGAGTCCCTCGAGTTTCGAATTAACGAGAGTCGACTGTATTTATATAAGGTACATACACCAAATTAACCTTATTTTTAATCTCTGAAATGGCTGGACCGATTTTGACGGGACTTTTATTGGCAGATAGCTGGTGAAAAAAGGGTGACTTCTTGGAAAAAAAAAATCTTATTTATTGCGTCCGAGGGGATACAAAGTTAAAGCTATGCAAAATCTGGGTCAGCTCGTTTAGCATAAATATAGTATATTTTTTTATGGGATAGGATGGCAAACAAGCAGGCGTGTCACCTGATGGTAAGTGACCAGCGCCGCCGCATGGACACCTGCAACACACATACAGTTACTTTGCCGACCTCCAAGGGAAAGAAGGGTGGGCCTCTGGCTCTCAACGAACGAAACGCGGCATGAGCCACTTTACTACGATCTTCTGAGATGGTTTTTCACCAATCGAGCCGGCCTATTAATGCAGCGAACTGGTACAGCCTTGGTTGTCTTGTTTTTCACATTAAGAACATCACAGTAAGTTTAAATAATAATGAAATTAGTACTGCAAGTATTATTGTTCCTTAATATACAATTTATAATTATAGTAGGGTTGGTTTCAATAAACATTATAATCGCATTACGAGACTGTAGCTGACTAATGAATGAGTGAATCCTCGAATTGACAGTATCGCTATGACTTCATCGACTTTCCAACATAATTTCCCGCTATATCTGTGACGTAATGACACTTAAATTGACGCAACATAATTCGTTCTGAAATTAACGATGTCACTAGAAAAGTAGTACATTTTTTCGTGAACATAACCAATCATTATTATTAATTATAATTACATAAAATTTATAGTACAGTCCCACCAACTTAACTGTGAAATGGAAAAAATAGGAACTACGGCCGCCATGTTGAAATGTCATTCGATTGTCAGTATCTACTACATTCGGGTACTCTGTGATTTCTGTTGCTAAATTGCTATATTTACAACGTTAATTATGCCGAAAGCGATTAAAAGTGATGCTCGAAGCATTATTCTAAAGGTTAAATCCTTTTTTGAAGAAGAAGCTCGGGCGGAGGCTCCGATTATACCATTTAATCAAATATACAAACGAATTTCGGCAGCTACAGGTTAGTGTTCCCACTTTCTTTTTGTAAATTTCCCAATATTTATGAATTTGTTGGATGTAAGAGTCAACTAACCCGCAACAAGAAATAGGTACATATCTACTGATATTTACTTTTGATATTGCCACTATTCATTCGTACTTACATATAGCAAACATTGTGTGTGTGACGTTAAGGGGTTGATGATGATAATGTGTTATTTATTTCAGGTGTGAGTCAAGGACTCATATCTAAAATAGTAAAAGAAGGGCATGTGGCAGAAGAGACTGGTACAAAAATTCAGACCCCAGGCAAGGAGAGGCAGCGTAAAACGGGATTTATACATGTTGATGATTTTGACATGGGAGTTATTCGAAGAAAAGTACATGAGTTTTATTCCATTAAAAAGGAGCTACCAACTATCAAGAAGCTACTAGAGGTCTTAAAGACAGAAATTAATTACACAGGACAACGAGAAAGTCTTCGAAAACTGCTTCACAAGATGGGTTTTCGTTTTAAAAGACTCAGAGTAACCGTAAGGTACTAATGGAGCGTAATGAAGTATCAGCTTGGAGAGCAAAGTACTTGCATGCAGTAGAAAAAAATAAAATAAGTCCACAACCTCAGCCGCTAATTTATTTAGACGAGACATATATTCACTCATCGCATACATCAGGTAAATGTTGGCAAGGTGTAGACGGAGTATTAGAGCCTGTATCAAAAGGACAAAGGTATATTATTATACACGCAGGAGGGGACACTGGATTTGTTAATAATGCACTTCTCGTTTTCAAGTCTAATACTAAAAGTGGTGATTATCATGATGATATGAACAGTACTAACTTTAAAAAGTGGGTTATTGAAAAACTGGTGCCTAACTTACAGCAGCCATCAATAATTGTAATGGACAATGCTCCCTATCACCGTGTTTGCATAAATAAGGTTCCAAATACGAATTCTTTAAAAAGAGATATGCAACTATGGTTGACACAAAATAATGTTGACTTTGGAGAAGAGTTCACAAAACCTCAGCTGTTAGAACTAATAAAAAGAAACAAGCCTGAACCTGAATATGAAATTGATAAAATATTAGAACAAAATGGGCACAAATGCTTGTACTTACCTCCCTATCACTGTGATCTTAACCCCATTGAATTCATTTGGAGCACAATGAAAAGAAAAGTAGCTGAAGTAAATATTGACCATAAAAATGCTGAGATTCCCCGCCTGGTTCAAGAAGCCTTTGAAACCATTACGGTTAATGAGTGGGCACAGCATTGCAAACATGTTCACAAGTTAGAAGAAGAATATTTGAAACAAGATTCGTATTTGGATAAGCCTTTTATAATAGAAGTAAGAAGTGACACAGAAACAGAAAGTGATAGTGATGATGATGATGGTTGCATGGAAATAGGAGGTATATTTCCTCACAGCCTGACTGAAGTTGGGCGTGCAGGTTGTTCCAAAGACCATAATTATTGTAAACCTGGTTTCAATAAATGAATTATTCTAAAACTCATGTTTTATTATATCCAATTGCTAGGTCAGCTCTTGTATCTATCCTGTAGATATGAAACTAGCCGACCGCCAGTGACCTAGTCTACTGACAACTCTGCCCTGTCCCGTCGCTCTTATTGGTCGCAGCGTGATGTTATATAGCCTAAAACCTTACTCTAAAAAGGGACTGTCCAACAGCAGCTAACATGAATTTTAGGTTACAGTTACAGGTTATCTACCCCTAATCAATTCATCTTTGCCAAGGGTTTTCGAATATTTTTTACACACTTAATGAATGAATTAATGTATAGACATAAATAATATAATAAGTACTAATTATATAGATTACCTTAATAGCGTATCTAATTTATTACTACGCTATGTACTAGGCAAACATGCCAAATTCTGGGAAATCTATAATAACTTGCAACACTATGTCGACGGTGTCGCCGCCACTCAGTTCACAGATAAGTTGGTCGAGCTGTACATATAAATTATGTACTATGGCGCTCTGTTCTCTCTGCCTACCCCGCAAGGGATTTGGCGTGAAGTTATGTATGTATGTATAGTACATATAATTTAAGAAAGACGAATTTAATTAAATGCCTTTATTTCATGTATTAGGATTACAATATGATATTAGTATCTTGTTTAATAATATCAATTGTTTGTTGTGTTAGTTCTATGTTAATATTAATGTTAGTTTTTTAGTCTATTGTTTTATATAAACAGTTTATGAGTCGGTATTATCTTTTGCATGAACCCCAGATTGGGCGTAGGCCTCCGCCAATGATGCCCATTTACACGGTCTTTTGCGGTTTGACTCCAGTTTGGTATTATTAAAAAGAATGACATGGAATGTAAAGTACATATATATAAGAAAGACGAATAGAGAATATTTATTAAGAAAAACTGTGTTATCCATAAACTAAATTTAAGAAGTAAGAGAGGTACCCGGAGGCCCACCCCCCTTCCCCATCCTTTCCTATCCCCTATCCCTTAAAGGTCGGCAACGCAACAGTAACACTATATGTGTTGCTGGTGTCCATGGGCGGCGTTGGTTGCTTACCATCAGGTGACACGCCTGCTCGTTTGCCCTCCTATCCCATAAAAAAAAGTAAAAACAAACTCGCTGTGCCCACTACTAGGCTCCATAAAATCTCTTAACTCGTTCCCAGGTCAAGGTATATTGGGTACCAACAAACTAAAATCTATCCGTGTAACCTATTTTCATCCAGAACGGTTGAAGCATTTTTCAGTTTTCCAGAATTTCTCTTTCACCAACGTACCAAGTATTATCTGCTGTCCCGCTATGTTAATACTGCAATATCTTCGAAAATATTAGTTTAAATTGCATGCTCTAAGGGCCAGGATCATCTATATTACATGCACAATCTATTTAAGACACTTAATTGGATGAAAATTTATACTATAATGTTTAAAATCGCTTCGTAAATAAACCATTATTTCTCGTAAAAAATAAAAATGGTCATTGTGGGTTAATATATTAAATTTCTAAATCTTGAAAATAATCACTTTTTTTTACTACACTATACATGAATGAATTATTGATCAAAACCACCCCGTTGACACCATCTAACTATTAAAAAAAACCGCATCAAAATCCGTTGCGTAGTTTTAAAGATATGCGCATATAAGGGGACAGACAGCTGAAAGTGACTTTGTTTTATACTATGTAATGATTTAGAATGTGTGTATAAAATTTAATTATAAATGGTGACATTCGTTATTTTGATATAGACGTTTACTTTATGTGATGTAAGCCGTCAGTAACGTAAACATAAAAAATGTTTCTACTGTTCCCAAAGGAACAGAATGAAGGATAGTGCTGAAATATATGTTTTTATAGCGATCATAAAAGAAGGTTCAATTGAGCTTATATCTAAAATACGAATTTTAGATATAAGCTCAATTGAGCCTTCTTCTTCTTTACTCTCAATAAATTAATAAGTGGGGATCTAATCTCTAGGACGACCCAGAGATTAGATCCCCACTTATGGCATAACTTATTACATATGTAGTAAAAAAAACAACAGATGTAAGGAGTGTATCCTTTTTGTAATTTGCAAATTATTGTAAGCGACCAGTAAATAAAGTATTATGAGAAAATTAGAAGAGACTAATAACAGACTAATTTAAATATTTACGTAAATAGAGTGGCTTGATACCACACACACACACACACACACACGATACTAGTGACAATTTGTAGCGACCCTCTCGCTTAGCGCCTAGTCACTCAGTCCTTTTTCTGGCTCCCATCGTATGTTGTAGGTGTACATCATCTAATAGTTATATCATTGACATTAAATAATTATTGATTGAGCTGAAATCTTGTATACACACCAAGTTTGGATGATAATATTAATAGTGGCAGAGCCACACAATTCCCGTGCCGCCCGGCTCGACCGGTGTAATACGACGACTTCTCATCTTGAGATATTTTTAATGCTTTTCTACAATATAGGTATCCAATTAAAGGCCTTTTTGATAATAACTGTGACGTCACTCTAAATCAAATATGGCGGCTTTTTGATATTCACCTTCCTGCCCTTCCTTATCATTTGTGGTCGGCACAACATATCATCTCTCACACAATTCATCCATGTTCTCTTCGGTCTCCCTCTTCTCTTATTTCCTTCCACATTCAGTTTCATCATTCTTTTAGAGACATGTGTGTCATCCCCATTTTTCTTTACGCAGCAGAAACGTGGACAGTACGAGAACTGGAAAAGAAAAAGATAAACGCTCTAGAGATGTGGTGCTGGAGGAAGATGCTGGGAATATCGTGGACAGAATTCCGAACCAACGTGTCCATACTCCAGAAACTCGGCATCACGCAGCGTTTATCGGCGGTGGTTCAGTCACGTATTTTGCAATATTTCGGTCATGTTTCTAGGCGAAGCAGCGAGTCCATAGAACGTCTAGTCATACAGGGAAGAGTGGAAGGAACTAGATCGCGAGGTAGGTCAGCAATGCGTTGGACTGACCAAATAAAGAGCGCATTGGGAAACCGCATATCTGACTGCGTCAGGCAGTCTGTCAACAGAGACGGTTGGAAAGAGGTCGTAAGAAGGGCTCTGTCCGCCTCTGCTGCCGATGTGGCAGCCACGAAGTGACCACGACCGCTCTGTCAAGAGCAAGACGACAGAGAAGAAGAAGAAGTGTCATCCCTCCTCATCACATGCCCTTACCACGCAGGGCGATTTCCTCTTATCTTCTCAGTTAAACTTTAAGCTTCCTCTTACATATTTAAATCATTTCCTGAAATGTTTGCAAACTATACAGATAGTGACATTCTAGTAGTCTTCCAATTACAGAGCATAGTGCGACTCGTTGACGCACAATGCCGAATTATGCTGAACTATAATACAATATAATATATAATACACCAGCAGAGTGCACTAAATTTAGTGTAATTTTAAATGCAGAATTTATAAAAAAATTATGTACCTTCATCAATAATTATATTTTCACCTATTGGTTGAATTGACTGATTATTTCCAAGAAACTACAACGCAACGAGATCTTTAAACTTTTTTTCAACACTAATTAATATTTATTTCTTAGATTTTCGCGAATCACAATCATAACATTGAAACAACTTTTTAGGGATTATATCCCGTTTATTTTTTTCCCGGGAAATAAATAGAAAATAAGTTCTTAATAAATGCGATATAATCCGAATTGTGCGAGGCGTTGTTTGTTGTAGGCTTGTAGCTGAAGCATTCAACGTCATGCATTATGCCGTATAATGCGCTCTACTGCTATAATTGGAAAACTACCACTAAACTTCACGCCTTTGTTACGCGAAGGTGTTGGCAGCGGCTGTTAAGCCTCGTCTCGCCGTTATGTTTACGTCCCAAATGGAATAGGTGGCGAACATTGCCATACAGGGCAAAAAGTTTGTCAGTCATCGATATTTATCACACTTGACTTTCGAAAAGTCATTGGTGTGAGCCAGTGTCAGGATTCGAACCTGGACCTCAGGATCAGAAGCAGTGTGCACTGGACCATCTTGACTAGTAACTACCACTATGTTTTTATAAGCTTTTATTTACCTTGCACTGTATGTATGTATGTAAGTATGTATGTTCGGTGGAATCTTGTAACTCAATTTTGAAGTAGATACCTTCAACTGATTGAGCTGAAATTTTGTATACACATTTACTTTGGATGACAATGCATGATATAATGTATGACATCATTCTATATCCAATATGGCGGACGACCCAAGATGGCGGAATGGATATTTTTAATGCATTTCTGCAATATGGGTATCAAATGAAAGGGTTTATTGAGTGTAACTCAAAACATAATATGACGTCATTCTAAATCCAATATGGTGGAATATCCAAGATGAAGGAATATATATTTTAAGCTTTCGTACAATATGGGTATCAAATGAAAGGGCTCATTGGGACCAACTAAAAAAATTATGTGACGTCATTCTAAATCCAATATGGCGGATCATCCGGAACAGTTTTTTTTAATGCATTTCTACAATATGGGTATTAAATGAAAGGACTTGTTAATAGTAGCTCGAAAAATAATGTGACGTCATTCTAAATCCAATATGGTGGAATAAATATTTGTTTTTCTACTATATGGGTATCAAATGGCCCTTTCATTAAAGAGTTATATGAGAACTTCAAAAACTATGTCTCGGTGGTTCAGTAAACTAGCCCGCTTCTGAATTAGGAAGTCTTGGGTGCGAATTTGGCCTCACACCAATGTCTTTCGAAATTCCTCTCGAAAGTCATGTGTGATAAATATTTTTGACTGACCACCTTGTGCTCGCTGTATGGCAACAGTGGTAGAGCCCATCAATTCACTGTATGAATGGGCTGGCTCGACCGGTGAAATACCACAACCAGCTCACGCCGGGTTTCTTTGGGTGAGAGAGGTACCCGGAGGCCCACTCCCCTTCCCATCCCTTCCTACTCCCATATCCTACATCCTACTCCCTTAAAGATCGTTGAGACGTAAACATAGTGGCGAGTCGAGGCTTGACAGATGCTGCCTACACCTTCGGGTAGAAAAAGGAGTCGAGCTATGTTATGCTATTAATTAATGTTATAAACAAATTAGAATGTGTATAAATATTATATATATCATAGGGCTTTCAATATGAGCGGCTAGATGTTAGTGGCCTGCTTGTTTGGGCGGTGTCAGTCAATCTGTTGTTTACTATTCAGTCACTGATGCCAAATCACGATGTCAAGATACAGGGTTAAGCGGCTCGTCCAAATTTATAATCAAAATGAGTTAGTGCTAACTTGAGAACCTTACGACCACTTTACGACTGAGGCGGTAGTTCATCACAGTCGACGGCTTTCCGTTGACCTATGTTTTAATAGTTAACAGTGTTTTAATTGTGGTCAACCACGCAATCTGCTGCATGAATGGGCCGGTTCGGCCGGTGCAATGCCATGCCCTTTCAGGATACCGACGTAAATTGGACAGGATTTAATCACTTTAACATGATTGCTACACTAACGGATTTTAATGGTGTTATAGGTATTATTAGAATTAAACACAGTGGATGATGGGAACGAACTATAACTTTTATTACAACTACAACTTTTATTACACTCACTCAGATTAAAAAAAAACAGATGGCGTTACACATCACACATCTAAGCTATAACTAAACTAAGCTGCAAAATCAACAAATATGTAACAAAAAAAATTGTTTACTTAGGCTTGAAACTCTTTGCTGCTGGTCAAGCATACGTGGCCTTAAGTAGGGAAAAGACTTTAGGAGGTCTCCATTGAAGAGTGGGACTGTTCGAAATTAACTGGCAAACGAACTTGTAACAATGATGCTTTGAATGAGATGAAGAGACTGAGAAACTTACCCATCGATAACTAAAAACTTGAAATTAATTTAAAGAAAAAAACTTTTTTAAAGAAGCTTTTATTTAAACGCTCTAAAAAGAATAAAATAATTTTCACCTTAAACATTTTAACTATCAACTTATAACCTTATTATATACAATTTATGTGATAATAAAAGCTTGTCGCCACAGAAATAGATCAAGATAGAACGGCGAATAGGCGTGGCAAGCGTGCCAAAACCATGCACTATATTGCATGCTTTTCGAAACTCGCTCTCATTACGCAACGAGCGTTCCTGCCATGCGTTCAGGACGTAAAAAAATAGATAAAACGTCACATATATGCCTTATTATGCTGTGGCAAATTGTAAAAACAAAAGTAGTGAATCAAATATGAAAAAAGGAAATATTTCGTATGATCAGTAAGTACAGAAAATCAGTAGAAAGTATTTTTTGAGATTATAAATTATTGTTTTACTTTTACTATGTTCAATTATTACGATCACAAGTTGTATATATTTCGTTATGATAAATATCCATTGCTGTCCGCATTCAACGCTCGTATACAAAAACCATTGCGCGCATTAATTATACGCGTAATGTACGTCGAATCGAACGAAATACACAATACACCTACCATTTGATCGCTGCGCCTGTTAATCGCTGTGATTGGTCTTCGAATGTTAGAGATGGGCACTCCATGTATCGTTGAGTCTTAGGACTTATCGATAAATTAATTCAATTATAATTTGAGTATCAGCTCATGTCTTGCGTTGTCCCTACTTTATTCTAACACCACAAATTTCAACCAAAGTGTTTCGTAATTACATTGGCAGCAGTTTATTTGACAGTATAAGTTTTCACCAATTTGACCAATCGCCGATCTAAAATCATCTCGTTGTTCTCAAACGGGCAGTAACCGAGGTATATGTAGACGTTCGGCTTCGTTATTTAACCAGGACTGTGAGGCCAACCCTTACAAAAAGGCAAATATTTAATAAATATGTATAGTTTCAAGGACTGTAAAATATTTATAATTAAATTTTATATACTGTTGGAAAAATATGTTTTAGGTTTTAATATGTCGGATTAAAGTATTTTACATGTTTTACTTTCTATGATTATCGTTACACAAAATCAATAAAGTTGGTAAAATATAAAAATAATAAAATTAACACACGTTGTCGATATTAACATTGATAATCTAATGTGTGTGTCTCCTAACTAGTCGCCCCGCTCACAATGAAAATGACGTCACGCTGTGGGCGTGGTTTTTCAAAAAAGTGACACGCTCAAATGTATGGAAATATGACATCGCGGCCGTTCTATTTCTGTGGCGGTGACCCCGTCGCTTGCTCGATCGCCCAAGCGACAAGTTTGCGCGCCTGCGCACGTCTCATTTAACGGTTTTATTCCACGCGGTTTTATTCCACGCACTTTTTTCCACGGATTTTTTCTTACGGTTTTACTATCACATTTTTTTCAGTTCGGTCGCGCAGCAAAATCCCTATCCCCTCCAAGCCTGCCGTAAGGAACTTCGTTGCAAAAATAAAGGTTGATTTAGCCCAAGTACTCAGCAGCCAGGTCTGCAATTCAGTGTTTGGATATAACAGGAGAGCTGTGTGACAAGCTTTCAGCCTGCCTCAAGCACCTACTCAAAAATTGGTGCCAGCTCTCCTACTATAATTTTAACACTTCAGTTGTCTTGCATGGTTTTGAAAAATTATGAGCAAAATTAGCAATACAGGCTTTACTAGATAATCTAGTACCTAGGTTCTTTCAGGGCTATGGTCATATTGTAATTTAATAGTACGTTGACAAAGTCCGAAGTTACAGTATTTTGTTTTAATAAGTCAATGTTTAAATCACCCGCAATGACAAAATGTCTATACGATTTTTTATTCAATAATTTTAATATGGTTTTTAGAATCGCAAAAACAGTATTCAAGTTTTCAGATTCTCTATGTATTATAAGTATGTATTTACAAAAAAAAAGTATATATGTATTAATATCCGTTATCTAGTCTAGTTTCAAAAACCATATACAAGAATTTTCACAACACTTTATACATAGCGACTTATAATGTTAGAACTCTTTCTACTTACTCACGTCTATTGGAACTAACAGAATCCTTAAGAAACATAAAGTACGATATTATCGGTCTCTCAGAAGTTAGAAAACACGGCAACAAAATAGAGGAACACGAGGAGTTCATTTTGTACTATATTGGCGAAACGCCAGGACTATACGGAGTGGGCTTTATTGTTAAAAAATACCTGAAAAATTACATAAAATGTTTCAACGGACTGTCGGAAAGAGTAGCGCTACTAAGATTACAAATCAACAGTTTAGACTTAAGCATCATTCAAGTATACGCCCCAACAGAAAACGCAAATGAAGAAGAACTAGAGCTTTTCTACAGTACTGTCGACAATGCCATAAAACTCTTTGAGATCGGTCTAAAAAGAACACAAGGACTAACAAGTAACACAAACACAGAGACAAAACAAATTATATCAACACGCACTAAAGCACTAATCAGCAGAAGACAAGAAATACATAAGACTAAACCGAAATCAAGGGCTATGAAAAATGAGCTAAAAGCTCTTTATAAACTCATAAGTAAACGAATCAACCACGACTATAAAGTACATCGCACACAAACGATCAAAAAACATCTTCAAGCCACAGGCAGCGCCAAAAGAGCATACAAAGAATTAAAAACACATAAATCATGGATTGAAGAGCTAAAAAACAGAACTAAAATTACACAAAATAGATCGGAAATACTCAAAATAGCAACAGATTTTTACAAAGACCTATACAGCCCGCCAAATCAGTCAAAATACGAGTTACCGAGTCATAACACTGAAAGAGCGACGATTACCTTTACTGAAGAGGAAGTAGACAAAGGAATTAAAACTCTGAAATCAGGCGAGAAGCTGAAGATAGAGAAAAGTGGTCATCTTTGGAGGAGGCCTTTACCCTCCGTTGAGAGGGGTTCTTGTACCCTTAACATACGTAATGTACCTAAAAGTAAAGCACGAAGTAATGAATGCATGTAAACTATTTCTGTATATATTTTTTTCTACTTTTGTACTGTAAACCTATATGTAACCTATATTTTGTAACAAGAAATAAACAGGCTTTTTATTTTATTTTATTTATTTATTTATCTAGTATCCATAACACAAGCATTGCTTAGCTTGGAACTAGAGGGCGCTGTGTGTATTGTGTCAAAGATATTATTATTATATACAGACAATCGCAATGTTACAAGCCATAAGTTCTATTGCGCAGCATTCAAAAACACCAAAAAAAGTAACTTTTCTTATTTAGAGCAGTTTCTGTACTGAATACTTGTTTTGATTAAATTACATACTCGTCTCTCGTCTCGGCATAACTAGATTATATTCATTGCCGGCTAAGATGAAGTGCTCTGTTATACAAATTACGTCAACATTAATTTTTCTGTCTTTGACTTCTTCCACACAGTCAGAGTCAGATTTATTTATATTTTATAAACCAACAATGTGTTGATTCAAAGTAGAAGTGCTATTGTGAACGCAAAAAATCCGATGCTTTTGTATGATTAATAGTGTCCGACCGAAGGTCTATTTTTGGCCGAAGCCGATTAATCGGCAATCTCCACAACCTACGGCCGAAGCCAAAGTCGAAGCCGAAGGTTTATAAAATATGTATTAGTAATTTAATAATTTTCTTCGATATTATCCACAGCTAAAGAAGAATATTGGTGTAAAGTGGCTAGAGGTATCCGGACTGAACTAAGTGCAGTCCGGTCCGTCAGTCACTCACTCTTTCGTAACAGACGAACTGTTACGAAAACTGTTGTTCGTCGGAAACGCAACAGTAACACTAACTGTGTTGCTGGTGTCCATGGGCGGCGTTGGTTGCTTACCATCAGGTGACACGCGTGCTCGTTTGCCCTCCTATCCCATAAAAAAAACATACACTTATATTTATTAACCACCAAGACTACCATCCCCCATGGCCAGAATCTCGTGAAAGCCGGCACCGGCACCTCGAGAGAGTTATGCGTTAGTTCGTCTGTTGGGCGACTGGCTCAAGAGGTGATACAGAAGGCGATGATCAGTAGAAAGTATTTTTTGATATTATAAATTATTGTTTTACTTTTACTATGTTCAATAATTACGATCACAAGTTGTATATTTTTTCGTTATGATAAATATCCATTGCTGTCCGCATTCAACGCTCGTATACAAAAACATTGCGCGTATAAATTATACGCGTAATGTACGTCGAATCGAACGAAATACACAATACACCTGCCAGTTGATCGCTGTGTCTGTTAATCGCTTTGATTGGTCTTCGAATGTTAGAGATGGGCACTCCATGTATCGTTGAGTCTTAGGACTTATCGATAAATTAATTCAATAATAATTCGAGTATCAGCTCATGTCTTGCTTTGTCCCTACTTTATTCTAACACCACAAATTTTAACAAAAGTGCTTCGTAATTACATTGGCAGCAGTTTATTTGACAGTATAAGTTTTCACCAATTTGACCAATCGCGGATGGAAAATCATCTCGTTCTTCTCAAACGGGCAGTAACCGAGGTATATGTCGACGTTCGGCTTCGTTATTTAACCAGGACTGTGAGGCCAACCCTTACAAAAAGGCAAATATTTAATAAATATGAGTTTCAAGGACAGTAAAACATTTATAATTAAATTTTATATACTGTTGCAAAAATATGTTTTAGGTATTAATATGTCGGATTAAAGTATTTAACATGTTTTACTTTCTATGATTATCGTTACACAAAATCAATAAAGTTGGTACAATATAAAAATAATAAAATTAACACACGTTGCCGATATTAACATCGATAATCTAATGAGTGTGTCTCCTAACTAGTCGCCCCGCTCACAATGAAAATGACGTCACGCTGTGGGCGTGGTTTTTCAAAAAAGTGACACGCTCGAAATGTATGGAAATATGACATCGCGGCCGTTCTATCTTGATCTATTTCTGTGCTTGTCGCTATGTTTAACCCAACCCTTCCCCCCTCCTCTTCCCATCCCAATTCCGACCCCTTCCATTTCCCATGGAAAGGGCCGGCAACGCAACTGTAACACTATATGTGTTCGGGTGTCCATATATATGTTATAAACCAAAAATATATATTTGGATAATACGATCCGTCACAGTAATCATTAAATCTAAAAAAATATTTCTAGATGGTTATGGATAGCCACTGATAGGTAATTAAACATAGCGACAAGCTTTTATTATCACATAAATTGTATATAATAAGGTTATAAGTTGATAGTTAAAATGTTTAAGGTGAAAATTATTTTATTCTTTTTAGAGCGTTTAAATAAAAGCTTCTTTAAAAAAGTTTTTTTCTTTAAATTATTATTCGATGTGCACACAAATGTAAATAACTGGCTTGATTTTTCATCTCCACTTTGACTTAAGATCTATTTTAAAAAAGCAAATGTGTCTTCAGTTAATATATTTCGATAAGTTCAGTTTACAAAAACATACCTAACAAGTAATAAGTATGAATAACTTACTAGGTACTTAATACACAACTGGCAGTCCACGATCAGGACCTATACCATACTTAACAATCAAATAAGAATATAAAATAATACTAGGTCAAAAGTATGGCATCTGATAATACTTAATAAGATATAAAACAATTTGCACACATTGCGAATTGGAACTCAAATTCAGAAATGATTTTTTCTGTTTAGTGTTTGTTTTTACTTATGATTGGGAGTTGGTAAGGCAAGAAAAGTTGAAAGAATGGAAAAAAAAAAGAAAAGAATTATAAGCAGAAGATGTAGTATAATAAAATAACGTCGAAGAAAACCGTGACTCCCTTGTCAACTGTCTGATTGAGGTAATAAAAAACGTAAGAAAGCGAGTGAAGATTGTAAGGGCTATATCTTACGAGCACTCGGTACCTACCCTAGTAAGGTAAAACTGTAGTATCAGTACCTTCAGACTTTAGGGTAATTATTTATGTGTGTATTAAACATATCTACATTTTTATTAAAATTATTTATTTTAATAATTTCGAAATGTTTTAACATGGGGTTTCTATTTTAAGGGTTCTGGTCCAAAATAAATGTTAGTAAAAATATTAATAAGTGTAAACAAAAGTTATTCTACTTTAATTGACAGTCAGATCGACTAAGACCAGCTCAGTGAATATTCTTAGTATAGACACAACAAATGTAAAAGTTATATTTAAACGAACGACGCTTTCGGTACAAATGTTTTATTTTTAATTTGGAAAATGGCGTAACAGCTGTGAATTAGGTCACGATGTTGGAATTGTAGTTACAGTTGCAATAATCTTTTCTATAGATTTCAAAAATATGTGTATAAATAATACAACACTCATCAATGTCTTAGACATCACAGGTTTTTTTATCAATCCATGTCAGTCATTTGTAAGATTTCAAATGTAACTATTAAATTGTTATTTTCCCAATACTGGTACTCCAGAAAATGGTATCATCAGGGCAACCATAGAAAGTATTCCTTGGATGGAGCAACTATTACATGTATAACTATCTATATAATCCCTAATTGATATTATAAAATTATATTTTAAAACTATATGTAACATTATTTCAGTACTATCCTAATTTGTTAGAAATTTGTTAACACAATTATAAAAATCTTATTGTATATATTAAGTTAAAAAAATACTTTGCCAAGTAAACAGAGTCCATGATAGTGACTCAGTAAAATATTTCTATGTAATAATTGTTAACAGTTAGTTCAGAATGGGGGTAGTTTGTTACTAAATAAGACATTTTAAGTAAATATCTTCACAATACCATACTTGATTACACTTACATTAGTTATTATATACATTTAAGCATCTATATTCCTAAATTTCATTTGTAATTCAAAACGTCTGTTCGTTCTCACTCCTCTAATAACTGTCCTGTTCTCTTTTCTTGTCAAATTTCTCTTCTCCACAAAACTCTTCTCTCTCATGACGGCTTGTTTCGCCTCCTCCCTTCTCATTGCAATTGGTCTCTCCTTCTTAGTCAATGTGGCACCTTTTAATGATGGCAACGGTTTTATTGGTACTCTATTGGGTTTCTCATCTAACTTGTCTGTCTTGGGTGGTACACTGAACGGATTAAAGTCCAGATTCATTTTGAAGCCAAACCTGGTATAACCAGGTTTTAGTGACTCTGTAGTGGGCAGTTTTGTTGGTGTGTCTGTTTTATCTTTAAGTTTGGTTGGCTCTTTGCTGATTGATTTTTGGGTTTCCAGATCATCTGAAAATATGAACATAATCATATTATACTATGCATTTACGTATTAAGCATTTATGACATTCCAACAGTTACCTGGAGGACTTTGTACTCATAGCTTTGAGACTTTTCTGTAATGTGTTTTATATGAAATTTTATGTTATTTTTTATGTTATAGCAGACGTGTCATCTGATGGCAAGCAACTAACGCCGCCCATGGACACCTGAGCACATAGTGTTACAATTGCGTTGCCGGCCCTTACAATGGGATATGGATGGGGTCGGATGGGAAGAGGAGGAGAAAAGGGGTTAGGGCTCCGGATACCTCTCTCACCGAGCGGAACGCGGCAAGAGTCGATATTCTGAGAGGTTGTGGTATTTCACCGGTCGAGCCGACCGATTCATGCAGCAAGCTGCGTGGCTCTACCACTGCTCGCTCTATAGGTTCTACCGCTGCTCGTTTATGGTATAAATAAAGAGTTATCCATCTATCTATAATATGATTAGCCAGAGACACTCAATGAGACTTTTGTCTTCCTGTACCTGCCCTCTACCCTGTATCTTCCAAATGCAATGCTGGTGGGCGAGGAGGAGTGGAGGGTTGTGGTCTCCTTCCGCGAAGCAGTAATGCCCCAGAAGGAGGTCGCCTAGCGGGATCGGAAGAGAGGGGTTAACCGTATCCTGGACCACCCCAACGCCGGAGGAAAGCCGCCGCGGGGTTTTAGTGGGTAACCCTAGGATCGGATTGCAGTTTACTGTTTTGGGAGTCCCACACTACCCCCCTGCCGTCCCCAGGCGGGGTGTGTGCATAAAGCATTTCCTAGCGTTAAAAAACAGGTCATTCGCGATAATGATCTTTACTAAAAAATGTTTCGCAAGGTCGCAGACGACAGTTATTGTAGAGAGGAGAGAAATTTTGATGTATAGAAGTGAAGTAGACTTACTTTTAGGGCTGATCCTTTCCAGCATGTCCTTGGCGCCAGATGGAGTAAGCATCTGTCGAGCTCTAATAGCCTTCCGTTCTTTATAGTCTGACAACGATTCCATCTTATCGAATTCCTTTTGATGCAGGGCAGCAAAATTGGGCAAGCGAGACCTGCTCGACACCGGTGGCTTAGATTTAGATGGTGTTGTTGGTTTTTTGGGCGTTGTATTCATTAGTTTACCTGGAGATGAGTAGATTGATGAAATATTTTTTTTGCAGTTTGTCTGTGCATTTAACTATTAATTTTGTAAATACAAAACTGAAACTATTATTAGCATTTTTTTTCTCTGATATTTTTCTTTGAAAATAGAAAATAAGACAAGGTGCATGAATAATGGGTTTGGCTCAATCAACACTAACCATTGGCACTAACAGTCCGGGACCTGGACTTAGAGAGGCGCTCCACACTTTGCTGCTGGTCGGGAGCGCGCCGCGACCGCTTGGCGAGAGAGCCTTCGGTCTCGCTGTGTGTATATGAACGCTTGCGCGGCGGATGAGACACTGAAAATTAAAAATTAATTAGCGTCCCACTGAAGGTTCAATTCCGGCCGAAGCCGAAGCCGTTTAATTGGAATTCACCAAAATCTTAGAGCGAAGAGGTATGAGATATGTACATATCTCTAAAGGCCTAGGTTTAAGATTTTTAAGGCCTTTAGGCTACCCTTAAAGGCCTTAAAAATCTTAAACCTACGCTTCGCTCCTACGAGCGGGGGGGCCTGGCTTCAGAACCCACTCTCACCGAGCAAAACGCGCCAATTTACGTCGATATTCTGAGAGGCCGTGGTATTTCTCCGATTCGGCCGGCCGGGATTTAGCAACATATATATCTCAAACTTGTTTTGTTCACTAACTGCGATGCGAACGTGCGTGCGGCGCTGCACTGCTCTACGCACTCTCAGTCCCACTCTAGCAGCAGTGTGCAATAAATTTTAAATTTCGACTACATACAAAGCTTTGGCTTCAGCTAATTTTGGCCGAAGTCGAAGGATTTGGCCGAAGTTGCTTTAGTTAGGCACTAAAATTAATGGACCTCATGGGTATTAATAAAAATTTAAAAATATCAATATTCTTACCGTTCTCATCAAAAACAAAACTCTTGTTTGAACCCTTCAGGTTAGATTTGATAATTTTTGGTTTCTCCTGTATGCCTGTACTCGGATTGTCAACTGGACTGCAGAACATCACCCTAGTTAATCTAGGCGCCGTTTCTAATGACTTCTCTTTCTCAATAGACCATGTCACATTCATTCTAGATTCCTTCTGGGAACTTTTCTTGACATGGAATGGGGTATAACCGGCTTTCGGGATTTCATCCATATCATACTTCTTGGGAGTCTGGAGAGAAACTTCTGGTACCTCTTTTGTGAAAGTTCCTTCACGTTTCAGAGGAGTTTCGGGTTTTAGAATAATCTCTTTATTGTCCTCTACAGAGTTGGTTTCATCCATACTGCTTTCTATAAAAACAGGAGTGGTATTCTCTATATTTTCCTCAGACTCATCACTAGTTATGCTAATTCTAGGTATATCTTGGACGCTGTTGTCTGAACTAATAAGAGAAGATTTTGAACTGCTTTCAATGTCTCTGTCAAAAGTGGTGTTGAGTTTCTGTTCTGAAAGTACAGGAAGTTTTAAACTAATATCTTTTGTTGCTGATTTATTTTGAGATGGTTTATCAAATGTTGTATCAAGTTTTATAGACGCAGAGTTATTGATGCTTGTCTTTCTATTATGTGAATTTTGTTTGGTAGCGGAACTTGATAAAATATTTTCTTTCACATAAGCATTCTCATTAGTTTTTTTTATACTTGGGATGGTAGAATCATTATTATCAAAGGTGGCGTCATTTATACTCGATTTTCTAGTCTTGGTGCCGCTTTTAAATGCATCAAAAGATGTGGAAACCTTACTAGTATCAATTGATATTTCATCATTGGAAAACATATTAATTTTAGATTTACTTTTTTTTTCTTTTGCGTTAGGTGTAGTAATACATTCACTTTTGTCAAATGTTGCATTTAAATTTTGTTTCTCAAAGGTGATGTCATTGATGTTTGATTTTCTGTTAATTGTCCGTTTCCTGGTAGCATTGGATATGTCTAAATCATCATTATCGCTTTTAGTATTAGATTTTCTGCTTTTTAGGGGTTCATTATGTACAATTGAACTTTTTGAATCAAAACAGTCATCTTTTTCATATGTAGTGTTAATAGCTTGTTTAGGTTTTAAATTATCATATTGGTCTGATTGTCTATTTTCAATCAAGTTTGATGTTCCAACACATGAATTTTTTTTTAAATTCTTACTAGTCCTGGATATGAAAGGGCTTATATCACACTGTTTTTCGTCATCATCTTTATTTGCTTTTTGTTTTATTAAGCTTCTAACCGATCCAGTGGAAATATCGGAATCTAATGTTTCCGAAGTACTTTTATTAATAGGAGAAATACACTTCTTTTCTTTTTGTTCATCTACACCAAATATATGAATAACATTATTGTCAATCTTAAATGAAGAATTTTGTAAATTAGATTGCCTTTTTCTATGGTTGTTAGAGAAACTTGAATTCAGATTAGCAACTTCTGTATGATTTATATTATCAGAGCTATTGGTAGCTGCAAGATGTTTTTGAATTTTTCTGTTCATGCCATTGTGTTCTTCAAAACTGTCACGTTTTGAACTTGACTGTCTATTTCGTACATAATTATTTGGAGAATGTAAAAAGTTTCTGTCCACATCTTCTAGAGCCTTAATGTGTACATTTTCAAGAGATGCATTATGATTTAATAAATTATAATTATCAGCTGATTTTGGCTTTTGTTTCTTTTTCTTGCTATTAGTACCTTTCTTTTTCTTTTTCTTTAATTGCTTGCATTTGTTAGCAGAATTTAAATCATTTTCTGTGTCTTTATGCCCATAATTAACACAATTTTCCTCTTCACTGTTAATATGCTTAACTATTTCATTATTTATCTCTTTAGTTATTTCATTACGAATACTGGATTTTTTCCTTTTCAACTTTCTTAGTGGTTCTGTAATAACTTGAGGTTTTTGTTCTATATTGTTATCCATTTCTATGTTTATGCTATTTTGAATAGCATTAGTATGTGACCCTTTAGTATTATTAGAAACATCTGAAACAATCCAATTAGATCCAGTAGATTTCTTCTTATCCACTTTAGCTACAGAATCCAAAAGATTTTTCTTACTCTTTCTTGTTCTAAGATCTCTACTGCATGACATGTTGATGTTGGTATTATTCTCTATCTCTTTTCCTGTTGGAGTAATTATCATGTCAAGCGTACTATCTGAAGTATTCAATCTCTTCTTATTAGGATCTTTGTAGGCTGTGAATATTAGAGTTATTTAAATTAATTTGATATTAAACAATAATATGTTTCGAGCACCCCACTTCTGAATCAAGAAGTTGTGGATTTGAATCCTGGCTCACACCAATGACTTATCGAAATTCTTTACGGAAGTTATGTGTGATAAAATAAGGATGACTGATAACTTTGTGCCCGGTATATGACAATACGTTCGCCACCTATTCTATTTGGGGCATAAACATAACAACGAGTCGAGGATTAACAGCCTACAGGATTAACCTTACCTACAGTTACTTGTTATAATTATATTTTTTTATTCAACAAACAAAATGACATAATAGTATATACTTGAAATATTCGCGAACATTAACTTAACTGTTTAAACACAAAACCACCAAAAGCAAGCAGTTAGTTACTGTAAACAACAACATTACAATAACTAGCACAACTTTTGACTAAAAAACTTTACTAGAACTTCAAGTATTAAGGATTTTCAGCATCAGGTCGTTTCATTGTAGGATTAACAACGAAGAGCATTCAGATAGTAAAAAATCTTTTTCAGTACTTTTCTACTCAGATTTTCACTACAGTTCAAGAAACAAAATACAAATTAGCATGATGTGATATTGTTTCATTCTTAGTTTAATTAAGCCTTCATATAGAGTTACAAACTTTTACGTCCAAATTTGTTGCATTATAAAGGTAACACAAAACACCGAATTAATTCATTATTAGTAAAAATAACTAAGAATCACTTACTTTTTCCGGATCGAGTCGACATGTTATGAAAAAAAATACCTACAGGAATACAAACTTTGACATAAATTAATTGATTTATATAAACCGCACTTTTCCGTTTATAAATCCCGTTCATTTCGAAATTTAAAATTTGACACTTGACAGTAGTTTTTTCATGTTATTTTTTTAAATTTGATAAACACTCGATTTGAATATGTGCCACCAGATACTTTCACTGAACTTGTTAATTTCTGCCATGAAGCCATAGGATTTACCTATAGCTTCACAATTCCTGACTTACCGTAATTAAAAAACACTTGTTCTCTTTCATTCAAGTGAATTTCGGTGGCCTAATGATTGTTTTTTCAATTATTAATTCATTTTTCTGGCAGCAACTCAATCAGTTCAGCTGACGGTTAGGAGTAGAGTCAGAAGTCTATATTAGTGATGGAACGAATATTCGCAAGTCTTTGGGTCTTCGCATTCGGAAGAAATATTGCAAATGTTTGGCAAATGTTTTTAATAAAAAAAATAAAGAAATTATATATAGCAAGATGATACAAAAAATGAGCTTTATATTTCGTTTAATATTTTATCTTCCTAGATTAGTATAAAAAGTATTATATTATGGATCAGCCATTAGTTCTATGAAAAACTGCATGTCAAGTAACTTGCGGGGTAGACAGAGAGAACAGAGCGCCATATGGGACCATTCATACAAGGCTCACTCTTTTCTTTGAGTTTCATAATTCTTGTCATATACGGCCGTCGACCTACAAGGCTCCTGACATCACCCTCCTCCAGGACTCGTTCTATTTGTATGTCGTGGCGATCTGCGTATCCTACATTCATCCGATTTTGCATTGTATCATCTGCTGGGTCAATCTGGCATTATCCTTTCGTTCTATATTTCCGAATCATCGGAGTATGCCCGGAGTGTGCCAGTGTAGCCTTAATAACGTTACAATAACAAGATTTGATTATTAAGACTAATCAAAATTCAAAATGTCTTGAGTTGAGTCCTCAATTGTAATTATCAGAGTTACCTAACAGTGAGAAGTCTTTTTTTTATGGAATAGAAGGGCAAACGAGCAGACGTGTCACCTGATGGTAAGCAACCAACGCCGCCCATGGACACCAGCACCACATATAGTGTTACTGTTGCGTTGCCGACCTTTAAGGGATAGGGGATAGGAAAGGATGGGGAAGGGGTGGGCCACCGGGTACCTCTCTCACCGAACGAAACGCGGCATGCGCCACTTTACGTCGGTCTTCTGAGAGGTCGTGGTATTTCACCGGTCGAGCCGGCCCATTCATGCAGTGAACTGCTTGGCTCTACCACTGTTCAAAATTTATTTCTATAATATTTTATCTATATTTGTTCTCTCATATTTATTTCTTAGATTTTCGCGAATCACAATAATAACATTGAAACAACTTTTTATGGATAACTAGCGGACCCGGTGAACTTTGTTCCGCATCAAAATTAGTAACTACTGTCCCGCTATGTTAATACTGCAAAATCTTCGAAAATATTCGTTTAAATTGCATGCTGTAAAGGCCAGGATCATCTATATTACATGCACAATATATTTAGGACTATATATTAAGACTTAATTGGATGAAAATTAATGCTTTAATGTTTAAAATTACTACTTCGTAAATAAGTTATTATTTCTCGTAAAAAGTAAAAAAATAAAAGTGGTCATTGTGGGTTATCCCTAATAGATAGACATATGCCCTCGCGGACTTTTTTGTAAACCTTTTGAATGTGTTTAATAATGTAGAACATTGTTTTGATCTATCACTTAGGGTTCAGCCAGCGTTTGCAATTAACGTGCTAAATCTCGGAAATTATCATTTTTTCTTTAAACATCATATATGAATTATAGATCAAAACCACCCCGTTGACACCTTCTAACTATTAAAAAAACCGCATCAAAATCCGTTGCATACTTTAAAAGATATACGCATATAAGGGGACAGACAGCGGAAAGTGACTTTGTTTTATACTATGTAATGATACCGCGTTTATTTAGAACTTATTTGTATAAAAAATTTGTTCATTACTCGTGAAAATGATCTCTGTAAAGAGTTCGAAACGTGGGGAAATGAATAGAAAACAAGTTCTAAATAACAAAACATAACTTCACGCCTTTTGTTACCCGAAGGTGTAGGCAGCGGCTGTTAAGTCTCGTCTCGCCGTTATGTTTATGTCCCAAATGGAATAGGTGGCGAACCTATTGCCATACCGGGCACAAAGTTTTCAATCATCGTTCTAAATAAACGCGATATAATTCATAAAAAGTTGTTTCAATGCTATGTAAGTCATTCAATTTAACACATAGACTCATTACATTTACCAACCTAGGTAAATATAGGTATCTACTCTCTACTACTAGTCCTAGTTTTCTAATTACAGCATTATAGCGCATTAAGCGGCATAATGCTAAACGTTGATGTTCCAACTACAGCATCGTTACGCACAATCGGGCACTCTGAAAAGTAGTGCTTTCGCATGATGCGTGCCATGGATACCAACACATTGACAGAAAATTATTATGTGGTTTTTCTATGAAGGCATTGGTCACAATATTTTAAATAAATTTTTAAATATTTGTTAAAAAAAATATACTTTTCGTTTCGTTGTAGTTTTTTGAAATAATCAAAGTTAATTCAACCTGTGTTTAAAGAAAGTATTTTAAGCACAATTCGGCATTGCGGCACTGAGTCGCACAATGCTCTGTAATTGTAAAACTTATCAACTACGTTTTCGGTACTACTCTTTGCATGACCAACTACAAAAAAAACATTGCATCCCTGGTCATAAAAATCATGAAATAAAAAACTAAAATTCTTTACAATTTACATGCACCAACCATTCCAACCAATGCACTGTTTTTTGTTGTTGACAGTTGTTGATTGGTTGTTGCTTTATCTAACGATTACTAACGTTTTTAGATTCATATTTTTTGGGGAAATAAGACTCTTGACGTCTTATTTACTATATAAATAGTAATGTTTCTCAATGCAGCCTTCATATAGAAGTTACTTGTTTACTTTAAAAATAAAGATATAGCAATAGTTTGTATTACTCTTGTAAAACTTCAATTTAACAATGGAAACACATTATTATTTGTTTGTTTTCTTGATGTTGTCTCTAAATGAGTGCAAATGCGACCGCGGTGATTACATCGGTTGTTACAAATCAATGCTCGAAAACTTGATGAACACCCATACCGGCCAGTCCGTTGATGTATGTTTGTCGGCATGTGAGGAGGTTTACTACAAATATGCTTTAATAGGTAATGAGTCATTTTGTTTTTGTGGTAATACGCCTGGACAATTCCAATTGCCTTTAAGTGTTTGTTCTACTCCGTGTCCTAAGAATGACACCCAGATGTGTGGTGGAGAGGGAGTATTTAGTGTTTACGACACTCACGTAATAGCTCCTGGACCTCCATCATCAATAAGTATTAATAATATCACAGAAACAAGCATGAAGGTTCTTTGGACACCGCCAGAGGCCTATTCGTTTATAACTAGCTATATGGTAAGAGCTCAAATTGTTCATACATACTCCACTGTAAAAGTTGGGGAACTTGCTTGGAGTGTGTCAAATCAATCATTTTTTCATCATTTAACAAACCTAATACCAGGTACTACTTATGAGATTATATTGACAGCAGTGAATGATGGATTTGAAAGTCCAAATAAAAGTATTACAGCAGAAACTCGAATCGCCATACCAGAACCGACCCCGCCAGACATACAGATCAGGGAAAGGAGGGGAGACAGAATGCTTGTTTATATTCCAGAGGCTACAAATTATAACGGACCTGTATCTATGTATAGGATTGTAGTTTCCATTGAAGTTCACCAACAAGGATTTATGGAAACTAACCTTAGCAACTACACATATGCCAAGGAGCATGAAATCCCTTATTATGTCACAGCTGAATTAGATCCAGATGACATCAAGTCTGAATTTATAATTGGCGATCGGAGTACCTACAATGGTTTCTATAATGCTCCACTGCCACTAACAAATGATATAGAAGTGTCATTAGGTGTGGTAAGTGAAAAAAATCATGTGAAGAGAATAAGATATGCTGAGGCTACTAAGAAGATAATATTCAATATTAATGAACCTGAAGAAACATCACCAATGGTGGTAGCACTAGGTGCAGGAATAGCTATTTGTGTAGTTCTATTACTAATCGGTGTCGGTCTACTCATTATACTTAGGAAAAGAATACAACTGGCTAGAGTTCACAGAGAATCTCAGTCTGTTCCCCTCAAATTAAGTGAGCCCTGTATGGAAATAGAAAACTCAGGTTTTATTCAGGAAAATAACGAAAGTGTTGATTACTATAGTAATTTAAAAAGAAAGCTGTGGAATATACCAAGAAACTTGTTAGATGTGGACATATCTTGTGTTATAGGCCTTGGTAGTTATGGAAAATTCACTAAAGGGAAGATACAACAGCACGGAGCACAGACTCCTGGACAGATCCAGATTGTAGCTGATAGAGACCTTGAAAAGTCAGAGAAAAAGTTAATGCTGCAAGAATTAGACCTTCTCATCAAAGCAAGTGAACATGAAAATGTAATATCATTAATAGGCTTTTGTGAAACCAACACCACTCTGTTTGTTGTCTTAGAAGACTCTAAACAACCCTTGAAAGAGTTGCTATTGCAGAGTAGGCATAGGGATTTACAAAATAATAAATTCTGTCTGCTGCCAGAAAACAGAATACTGCAATATATTGTTGACATAGCAAGAGGTATGGACTATTTGCATAACAAAAAAATATTACACAAGCGTCTCAGTTGTAGGAACATTGCAATAAGCGATAACGGCATTGCTAAAGTGTCAGGATTTGGTCTTTCACACATGAGACCTTTGCATGAGACTCCTGATTACACACGGTGGACCTCCCATGAGATGTTACGACATACAAGATTTAATCCTAAAGCTGATGTATGGTCATTTGGAATATTGATGTGGGAGACTTTAACAATAGGTGCCACTCCATATTTCCACAGTTCTAATAAAGATGTTGTAACTCGTATATTGAGGGGCATGAGGCCCTCACAACCGTCCTATGTTGGTGACGAACTGTTCCAAATCTGCCTACAGTGCTGGCAGGTTGATCCTGATGAAAGGCCTGCATTCTCTGCTCTAATTTCAGAGCTAACTCCATTTGCTGAAGAATCTAACAGCAGAAGTCTTAGCTTCACACACTATAATGGTTTTGACTATGAGCCTTATGTACCACAGTATGAAATATTATCATAGATTTAAGTAACTAACCAAAATACTTTTAAAATTTAAATTACCATACATTACTTTCTCTTTTATATTCAAAGAGCTTTATTTAGATAAATTCTTATAAGTTGACTGATGTGTAATTTAGCTAAACATATAACAATTTATAGATATTTTAATTTTTTTTTGATATGTTTGAGATCTGCAATTAGCTTAGGTATACTTTAAATTTCACTCACTGTAAAAGATTCATACAAAAGTATTGTAAATTGAATATTCATTTAAGTGATGATATTTGACTGAATCTGATAAATCTATTCCACTATTGTGAAATGTATTTAGCTTTGTATATCCACTGATTTAGTATTAATACATATCTATTGTCCACATCTCAATTAGTAATTAAGTACTTATTATTGATAACACTTTTATTAATATTTTTTGATGTACCTAATTGACCCCTTTTCAGCTAGCGAATTTAAAAATTTAACTAAATAACTTTAATTTTGTCAAAAGAAAATTTTATGCTTTGCGTACCTACATACATAACTTCACGCCAAATCCCTTGCGGGGTAGGTATGCTTTGTGTGCGTCCTGAAATATATCTAATAATAAATCTAGTTCTGCCTTGTAAGAAATTTTAGCAGCTAGTTTGAAACAATAAAGAATTAGATTTTATTAGGTACTAAGATTTGTAAGTACTTTAAAAGACTTAAATGTTCTTGTGTTGTAATATTATTTAAGACTTAAAACAACTACTTTATGTAATTGCTGCAGGTGATTTTTACATGGTATTTATATATATTTTTATTGTCAACTCTTTAATGAAAAGCAGTAGCATTATTTAGTAGTAGTAGTGTTTATGTAGTAGAATTTCTTTGCACTGTTCTACAGCTTAAATGGCTTGATGAGTTTTAGCTTTGTACGCGATGATATTTTCTGATTGATGTATTAAAAATATTGACTGTGGCAATATTTTTCGAAGTGTTTTTTAATTTCCGAAATGAATCTGCAGCTTATAAACGCACTGTAAGTCCGAAGATATCGGTCTTTATTTAGTTATTTTATTAACGACCTAATTCCGTCCGTTATTAGTACATAATTTGTAACGTTTTATTTTATTTATTAACCAGCATTTTTACTTAACACAATGCATTGATTGATCAATTAATAAATGATTGCAAAAAGTTTTGATCTATCTGTTTTATTTCATCCAAGTCTTACTTCCACAGTAATATCTACTAAATTTATTTACTCCACGCTTTATCAAGTTATTATAGCATAACATTTTCACAGCAGTAGATCCTATATCATTTTAATACTAGTAGAGCCACACAGTTCGCTGAACGAATGGGGCGACTCAACTGGTAAAATACTACAGCCTCTCAGAAAATCGGCGTAAGGTGGCTCATGCTGCGTTTCGTTACGTAAAAGATGGAATCCTATATTTAAAGTCCCCCGGAAATATATCAGTTCATATATTACATATATCAATTACAAAAGTAATCTCACCAGTATAAACAGTCCTAAAAACTTCTGAGACTCTTTGTATTACTTTTTGTTATTATAATCCCAAATCATATTCTGAGGTCATAGTATAACATGTCCACTACACTTTTTTATAAAATAAGGGTTTGTCGAGCGCCATCTATAGGCGAATAATTGATAAATTAAAACACCGTGCACATACTTTTTTCGCATTTATTTAATTATTAATATAATATAGACAATGTTCAAGGTACCTTTTCAATTGGTTTCGAGCTTTTTAAACACTAACGACATTGTAACCATCCGTTTTAACCGTTAAAATCATTTACAACATTGCAAATTAACACTTCATTAGAAAATCAATCTGACAAGTACAACTAACTAAACAATAATAAAACATTGACTAAAATAATATAATGAATTTATAATTCAAAACATATTTTATTTATTTATTATAATTCAACATTGTATCATCATAATTCAAACTTAATTAAAAATTATATATATTTCTCTTTACACATTTAAACATTGCAGACCCGTTTATCGTAAACCAAGTTAACAAAAAATAATAATAATATATTTAATAATAATAAAAAATAAAAATTCCATGACTCAACTGTACAGCAACGAATGTTCATATCAACATATATGTATATGATATTTATACAATGACATACAAGTGAGACGGCGTGGAGCCGCTCGCTCTCTGTATAGAACGTTCTCAGACCGGTCGCACATGATAAAAACCTCAACTACGTAAAACAGTTTTAATTATAGAAACCTTTCTGCAGTCTGACCAGATGGAGAATGAGTAGACCGATAGAACAATATTTTTCTGTTAACTCGAAACTTTAACTGTAGTATGTGTTCTCATTATATTCTGACAATTCCAACAAAATACTTTACTATATGTACTGACCCTGGTCTATTCCTGATTCTGGTTAGGTTGTTGAGGCATCTTTGATATGGTATGCATGCAGTATCTACATCCGTGATGGGTGCAAAGTAAACTTGTGCTGCCGGTCTGCGAGCCCGCTATACACACTTATAATACGCAACAAGTTATAATTCAATAGAATTAGTATAACATATCAATCTCAACATGTGTAAAGGTTGATGAGACGACGACCGGCCGCGCCCGAGGACTGCGCACGCGCCGCCCAGCTAGTATGTGTGTGTATGTGCCATACGGACGTAGGTGTGCGCGGGGCAAGAGGGGCGAGGCAGGGACGGCGCGCATCACACCGTCCGAGCGTCGGCCACGAATCGTCATGAAAATACCGACACTGATCCCGTTTACTGGACTGGCTGACGTGCAAAAATATACAACGAAAATACGACTGCAAATACGTATCAAACTAATGTATGTAACAATTATATGTAATTCCACTCAATGTAAAAAACGGTCTGTTATTGAAATCAACACCTAAACACTCGTATTCGGTCACATACAGTGACTGCCAAAAGATTAGGCGGCAGTAGAAAAATAAGTGTAAATCACGCTTGCATTGGCCAGTCCAGTCGGTAAATAACAGAGGCCAGTGACTACTTGCGTCAACAATAGAACCGAAATATGCGCAACAATCAGACCGCGAGTGAACCGGGGAGGATCGCACACGACACAGGACGGGCCCGCGTGAAACATAACCGATGGATTTTTAATAATTAATATTAATTTTAATGATCAATAAAAACAATATATTACAATTGATCCCGAAACGTGTTCGGGACGCGTTTTCGTGACGATGTCAATATGCGCGAGTTGATTACTCAGTCTTTAATAAATTGATGACAATGAGCAAGGAGTTTTATATATAAAGTAAATGAAATAATGTTATGCAATTATATACAGATAGTGAGTGCGGGCGCGTGTTCGTCCTGCGTCAACGGCATAGTCTCGGTAGTCGACATAGTCACAGTCAGTCAAGTGGTTAGTCGTTCCGCTTGTTCAATAGTAAAGTATGGTCACGTGACACGGTGACGTCAGTGGAGCTCGCTGTCGAGTGTCGCGTGTCACGTGTCGAGTGTCGAGTGTCGAGCCGGACACGCGCCGCCGTGTGCGATCCGCGCCCCCAAACATTCCAAACGAAGCGTTGTAAGTGATGTGTTAATGTTGAGTTCGACTTGAACGCACAGCCATTTTCCTAAACACAGTATCGAACCTTAGCCTAGCCTAGCGCACCCGACGGCTGCCACCTTTGCTTTGTGTATACCCACTAACACTACCTATAGTAATTACAATAAACCACTCTATCAACAAATTCAACAACATTTAGCTATTAAAATTAAAATGGGGGGTGGTGATAGAGCACGGCCCGCGGGCCGGCTCGCGTGCCGACTTCTGCCTACCTCCTCTCACCTTGCGATCCGTACGATGAAGAATGACATCTAGCTACCTTAACACTACAACATTGAAATACCTTAACCGTAATAAGATTAATAATGATCGTTAAAGTGCTCTCGGTGTGGTGCGAGTGACGCCGCGCTCAATAACTAGTTCAACAACGGCCCACTACCTACGTATCCTCTAATGAGACGAATTCTAAATAATTTGACACAACCTGTTACAGACACCGGGGTCTCCGTCACGGTTGCCAACTACGCGGTAACAGCAACACTACTTCGATATAGACACGCAAAACGCCAGAGATAATTTGAAGGTCACATGGATCGTAACGATACCATCTTGATAGACGGCTGGGAAATTAAAGTAATTTAATATCCGGGAGATGTGATGTAGAGTTGGCAACCTAGTATCCGTGCGTGCGCGTGTGCGTGCGTGCGTGTCGGGGTGGGGCGAGGTGTGTCGGGGTGGGGCTCCACTACGAGCGTGCAGTGCACAGTATCACAGACTCAGTAAGTCGTCCCCGCTCTACGGTCGCGTACAACGCTGCACTATTACATAAACATTCGGGACGATTGCACTATTTATTATCATTCCACGCGAGCGATAAACTATTACACTCAGATACAGAATACCGCACTAAAATTATTATTTTGTATTCAAGTTAATCAATATACTCTCAAATATTATCAACAACTTCAGTATAACAACATTAACATTTTTTTTTTTTGCAGTAATTTTAATTTAAAAATTATCTATACATCATACCCATCAAATATTGTGTATTACCTTTAATAAGACGAATATAACTAACTAGAATTTAATTTCAACTATTACAATTATCGGAGCGGTGCCCGTCGGCGTGTCACAAATATACGCATTTTTGTACAGCCAGGAGAATTTACAACAGACATCAGATACATAAAGGACAGTCAACTCGAAAGTTAAGAGTTATTTTTTAAAACAAGTATAGAATAATTGAAACCTTATTTTTAGTCCGCCCCCCAAAGAAACAAAAAAAAAACACTTAACTCTAGCTGGAATGTCGACAATCAACACTGGACGGGCACCGTTCCAAACAACAATAGGAGGCAAGTGACATTACAAGACAGAAAGAGAGGGAGACATGTGAGAAACGAGAGGGAAACAATGCAACACCCCCAGAGCTCGCCCGAACTGAACAATATCGCGCAGTTGATACGTACGAGTACACCGCCGTCCGGCCATTTTATATTTCAGTAATTAATTGACGCTTTCCACTTACAACGTACCGACTAAACGAGATTTAGTTCCGATAAAATTGAGCTTGTTACTTAAGACGTGACGGGCGATACGACCTCCAGAGTGTACGACCACGGCAGTTACAACAACGCAACACAACACCCTGCCTAACCCCCCATCGCATTGTTATCGCCGTGATCATGCAGACAGATACATATACATGTAAATATATATTAATTGACGCAACACGATATCTGTATCCACGTACACAAATATACAAAGATGAGAGAATTTCGAAAAAACACCGGAAACATTATTCAACAGCGTTACCCTTACTGTATGTATATTTATTTATTTAAAGATTGTTTGAATATAATATATATTAACTAGCTACTGTAATAATGCCACACTACGCTGCAAATGTTAACTACATAACACACGTATAATATATGTAATAGATCAGTTAACAACTCACACCCGCAGGCTGTCGGCCAGAGGGCGCTAGCGGCCCCCGCGCGCACACTAGCGACGCGCCGCGGCCGCGCCCGCCCCGCCGGCGAGAAACTTACAACAACATTATATAACCACTATTATTTTTATTTCAACTCTCTCACGGAAGTACGAGTTATTCATTATGGCGTCGATCGAGTGTTATATACAATAAGTAACCTAACAATTAATTAGTTTCAATTATTCTAAATAATTATTTTTTATCAATTAATTAATAAATACCTAGTCGCGGAGCTGTGAATGAAAGATTAATGAGAAAAATTGTCTCAATTCCGTTACCTTACCAACTATAGTCGTGAAACGTCTTCATCATCATCATTTTAAGCCGATTTAGAATTACATATATGTACTATATTTTTTATGCATTCGTATATAGGTATGTTATTTTATTATGATTAAGTTACGCTTTTGTACTTCATACCGTCATTAACGTGTCACCATCTGAGGAAGTCACCTTTCAGCGAATCTTTGGCGCGCAACGAGGTACCAAAAGTGTACAACGAAAATACTTGACAACAGAAAACTTGTACGATGCCGTGCTCACATTTGAAAGGCATTAGATTCAATATTTGATTTGATAATGATCAAATCTATCTAATCCTGTAAAGAGGAATGATGGCACTTCTGAGGTAACCAAGGTCTTACTATGTCATCAACATATATTAAAACTAACCTCGACTGTCCCGTGGCGCTACAGCGTAGACGTTACCTTGATAGTGTCGACAAAAATAATATAATATAATCACAGTTATAACAATATAGTAACAGCAGAGATGTCAGTTTCAAATAGAAGAAGACTTATCCATAATATTCCATTGTTCTACCACCATACCAACTGTAAAGTACTAATATGCTATCATTCCTTCTCTAACGTTTAGGTGGACTTTTCCATTCGACCGAAAAAAACATACAATTTATTATTTATTATGAATATAACAGGTAAATAAAACTATCACCAGAGCGGTAAAATGGCGACGAGTAAAATAACAAAATATTTCAGTAACTACAATTATTGTAAATAATATTATATAATTATATTTTCTCTATATTGTCATCTTTAATATATAGATATAATAATAATATGGATATATATATTTCGTCATATATTTATTAATTAAATCTGCACTTTAAAAACTTTAAAATATCTAAATTTTAATGTCATCTACGAATCTGGACAAGCATTTAATTATTAATATTTATTTAAATTGTACTTATACATCGTAAGTGAAGTTTAGACCGAGAACAAAACAATTACGAAACACGCTTAATAAATAACGAAAAAAATTAAATAAAAAAACATCTATAAACAATAATTATTTTGTTGTATAAATGTATAAAAAAATAAAGATCTTTTTTGTTTACCGACAGAAAACAGGAATGAAGTAGGCTAGCAAGACAGACAGAGTAAGGAGAAGTTATAGAATTGATAGTGTGATATATAAATTTAATAGCGCGTGCAAAGAAAAACGAAAAATTATATTACGACAATCGATATTAATAATAAATTAATTCATCATCTTCGCTTCGTATTCGATGAATAAGATTTATCATTCAATCAAGACTACCCCCAGCCGAGTCAAACATTGAAATGAATATTATTTCTCAAAACAGAAGAGAAAGAGAAAAAAAAGTGTGTAGGGTTGCCACACAGACAACACGCACCTACCAAAGATATCGATTAATCACATCCCTAATCTTAAAACCAAAATACTTAAACAGAAATAACTTATCAATGGTAACATTTACAATGAAATCAACTTTATAAATAAAACATATATATGTATATATAATGTATGCCGCGGATGAACAATATACAAAAATAAAATGTGCATGGAATAGGATTTCCTGTGATAGGAGATATCACAATATTATTATTATTTATTATATCTTAAACAACATTTAAACATCTGCTAGGCAGAGTAAAATAATCTGTCATCACCATAAAATTAAACAAAAAAAATGTAAAACATAATACGCGTCGAAGAGTCTAGTGTTGCCCGCAATCATATTATTTAAGTCTCAAATTGAGTCTTAACAAATTTCTTTTTTTTTCTCAAATAACCATGAGCGGGCAACACACGACTCCTCGCCACAACACCTATATTCATATAATTTGAATAAAAATAATATATTTAATAATAATATATCACTTGTATAATTCAATGAAAAAAAAGGTAACTGTTTATCGATATGCGCCATCGCACTTCGCACTCGCACTAAAATTGCACTGCCCCAAATAGCGGAACATAACATAATTTCGTTGGTTCATTATTGACCTCAGGACAGCGTCGAAAATGCGTTTTTACTCACCGGTAATGGTGGCAACGGTGAGCGAAAACACATTTCAAAGAGAGAGGTGCTTGGCGCATGTCGAGAGCTGCACAAACGACGCGTCGTGTCCTTAACGAGGGTCGGGTAAGTGACGCCATCTCGCGGCGGTCCGACAGTGTTTGACTAGAACTAGACACTACTCGCTACAACAAAACACACGGCCGGGGGGAGGGGAACTCGCCCCTGCGGACAGTCTCTATCACTATGTAACAGCCACTCAAGGTAGACAACGAACGTGGAACGCAACAGGGATGGCCACCGCGAGCGGTTACTGCATGAGGCCGGAGATGGCGTTGTGGCGCGTGCGCTTGAGCTCCTCCTCCTGGATCTTCTGGTCGATGAGGAACTGCGCGCTGCTGATGGCGGGCGGCGTGCCCGAGATGGTGACGATGCGGTTGCGCGTGCCCGGCGCGAACGTGCCCTTCTTGGAGATCTGGATGTTGGCGCCCGACATCTGCTGGATCTCCACCAGGCTGCGACCGCCCGGGCCTGCGGGGGGCGGGGGGCGCGCGTCACAAGGCGGTACTATGGTACGCGGGGCTCTCCAGGAGCGGACCGGAATGTGACTCACCGAGTATGGCGCCGACGATGACCTCGGCGATCTCGACGTTCTTGGAGTCCTTGGCGCCGGCGTCCGCGGGCGTCGGGCTCTTGGACAGCGGCACCAGCGACGCCGAGTGGAAGGCGGGCACCCCGGCGCCGAGGCTGATGGGCGCCACGGCTGGGGGGCGAAGCGCCTCGAATGCAACCTCCGCGAAACGCTCTAACGAGCCGCCGCCGCCTGCGGACGCGTCACGCTATACGCCGCCACCCGGAGTGGCTCGCTTGTCGGCCGCGCATTTACATTAGAACGTTTCGCGCTGTTGCGGACAGAGGACAGCGTTAGGGCCGCGCCCGCACGGGCCACAGATCGGCTCCGATTAATATCGTATCGATATCTGTGTGTCGTAAATACCGGCAGCGCTGTGGTACTGTGCGGCCTCTAACTGGAGATATACGTGATACGCGAGGAGACCAACATGAACATTATCTTGCGAGCCGGCGTTATTAGGCTTCATATTGACAATCATGTTGTTCTCCAAATATATTGTGCTATGGCTCGGAACCAAAATCAATATAGAAACAAGGAAAACGTGATCAAATTCTAAAATAAGAATGGGGATAGATATTTTGGTTGTTTGCTTTTTTATAATGTTACGCGAAGTATATTATGTAAAATGTTCCTGTTACATGTGGACACTTTACACTCCATTTCAATTACACATGTTAACGCTATATTTTTAAAGCTCTTTTCTATTTCACGTGTAACTTGACTTTTAGCATGTCTTACTTACGAGTCACGCTACTCATTCATGTCATAGCACTCAGTTCTCGCTGCATACCTTGTAATTGAAGGCGTAATATTATAAATGAATCACGGATTCCATATCATATTATAGAAAAAAATTTATACTCCGTCCATAGCACAAAACGTTGTAATGTATTGCCGACAAATGGGAGCGAGAAGCGAGAAGAAAATATTTTAGAAGAACAATAAATTAAATAAATTATAAAATAAACATGTCTTAAATTATTATAATTAAAGCCAATTATAATTTTTATATATTCAGCAATACAACACATAGTATATACATATATAGTTTAACATACAACGACGCATGCGACAATAGTTAAATAAGTGTTTATAGTAAGAGAGCGAATGTCATATTAAAAGAAAATACCGACATCCAAAATATTAATAACCAAATAGTCAATTAGAAGTAATCAGAATATATGAGAAGCGTTGTGAATTTTTTTTAATTTGGAAGCGCGTAGTGTGAACGCGTCCGGCCGCCATCTCGTTAACAGAGACGTGACCGTGATGTCTATGGTTTATCGTGCAACAGCACCGGACCGTTCTTTGTAAACACTTTGGATACAAGTAATATATTTACAAAAAAAGAAATCGAGCTACAAATATACTGAAAAAATATATTTTGCTTTAAAAACGGTATCAGTATATTTATAACCATATAGATCTGTAAAAAATCAGTATTATCGAAAATCCTATATACTGATCGTAATCGATTCATTACCTTCATCAATAGAGGTCGTACATAGTGCGGTGCGCGTACGTACCGAGCGGCACCTGCCCGATGGGCCCGAACACGGCGGGCGTGTCCTGCGCGGGCAGCGGGAAGTAGGCGGCCGACAGCGGCGCGGGGGGGAGCGGCGCGGGCAGCGCCAGGCCCAGCACCTGGTGCTTCACGAGCAGCTGCAGCGCCGCGCCGATCTCGCCCAGCCCCGCCTCGCTGTAGCCCGCCTGGCGCAGCGCCGCCTTGATGTGGTCCAGCGTGTGCTGCGACAGCGGCGCCGCCGGGGGCGTGCCGGGCGGCGCCAGCGACAGCTGCAGCGACAGCGCGCCCAGCCCCGCGCCCAGCCCGCCGCCCAGCCCGCCGCCCAGCCCCGCGCTCACCGCCGCGCCGTTCACCAGCATGGAGCCCACGCCGCCCACGGCGCCCACGGTGCCCAGCCCGTGGTTCTGAAACGTCCACCGCGCACGAAACTTTATATTCCGCTGAGGCGACTCGACGATTTAATTTTGGAAGCGGTCGTAAGAGCGATCGCTGACCTCGGCGGTGGGCACGGCGTACGGCGAGCCGGTCGGGTTGTAGTTGGCGACGGGGCCGGCCACGTCCGCGTACGACACGTTCGGACACGAGCCGGACTGCGGGTCGTCCACCACCTTCTGCAGGATCATCCGGCACGCCTTCTTGTTGTTGTCCTTCTCGCCTGCAACGTTAACCGTGTTTATTCACGCTATAATCGGACAACGAGCCTTGTACATGACGGTATCAAAGTATTATGTGACATAGTAAATCCTTATATAGACCCCTAAGTGACCCCGACGCTACTGAAAAAGTATTGTACTTGACTGAGATTTCCTGTAGATTGGGATAAATTCCAGAGCTGTCTACTCCACTACTATCCATGCCCTATGTAAATATAGAAATATACATTCCGTCCAGCACAGTATCCACCATCATCATTACAAGGCATGAGGAGACGTGTGCAGTGTAGCATATGTTTGTAAAATACAGATAAATGTTGTCACTGCACATGCCATGGTACCTTATATTATTATAGCACTGTAAGTAAGTAATAGAAGTACTATTAATGTAAAAGAAGCTCTAATGGAGCAACATAGTCAATTGTTGACTAAGCTCCTTAAATATAGAATAAAAAAAAATAAAAAAAAAAAAATCATTACAAGGTTTGGAAACTATCGGTGTATTGCAAGTCATCATGATTTGCATTACAGAGGGCTCCACTAAATCAAATACGCATTAACTTTGTAATACATTAGCGCAATAACACTTGAATACGATCACCACCCCTTACGGGCTAGAAGCCAACTCGCGTGTTATCCAAAATTAGGAGGTGTGTGGCGTCGCGAACATCATGTACATACATTGTGTTTTGCAACATTAATTTTAAATATCGTGATTGCGCTTTTAGTTGGACTTGAATTAGAAAACTATTCGACTTTAATATCTCTCTGCGTATTTTAATTTGTCGAAAAGTATTGTTAAATAGTTGTAACAAGTTAAACACTAAACCTATACTGATACCTTTACCACTTTCTTGTAATATAAATAATTTTGACGGTGAAGCGCCACAATATGTTTTTATGGACTCGTATTTTTATATGGATCATAAATTAGATGTAATTTAATCCTAACTACTTAAAATAAACCATGTTTTTGTGCTTGTCGTAACGTTATCATTTTTTTATGGGATAAGAGGGCAAACGAACAGGCGTCACCTGATGGTAAGCAACCAGCGCCATCCATGGACACCAGCAACACATATAGTGTTACTGTTTCGTAGCCGTTCTTTAAAGGGTAGGGAATAGGGAAGTACAGGGAAGGGGGGGTGGGCCTATGGGTACCTCTTTCACCGAACGAAACGCGGCATGAGCCAAATTACGCCGTTCTTCTGAGATGTCGTGGTATTTCACCGATCGAGCCGGCCGCCTCTACCACTGTCAAAAGGCTTTTAGGCTATAAATACGAGAAAACAATCTTTCGATCAATTTTCAAGAAGTGTCACTTGGATCGGGGCTTGAGAAGAGAGAGCCTCTCAAACAAAATTCTAAAAACCACTAAGCTATCAAGACGTCATAAATATATTTGTAATACTCCTTACTTTTTCGCTTTATATCGCAAACCATAATTCTATTGTAGAAGCTGACCGGAAATTATACCAATTAGTTCGCGTAACACCATAGTGGAACCTTGGGCGGACCTCGCGCCAAGGGCGACTGTTGAAAGTGTAATAATAAGTAACATCATCCAGATTATAACCTCATCGCTTTGTACTTGTACAAAGTAGCAAATATATATGGACTGTGAATTTGTAGAATTCGATTTAATCTAGAAGTCTACTAGTAGAGCCACGCAGTCCGATGCATGAGTGGGCCAGCTTCTACCGGTGAAAGTCCACGGTCTCTGACCAGAGAATATCGACGGTAAAGTGGCACATGGCACGTTACGTTCGGTGAGAGGTATCCGGAGGCCCAATCCTCCTTCCTCCGCCTTTCCCGTCGTTTTCCTTAAGCCGGCAACGCAACTATAACATTGTGTTGCAGGTGTTTATAAGCCGCGCTGGTCACTTTCCCAACAGGAGATCCGTTTGCTCGTTTGCCTTCCTACCCTATAGAAAAAAAAGTCGCGGCGCAACAATAGAACAATTTGGGCTGCCCTCCCACTTACCGACAACTGTGATACACCTCTCCTGTAGTGACAACTCCTTGGCCTTCTGCGAGATCTGCACGTAACTGCCGCTCTGCTCTTTGATCTGTTTGATGTAGTTCCCGCCTTTACCAATAATCATGCCCGCAGTGGAATTTGGCACCAGGATTTTTACCTGAAAACAATACATGACAATGTTTAGGTAGCCGTTTAAATTACAGTGACTCGCGTACATAACAGTTTCAAGGTAGCGGTGAACACTAGGGCAGCAGCATTGGGGATGAGATAAACGCCTTGCTCACCACCGAAATCCAAGACACTTTGCAAATCCTAGTGGGATTAATCGGGTTTTATCAACGAGAAGCTAGTTCGCACTGAAAATATTTATTCTTTTTGTATGCTGCTCCTGTAAGTCCCGATGGCGTTGGCAACGTTCTCTAGTCGAGCCGAATAAAATATAAACAGCCTATGAGATAGATGGTGAGCACAATCCTATAAAACCCGGGATTTTTTTCCAGTCGTACTTAAAATATGAGGCAAATTTTTAGAAAAAATAAATTCGATCCTCAATGTCCGCTACTAGTGAGCCACTGGGTTATTAAAGCCATAATAATAAAAATAAGGAAAATATTTTAATAATATTGTTTCACCGAGAGATATCTCTATTCAATTAATCATGATTACAATCCGATACTTCGCCTTACCTGAAATATTTCAACAGATATTATCCTTATATTTCTTTTCATTATTTTTCATAAATAATAATTTAATATTCGTTAAAGTCTCATGTTTCAGTAGCTACATCGGCTGAATCAACGTTAGCAGCGATCTTTGAATCTGACGCCTACTTATAATAGAGCCCGTATCTAGCTGGTGGTTTTCTAGGGCAATTAAAATCCAACCCAAACATTTTCATATGAAATATTACCGAGAGATCATAAGGGTCGTATTATCACAAATAATTACATAACAAGTACAGATAAGCTCAACTATAATTTTTATTGAAAACGCTGGTTGAACCCTAAGTGATAAATGAAAACAATGCACTACATTGTTATACCCCCTGAAGTAACTACAAAAAAGTCCGTGATGGTGTATGTCTAGTAAGGATAACAAGAAATGACCATTGTTATTCTCGCTTAGGCGAAACAGAGTTCGCTGGCTCTACTAATTTATAATTTTCATTAGTAAATGAGGGTACCTCTGTATTAAATTGGTCACACTAGTGCCCAGGAGAATACCTACTATAATGACGCCGACACACCAAGCTATATAAACCATGTATCACAGCAAAGTGAGTAGACTTGATCAGACGGTATTCTATTCTAACCATAGAAAAGACAATTAATATCATTGACATATATTACTAAAGTACCTATAGAGTGGACATCGCGAACAAAATTTGTGCGCCGTGCACTGTGGTGAATGCACCACAGTGAGCTCAATTGGTGATTGTGTTACGCAGAGAGAGGACGTGTTTTGCAGATTTTAAACCTTATTGTAATGCCGAATTGTGTCTTAAAAACGTGTAGAAATTATTCAAAAACAAAAAAAAATATATAGTAATATAACTTTTCATCGGTAAGTAAACAAAATTTCTCTTAAATTAATAAATAGTTAATAAATTTTACATGTTAAATTTACTAGTTACAGCCGGCATTTTATGAGTAAATCATAGAGTAACAGAAAAATTACCACGGAATGGACATTGAATCCGTGCTAAAATATATGTTGACGGTAATATTAAGTTATTTCATATAGTTGAATGATATTAAGTATTTATTTATATTGTCTATCGCTTTCAAATTAATATTTTACTATTCATAAGTTGAAAATACTAATTTTTATAAACTAATTATTATTTTTACAGGTTTCTTCGACCTGGTCACAGGGAACGGGAAAATGGATCAGATTTGTTAAAAAAATCGAACACGAATGTAAAGTTACTACCGAATATACATACTTCCGTGCGCCAGAAACTGGATAAATTTGCTTTGTTTAAAGGAGAATAAAACAATTATGCAAAACTAAATTGACTTTTCTTTCTATCTTTTCATGTCATAATACTATAAATTAATAAGTCGTAGAATTTGTATCATCATCATCATTAGCCTTTTTTATTTTTTTTTGAGGTGGTCCACTGCTGGACATAGGCCTCCCCCATAGAGCGCCACAACTGCCGGTCCACTCAATCATGGGGGGTTTTTGCCATAATCGCCACGCTTGGCAGGCGGGTTGGCGATCGCAGTAGTCTGTATTTTCTTCAGAGAGAATGCTGCTGCCCATTCTTCTAGCTTTTCCCTTAGTCGCCTTTTACGACACCCACGGGAAGAGATGGAGTGGCGGTATTCTAATTTGTATACACCTTGAAATATCAAATCTCAATAGTCAGAGGTATTATCATTTTGAGACGAACTCTAGCAATTTTAGCCACTTAATAATGTCAAAAAACTATCAGTAAAGTATTACCGAGAGAATATAACTATCAATATTCACATTTCATGTCAGATAGGTAGAAATAAAAATATTGTACCGAAGTGTCGCGTCTTACGTCTCATCTGTGACTCATTAAGCTACCCCCCGCGCATCTCGTACCCCTGATTCGTTGCAAAGTTTTTGTTCACAATGTCTCCTCTATACTTTAGTAATATATCTTTATGATTATTATTACTGAAACGGCATTACAGGCTTCAAGTTTTAGCCTGTCCAAAATGGTAAAACAATTGGTATTTTTCACTTGTAACGCTGCCCTTCGATATTATCAATATCGTTACGGTACTAAAAAGTCCTAATTTCAAAAAGGGCCGTCCTTTGCGTAAAAGCCAAACAAATTCGAATACTTCAGTAAACATCGGGAACGGTGTGTACGGTCGGTGGGTACTCTCGGTACCTACCAACACCTAACAACGGTTAATTAATTCGAGACGACATTTGAGTGGAAATTTCGTTCTCGAATAACAAAAAGAGTTTTCAAAAGGAATCCCCAACAAGCCGGGAGCGACTCCCAACTCGGCAAATATTATAAAAATGTCACATAAATTTAGCTCCCCGAGTCGAGCCTGTTATTTCTCTACGCGTGGGTATACAGGTGGGTAGGAGGTCCGCCCCCGGTGCAGGTACCCGGGGATTTAAGTAAACACTTTTACGCAGGAGCACAACAATGGGTGGGTATATCCGGGTATCATACCTTCGATCGGGCCGAATATATCCCGGTTTTGCGAGAAATCTTCCGTGAATTGTATACAAGTAACGTTATTGTGTCGTATAGCATCCATAACACGCTCCGTGCGGAGCGACTGATTTAGTTTTATTTTATTGAGTACTTTTTTCTACGAGTAAATATTCTCCGGTTGAATTCTACATCAAAACAGGGTAGTTATGTTTTTCGGTGTAGGCATGCATATTAATTTTGGACACGTCCTTAAAATAAGGCGTCTGAGTTGGCAGACTGACATACACCATTTATTTGCATAGTTTTATCTTGGTAAAAGTTTCTTTTTATAATTTCAACGGTAAAGTTAAGCAGTTCGCGAAAGTCATTGAAAAATCAATTTAGATATGGGACCATTCAACCTCTAGACCATCGGGACGACGACATAGTTTTCCAGTTTAATGAAATCATAGAGCCAAAGCAGACTCCAAGTCGCTATCTCAACATGTTCACGCGCGCTATTTATAACAGCTACGATATATCGCAGTGTGACATCAGGCGTCTCTCCGAAACGAAAAAGCAGAGCGCCAGTGAGTGATAAGTGAGAAAATACTAGCTCCCTACGTGCGGTAGGTAGTAGCTCTGTGGTCGACAAGAAAATACTAGCTCCCTACGTGCGGTAGGTAGTAGCTCTGTGGTCGACAAGAAAATACTAGCTCCCTACGTGCGGTAGGTAGTAGCTCTGTGGTCAACAAGAAAATACTAGCTCCCTACGTGCGGTAGGTAGTAGCTCTGTGGTCAACAAGAAAATACTAGCCCCCTACGTGCGGCAGGTAGTAGCTCTGTGGTCGACAAGAAAATACTCGCTCCCTACGTGCGGTAGGTAGTAGCTCTGTGGTCGACAAGAAAATACTAGCTCCCTACGTGCGGTAGGCAGTAGGTCTGCGGTGGACCGGCGACCTTGTTAGTCCAATATATGTAGTTTTCACGTCACATACATCATCAACGACCTTGAATTGCCAATCCGACAAGCGACAATGTAGTTTTTTACCATTCTTTGCATTTAAAGCAGAGGCAGAGTTTCGTTCCAGTGAAAGAGGTCAGAGAGGTTTCCGAAGACCCAATTCCCTCTCCCCTACCTTCCCCCCCTACTCCCTTAAAGGACGGCAACGCACCACGGTTTTCATGGACGGTGAGAAGTTACTTTCCATCAAGTGACCCATTTGCTCGTTTGCCCTCGTATATAAAAAAATGATCTGGCTTAGGTGTTGTGACGTTGTGGTACTTGTGGCACGCCTCTGAGGTCATTTGGAAGAGGAGAGTAAACAATATTTACATTAAATCGATTGACGCGCCTCGTGGTGAGTTGGAAATACTACCGACTGCGGAATCGAGGCCGGCGGGTTCGCCCCTCACTCCCAATCCCAATACAAGTATTTGTGATAAACAGTGAATGTTTGTATGGCGTCTAGGTGTTTCTTCGAATATATTATAAGTAGTATTTAACAAAGATAATAAGTATTTATAAAAAAAAATAGTATATAATAATATGCATACGTTGTCTAGAATCCATAACACAAGCATTAAGTTGCTTAGCTGGAAACTAGAAAGCGCTGTGTGATCTTAATTCAAACTACTAACAAACTAACAGAATACGTTAATTTTCTTACTCGTCTGTCTTATGAAGGCTGTTCCCATAAGCCATTATCAAAGCCCGACGACCGTGTAGGTACAAGAGGAGCGAGAGAGCTGTGTAAGAAGTGTGTCATGTGGCGCTCAGTAATTTCCGCCCAACTCCCTCGCAAAGGCCTCGGCGTCGAGGGTAATGAAATCCCCGTAGTTTGTATGACTCAAGAATGCTTGGCTTGACGGCGCCGCCTTCAAGAACTCGGTGCAAGTAATTATAAAGTACGATTTATTAAGGTAATGTATGAAGTTTTCTGCTGAGTAATGTGCGAACAGTTACAAGCGCCTACTACACTTATGCGACAAACACTTCTTACCAGATATTCAAGCAATTCTAACAGCGCTCCACTCAAGTTATATCTATATAATGATGGCTGAAAAAGTTAATTTCAATATGTATACGGGAGCACGTTCCTGCAAACAGGTGATACCTTTTAATCGGGTCAAAGTTTGCAAACTAATTAGTGAAGCCTTATTGTACACTCAGTACGTACCTAACGAATTAATAGGAACGCTAACGTTCATATTGTAATGTTTAAGTGCTAATTAACAATACCGCAGAGGTCAGGGTCATTTAATTTGGCACATTTCTCAATAAAATAAAGAAATATCTACCAAGAAGCAAGAAATTTTTGTGCAGGCTTTTGGTAAAAAATCACCACGATTGCCATTTGGTAGACCGAAGACAGTGTCATGGGAAAAGTATAAGACACGACCAATACTAGAGGAATATAGTTAAGAAACTGAAGATTAGTGAGGATAAACAATAAACATGTTTCAGCAGAGAACAAAGAGCAGAATTAAATAAAAATATAACTATCAGACCGCGCAAAGAGTTATGGAGAATTTCGGAAAATAACCTAGGATACACGTAACTGCCACGGTTAATAAAGACCAAACACCACCTCTGTAAGAATCAACGAAATTCTTAAAGCAGAATGCATCTAGACAGCCAGCTCAAGCTACCACAGACACACTCGAGAGGCATACATAGCATCTCCCTTCTCGTGCAGTCGAATAAAAATTTATTTAAAAAAAAAAGTTAAACTGACTTCTAGAAACGTAAACCACAAAATCTTTAAGTAAATGAAAACAGTACCATCATAACTAAAAAGCGATAAATAACGAAACTTACTAATTTGTATACTTAATACAATATACAAAACGTAATACTTTAATAAAGTCAGCTTTAACTGTTATAATATTTACTATTGTCACTCATTATTGAAGTCGGTACAATACAATAGAATACGTTACCTGGGCTTGCACCGACTCCAAAAATAAGTGACATTTGTAAATATTATAATAGTTAAAGATTACTTTATAAAAGTATTAGGTTTTGTATATTGTATTAAGTATACAAATTAGTAAGTTTAGTTATTGAGTTGTGAACTTCAATAGAAGTTAGTTCATTTACATGGCTTTCAGTTTAATAAATATATTATCACTTGTTACAAGTCCGTTTGTTAAATGGTTGATATTTTTAGGGAGCTATAATTGTTATAAATAAGTACTTAGCTAAAAGAGTTTGATAATACTTGTTAAGTATTTATATTTTTGTTCTTATCATGGGTAGACAATAACACTGCAGCCCGAACGAAGACCAATCGTAGCCTTGAAAGTATTGCAGAAAAAAAAACATTTTTACAGTATTGTGCCCCAACTCATAACCGTTTAAGAGTTCCGTAGCTTCATTATCAGCACAGCAGTATCAGATATCGATTTAAGCTTATCTCCCAAGCAACACGTTAGTCCTATACACCACTAAACAGTTTCATCGACTAACTGCGGTACTGTCTCCCAACTCCTAACCATTAAGGAGTTATGTGGCTTCTTCATCAGCACAGCAGCATCAGACGTATATTCAAGTATACCTTACAAGCAACACTTTAGCCCTACATACTACCAAGTAGTTTCTATCGAAAAATTGCAGTGCTGTCTTCAATCTCCTAACCGTTGAGGAGTTCGGTGGCTTCTTCATCAGCACAGCAGTATCAGATGTTGACACCATAAAGAACATCCCTAATACATTACTATTACGTAACAAAAACACCATACTTGCATACAATTTTCGGAGGATGCCTTCGATTTCTCCTGGTTTCCATCATCAGATCCTGACCTGGTAAAAATGGGACCATCTCGAAAGTAAACACTATCGATCAAAAAAAAATTTGAAAGCCGTCCATAATTGACGAAAATATCGGTGAACAGACATAAAAAAATAATATACATACAGACGAATTGAGAACCTCCTCCTTTTTTTGAAGTCGGTTAAAAAGGTAAGGTCCCAATAAAATTAAACAGTGCACACCGTTGTCCGCGTGGTCGTTATGCACAACTGTACCCAAACAACTCTGGAACACAACACTAGATGCTGAACAACAAATTATGTAAATAGGAACATTTCAGAGGTCCGCTATTCGTGTACTGTATATGTAAGTAGGTAGACGGGTTCTGTAATTAGCATAAAAATAAACTTGTGAAATAACCATATCGAGATGCCATTATTAAGATTACGTCGTTGAAATTAAATCTTTTCGTGGTGTGGTACATTTTTTGAGTCTCATTTTCTTCTGTCTTGACTCATTTTTCGTAAATCTATATATTTCAAATTATGTTGACTCAATGGCCTATGGGCTATTTACTCTCGACTTTCCGATTGATAGTTCTCGTGTTTGTTTCCGGGTGCAAGTTCAGCAGGTATGTGGCATAAACCTCGACGTCTAAAATAAGCTGCGACATTTTTATTTCACGGGATCACAATTAATTTATTATACGTGACCGGGCCCTAATTGCAGCCTACACGATAAAGTATTAAGGGGGTGATGTTCATTTCCCATTATAATAAAACTAATTATTACATCAGGTACACTCACTCCCTCCCTCCCACACTAGAGGCGTATTCACTCACGTATCGCCATGTGGACAGATAGTGTGGGCAAGTCATTCGACTAGAGTGCAATTTGTCATAAACTTGAAATATTACAAAATATACCTAAGTAATAAAAAGCTATATTTTTGGTCTGAACGGAAATAAAACTGAAATGAAACCTGATGTATAAAACTCTTACAGTTCAGACGAATCAAAGGCCACTCTCACACCCAAATGCACCCGAAAACACGGCTTCTTCCTGGTGTAGTCGGTTAAAAATGCGTGTCTACGGTACAATTGCGACTATTAAATACTTATAAATATAGCCAGCTCGACTGGTGATATACCACAACCTCTATCTCTCAGAATATCGACGTAAAGTGGCTCTTGCCGCGTTTCGCTCGGTGAGAGAGGTATCCGGAGGCCCAACCACTTTCCCCGTCCTCTTCCCATCCCACTTCCGACCCATTGTGAGAGCTGGCAATGCCACTGTAACACTATTTGTGTTCAGGTGTCCATGGGCAGCGATTGTTGTTTACCATCAGGTAACCCGCCGGCTAGTTTGCCTCCCAATACCACAAAAAAACCAAACACATCAAATGATAACAGAATAGAACACAAAACATGCTTCTCACGAAATTCCCTTAAATGCCACGCAGATACGCTAATTTTCTGAGATAATTTTTCAAAATTTCAACCATCAAGCAAAAGTTAGTTTTACAAAAAAAAACCGATAGGAATATGTGTCTAAAAAGCATTAATTGATTAGCTTGAAACAAGATGGCGCTTACTTAATTGGGTCCAAATATTATCATTTCAGTTAAATTTCCACACACACCGTACCTGTTTATCCCTGTCTTGCGGCATCTTGGCGTCGATTCCTTCTGGAAACGGCTTCACCAGCTCCGGCTTCTCTTTGATCTTGTCCATTATGAAGTCTAACACCACCATGATGCCTTCCACGGAGCCGGTGATCAGGCACGCCCGCTCTGTTGTACCTGAGGAAGAACATTCAGTTCTTATGAGTAATCAATTAAACCAATGAACAAGTAACAATGAATATTCTAATACTTAATTTTAAATTCCTACGTAGCGACTTAAGGCTGTGAAGAAATTAACGAACGCGGTTACTTCTGCCTACCCGCAAATATTTCACACTGATCCTATGCTTTTTACGTTTCGTTCGGTGAGATAGGTACCCGGAGGCCCACCTCCCTTCCCCATCCTTCCCTATCCCCTATCCCTAAAAGGTCGGCAACGCAACAGTAATTCTATATGTGTTGCTGGTGGGCGGCGTTGGTTGCTTACCATCAGGTGACACGCCTGCTCGTTTGCCCTCCTATCCCGTAAAAAAAAAACTATCTAAGGGCGTTAAGGTATAAAGCAAATTACTTTTACCGGAAAAAGTTTCTCATTATTTTAATAAACTTCGACTAAGTCAGGAGCTGAGTATGTATATTTTTTAATAAAAGGTATTTCAATCATGAGAACTGTAAACTCCAATTGGTACAAAATATAAACTAAATAGTAATATTACTATACAAACATCCCAGTTGTCCAACAACATGTAAACCCGCGGAGGCGCGGACTCGAATCCGTGTTACGTGATTACGCGCTACTCTGCGGATAGCGCACTGCGGATAAAGCGACCACACTTCTGTCTACACAGATAACCTCACGACAAGCCCACTGCGGCTAGGTAGAAAGTGACGTGTGCTACAAAACACTATCTTTATATATCTCAATTTCTTCTTTGACTTTTATGATTTTGGTAAAATTTAGATTAGCACGAGTTGTCCCATTTTTAAGAATCATTCACGCTAACAAGACCACAATTTCAACATTGCAGTGCTTGTTATATTATTAAGGTCGAATTTCGACCAAGATTACGTTTTAATTAATACAATTTAACAATCAATAAGAATGTAGGGCGTCCCAATTCTACGGGAAAAATGCGCCTTAATTTTGTACAGTAAGTGTAGTACGGCGAGCTATTGTTCCGTCGGCAAAATGGGGGGTATTTCCTTCGACACAGTTAAGCGTGGAGGGCCCCCGTTTATGAAATGGTTATTCAGTGCGCGCCGGGCAACCGTCCAACAGGATAATAGCAAATCGCTTGGACAGTAATACGTACTTTGTTATACATATTTTGTATACTTTGTAACGGTACAGTAATTGGTATCAAGTTAGAAATAAAGTTAGTGTAAAAGTAAGAAAGGTCATGCTCCGATGGTCGACTAAGCAGATATACAATGCAAAAGCGGATGGAAGTAGGAGTCATTCATGACATCCATCCGCCGTGTTTGTACAGCCGTCCTCGGCCACGACAAATTTGCATGGCTTGAAAATCTACGAGCGTGTATGACTGGAGCTATGAAAGTCAAAGAAGTAAGCGATGAGTGTAAGAATCGTGCCTTATGTATATTCCCGTGCCGTTCTCCTTTACCCCGCAAGGGACTTGTCGTGAAGTTATATATGTAAGTAAGTTAAGAACAACCAAAGTTCAAGGTAAGTTATTTATCCAAATTACCAAACTATATGGTATTCAGGTTCAATTTTCAAATTCTCCTGGTCAAGTACTATTCGTAAGTTACAAACCGTTAATAATTGTGTTACCCTTTTCAACTGCGGGCGTATTCTCGCTCGGGGTAACTGATATTAAATACACATCACCCTCCAGGGAGCCGAGGGTTATTAAAGGTCCTTATGTGAAGGGTGGTGGTGGATGTATTTATACCTAACTTGTCAGAATGTTTGTGACTGACAAGATTTAACGCGTCAGATATACGCTGTCAAGTTTAACATTTAATTTATTCTCTTTGTTGAATAAAGTACGCGGCGTTTTTACGTCTATTTAAGATTTTCGCCATCGTATAGCAATAACTAAATTTTTAGTTTCTTTTCTCATAACTTAATGTAGAGCATCGCTACCTGAATGGGCCGGCTCGACCGGTAAAATAGTACAACCTCCTCAAATAGTACCACCAGAATATCGACGTATAGTGGCACATGTCGCGTTTCGTTCGGTGTGAGAGTCATCCCTTCTCTCTCCCTTCCCATCCCACTCTCGTAAAGGCCGGCAATCAACTGTAACACTGTATCTGTTGCAGATGTCCACGGACAGCGCCGGTTGCTTATCATCGGGTGACCCGCTTGCTTGCTCGGTAAAAGATATAAATTTTCTTTTGAACAAAAGACATGTCATAAAGATTTACATATTTATATTACCTATTTGTTTACTCATATACTCCGCTTGTTGCCACATCTGACTAGTAGCCACCCTAACCTTCTGTACACACATGTACGGCTTCGCGAAGCCAAGAATTTACGCATAAAAAGACATTATTCGACACGTGTCGATCTGTACCACGTGGTAAATACATATCACGTTTTATTAAGAAGCAGAGTTTCGAGATGTTTGCACAACTCCAACTCAGGAACTACTAGATTCGATTTGAAAAACCTATTAGCAATAGATAGACCGGTAATGCCAAAGGGTATATGAGAAAGGTGAGGAAGTGTTAAGGGGCAAACAGGTAAAAGTATTCCTAGGCGAACACGCCATCATGAAATTAATGATGTGTTGGAGAGAGGGCAGGCCAAGACAGGCCACAACCGACGAGCATGTATTAAAGCGGTAATGAGAGTGGAGGAAGCAATAAATGTTTCAGGATCGTAGTAAAATGGAAACAAGTAGTCTCTGCCTACTCTCATGGGAAAAAAGGCGTAATTGTATGTATGTATCAACTTCATACAAGTAGTTTACACAATTAGTGCCTTCAAACAAACACTGTCCCCATATCTTATATCTTTAAACGAGCAATTCTTGTATATACTTATATATATATATATATAATTGGAATCTCGGAATCGGCTCCAACGATTTTCATGAAATTTAGTATATAGGGGGGTTCGGGGGCGATAAATCGATCTAGCTAGGAATCATTTTTAGAAAATTTCATTTTATCGTGTTTTATCGATAATCAACTTAAACATCAACTTACTTTTTGGAATTCCTGACATCTATTGGCGAATGCTATAATTATTTTAAATTGTGAGCAACTAACTTGCTTTAACGACAACAACACTAAAGCTATTCCAGCAGATGGCGTTGTTTATAAAAAAAAAAAAAATACCGAGCAAAGCTCGGTCATCCAGATATTAATTCTATTAAATAACCAATAATGTTGCCATTTCAGTTTCAAATTGTAAATTATCAAAATCCCATTTCTGCCGGGGGTGTGTGGACTGGATATTATGCCCATTATTGATCAGCGCGCTACACCACGTTGCCCAAATGAAGAGTCAGCTGACGGATGTAGGTCGGCGTCACGCATTCGAGCCAACTGTACCCTACTTGTGACAATACAATCATTACTATTCATCAATATCGTTTTTCGATAATATTTTTTATAAAAGATAAATTATGTTTTTTTGATGAATGAATTATATAAAAAAGTGTGTTTTATTCAACATTTCAACTATAATAATTCCCAAGTTTTATGCTGTAACTAATCTGTATATTATAAAGTCATACTGTTACACTACACTAGGCATAATATAAACAGATATAAGTCTGGCCGTAAATACTTTTACATAAAACCTTTTCTTTTTTTATTTTTTTATTATTTTGAATTTGGAACGGCTATATTATATAAAGAGATAAAAAAAAAATTAAACCTCTTTCGATTTTGCGCTATTGCACATTTTTTTATAGACAGCCATGATAGTTAAGCGGTTGGAGCACTCAGATTGTGACGCACAAGTATCGTGTTCAAATCCATTCTAATATACGATTCGTCTATTTCGTAAATGCTAAGAGTCTATCGTATGATTACGGCAGTTCTCATGTAATGGTGCGTGACAGAGGTGTGTCTCAACGTGGTGGTCTCCGATGAGCCAACGTGCTGCAACCGTTGGTACAATGTTACTACGTGACCGCGCTTCAGATACACCTGATATCATTTTTAATTATAATTGTAATGCACTTTTAACTAATTGTGAAAATACTTCTAGTAGTAATATTCGTTTGCTACTTGAGATTATATGTATTGGATTGGATTGCTTTAAATAACGGGATGTTAAGTGTTTTAATGATATTTTCTGTATAGAGACGATCGCTCAAGAAACTGAGGCATCCCTTTACGTGGGTGTCGTAAGAGATCTACCTGATGCGGCCATATGTCTCGAGGGCATAGCGCTACCGCACTTCGATTTCTAGTGCATTTGTACTAAGTTCTAATCCTTGCTCACGCCAAAGATATTCCAGAACATATGAGTAATAAATATCGATGGCAAACACAATTGGTACTTTGGTACATACATACATACATACATAACTTCACGCCAAATCCCTTGCGGGGTAGGCAGAGAGAACAGAGCGCCATAGGGCACGATTCTTACACACCTCACTCGCTTCGTTGACTTTGGTACCTTAAAGTTAATCCGACATGTCATAATTGTTGCTGTCTACACCTCCGGGTATTAACTGCGTACAGTAGTATAGTAACAGTATATCTTAGCCATCGACTATGGACAAGTGTACGTATTCAAGTTAGCAAGTTTCACAATAAAAAAAACTTAAGCATAGTTACATGTTCTCTCGAACTATTCTGCCGCCGCTCAAAGGTCAGACGTGTTGGCTCACTATTCTTCTATAACTAGTTTTTCTATCAGACGAGATGCGCAATGTTTATATTATACAGTTATACCTACATACTAACTACTAAAGAACAACATTTTTTTTATATAATCCGGTATATAAAGAATAAAGTAATATAAAATTAGCTCAAATTACTTCCCTGACACTACTCAATCAGTCTCGGTGGTCTAGTGGTTGAGCTCGCGCATCTGCACCAAGAACTCGTGGAATCCGGCTCACACCAATGTTCGGAAATATTTAAGTTATGTTTAATAAGTATCGTTAACCAACAATATTGTGCCCGGTTTATGGCAAAAGGTTTTACCACCTATTCCATTTGACACATAAAAATTCAGCGGGCAGAGGGCTACACCTTGATGAACTTACACTTCGTGTGAAGTTATAAATAAATAAAAATGAGATTACTACACTCTGAAGACCTCCAGTAATGGTGCAACATCCTCTTTCTTTCCTTTTCTTCAAACTTTTACCTTAACAATATTAAGATCCGGTTTCATTATAAACTAAGTTATTTCCAAGAGAATAAGCCTTTAAGTAACTTGGCAGTTTCTCAGTCTCACAGCGGGATGCCTCTCGCTATTAATTTATTATTTTTTATGGGATAGGGGGCGGGTGCAAACCAGCAAGCCTGTCACCTGATAGTGAGCAACTAACGCCACCCATGGACACCTGCAACACACACCGTGTTACAGTTGCGCTGAAAGCTTTTAAAATAACATAGGGAAGGGGTCTGACGTGGGATGAGGAGGGAAGACGAGGAAGGTTTGGGCCTACGGACACTCTGAAATACCTATCACCAAACCAGAGGCCGTGATTTTTAGTGATAATTACTACTAATACTGGGTATTTACAATATGGTGACAGTATGTATAACATGTCACTGGTGGTATAACATGTCCTCCTTTAGAACTATCCATGTTGTCAAAAGATTTAGCTATCGTTTTATGACCGGCCGCCTGCCTGACGTCAACCCTCCTGGGTAAAGTTTTCGTTGATAGTTTATCATCCACCAAGAGTAGAATCTCCTTTAATTTTTAATGCTCTACCACTATAAATCTTCTTGAAGCTGGTGAGATGTAAATTTATGAAAAAGAACCTTGAAACAAACTCGTTCGGCAACATTTAAACGCAAATTAGAGGTATTTAGCAGAATGCGGGCGTAAATTAGAAAAGTTTGTATGTGTACATACATACACGTACATATCATGCGAGGGATACTTCATATTTGTTTTTGTACCTTAACGACCTCAATATCGTGGTGGGGTAGACAACCTTTGTGCATAAACATTTCCAAACCGGAATGATATTATAAAGACGTAAATAAATAACAAATCTAAAATTAAATACACATAAAGAATGTCAATCTTGACTTCCTCTTACACAGGCCAAGCTGTGGGTGGAAGCTAGTCAATTATAAATATGGTCTCATGACCACATTTTAAACCTGTTCGATCGATCTCAAATACGTATAGCACATCATGTATATTCATACTCCAGTACAAGAGTGGGATAGTTTGTGGCCATCTTACGCCAATGAACGACCTTCATTTGGACAAGCGGTGATGGTATATTGGAAGTCCGTGAGCACAAGAAATGATCCGTACTATTAGTAATCACCATCACTAGATGATGATGATGGTGATGTAAATGCGATGCGTCTTACAACCGGTCCGGTTGAGTAACACACTGGGCAACTGACCAGTGACCTTGCACGAAACTGGGTTCCGTCCGCGAGCGACACTAATTGCTCCGCGTTAAGTTTTACAGTCCATTATTGCGCGAGGAGTTATCATCTCATTATCGCTTCGGTTATAGTCCAATGCTGCCCTGATAATTGGAACCACTGGGCCAATATCTATAGCCCGAGTGTTAGTGTGATAAAATGCCGCGTGTTGGCACACACACACAAATATATTTAACAAATGTTTGTCATGTTACCCGACCGATTTGAGATGTTCATTGATAGCTTGAAACAATACGCCGCTTGTCTGCGGTGTAGCGGCCGTTTTCCGGCAACAAAATAACGTCCTTAAATGTTATAAAAAATACAATAAGACTCTGAACCATTGCGTTGTTTTATTCGAAATGATTTTTTTTTATTCTTATAATTACAGGATTAATATTTTTTTTTTTTAACTTTTCTAGGCAACTTTTTTGTGAAAAGCTTATAATAATTATAGATAGAGCCTTTATCGATTTGGATATAGTCCTTTTTATTAAAAGTATAATATTATTCTAGTTTTGGTCGGCAACCCCATAAACTAAATAGTATAAATAACTCATTCAGGTAACAACCTAACGTCTATCAAAACAAATCTATAACAATTGTTATTTATCACTTCGGGAAAAGCTTGATCGACCAGTGAAACCACCAAGAAAAAGTCAGTCATAAGCAAGTAGGTAATCGCGAGTGGAGTTTTTCTCTATTAATACCAATCATATCAGTTTTTCTTCAGTATAATATGTTTAAATACACACATAGCTTCACGCCAAGTCCTTTGTAGGTTAGGCAGAGATAACAGAGCGCCATAAGGCACGATTCTTGCACACCTCACCCACTTCTTTAACTTTCAAGACTCTAGTTATACCCGCTTGACAAGAGTTAAATAAGTCCACCTTCATTCATTTGGTCAAGGAAAGTGTGTCGTGGCCGTCCTCGACGTCTACATCCTTCCGCTTTTGCACTGTATATCTGTTTAGTCATTTTGTTTTATTACATGTATAGTATATAACGTAGCCAATACGATCTATATAATACAATATCAGTAGCATTCGGTCATAAATTTCTCATTACAAAACGCGCAAATATAAAAGCGTGTCGACGCCATCATTGTAGTAAGTAGTGTTGTTGAAGAGTATTTTTAAATTGTCCGTGTTGGCCGCTCTCGGCGCGCCCGCCGCAAGGCCGCAGCCCGCAAACACAGATTACAAACATTATCCAATTATGCGCATGCTATTGAGTTATCTACAACGACTTTACAACCAGTTGTTACGTTTTGAATATTATGAAACCGGTTAATTTAGTGAAAAAAAACCATATTAAAACATGTAGGTCAGCTCTATTTAGAGCACATTCTCATCAAAACATCACCAGCGGCCATAATGTTATAATTAAAAAAATATTCGTCAAAGAATTTTAAAGGTCCCCACATTAACGTTAGTTAGTGAACAATTGGCTCGCTTGAATAATTTTCTAATTACATATTTCGCTTCGTTCACGTTCAACGTCAAGAGATGGCAGCACTTGTTGTTTTTTTTATTATTATTAACACACTCTCAAAACAAACTCCCTTTCAGTTCAACGTATGGATAGTGAACGAAAGTGAACTATATATAAATATGTATATATATAGATAAATGTGACACTTTCTGTATTATTGTGCGCGCTTGAACGAGATCCAGGGCCTGAGGATAGTTTAGTTATACGATAGGTATATCCCAAAATTTTTCATTTTTCAACCATTTTTTACGCGAGGAAATGCTTTATGCACACCCCCTCGCCTGGAGACGGCAGGGTGTAGTGTGGGACTCCCAAAACAGTAAATTGCAATACGATCCTATGGCTACCCACTAAAACCTCGCGGCGGCCTTTCTCCGGCGTTGGGGTGGTCCAGGATTCGGATAACCCCTCTGGTCCACCCCGCCGTCGCTCCCCCTCTGTCACGAGGAGGTGCTCATCCTCGGGGAGCCTCAATACATTTTTCAACCTACAGACAAAAAAAAAGAACTATCTCCATTTAAATGGGCGACCACTCTAGTAGAAGCGAAAAGACTAAGGTCACCAGACACCTTTCATTTTGAAAATCCGGAATCGAACTGAGCTCGTCTCGAATAGCAGTAAGTAGTGTTGCTATATCAGTGAACTGTGTAATCTATTCCTACATAAACCAATTCAATCAGCCTATTACAGTACGCATTATTTACCAACAAATAAAAATGAAGATTAGAAATGTTCGCGTTTAAAATGGAGGTGATCCGTGCAGCTGCTGCTTGTCCCATTTTGGCAACCGATTGCCACTATTTAAAGATGGCAACACATGCCTATGATAGTTGTGACAATCGATATTAATCCCTATGTCATAGGCGATAATATGACAATTTAAAATGTTCGTGTGTGTGTGTGTATATGTCAGTGTGTCAAGTGAAGAGCTGTTTTGTTATATTTTCAGGTCAAGGTTTCCAACTGGTCAGCCAAGTCGCTCAATATATTCTATGTATAAATATCGACACTAATGTCGCTCTGCTAATCATGTGTCTGTGACATTTTTATAACTTCACGCCTTTTTCTACTCGCCGAATCTCGTAAGTCCAAAATGGGATAAGCGGCGGAACCTATTGCCACAAAGTGACACAAAGTTGTCACCTCTCAGTCTTCTATATTTATCACATCACACATAACTTCCGAAAAAACTTTCAAAATGTCATTGCTGTGAGCCAAGATTCCATGAGTTTATGATTCGGAAGCTTGTATCAGCACGGGACAACCAATACGACCAAATATTTATATTATTCCAGAATCTCCTAAAGCTGTAGACTGAGTGTCATTTATGCCATTATAAAATTGTGTAAGATATTACCGATTCTGAAGCAATACTAATTTCCTAGGGTTTTTTTTCAGGATAAGAGGCAAAGGGCGAGAGAGTCACTTGGTGGTATGTGACTAGCGCCACCCTCTCTCTCTGCGGATAAAATGCGACTTCGATATTATGAGAAGTAATACATTGGTATTTCACCGGACGAGCAGGCCTATTACTGTCCGCGTCAAATGTTTTGACAGTGACTTGGTAATTTCTTTTAAACGTGGAGCGAGTTGAATGTAGCCGGTCCGGTCAAGGTGACCACAAATAGTATTTAAAATAATTTAAATATTTCTTTTAAATGTGTTCGAATATAATTAGCAAGAGAACGTGTCTCGTTTGAAAGGTCAAACGACGGCGATGTAACTCAAGTCATCGGACACATGGTGATATCACGGAGGATCATTTAAACCTTAAGATTACTTCGGTAGACTAATGGTAAGCGGCTACGGTGGAGTACCCTTAGCTATACAGTTGTTTAAATAAAAGTTTTTGATGCCCGACTTATTTATACTTTTGAGAATTTTGGATCTGTGTGGATTTAAAAAGTTTCTGTCTCGGTAGCCAAGTGCGTAATTTCAACAAAACTGTGCACGATGTATGGAAACAGATTTCGCCACCACCAATTTATTGTTAAGGCATAATTGCCGTTGCCTATGCCTTCGAGGCTTCGGGTATTAAGGGCGTCACGATACAGCACGGTTATCTGAGGCAATACTTTATTTAAACTTTACGCAATAGAATATAATTTGTTATTAAAAACACATTCGATAATTACATCTGACCACTGATTACTGCCTGTACAAAATTACATTAAATAAACTACATTAATTGAGAAAAGCTAGATAACATCACGCTATTCCCCCAAGGACCGGAGCAATGATCAGAAACGTTAGCGTTTTGGATCCGCTCATTTTGAATTAAATGTCCTCGGTTCTACAATTAAATAACGTTGCTAGTAGTCTCAGCTATGCAACGATGACATCAGATTGAGTCGCGTATTGGAACAAGTGTACTACTACAAGGTCTCGACGCATTGAGCCGCCACTCAACAGCTCCATGCGAGAGTCACGAGTATCGTACACAAATCAACAACACCCAACAAATAAAATATTTATATACGAGAGGCGAAAAAAAGAAACACAACAAAAAAAAGAAAACTGTACAAAGAGAGCGCCCTCCTCGGATTCCGCTCGCGTCCAAGTTCCTTGAAAGATCTTTGAAATGCGAGCGGCAACAATGGAGCGAAAGAATCTTAAAGCTTTTACTCAAACAATCTGTAAATAACGGGTCTTGAATACTTTGTGTCCATTTAATAATCCCTCCGCTCGCCGGGCGGGAGTCCGGGAGGGCAGGCACTGAGAGGCCTGTGAACGGCAACCCCATTTCTGTAATAACCTTCGCTATTAAAACTGTCAAATGCGATAAAGATAGCCGGGCTTTCGTAGAATATCCTCGGTGAGGTTTCCCAAACCAGCCCTGCACTCATTTGTGTAATGGCTATACACTTAGTTGAGAGAGCACCAAGGTGGAGTGGTGGGGTGGTGGGGTTGTGGTGTGGTCTCGGGGAGACAACACATACGTGGACCTATCACGCCCAACTTCACATCGAATCACAAACTACGAAGTGAATTGCGGTAACAATATCATCCCTCTGCTCAGTGAAACGTGTATATATCAATAGGATTGGTATTAGATACAGGATTTCCGAGAAGTGACAATCTCGGAAACGGATCACCCACGTTCAGCCAGGGTGGATGAAATAAAGGGATCAGATCAGATACAGTTCTATGTTGTGGCGTGAGTGACAGGCTGTTGTATCAGCGGCGGCCGAGTTGACACTGCTCCAATAATTCAGCGATGAAAATAAATAAGATAAATGCATGTTTTCATCTTGCCCGTCCGTCCGTCTATCTATCTGTCTGTCACTTCGCGGAATAATCGCCTTCATTAGCTAAATATTTACACAAGCGGTACCCTAAAATTATTCAGTACGCTCGATTTAGATATAATTAAGAAACGCAATGTACTGTCCAAGAAAGAAGGCATCATAACATTTATAACAAATGGATAGTGTCCGACCGAAGCTTCGGCTTCGGCCACCTTCGGCTAAAAATCCATCTTCGGCGAGATCGGCGGCGGCCCAGAATCCGGCCGAAGCCGAAGGTCCGGCCGAAGGTCCAAAAACAGTCGGAATTAAACGAACTGTTACGAAAGAGTGAGTGACTGACGAACCGGACTGCACTTAGTTTAATGCGGATACCTTTATCACCGAGAGAAAAGCGGCATGAGCCACTTTACTCTTATATTCTTCTTTAGCTGTGGCTAATATTGAAGAAAATTATTAAATTACTAATAGTTTATAGACCTTCGGCTTCGGCCGAAGGTTGTGGAGATTGCCGATTAATCGGCTTCGGCTTCGGCCAAAAATAGACCTTCGGTCGGACACTACAAAAAATTTTTTTCAAGTCTGTCTTTATTTGTGCGAAAAGTGTCTTCTCTATGCCCGTATTGATCATAGCGTGACGGTATATATTCTAAAGCCTTCCTCGATAAATGGACTATTAAACATGACAGTCTCGGTGGCGCAGTGGGCGAGCGCACGGCCTCTGATCCAGAGGTCCGGGGTTCGATTCCAGACACTGGCTCACACCAATGACTTTTCGAAAACGTTTTCGGAAGTTATGTGTGATAAATACCGATGACTGAAAACTTTGTGCCCGGTATGGCAATAGGTTCGCCACCTATTCCATTTGGGACGTAAACATAACGGCGAGACGAGGCTTAACAGCCGCTGCCTACACCTTCGGGTAACAAAAGGCGTGAAGTTATGTTATGTTATGTTATGTTAAACATGACAATAATTTCTCAATTCGAATCAGAAACTCTCAAGATCGGCGCGTACAAACGAACAAACACTGTTCAGCTCTGTAATATTAGTATTATAGTCCAAAGTGTTCGATATTAGGTAGATATTGTGAACAATAAACCAGGCGGCGGACACTGTTCAAGGCTCTGTGTCCATGTATCCATGTGTGCTTGTGTGTGCGTGTGTGTGACGCAACTTGATCGATATGCGAATACATTTCGTCCAATTGACACAAAAACACTCGGATATTACCTATCGCGAGAACAACGGTTCCCAAAGTGGCGTTCGAGCATCCTTTGGGGAGTTTCACACTTATTTTACTTTCTTTGTACGTATGTAAGTGAAGACATATTTTTACTGTTTGAATATAAATTTACTTTTGTCTTCTGGATGATTGATTTTTGTCAAAAGTTAGAATACCAGTTTTCGAAAGTTATGTGTGATAAATATCGTGATCAAGTAGGGCAATAGATTGCGCGATCTATGAGATCAGAAAAAATAGTATGCCGATAAATTTATTGCTATCCGCTATGCGAGGCGTGGACTTACCTCAATATTTTGTACATTCAATAACAAAGAAATAATTCAATAACTCGTCTCAGGTAAGTGGGGGCTATTATGAGAAGACCCGGGCAATAAATTAGTGCCGCGTATAAGACTAGTAAAATATTAATATTCATCGTGTAAAGGTCATTCTGTAGATATTGTTGCGTGTTATTGTTAGTTGTTACAAAGGAAGAAGCGATCAAAACTAATTGTGGAGCTGGCCGCGAGCGTCACGAGAGTGTCGCAGCACCACCACAAGCCACTATATTGGTATACACTTACACGATTTGTGATACCTTCACGCTTTTAACTTTTCGAAGGTGTGGATAACGTGTCTGCATATCGAATACAATATTGAGTAGAGTCAAATATAATGCGCGCCTATTGCCAGCAAGAAATACTCGACTTGCCGAATCGTTACGTTAGGTCTCAAATGGAAGAAAATAACTAAAAAAAAGAACCAAAAACCTTTGAGTATTTTCTAGATATAAGAAAAACTGAAAATTCTTCGTGCACCCTCAGATGTTATTTGCAAAATATAAAATAATCAGGAATTTAATGGACACCGGATGATGTCAGGTGCGGTGATGACTCATCGATGATGAAGTGCAGGCGAAGGTCACACGCAAACGGAATATCTTACGACCGGCGCAGCAGGGTACGTTCATAAACACGTAATATTTGCCCCACTTCTGTATCCTGACTAATTGGCGTGATCGAGCAGTTCAGTGCCTTCACAATATTTTCACATCAGACAATTTTATGGCACCTTTTCGTGTCCAAATCTATTTGTAAATTTAGCAGCACGCCATTGAAATTATATATTTAACAAATATGAATTCAATTGGCTAATGGATATTATAGGGGTAGGCAGGGAGAGACTTCTGTCATTCGGTTTACACTCTTCATGCATTACGTCGGTACCGGGTAGGTACTATTTTTCCTTTTTTTAAACAGACCATATATTTGGTAGTGGTTGCTCTTTCTTGGTATCCCGATTTTGTCATTCACATTCGCTTCGTACACTTTTTTAGTCGGTCGCTTATTACATTTTACCAATGTTTCTAAATCTGTAAAGTTTATAGATTAAATAGATTAAAACAACTTTTAGGATTATATCGCGTTTATTTATTACTTATTTTTATTTATTTCCCGACGTTTCCTTTACAGAGATCATTTTCACGAGAGATGAACAAAAAGAGGGTAGTCGTTCAAAAGCTATTTTCATTGATACAGAGAGCACCCACTTTTTTGGAAATAAAAATCAAAAAGTTGATGTTAAGAATATGATTTTTACTACTGGTAACCCACATCAGACCATGAAACAAAAAATTAAATATTATAAGATGTATAATTATAGGATGTATTTACTAAAGAACAAATTTTTTTGATTTTATTCCCAAAAAATGGGTGCTCGCTGTATCAATGAATATAGCTTTTGAACGACTACCATCTTTTTGTTCATCACTCGTGAAAATGATCTCTGTAAAGAGTTCGAAACGGCGGGAAATAAATAAAAATAACATAACATAACTTCACGTCTTTTGTTACCCGAAGGTGTAGGCAGCGGCTGTTAAGCCTCGTCTCGCCGTTATGTTTACGTCCCAAATGGAATAGGTGGCGAACCTATTGCCATACCGGGCACAAAGTTTTTAGTCATCGATATTTATCACACATAACTTCCGAAAACAATTTTGAAAAGTCATTGGTGTGAGCCAGTGTCTGAAATCGAACCCGGACCTCTGGATCAGAAGCCGTGTGCTCGACCACTGCGCCACCGAGACTAAAAAAAATAAAATAAGTAATAAATAAACCCGATATAATCCTAAAAGTGGTTTTAATCTATGAGTGAGATTCGCGAAAGTCTGAGAAATAAATCTGTAAAGTTTATATTAGTATTGTGACATCACCGACGACAATTTATTCAAATTGCCAAAATCAAGTAATAGTTATATTTGACGCGGCTCATCTCATCACACGCGCAGCATCCATAGGTCAAGGTAGACTTATAATAATATGTACATAATTTGAGAATTTTGTTTTACAGTTACTAATGAGCGGCGTTGGCAGATTAATATACGATGTCGTAATATATACTCGTATAGCGTTCCGTAAGTGAACTAATAATGTAATAAGTATATTGAGAAGTAGACGATATTTCACGGTAAATAACTCTCTAAATAGTAAGTTATATTTAATTTCGGAAATTAATTTAAATACTTGTTTTCAAACTAGCTCAGTACAAGGTGTGACATGAATTATATTCAAGGGCAGATTTAAAAAATTCTGTTTACTTCCTTGTTTAAAGTTTAACTTTATAAGAGAAACACGTTTTTATATCTAATTTAGTAATAACAACAACTCTGCTGCTACTACAAATCCATACCTTCACGCATATCAATTATTTGTAAAGGCAGCGTTACTTACATAATTCTAGTCTAATTGTTCTATAAAAATTCTAATAACTTCATTCTTAATTATGAATTAACAATGAACTAGAAATTAGAAAAAATTAGAGTCGTTTCAAGTGCTATAGCGTAAATTAACTCTTTGGCTACAGCGGAGCCACAAATTTGAGCTTTTAATTTTAAGGACACTTTCAATCCGCAGAATATTGTTCTTTATCATCATCGTTCTCAGCGAGGAAAATTTTGAATCTAGTTTGTTAGATATACTTACTATCCAACAATAAAACACGGTCAAATATTTTGTGAACGCATCCGTTTTCCGTACAAAGTACAGGTGGGTATACAACTTTTTATAGCCGTGGAAACTGGTCAGGCGGCTCTCGATCTTAATTTATATATTATTGACATTCGTTCACGCGCAACTTTGGAGATATTTTTATTTATTACTAACACCAAGAAGATAAGAAAAATAAACAGCACACTTTCACTGCAATATGCACGAACAATTGTTATAAAAGGTGCTAACGCTGCCTACACATTCGGCCAGAAAAAGGCGCGAAGTCATGTTATGAGTGCTATGTGTGTCTATCAAATAGAGTGTGGCACCGTTCTAGAGATTATTGTCTAGTAAGTTGATTTGAATGTGACACGGAATATCTATCTATATATATAAAAATGAATCGCAAAATGTGTTGGTAAGCGCATAACTCAACAACGCCTGGACCAATTTGGCCAAATCTTTTTTTAAAATGTTCGTTGAAGTTCAAGGATGGTTTTCACGGCGAGAAAAATTAGAATTATTGCTGGGAAAACCCTAAAAATAGCGCTTTTCTTTTTCCCATACAAATGATTTGTAACTAAAACGTAGTCAATTTGAGCTTTATTGCTATAGTATAAAGTTCATATTAAATTACAAGCACTCACTGGTTAGTGTTTGTTTAGTTCGTGATTAGGGTGTTATGTAACAATGTCCGTGTGTAACATCTGTCTCCATTGTCCCTGCTACATCGTCCCTCGTAATTGTAAATGCAATAAATAAAACAAAGAAACATGAAACTAAATAGGATGTAATAAAATAAGCAAGTAATAAGACTTTATTGTCCCTCGCAAAGGCAATACCAGTGCAATGTAAAACATTAGACCATTGTCCTTTTACTGCAGTTTTAAAGAACCCGAAGACCGTAATAAATCAGTGACCATCCCAAGTAACGAGAAAGCGTGGGAAAGCCATCACTCGGAAGACACTGGACCGGACCCCCATTGTTTCCTGGACGTGAAGAGCTGTAGCATTAGACATTCTATATCTAGCATCGATCAGGATCACACCTTAGTTTAGTTAGCCTGTAGTTTTATTTTTAATTAAAAGACTTTATATCTAATATCGATTAGAGTCGAAATCTTAGAACTGTAATTAGATTTTAAATTAAAGTTTAAATATTTGAATTTTGGTTTTCCTTGGGACCTCCGACTCGAACCGAAAAAACTTAAGTGGCGCAGTCGGTAGGATATTCGAGGCACACCGAGTTAGTTAATTAGGGTACTTTCTAACATCGAAATCGTCCTAACGTCGTGCTAACTCGACACGCCGCTGCGATCGACCGTGTTCGCCGAATATCTAGATCAAGAACCTGAGTTCCTGCCGAGAGGTGAAATCCAGACATCGATCCCGAAGATACCAAGATCCAGTTAATGTGAGTACACCTTAAATCGATTCTGTGTGTTGCTCTCAAAAGTGTCCTTATTCCTTTAAGTCATTTGCAGATTTTTTTTCTTAATTATCAGTGAATATTTAATTAATAACTATTTCTTATAATAAGGAAATTGTCTCTAAAGAGCTATCGCGCTCTAGACAGGCCCGTATATTACAAATAGATTTATATAGAGATCTTAATTTAGAATTAGAATATATTAGTGATAGTTTAGTTAACTCTCAGCACTATATTTTATCCGTGAAAAATACAAAATATCATTTAATATGGCTGACGTTGATTTAATTTTTAAAATTCTCCGTTTTGTACCGGACTTTGATGGCAATCCGCATGTGTTGCCTAGATTTATACAATTTTGTGATCATATAGTAGCCGAATGTATTGAATCCAACCCTAACAATAATTTGGCTAGATTATATCTTCTTAACGGCATCTTAAACAAAATAACTGGCCAAGCAGCACGAATAATTAATGCCAACGGTATACCCGAAGATTGGGCTAGCATTAAAAGAGCATTAATTAATATTTTTTCTGATCAAAGAGATGAGACCACACTATATAATGAGCTCATGTTAGCTTCACAGGGCAGTAGCTCACCACAAGAGTTTTATGATCACTGTGTTAGTTTATTTTGTACATTAATGACATATGTAACTTTACATGAATCGATCAATACCACTATAGAGGCAAAACGGCAAAAAATAACTATGCAGGCATTTGTACGAGGGTTAAAGGAACCTTTAGGGTCCCGTATCAGATGTATGCGTCCTGACACCGTAGAAAAAGCTTTAGAATTTGTACTAGAGGAACTAAATATTTTATATTTACAAAATCGTACCGAATGTAATATAGATAGAAAATCACATAATAATTTAATAAGCCATTTTACTCATACGAACAATTTTATACGGCCGATGCCTACAGCGACTAACTACTCGCGATCACCTCAATCCCCGTGGCAACCGAATAATTCGTATAATAACCCTATCAACTTCTATAGACATTATTCAGAAATGCCGACGCGCACACAGCAGAAGTTCCGCGCACCGTCGTCAAATTATAACCAATATAATAATTATTTAAATACAATACAACAAAGACCCTTAATGCAAATCAACGCAGGCCTTAAGCCAATGAGTGACATTACTAATTTCGCTACTAGAGATAAAACTTCAAATGTACAACTAACTGGGCATGATTGGCGTAAGAGAGATAATCCACCCCCTTCTAACTACTCCAAAACTCAGGAAATTAATATTAACGAATTTACAGACTTTGAAAAATCCTATGATAATTCTTATTTGAATAATGCAGAGCATCATGATGTCGAACTGATAGGTCATACAAACGAAAACGCAAACGTTGATAATGGTAATGGCAAATTTCCTATAGACATGTTGACTGGCTGCATTAACTTTCCTCAAAGTTTTTGTCAGTTAACTCGATCAAAAGATGAACTTATTCAGAAGGTGTTTCCAGATGTTTCTCAAAATTACAGAAATCATGATTGGTTGAGCGAACGAGCTATACTGGCTGCAAAAAACATAGATGTAAATGAATTAAATTTCAAAATTCAAGAACAAATTACAGGCGAATTGAGGATATATAAATCAGTTGATTCGGCTACTAATCAAGATGATGTAGTCAACTATCCACCGGAATTTTTAAACTCGCTGGATTTGCCAGGATTGCCACCTCACAATCTTCAATTAAAGGTTGGATCGGTGGTTATAATGTTGCGAAATATCAACCAACCGCGTCTTTGCAACGGTACACGGTTAGCGATAAAAAAATTACTAAACAATGTGATAGAAGCAACTATACTCAAAGGAAAGTATAAAGGAGAAGATGTTCTCATACCGCGCATACCAATGATTCCGACTGATGTGCCATTTGAGTTTAAACGACTACAGTTTCCAGTGCAGCTTGCTTTTGCTATGACTATAAACAAGTCCCAGGGGCAATCATTAAGTGTTTGTGGTATTAATCTAGAAAACCCATGTTTCTCACATGGTCAATTGTATGTTGCCTGTTCCCGTGTTGGAAAACCATCAGATTTGTTTATCTATGCGCCAGGTAATCAAACAAAAAACATCGTATACCACAAAGCACTACAATGATAATAATAATAATTATGATTCACATGATTAACAATAAAGCGATTACTTACTTTTAAATCCTTATATATGTTTTATTTAATTATTTGTTATTCACAACAACCTGGGTGACGGTTCTGTTCAGGAGAATTTTTTAAAATACGTAGGCACAAAAACTGCCACATTACAAATCTTTTTGACAGGACGAAGTCTGTCGGGTCAGCTATCTAATATATAAAATTCTCGAGTCTAGATGTGCGTAATTGAAATTTTGTGTGCATATCGGGTAGGTCTGAGAATAGGACAACATCTATTTTTCATCCCCCTAAATCACAAGGGTAGCCCACCCCTCAATATTTTTTTTTAATTTTTCGACATTTTTCTGTTTCTTATTTTTTTTTATAAAACGGGATACAAACATACATCATCATCATCATCATCATCATAAGCCCTTTTGAGGTCCACTGCTGGACATAGGCCTCCCCCATAAAGCGCCACAACTGCCGGTCCGCGCAATCATGGGGGGTTTTTGCCATAATCGCCACGCTTGGCAGGCGGGTTGGCGATCGCAGTAGGCTGTAGTGTCTTGAGAAAGAATGCTGCTGCCCATTCTTCTAGCTTTTCCCTTAGTCGCCTTTTACGACACCCACGGGAAGAGATGGGGTGGCGGTATTCTAAGCCGGCGCCACACAGCAATACAAACGCAACAAACAAAGCAATACAAAAGGATACAAACATACATCGAACCCTAATATTTCAACCCCCTACGATCAACCCTTATTTTTTAAATATTATTTTTCGGCAAAACAACGTTTGCGGGGTCAGCTAGTCCTATCATAAATCTCAATGCTAGCCTTCCATTCAGTATTATTTTGAAAGAATATTGGCAATAGGTTTCGACATATAATTGACGCTACTTACACCTGATATTATGAGCGTGAAGTTAAAATTTTTGTAGTATGTTTAAAGACATTTATAAAATTACGCGGTATTCTTGCATCATGACGATTCATACATGCGGCAAGTCAAGACTGGTTCTTTTTTTTATTCTCTTACTCAAGAATTCTGAGGAGTTGTTCAATTATCTCATAAGATAACTTCACGCCTTTTTCTACCCGAAGGTGTAGGCAGTGGCTGTTAAGCCTCGACTCGCCGTTATGTTTACGTCCCAAATGGAATAGGTGGCGAACCTATGACCATACCGGGCACAGAGATTTTTTTAAAACCGCATACATTTTTTAAGTAAAATGCGAAAAAGTAAAATAAGCATAATCTTTAAATTACACGTTGATACATAATTTAAATATTATAAACACTTATATAAAAGTAAGTATAGGTATTAGTGTATGTTAAAACATTATCATAATATAAATTAAAATAAATAAATACATCCAAGTATTATAATATTAGCTAACATTGTGTAAAACGTAAAAGATAATGTAATCAAGAGTAATATATTTTTAAATTCACGTTTCAATTAAGAGTATTTAAAGCAAAATATGTATTAGTAGATAAATCAAAATTGCGCACTTTACAATATAAGCTTTAATATTTTATATTGCGTTATTTCTAGATCGTACGAATACAATCGACTCGCAAACAAAAGTATTATTTAAATTGTCAATATATCAGAGATCCTCAAAGTGGCCACTCGGTCTCCCCGCGAGCAGACACCAACGAAGACTATATTATTTTTTAATTAATGTGTTTTCCGCATCGTTATGATAAATAGGGGCTTTAAAAAGCCACTTAAATATTTTTAGAATATATGTTCGTGTTCAAGACGGTTTGTGAATACATAACAGACCTTCAAATGGTAAAAACTGTACCTATAATCAGTGAAGTGACTGCCCCCTAATTTGAGTTATGTCCGATATTGTTGTAAGTACCTATACCTCGCCTATCAAAGGAAGGTGCTAATTGACAAACACACACACACATTGCACATTGACACTATTGTATAGATGCCATAAGTGCAAACCGGTGATAATAGATTGGAACATTATTTATTTTATGGGTTAGGAAGGGCAAACGAGCTAGCGTGTCACCTGATGGTAAGCAACTAGCGCCGCCCATTGTAGCACCCTAACCGTAGCATAGTTGCCTTGCCGGCCATTATGAGAGTAGGACGAGAAGAAGGGGGTACCGGATACCTCTTAATATGAAACGTGATATGTGGCACTTTACGAGGTCGTGGCAAGTTCCCGGTCGAGGCGGCCCATTCATGTAGCGAACCGCAAGGTTCAGCCACAGAGGGAACGTTTACTTCTAAAGAAGTATCGTGTCTCAACTGTTGGATCGAGAGTACACCTCGTAACAGTTTAGGACGACACGACACCCGCAGAAGTGTATTTATTTCCAAAAACACTTGCACTCCATATTTATCGGATTGGAACTCGAGGCCACAGAATCGGAAGTCTGAACTGAATTAGACGAAACCGGCAACAAACTAAATTATAATGTTTTGGTAACATTTCATCGAGTCTAGTAATTAAAGTATTTCATAATACATACATTGGGTTCATACCCAAATTTGAGGGTGATGCTGCAAACCAATTTGGACGAGCACAGGAATTACATACGGACGGAACAATTAACATCAATCATGTAGATACGTAATGTCCACAACTAGTAGGTTTGTGGTCAACACAACAGGTTTTGAAAATAGCAAAACAATGTTTAATATTACAAGACAGATATATTATGTAGTTTATTATTAGTTTTAGACGTTTATTATAAATTTAAATATAGGTGGTCTAGTGGTCGAGCACCCCGCTTCTGAATCCAAAGGTCGCGGGTCCGAATCCTCACATTGGCTCACACCAATGACTTTTCGAAATAAATTTTGTAAGTTAAGAGTGATAAATATCGATGACAAAAAAACTTTGTGCCCGGTATGGCAATAGGTTCGCCACCTATTCCATCTGGGACGTAAACATAGCGGCGAGACGAGGCTTAACAGCCGCTGCCTTTGGATAGAAAAAGGCGTGAAATTATGTAAATATCTATACTAAGATTGTAAAGCTGAATAGTTTGTTTGAACGAGCTAATCTCCAGAACTAATGATTCGAATTCAAAAAATAATTTTGTTTTGGAGACTCTATTTATCGAGAAGGGCTTTAGGCTCCATATCATCACGCTATGATCAATAGGCGCAGAGAAATGACCTATTAACCTTTTTAGTGGTAAAGGTATATTATCATATAGCTCGGTGAGCTAGTAATATGCAAATTTCAAATTGTTTAAGACAAGTAAGTAGCTATTTAACACCTCGATCCATGTCCTTCAAGAGACAGACAAGTGCGTTAACAAATAATTAAAAAGAAAAATAAAACCGCATTTGAAAGAAAAAGCTATAGTACAAAATTACCAACGTATTATTATTATCTAACAACAAATTTGTATGTAAATTATACTGTTATAATGTACAAAGTAAGTAGACTTGGTGCTGAGCATCGCGCATATTGGTAATACCACGTCTTCACACATATAACAGTAATTCAAAATTTTATTCATTCAAAACTACCTTTTTAGCTTCTTATAGCTTCAAGAGTATGTCAGGCGATGAAAAACTGTTGTCTTATTAAAAGAAAATTATGTATTTCCATAACAATTCGAGCACCCCGCTTCTGGATCAAGTAGTCTTACAGATCAATGGCTTCTACGTATTCTTTTCGGAAGTTATAATACGTCATAAGTAATATCGATGACCGGACAGCAACACTGTAACCGATGCCTCGAAATATGTTTCACCACCTATTCCATTTGGGAGCTAAACAGTCGGCGAGTCGAGCCTTAACAGCCGCTGCCTACACCGTCGAGTAGCAGAGGGCGTGCTGTATATGCTGATTTATATAGATAACGCCTTGAGATATACGAAAAACAATACAGATGTTAATATCGACCTCGAAAGTTGTCAAATTGATGTAAAAATTATACAATGTCGTTATCACAATATGAAGACACAACTGATATCCAAGTCGTCAAGCACGCAGTAGTCAGTACACCGCCGCGGTAATGACTATATTGAGCGAACATCACTCTCTCTGTTATATTCCTTTATTACGCGACGTCGTTGAGGTTGTAATACGGTAATGACTACGGGGAGGCACTTAATAATATAATGTATTTTAATGATCAATTCATTTCAATGTAATTTTAGATATAAGCGAGCCTTTAGGTACTTTTAAATTTGATTTAAACTTGGCAGCGCCCCGGAGTTCGCTGCGGGCACGGTTCGGACCGGTGCCACTGCCTCAATGAATATCGACATAAACTGACTCATGCCGCGTTTCGTTCGGTGAGAGAGGCATCCGAAGACCCACCACCCTTTACCGACATTACCCATACTATTCCCTGTGTAGAAGGTAATCCTTGGGCAGCGCTAATCACTTTTCACCAGGTGACACGCTTTCCCGTTAGCCCTTATATCCTTGGGCTGATATGGTTTTTCAAACTTCCCTACACATAGCAACATGTTTCGCCATCAATCCTAAGGGCATTTATTAAGGCATTAATTTCCGCTGCGAATATTGCGCCTACAATCCTGCAAGCTAACTTAGCTACAGATCCATTATACATATATAAATAAAAAAATTCAAACCACGACTCTCTTTTATTGTTCAGTAGGATAAAAAACCTTGGGGGACCGGGAGAGGGAGTTCGCCGCCTCTACGGCGGCGTCGTGCGGTCCGTGGCCCTGTACGAGGCCCCCGTTTGGTCGTGAGACCTCACGGGGCCCCCGCTCCAGGGCTCTGCTGAGGAGCCTGGTGCGGATCATGGCCATTCGGATCGTACGGGGCTACCGTACGATATCATACGAGGCGGCGACTGTCCTCGCGCGAGCCGATCCCACTCGAAGGCGGCGGCGGCGAGCTCAGTAATCGCCGCCGCCGACGGGCCGCGAGTGTGCACACCTCGCGGGTGCGCCCGGGTCGCGGCCCGGGAAGGATGAGCACCGGTACGGCCGGGGAGGGTCGTCGGGGGCGCCGCCGGCCGCGCGCCTCTTTACAGCGCGCGGTCGGAGCCGCCCCGCCCAGGGGAGTCTCGCCGAGGCTTCCCGAAGATAAGCATCCCCTCGCACAGAGGGGGGGGAGCGACGGTTAACCGTATCCTGGACCACCCCAACGCCGGAGGAAGGCCGCCGCGAGGTTTTAGTGGGTAACCCAAGGATCGGATTCCAGTTTACTGTTTTGGGAGTCCCACACTACCCCCTGCCGTACCCAAGCGAGGGATGTGCATAAAGCATTTCCTCGCTTAAAAAAAAAAGATAAAAAATCCCATCGAGATTACGTTCCGCAAACATGTCACATATGTGGCATTCGTGAAACGTTTGTAAGAAGCGTAATTGTGTAAATGTGAGAGCGACGGGCGACGTGCCGCCGTATTTCACTCGCGAGTCGTGTGCGGCCAGTGCGGCCAGTGCGGCGGGCACAGGAAGGTAACCCTCGGCATGTACGTGGAGCATACAGTTATGTGAAAAAAAGGAGAGCATCTTTTAATATGTCGATGAGAGAGCTATTCTCATTTCTGTTGTCGAGGAGGATACAGCTAAACTTTAACAAAAAAAATAAAAAGTTAAAATAAAAAGTATCCATCCTATGTCACTTCTGATATCTCCAAGAGTATGTGTACAAAGTTTCATGATGATCGGCTGAGTAATTATAGCGTTAAAGGTTAACAAACAAACCTACTTTCGCATTCTTATATTGAATATAAGTATGACAGTAGGGATATAGAAAAAGTTAAGTCGGCAGCTTTGCGAGGATCGCAAAGTATTTTGTGCAAGCCACGGAATAGTTTTAACATCTCTGTGGCCTAGTGGCTTATCGCTCGCAGACTTTCCGTTAAGTTTTGTTTTATCATTTGATTGTCTTTACGGTCTAGAGGTTGAGCATAACGCTTGTGAATTCAGATGTCTGGGGTTCTTACCGAGCATTACAACACCAATTCATCCCCCTTATGCCTTCTAAAAATGTAACGAGTAAAACTTTACTATGTTTAGGGAAGAGTCATACCCAACGATAATAATAAGCAATAGATGAATGAAAGTCGGCATGTTCTATTGTTACGCGTTATGTAACGTGCGCGATGGAGATCGAACCTGACACCGTGACCCACATCGCGGCGGCGGCGGCGCGCTACAATAACTGTACCGTAATGGCGTGTTGCGCAACAACACACAACAATACCGATGCTGTATTATCTCATGGTAACAGATGGTGGAACACGACGGATGCTGGGTGTCACAAGTCAGGAGCATATTATACATTTTTTAAAAGTAAACTAATTCTAAGTAAAATTAATTCATCTACGAAACCCTACATTGAGCGTGGTCCGATACGTACTGCATCAGTATTTTTTGAAGTTATACTTCTTTAGGCGCGTTATGAAAAAATGATGAGAGTGAAATTTTAAGATGCGCGCGCATCTGTGACACAAAATTAACAGTATGAAGTTGTCTGCTTAACCGCTTAAGATGCTTAAGATGCGCGCGCATCTGTGACACAAAATTAATACTTAGTTAATTAAATACGAAGTTGTCTGCTTAACCGCTCATTAAGTCTCGAAAAAAAAGCTACCAACAAAATAGAAATTGAACCTCGATATTAGTCGCGCATGTTGGTACGCTCGTCACCTCTGATCACTGTTTTCATATTTATAATATTTATCAACATGTTTCTAGTTTATACATTCACAACACGTGTTTTAGTTTCATACAAGTGCGAATTATATATGTGCTAATAAATTATATTCAGTAGTGATTTAAATTGAATATTTTGATTGATATTACTTACTATTTGTGAATATTAGTGAAAAAAAAATTGTGCTTAAATACTTTTTCAAGTGCTCCAATATAATTGAGGTTAACTCTATCCGTATGTATTATTTATTGATATAAATTAAAATACTTTTATTTAATATAATTAACACTAAATATTATTAAATTATTAATGTTAAATACTTATTATTGGTTATTTAATATTTACAAAATAAAGAAATAAATTTAATAAAACATTTAATAAAAAGTTTGTGATAAAAACTAAAATTGAACATCAAATTATAATATTAATTTTTAATATTTGCTATTAAATTAAATAAATAATAAATATTTATAAAAATAACTAAATAAATTTGATGAAAATTTTTTGATAAAAATGAAAAGTGAATATTAAATTAAAAAATCAATAAAAATATATAAAAAATGACCAACCTTAAATTCAATTTTTGAATATATGTATTATTAAATTTATTTGTAAAATATTAAATAATCAATAATAAACATTTAAAATTAAGAATCTTATAATATATAGTACAAATTATGTCTTATATATTTATTATTCTCTAAATTTTGTTTTTAATAATTATATATATATATATATTTTAATGATGCCAAAGAAGTATAACTTCTCACGCGCGTACATAAGTACACGCACCCATTTTTTTTATTTACCCGTTTGCAAATGTGTAAACAATTTGACAATTTCTGCTCACGGTAGGTTTTCCAGAGTAATAAAAATCTAATCTATCATTAAAATCTATAATAAATTGGCTTCACATTCAAGTAGGTAAACCATGTATTTATTTAAACACAACTAAGGCACAGGTTTAAGTCATTGACGAAATATATAAAGCCTTAACTAAATAAGTCACGATCAAACAAGGGCCAAGTTTAAGATCATAAAAATATTGGTGGTAGTGATAAATTCTCCATAAGTCCCTACTCTGGAAGCGATAAATAGCGATAATGTCACCCCGACACCCCACTGTCCCCACAACACACCATGTAAACCTGTCACAGCCGATTTGTGACCCCTGGATATTAATACCAACTCCTGCTCAACCATTCGGAAGCCCATACACACACGCGCGTGCCACAACCCATTTTGTGTCCAGTTGAACGACTTGAAAATATATCGTCTATTGATTTTGCACACCACTAGCGCGACGACACTAGGATGTGATTTATTAAGGCACTACTTACTACAGCTGAAAACTTCCAAAAGTAATGCCGGCGTGACCGATTTTGATGGAATTTTATGTGGACATTCAGTAAGTCATAATATGTATAAGTTGTCATCTATTTCGTATACTCAAAAGTTGAGCATATTTTTATATAATGATTAGACGAAATCTTTTCAGTAAATTATTTGATTACTAAAGGTCATTTTCAAGTTTGACCTATGTATATGAATAATTTAATTTGTTCTTCATTACAAAACCACAAATAGGTAACATTTCAAATGGTATGAGGGAGCGGCCAGAATATTGAATATAAATTATATATCATAAAAATAGATAAAATGATATTACGTGTTTGTAATATTTAAATAAGTTCTTTTCTACTATCAAAATAATCTTTATTACAATTTTTGTGGATCTGTCTTTCTTGGCAGAACGGTGCCGTAATATACTATAAATTAGGCCACTCCTATTTTTAATTTAAATCCACCCCAAACAAAGTTGCGAGCACCAGCTAGTATAATATATGTATGTACTGATTAGAATCTTGACCTCTGTGACATGAGCTGCTAGATTACAAAGATGGCTCTGACCTGTACACATATATCAGCGTACAAGTATGTTATATTTTAACATAACATAGCTTCACGCCTTTGTTACCCGAAGGTGTAGGCAGCGGCTGCTAAGCGTCGTCCGCCGTTATTTTTACGTCTCAAATGGAATAGGTGGCGAACCTATTGCCATTTATATCTTTTTATATTTTAAATAAAATATTTTATCAGTTTGCGACGGAATTTCTAGCAAGGGGAGGTTACGGTTCGAATCATGGTACACACTGGATTGCAGACTATTGGAAAGGGGCTAGCAGACTATTCCGTGTGATAAAATGTTGTATTAAGCGATATTCATTAGTATATTTTATCCGATAATTATACGAAACCATGTCATCACAATTCAACATGTCACTTATAAATGTTGCAAAAACATTAAGTACTATACTTTGCTACATCAAAAAAACTAAATGGAGGTCGTCGTCTCTCGTCATCAAGCTCATACAGACGTACAAGTTGCAACATTATTGTGGAGTGCAAAGATTTGTTTAATACAAAGACCAAGTATTTATGAGGATGACGTGAAGAGATTTATGGCTACGACTGCATTTGAATATGTATAAATATTTTGTATAGAAATATCATTATAACTTCACAACTTTAATATATGGTGTACAGGAATAATGACTTAATTTAGCGTATTAATATTCTAGCCCCTGACAAAGTAGTTGGCTGTTTTCTCTCTCGCGGTTTTTTGTTTTTTAATGTTAATGGCCTCTGTCAAGCTAAATCAATACAGCAGGCTACTAAAGTTTGTCAAAATATATTAAGGCGCAGTCGGGTAATTATATCGAACATAATTTGAAATCGTTTAGCTTTTCGTCTCAACATTTTCGGTGAACAGCAGTAACGTCAAGGTCCACCCGCAGTGATCACAGTCGTAATCGCGAACAATCAGTGTTAACGATAAATTCAAGTTATCAAGTCACCTCGACACGCCTCAATACATATATATTTAAAATAATTTAATAAGTATATGTGTGATAAATATCTATGACTGAAAACTTTGTGCCCGGCATGCCAATAGGTTCGCCACCGATTCCATTTGGGACGCAAACATAACGGCATCACGAAGGTTCACAGCCGCTGCCTACACCTTCGTGTAGGAAAAGACGTGAAGTTATGTTTTTTTTAAATAAGTATATAATTTCTATTAGAACGCTGTAATGTTTCGCTTCGAGGCCAATATCAGGATGCTTATCAGCACCTTGCGCGATTTTGTCAATCGTAGATAGTCCACACCAAAAGCTGATTGACAAGAGTATAGCTTGATTAGTCGCGCAGTTCGCTGCATGAATGATGTGCTCGGCCAGTAAAATACCACGACTGTCCTCTCGATGTGTCAACGTAAAGTGGCATATGTCGCTTTTCGTTCGGTGAGTGATGTCCCTCTTTTCCCTTCCACTCCCTTAAAGGTTGGTAATGCAAGTATAACACAACCATGTTGCAGGTGTCCAAGGACATCGCTTACCATCAGGTGACCTGCTTGCTCCTTATCCCATAAAAATACCACGAGTGGTTGGCAGTCGGCACAAAACATTATTATAATTGGTTCAAATCAACAAACTAACTATAAATCCCCCGGCGCGGCGCGCCATTACTCGCTACCTACTGCTAATTCGTCAATGTAACAACCAGCTATATTATGTATTAAGATTTTATCAACTAATCACTTTTAATTTTTAGGGTTCCGTACCCTAAACGGGACCGTATTACTGATAGTTCGCTGTCCGTCCGTCTGTCACCAGGCTGTATCTCGAGAACGATGATAGCTAGACCAGTTGAAATTTTCGCAGACGATGTATTTCTATTGCCGATATAATAACAATTACTTATGACAAAAGAAAATAAACATCCCAAGCAATAAACTTGCTTTTTTTATTCGATCTTAATAACGGCGACAGGTAGACGCTTTAACTTATATTTTACGGAACCATTCGTGCGCGAATCCCACACGCACTTGGCCTGTTTTCCTTTATAACTGTGCCACGAATAAATTGCTCTAAGTATGAACCTTCACACTTTTATAACCCGATAGAGTTTTCTTTTTTTACTGAATGAAATATTTTAAAATTACGCTCTTGGACTTACCTGGATAGAAGTCATGTGATTTGGACATCTTGACCCTGGCGCCGGTGTCCTTCTGCAGCTGGGCGATGGTCTCGCCGCCCTTGCCGATGATGGCGCCGGCCACCATGGAAGGCACCAGCACCTTGAAGTGGTACGTCGGCTCCACGGCTGCAGAGTACACCGATCGATAAGCACACATCAAGAAGAATATCAAGAAAAGTGAGCATAGTGTTTTAGACCATAACTTTAGTTGAACATTAGGCAGAAAATTATTAATACAAAAGAATACAGCGCAGTACCCACCAGAATAACAAGCGTGAATAATAAAAATACATATGCGAAATACCGTAGGCAAACATCTCTCATACTCGTCTTACAAATATAAAACCAGTCTTTTGTATTAATATAATTTATTTATATATACTTTTAGAAATATTTTATTGATTAGATTCTACAAGTTTTAGTATATATATAAATAAAACATGAAATGTAAATCCAAATAAATAAATATATTTAGTGCCGATGTTACTTATAAAGTCAATGTAACTAGTTTTAACGAAATGAAAAAAAATATTCCATTTTTTTTTTAAATGTTCGTCTGTCTGTTCTGTTTGAAATCTCCTCTAATTTTCCAATATGCGAGAATAAAAAATAATAAATGCGACAGAATGTGAAGATGTGTGAATGTTTGTATCATTAAAGCTCAAAAGTAAATGACACCTTAATCATAAAAGTACGATAATCCCAGGGATGCATTCCCCTGGTGTAGTATATTTATAATTAGGTATATTTTGTTTTTTCAAATGATTTTAGTATATATATACTAATATATATATAAAACTAGCTGACCCAGCAAACGTTGTCTTGCCGAAAAATAAAATTTAAAAAATAGGGGTTGAAAATTTAGGGTTGCATGTATGTTTGTATCCCGTTTTATAAAAAAAGTAAGAAACAGAAATATGTCGAAAAATTAAAAAAAAAAATTGAGGGGTGATTGACCCTTGTGATTTAGGGGGATGAAAAATAGATGTTGTCCTATTCTCAGACCTACCCGACACGCACATAAAATTTCATGAGAATCGGTCAAGCCGTTTCGGAGGAGTTCAATTACGCACATCTAGACTCGAGAATTTATTATATTAGATGTATATGCGAGCAAATTCGATGGTAAACACCAGTAAGAGTGTCTGTTTGTAATATTGAATAAACTGCTAATTAATATGAATACATTTCGGTACATATACCAAAATAACATTTTTTATTTTAAATTTTTGTCTATTGTGTGTCTGTTTGTTCCGGGTAAGCTCACTTTTATTGGCAGGTAGCTGTGTAAGGAGTAACTCGGGCTACTTTTTTTGGAAAATATCTAAATTTATTTATTGCTTCCGAGATGAAACAAAGTTCGCCGTGTCAGCTGGTACAAAATTAAGACCTTGGCGTTAATGTGAGCAGCTAGTAGTTACGCTGCGGGTTCACCTTCATCACCATTAAGTACTGCTAATCACAATTAAATGTTCCAACATTATGCGACAGTATTACTGACAGGAAGTGATACTTAGTACTAATTATATCATAACACGCTACTTGTTTATTGCAGCTGTAGTGCAGTGGTTTAGTATGGTGACTTTGAATTATAGTTCAAGATTCGATATTGCTAGTGTTATAATAAAAAAAGCATTGCAAAAGATAGAAAGCGAGTGTATTTCTTGTCGAAAGGATCAGACTTACACCAATAACCTTAAGAATCAAGAGTTGAAGTTAAGGTAAACAATGAGGTGCAGCGTGTCTAATGGCGCGCAGTCCTTTTTGCCTACCCCGCAAAAACAATAATTCATAATTTGGATAAATTATAAAAGCAGTCAGTATGCCCACAATAATTTGGGATTAACATCAATTAAAAAAGAGATTATAAGAGAGATGGATGGTGTTACGAAATTAGGAAAACAATTAAACAAGTCGGATTGCTTTACTTCGGAAACATTGCCGGGGAATTGGATTGGAGATGAACCTTATCAACCAGAACACATTACTCGGTAAAATTGATACTTAATATATACTAGCTGAACCGACAAATAATGCTTCGCCTCAAGCAATAAATGAATAGATAAGTTTTTTTCTAAAAAACTATTACACCAATAAAAGTACCGTCAAAATAGGCAAAGACAAACAAATTTATTCTGGTGTATGAATGAATGTATTACAAAGCAGTGTCTATATTGGAAATATACACTTCAATTTATATTTATATGTATAGATAAATGAGTTTTGAAGTCGAGATCTGTATAAAAATAGTGTAACCTGATCTCGTATAGGAAATGCAAAAATATATGCATTAAATGAAAATAAAACTGCAGAGTCTGTTGATCAGATACTAGTGTTGGGTATCGACGGTCACTTCCGCCATCTACATTTCATATATCAATGTTATAATAAAAAAATTATGTGCATTTATAATGATGAATGCATAGTAAACCACACCTGCAGTCTGCTTGACAATGGTGATGATTGAAAATAATACAAATTAGATACAATCAAACATATATTGATTGATAATTTAATGAAGAAACATTAGATTTCGTTTAGTATTAGGTAATTTAAATTTTGTAGAATTGAGAAAAGTTGATCAGCGAAACTCGAATCCTCGCCGAGTATACTTGAATAGTTAAATCACTGAGCTACTTTTGACTCCAAGTCCTTGATACCAACCTTCCATTCGTATAAATTTAAAATAGTATAAAACATGGTGACTATAAGGATTTAGTTTTTAAAGTTAAAATTGAAATAAGAAAAAGAATACAAAATGAATTTTGAATACAAACACAAACTAATACACACCCATAAATTTATAGATAGCGGCTGAAGGAAAAGACAGGAAAAGATTGAATCTAGACATAGTACGAACAAAAAAGAGTGGGGAAGTATATCTACTGTACCAGAGGACCAAAACACAACTATGTATACGTAAAACCATTCCCGCTGCGAGAAGAATAAAGAATAAATTACAAAACAGCATTAGTCACTCCAATCGAAAAATAAACCGATAATTATAATAAATATTTATTTCTTAGATTTAAGTCTCGGTGGCGTAGTGGCTAGCACCCCGCTTCTGATTCAAGAAGTAGTGGGTTCAAATCCTGGCACGCACCAATGACTTTTCGAATTTTTCGAAAGTTAAGTGTGATAAATATCGATGACTGACAACACCAATTCCATTTGGAACGTAAACATAACGGCGAGGTGAGGCTTAACAAGCCGCTGCCTACACCTTCGGGTAGAAAAACGCGTGAAGTTATATTGTATGTTCTTAGATTTTCGCGAATCACATTCATAACATTAAAACAACTCTTTATGGATTATATCGCGTTTATTTAGAACTTATTTTTATTTATTTCCCGACGTTTCGAACTCTTTACAGAGATAACTCGTGAAAATGATCTCTTCAAAGAGTTCGACCCGGCAAACGTTGTCCTGCCGAAAAATAAAATTTAGAAAATAGGAGTTGATCGTAGGTGGTTGAAAATTGAGGGTTGTATGTATTTTTGTATCCGGTTTTATAAAAAAATAAGAAACAAAAATATATCGAAAACTTAAAAAAAAATATTGAGGGGTGAGCTACCCTTGTGATTTAGGGGGATGAAAAATAGATGTTGTCCTATTCTCAGACTTACCCGATATGCACACAAAATTTCATGAGAATCGGTCAAGCCGTTTCGGAGGAGTATGGGAACGAAAACTGTGAAACGAGAATTTTATAAATTAGAGATGATAAATAATAAATCAACTACACCAAAATTGTAATCTGTTAGGGAAATCGTACAACAATAGAAGATTTCCAACATGATACAACGTGTACAAATGATTAATATTTGGTTAAGGCCTCAATTTATTACAAAGTCCTTGGCGAAATTTCGTTATTTTGTTGGAGCCAGTATCGCGCCAAGTATTATAAAGAAACTATTGTCCCGCCTACCTTCAATAAGTCTCAATTGAGTGGCATCCTACGACTGACGGCGCGTCATATTCGACCTCATTTGAATGGGGGCATGACAGTCAGTCTTCACCTACCTCACTACGACATGTGCACAACTTAAATGAGTGAACACTGTCAAGTGTTCGCTTCTGTCAACTCTTCATAGACTTGGGCGGTTATCATATTATATTACTTGTGCATCCATGAAAACACCTACCCCTATTTCGCTGCTGTTCCAGTGACCTTAACATGTACTTGGTAGATAGTTAATATTATTGACTGTCAGTTACATTTGATTCTATTTTTAAAACTGCGCCTTTATATGTGAGGGATTTTTCCCTTTAAAAGTTTCTAATCTAAAAATTGTATTGTTAACTACTCATTGCATTCATTGGCCGACTGCTGCCGGAAGGTATTGTTTTCGTGCGTATATTGTACGTAACTTTTTTCCAAAAGTTTCCTTGTTATTATTATTATTAAATTATAGCAGTCTTAAAAACATGACTTCAAAAAGAGCAACATATTAATAAACAATGTTTTATATCGCCAACCCCATCCCTCCCTCTGTGAATGTTCTTCCCGTCTATAATTCGAAAAAGAGTTTGTATTCAACGTTTTAAAACCGCAACACCACGCTTACTCGTTTGCCCTCCTATTCCATAAAAAAAAACCGTTCCGTTCAGGATCAGTACTTTGAAAAACAGATTTCATGAAAATTGCTAATGCTTTTTCCATTTGATTGCACGCGACTTTTTCAGTTCCAGTTTATTAACTAACGAGCAGTAGGTACTTCGACTGTTTATATATTTTATATAAAACACATTTAAATTGGTCGTTCCACGAGGCGAGTCGAGTAGAGCGTGTAAGTACGAACTCTTGTTATCAGTAACGAGCAAATGCAAATTAACGAAACCCCAAAGAATATTATCTAGGACGTAATGCTTTGCGGGAAACGTGAAATTAGCGTTGATATTACATACGACGAAAACCAACAAAATTGAATTTCGATCCATTGTTGTTTCTTTTGTAAATACATTGTTTTGTTTCTTCACGCCTTTGATGGTAGAAGGTATAGGCAGCGGTTACCTCGACTCACTGACCAAATGAAATATTAGATCCTAAGACGCTAAAAGATAAGAATAAATACCAAACATGTGATATCAGAATCAGACATAATTTGTTTAGTCTGATGATTCATTTTGAAGTCGTGTTCTTGATATTTTAATATACACGAAATTGGACAACATTTTCTTGAATCAAAAAATCACCCACTTTTGAGGTAAAGGTCAGTGCGCTACAATAACATACATTTATCCATCACAGGATCTGACAGAAAAATGAACGTTACTTAGATATTCATAAGGCTATACCAGATAAGCGAATCGTCATCCCTCCAATCGGAATCGGGATCCGTAATTTCCATTTGAAGCGCTTGTCAGCTACAATACCGGGTGATACCTACACAAAGGAATATTTACCGAGGTCTCGGTGCGACGGCGTCATTGTCTACACAGATAGCATCCCGTAGGGGGAACTGGAACATTCTTCATTTAAAAGCTAACAATAGATCTCCGGCTAATAACAACCGACTCGGATACCGCTAATCAAGGTCCAGCAGCAGGCTACCAACGTGCATCAGTACCTTATCCAGCCATTTTAATTTCCCAGACAATATCATGTCGACGTGATTCTGAACGTCCAATAAAGCAAATTTTATGTCGAGATTTTATTACGAGGTGCGTTCAGAAACAGGCGCTCTTTGCTTTTGTTAGTGAGAATATTTGACAAAGGAAGTTTTCTGTCAAGGAACAATGCCCTCCTGATTTCTCGCGTTACTCAGGTTACTTTTATTAAAGAACCTTTTTTCAGAGTACCGTTGATGCCGGACTTATCCTAAACCTACTATTAAACTAAATTCGTTTGTTGGACCGGTATTAAATACATTTTCTTATAATGAAAAACGTTTTTCTAAAGTAATTGATCTAATTTTTTTTGGAAATACATACTTGGAAATATATTTTTAAATTATATTTTCCATGCCAAAAAAGTAAAGTTTTTGATGAACAAATAATAAAGAGAGGTAGAGGGGTGAAAATTTAGGATTGCATGTATTTTTGTATGCTGTTTTATAAAAAAAAATAAAACACTAAAATTAGAGGACTACCCTTAATATTTAGGGGGATGAAAAATAAATGAGTGTCCTATTCTCAGACCTACCCATATGCAAACAAAGTTTAATGAGAATCCGTCAAGCCGTTACGGAGTAGTACGGTAACAAACACTGTGTCATGAGAATGTCATATATTAGTAGATATAAAATAGCACGTTACATAAATGTTTGTGAAATGATAGCATCTAGTACTATTCGCCACAAAACCACAAAAGTCAACAAAAAAATTTAAAAATTCTATTAATAAAATAATGTATGAACTTCTAGAAGTCTGACAAGCCTAAGTCGAAATCAAATGTTGGAATTATAGAATGAAGAAGGCATTATGTCTTCATTTAACGACACGCTCGTGTTCTTTCCCATTAATCCCCCCTAAGTGGTATTCCCCTTTACTTTCACGCAAAGATATTTATTTAATAGAGTTCACGAAAAACTGGCAAAGTTTCGGATCGTTTATCATCCCTATGCCCTGAAACCTTTGCCGCAGCAGTACTGCATCGTATTGGCGAGTATCTAGGGCGCGACCTTACGGAGGCACCGTTGCCAAGCGCCACTTTTGGCAATGAATGGCTTTTAAAAAGTTTGGCCGTCTGCGGTGTTAGCCACCGGCGTACTGCGGTGCTGTGTGCCAATAGTAATCATTACACTGTAATATCCAATATCCATGACTATCAATATTGTGCCCGACGTTTGGCAAATAGCTTTCACCATTTTTTATTGCAGCATTTGGGACTGGAAAATTGAACAGTCAGGTGGGACTACAATTTCGGTTACTAAGGGGTTTTACACCCCTATATCATAGTATATAATCCAAAATACACTTTGACACTACACCTACTTCTTTTATACAATAAACAATCTCTAGGATCTGTCTCGTGTTAATAAGCAAAGCAATTGGTATGAAGGCCATTGGACATTCAGATTTGGCACCAAATGGTAATCTAACGAATTGGCCAATTGTCTGTGGCGTGTGGAACGCGTATTAGTCCAAATCTGACCTTCCTTCTACATCACAGTTTAGTTCTGTACATATTTTGATATCAAGTAAAAATTAAATACAAAAAGTCTATGAGGAAATAAAAAAATAGAACGTGTTCTGGAGGAAGGTGATGTTAGGAGCTTCAAAAACCGACGCGCGTGCATGAAAAGAGTTATGTAAGTCAACGAAGCGAGTGAGGCGTGTAAGAATCTTGCCTTATGGCGCTCTGTTCTCTCTGCCTACCCCGCAAGGGATTTGGCGTGAAGTTATGTATGTGTGTATCTATGTAAGTCTATGAGGAAGGTGATATCAGAAACCTCAAAATTGACAAGGGTTTGTGACAAAAGTTATGAAAGTCAAAGAAGCAAGTTAATTGTGTGAGCATCGTGCTGTATGCCACTCCTACTCCGTAAGGGACTTGGCGTGACGTTATGTATGTAATTAATTTTTCTAGGTAAACAAATAATTCACTAGCCATTTGCTATTACTACCTGCAATGATTGCAATCAATCTGATTTCAATCCGCTGTTAACCCAATTTTTCAAAATTGCTCCTATAAAGTATCCCATACATTTTACCCCAGTGCGGAGGGAGGTTATATTTATTTAATGTATGTAATTTTACTTTGGCACACACTGTGGGCAGGCGGATCGATGGATTATAGCTTGTCGGGATTGGTTTGAACTGTGGGAGCAATATAGGCTAAATTTATTTCCGAAATTCCCGCGGGGAGTTTTATTATAGACTGGTAGCACAATTAAAAAAAAATGTTGATATTCACGTGCACTCATTTTTATCTAAAAGTAAACAAAGTTAATTTATTCAAAGTATCGGATAGTCTACAAAATAACCGTCACAGGCTCAGGTGGTCCAGTAGTCGAGCACACGGCTTCTGAATCCAGAGGTCGCGGGTTCGAATCCTGACTCAGACTTCGATTATTTTCGGAAGTTATGTGTGATAAATATCGATGACTGTAAACTTTGCGCCCGGTATGGCAATATGTTCCTATTCTATTTGGGACGTAAAAATAACGGCGAGACGAGGCTAAACAGCCACTGCCTACACCTTCGGGTAAACAAGGCGTGAAGTTATGTTATGTTGTTATACTATGCTAGAATTAAATATAACAAGCGGTTTTTAATATCTCCTAAGCAAGTATATCATCGTAATGTCTCACAAAGTTCAGTACCCAATACTTACACGGTCGCTTAATCCACAGAGTTCAATCGTGTAGAAACACGGGTCGCACCAAATGGAACCTTTTGTGAGCTCTTGCCAAATCTCGGTAATGAGCAAACATTTTACATCGCGGGCCAAGTTTCAATAGCTCGTTACAATCGAGCACCACCGCCGCCTATGGCAACGAGGCATGAAACTCGACATGTTCAAAATGCTTGACTTTAATCATGAAAGCCGCTTATTAATATGTGACTGCATAATGTACGGTTATGTAAAATAAAACAGCGCTAATGTTATGAGAGCCGAGTACCCGGTGGGTGGATTTTATCAGCCCACAGACATGACGTCATACAATGCAAATATGGAATATCCAAATATAACTCTGCCTACCTGCTTTTTAAAGTCAATTATCCTTAATTTGGATGACAAAAGATGCGCTCAGTTTAACAGCTATCTGAAGGTCAATCAAAGAGATCAGAGATAAAAAATACAGGTGATTAGAAGAGAAGGGTTCACCACAGACGGACTCTGAATCTGGATAAATTGACAATATGATTTAAGAATCTATGATATTATTTGTACATACATACATAACTTCACGGCAAATCCCTTGCGGGGTAGGCAGAGAGAACAGAGCGCCATAAGGCACGAGTCTTACACGCCTCACTCGCTTCGTTGACTTTCATAACTCTTTTCATGCACGCGCGTCGGTTTTTGAGGCTCCTAACATCACCTTCCTCCAGAACACGTTCTATCCTTGCATCCGTTATGGATTTCTCTATTATTTGTCAACTTATTAATAAAATAACTTGAACAAATTATTACTGGGTGTGAGATACTCATCAAAAAATAAATTCTATTCTGGTATTATAAGGTGTATATTAACGTATTTGGATTAAAAAAAAATAACTTTGGGTTTAAGTATGTGTAGTGAACATAGCCTCGCTCCGTCGGCAGCCGGGTTGTTCTGTTCTAATAGCGGACTTTTGTGGCACTGCGGCCCAATCGATACCAACAATTGCACCAGCGCTGACGTCATACACATATTACATTGGCCGCTCCACTGCTGGCACCGTTTAGAACCCTGGCCTGGCCTACTAGTGATGCCCCGCACGATTCACATTTTCTATCTCGAGTAATTTTATCAACCAACTGCTATCGAGTTTTCGATTCACACGAGTTCACGAATAACAATTTGAAAATATTTCATCTCCAATAATATTTGACATGGGACATTTTTGAATATTTTTATATTGAAATAGGAGAATGTTAATTTAACCTATAAATCTAGTCAAGAGTTAGTTGGGGAAATAGTAAATCGAATGAGATAACAGTGGTAGAGCCAAGCAGTTCGCTGCATGAATGGGCCAGCTCGACCGGTGAAATACCACTACTGCTCAACCGGTGTCCGTCCATGGGCGGGGCTGGTCACTTACCATCAGGTGACACGCCTGCTCTAATTTCAGCGACTAATTTATTTACGTACAACTCGTCCACTCGAGTGTAATAGCCACAATAATTTCCCTCGAGTACTAGTTTGTCAAATGGTCTAGCGTCACTAATTTAAAAACAAGTCTTGAATCGCATCATTAGTGTTCAATGCAGTCGATTTGCATCAATCCAAACTGGAATAGCAATTGATTGTTGCTAACATGGTCAATAAATATTTATGTGACGCATATTCTGTGGTTTAGACGTTGAGCATCCCGGGATAGGAGTCTCGGGTTTAAATCCTGGGTCATACCCATGACTTTTCGGAATTCTTTTCGGAGATTGTGTGCGATAAGTATCGATATGACTGACAAAGATATCCTGACCAGGTTATATCTGGAACTCGAAAAGATGAAGTGGTAGAGCCAAACAGTTCGCTGCATGAATCGGCCGGCTCGACCGGTGAAACATCACGATCTCTCGGAAGAATGACGTAAAGTGGCTCATGCCGCGTTTCGTTCCGTGAGAGAGGTACCCGGAGACCTATCTCCCTTCCCCATCTTACTCCCTTGTAGGTCGGCACCGCAAATGTAACACTATATGTGTTGCAAGTCCACTGGCGGCGCTGTTCACTTACCATCAGGTGACACGCATGCTCATTTGCTCTCCTATCCCATAAAAAAATAACTAAAAATGATACGCGACTCGCGGTATATTTACTGATGCTTACACTGCATTCGGGTTATAAAATCGTGAAGTTAAATATAGCATAAATATTTATATAGTGTAAAGGACAATAACAGCCTAGTTTTTTGGTCAGATTTCTGGTTAGTGATTGCAGGTTCCTTTCAATTAGTTTTCGGAAGTTGATGATGACCAAATGATAAAAAAACAAATTAGTGCCCGACTTACAGATATTCGAAGAACAGATTGGACTTCTGCCTGCAATATAGACTCTTTAAATCTGAACTAACAGGCTCTCTATTATATCATAACATAACTTCACGCCTTTGTTACCGGAAAGTGTAGGCAGCGGCTATTAAGCCTCGTCTCGCCGTTATGTTTACGTCCCAAATGGAATAGGTGGCGAACCTATTGCCATACCGGGCACGAAGTTTTCAGTCATCAATATTTATCACACATAAGTTCCGAAAAGAATTTTGAAAAGTCATTGGTGTGAGCCAGTGTCAGTATTCGAGCTCACGAATTCCGGATTCAGAAGCGAAGTGCTCGACCACTGGACCACCGAGAGTACATCTCTCTAACGCTCTAACGACTAAAGCTCTCTAAGTTTCTAATATAACCTGTGGTCGGTTTAGCTGTTTGTGTTTAGAGAAGAGAATATAAAACCAAGAAGCGTGTGTGACAACAACCTTGGAAGTCAAGGATGCGAATCGGTTGTGTAAAAATCATGCCTTGTGATACACGGTACATTACTGGGCTTGTAGAAGTTATTGTGTAGTATGCAAGTCTGTTTATGTGCCTTAACCTTTACCCCTATAGTCTAGCAGTTATAGTAAATATGAAGCGTATATAGTTTAAATAAATAAATAAATATAAATGTTGGTAACTGTTAGTAAAATAATAATGTCTGCGGACATGCAGCGCGTCCTGTTGTACATACCGTCGAGTGATTCCCTTACAGGCCATGCCGCATGCTCTGGAATACATACATCACATTATTTTCCACTGGATTTAAACTCGTCAATAAGACGTTAAAAAAATCTAATAAAATGGCCAAAAATGTGTTCTTGTTAAAAAAACGCTAGCCGGTTTCCCAGACCGGATTCGAACCCGGTAACATACATTGTGTGTGAGAAATATAGCTGTTTATTTATACTGTATCAGTGTTATACCGAACTGGTACTAGTGCAGCAGCGCAAAGTTGTGGATAAACTGAACCCTTACAATAAGAATAATTTGTCAAATCTGACAACCCACTATTACTTTAGAAGATTAACGATCATTACTTCAGTCTCTTATTAAAAGAAAAACAGCTCAGCACTTATTCACATTAGCCCTCTTCATCATCAAACTGTCAATTGTAGATCAATTGCTATCAATATTGATAATAAATAATATCATTTGGTGTTATGTTGTTTGTATTTATTATGACAATATTGTTAAACTGGCAATTGAAAAAAGTCTGCCTTGAGTTTCTTGCCAGCTCTTCTCGAGAAACTGTTACGCCGAAACTGACACTTAGATTCGCTTTTACATTTAACACAGTGTGATGAAAGGGAATCTAAGCTCCGCGGATATTAGATAGTAGATAGATATAAAAACTAATACTTTTCTGTGCCGATTTTAAGTGCTTTGTGAAGTCCGGGAAATAAATATATTTAGATTTATAGTATAGAGAGATATTGAAAAATAGTCAATATTGAGCAATTATTTACTAATTAAAATGCCAGAACCGGTCACACCGGCCTAGCGTCCGTAACAATAGTCGTTCCAACAAACTTGAAAGCCAATATGCAAATAATACTCGTATTTGACGAATTATTCACAAAACAACACGTAGATGTACAAACATCCATTTTGAATTTATAATTTGTGGTCATATTTTACCTATAGAATGTATTGTGTCGTAATGTTAACCTTCCGCCGTAGAGTACGTGCAGTTTGATTCCTGACGACCATAATAAATGTAAGCGTAATGATCATAATAAATGGTAATAGTTATGCATGTAAAAACAGAATAACAATAATAATACAGTAATAATGGTGGCCTAGTGATCTATAATGTGGACTTTCTGTTGGAGAAGTCTCGATTTAATCCTACGTGTAACGACTTCATGTAAGTTATGTGTGATATATTTTCATGGCTTGAAAATTTTGAAATACTGAAAAACACGGAAAAAAAACTCGTCAAACATACATAAACAGTGATTATATGATAAGTCTAATAAAACAATCTCTAAGTGTTTTATTAAAGAAGTCTAAATAAATATACCACTATTTCCACAACAAAACCCTTAGTTGTTAAGAGACTTGACTAGATGGCGCTGCGTGAGTTACGCGTAAACCATACGCGTGTTACAATGATCGTAATGCATTATCAAAAGTCCATTGGAACTAATAGTGGTCACGTGCGAAGGTCGAGCCGAGATTGTCATTAACATATATATATATACACGACAATACAAGTGTATGTATGTACAATGTACCAGTGGCCCCATTAAAAGAATACACACATCGAGAGACTGACGAGAGGGAGAGTGAGAGAGAGAGGGACGCTGCACAAAGCTGGGCGTTTCATCTTTGCGCTTTGATCTGCCACCGCTCAGCGAGATTAATAGGTCTTGCATTTATCTAGCTGACACACTTTGACAAGAGAATGCATTTAGAACTTGGTACACATAGGACGACACGACGAGTTGATAATTACAAATTTGTGTCTCTAAATTTCAAGTATTTACTACTAGTATTTGTATATTTTAATGATTGTACGTTTGGAAAGATTAAACAATCCTAGTTTGGCACAAGACTCGATTTTCTTTGATAGAACATAATAAGATAAGCTCTGGTATTGTTTCTAAAATAATATAAAACCGAGTTCATCTTCAACAAATTAAGCAAAATGTGCACTAAGTATAATATTAATAAATATCATTTGTTTACAAGACATTAAACACAAAACTTATATGATCCATATCTACTCGAAATTTATATCCGAGCGCAATGTACATAGGATAGACGACGATCGTACGCTTTAGATAAAATCGCCGGATTAAAGTCAGCCCTGATACCTTAACATTTTGATATTAATCCACCAAGTTCCTCCGCCTCCTCGGCCGCTGTTTATGTTTTTATCCATTTTTTTATCCGACCTCGTCAAAAACGAGGCTTATTTTTGTGTAAATTACGCGTAATAAATCACGCGCTAGTCTGATCGCTCGTCACTCGTCAGGTCCCACAGCGGCGGCGGGTTATCGATGGATGTATCTAAAAGAAACATTCTGTACCAAATGTATCTTACCTACACTTCAACAATATATTTTATCGAGGTTATAACAACTATTATATAGATAGGCACTGAACACTATTTAGTTAAATATAATGTAATCAGTGTAACGCCGCTAACGCCTAAACAACTCCATTCAATAATGATCATTGAACTATGCGCAATCATTTTTAGAAATACAAAAATAAATCATATGATACACTTATTATCCACTCCACTATCATTATTATCTACGATGCTTTGTTTATAGACTTAAGGAACGAAGTATTGATGACACTTTCAGATCATATCGTAGAGAGATATCTATAACGCAACCCTCTTCCTAGCTTAGTATATACTACTGGAAAAAATTAAGGGATCAAAAAAAAATTCCATATTTTTCGGTAATTTTCAACAGGCCGTAACTTTGAGAGAAATGGTCGTACAGGAAATAAAAAAAAAGGAAATTGTAGCTCCAAGTGTCTAGTTTTTGGATTAGAACTGATTAGAAAATTTTGTAGCCTCCGCGGTTTCTGAGTAATCGTAGAAAAACCAGCAGCAAAAAAATTCTCAAAATTTTTATAGTTTTTTTTTTGGTCTACGGGCGTGGAAAAATTTTTTTTGGCTTAACCACCATAAGGATCGGATACTTTGTTCAGTTAACTTTAATTTTTTTTTTTAAACACCCTGATACGTCCACATCTCGCTGAGATATCGGTCTTCAAATGGAAAAGGATCTTTTTGTCTTTGATTATCGATATCTCAGCAACCAATGATCGCACAGAAAGTTAGAGGTGGGTTTCAAGAACTTAAATGAATTTCCCTTAACAGCTGTCCATTGTTTTTTCGTTGTTTTTCCATTGTTTTTCTCAGCGAGGAGTGGACGTATCAGGGTGTTTAAAAAAAGAAATTAAAGCTAACTGAACAAAGTATCCGATCCTTATGGTGGTTAAGCTAAAAAAATTGTTTCCACGCCCGTAGACCAATCTACGGGCGTGGAAACAATTTTTTTAGCTTAACCACCATAAGGATCGGATACTTTAAAAACTAAAAAAATTTTGAGAATTTTTATGCTGCTGGTTTTTCTACGATTACTCAGAAACCGCGGAGGCTACAAAATTTTGAAGTTCTAATCCAAAAACTAAACACTTGGAGCTACAATTTCCTTTTTTTTTATTTCCTGTACGACCATTTCTCTCAAAGTTACGGCCTGTTGAAAACTACCGAAAAATTTGGAATTTTTTTTGATCCCTTAATTTTTTCCAGTAGTGTACTTTAGAAAGAATATAGTGTTTTATTTACAAAATTACGTCCATCAAACTTAAGTTCACTAACAACATAATGTTTGACATGACCCTCCCAACGCAATAAGAATCTTTCAGACTAAAGTAAATACCGACGGCATAGAGTATTGGCATAAAGGAAATGAGGAGTGGGGCGGCGGATACAGCTGTCTGTCTGTGAAGCCCGTGGCAGTGAACAAAAGGCTTTTCTAGGACATGAAAAATAAAAAACAAAGTGAACGGGCGCGTTTAGTATCTGGGCCGGCGGGCGCCGTTCAATTGGAAACATCAAAAATGAGAAAATTATTAGTTTGCAGCCACGGTCTAGTACAAGTTATGGTCGTTCGTGGAGAATTCCAAAGTAGTTCCCTGTCGTTAACTTTCTGGACACATACTGTGGGGTCACAAACGTGATGCAGTTCTGTGGAGAGTCTCTCTGAACTGTCAGAAGCACCATTTATTTTAGTGGTGATTTTAAGCATATAGAATACTGTGAATAAATGTTTACTCGACTATCAATAGACGGTGATTGCATTCAAGTTTTTTATTTAATGGAATAAAAATTTGTTTATTAGACACTAAAAAGGCAATATCTTAATATTAGAGTATCTTTATTCTGACATCATGATATTATACGATTTTTACTGTTGACTGGTGTAGGTGGGCTGTATAGAGAAGTTTGATATTGAAACCACAATTTATATTATTTATCAAGTCACATCGGTCTTCAAAAAGCCGGTCAATGTCATCTATGAAATAATGATGCAGCCATTCAGGCCCATTAACCAAACAACTCGATACATTTGTCAGAAATGACCTAATGACTCAAAATACCCTTGTCTTTAATTAAAAAGTTATTAAGAAATTACCCGAAATTTATTTTCAAAACTTTCCCAGTTTATCGCGTAACTGCTAAACATCTTTTACTTTTATGCACTTGTTCTATAAATATTTGTTTGACAGAATGCAATAAAATTCTCGCGACAGTAATAATATACAGATTTTAAGCTATATTTGCTGTTTTTTTTAATTATTTTCGCACAAAAAGAACTCAAAAATACTCCAAACATTGTGCATCTCTACGAACTATAGATACATCAGGCAAAAGTGGTCTGTAGGAAATTCAAAATTTGGGCATACAAACGAATTTGCTAACAACCTAAATTGCCGTATTAAATCGAATCTCATTCAATCCTATCGATCGTAGACAATTGGATGTGGTTCTCTGGCGGTCAGGACGTGGCACGCGTTATATCTCTAGGGCCTCGAGATTTCAATTGCCTAAAGTATATGGCAATAGGCTGTAGGCAATAATAGCCGGTATATTTACAAACAGAAATAACGTTGCAGAACTGTACGCAACGTGTCACAACTTTCGTAAGCGTATTGGCCGCGCATCATTTACTAACAAATTAAACATTATTACAGCGTATTACTATTATTATAGTGATATATTTAAATGAGAACACGTAGATCAAATAAGTTTTAAAAATAACTCCAGTATATTAATTTCGATATGAATTGTGTGTAATATATATTTCATTTTAAAATGTGGCTTAACGTTATTTACTGAATTGTGCCAGAATGTTGGCTACGTTTTTAGATTGTATGTATGTGAATTTATATTTTGATAACCTCTCATATCGACGTAAAGTAGCTCAAGCAGCGTTTTACTCGGTGAAAGAGGTATACGGAGGCCCAATGCCTGTTCTTCTCTCTTCCCCATCCCGCTCCCGAACCATTCCCTATCACATTTTAAAGGCCAGCAACGCAGGTGTCCATGGGCGACAATAGTTGCTTATCATCAGGCGAAAAGCTTACTCGTTTTCCCGCCTACTATGTTTTCAGAAAAATGAATTAAGACCAAAATATCGTCTCCCCGTGTACCTGCACTTGTCACAAAAAGGCCGATTCTTACTTCAGCACGTTAATTTTAATTTCAAAGTCCCTTTTTGAAAAGGTTTCCCTCACCACGCAACTGGCGGGGCGTGCAATCAGCGCGGGCTGTAAGCTCCATTTCCGATGGAAGTTAGATAAAATTCCCGAGACACAATTTTTCTCCGAGCAAACGATATTAGTGCTACAGAAAATTTCTCTCAAATAATAAATAACTTCGTTTATAGATGAGGCCCAGCCTCGTAATAATAATAATACATTATTATTGTAATTTCTTTTACAAATGGCGTTAGAGATTTGTTTGCAAGTAAAATGTAATTAATATAATGAATAAGTAATGTGTTAAAGGAGCTAATTTGCGTGTTTACTGTTTACGACTTAGTATTCAATAGCCTCATAGTATGTAGATTCGATTCCCCAAAGATCAACTTAATATTATTAATAATATTAAGTTGATCTTTGGGGAATCGAATCTATAAAGTATTTTTGAAAATTCATATCATACAGCAACAAAAGCTGAAACAGTTAATAGATTTTTTCCTGTGTGTTTGTACGTATGTTTGTAATGGCATCACGTAAAAACTAATGCATCGTCTTTAGTATGGTCTTCACCGATCTACAAATCTTACTTAAAATATAAGTTCAATATAATTATCTCCCGCGAGAAGATTTTAATATTCGATGTTACAAAACAGATTTTATTGAAATCTAATGTCTTCGAAAGACGTTATCATAATTAGAAAGATCACGGCGTGCGATGTCCTCGGCAAAGTCAAAGTCAAAAGAAGCTTTATTTTAATAGGTCTTCACAGACACTTAAAAATAGTCAACATGTACAATTTAACTTATTATTTCCAATGAACTACTTAACACGAGCGCTTGAGGAAAGTGCGTCCGTGGAACAAGAAAACACGGACGCAATCGCCACGAGCGGCCCGATTCCGAGTGTAGGGGCTATCATGAGAAGAATCGGGCAAGAAACTCATGTGCCAGATACTCTTTTTCAACTATTAAACATAAGTAACAATAATATTAATATCGCTACTGAAAACAAAGCAGTTGATTCGTGCATAAAAGGTGTAGCAGGCGGAATACTCGACCATCACAGTAAACACACTCACACAACTAGTCGTAAGATATTTCATCACATCTATTCTTAGCAAATTGAAGACAGATTATAATTATAAAACATTTGATTGTGAAAGTAATATTCAATCATTGCATCGGCAGTATTCTTCAAAATAGCGATTGCAAAAAGCTTTTAATTCGAAGTGACTGTCTGATGATGTCTGAGGACCATAAAGTTGTACAATATGGTTAATATATATAGAATAGAATAGAATATACTTTATTGCACACCAATTATATAATAGATAACAGTAAGTAGTATATGGTAAATATTTGGCAAGTACAATAGGCGGTCTTATCGCGTGCTGCGATATCTTCCAGACAACCTTTGGATGGACATGTTAAACTGGAAATAGTAATACGCGGTGTACAGTTGCATTATAGAAATATATATAAAATTAATTCTACATAAATAGATACTTAAACACACATACATAAAAATATATACATACAGATACCTACATACATAAACGAAATAAATATCTGGATGACCGAGCTTTGCTCGGTATTTTCTTTTTTTTTTATAAATTTCGATCTTACCGACAGAATAATAAATATTGTACTAATATATACTATGTACTAACATATTATATTAGAAACAAATAGTAATTAGTTAACAACGCCATCTGCTGGAATTAGTTAACAACGCCATCTGCTGGAATAGCTTTAGTGTTGTTGTCGTTAAAGCAAGTTAGTTGCTCACAAATAATAGTATTCGCCAATAGATGTCAGGAATTCCAATAAAAAAGTAAGTTGATGTTTAAGTTGATTATCGATAAAACACGATAAAATGAAATTTTCTAAAAATGATTCCTAGCTAGATCGATTTATCGCCCCCGAAACCCCCCATATACTAAATTTCATGAACATTGTTGGAGCCGATTCCGAGATTCCAATTATATATATATTTATATACATATATACAAGAATTGCTCGTTTAAAGATATAAGATATATATAATATAGATATACAAATGATACATAATGATATATATAATTATATACACCCACAAGAAGGCAGAATAGATTACATGTGAAGTTATTTAGAGAGACAGGTAGTGCTCTTTAAGAAATCTTTTAAAAGTAGACAATGACTGTGCTTTTCGAATAGTCAGTGGCAGCTCGTTCCACAAGCGTGCTGCCTGGACTAAAAATGAATTGTCAAGGAAATTTGTAGAGTGTGCTGGTATTTCCAGAGTCAAGCCTGCCGATGATCTCAAGCATCTCCCATGTGTGTCATGGAGAAACGTGAAACGTTTTTTAAGATAATGAGGAGCAGCAGGATTGAAAAGAGTATTGTACAAAAGACAGAGAATATGAGTATTCCTTCGAAGTCGAATGGGCAACCACTTGAGCTTATTGCGAAATTCGGTAATGTGGTCATATTTGCGCAAGCCAAATATAAACCTAATACAAATGTTCTGAAGACGCTCAAGTTTATCAAGTAGTATTTCATTGAGATCGAGATAGCTGGTATCGGCATAGTCAAGAATAGGAAGGAGAATAGATTGGGCAAGCGCAGTCTTAGTGGTAACGGGTAGAAGATTACGCAATCTTCTTAACGATCCTGCAGAACCGAACACCTTACGGCTAACGTTCTCTACTTGTACTGACCATGAAAGTGTACTGTCAAGGTATATACCCAGGTTTTTTACCTTTTCTCTATAATGGTACCATTAAATTTCACTTTAGGCAATGTTGTTAAATCGACCTTAGCCAGTTGTCGAGAACTACCGATTATAATTGCCTGAGTTTTGCTAGGGTTGACAAGGATTCCATACCTTTGGGCCCATTTTTCAATTTTTACTAAGTCGGCATCAATTATAGATATGGCCTTAGATAAAGTCTCCAACACTTCTTGGGAATATATTTGCAAATCATCCACATATAGGTGGTAGGAAGAAAGTAGTTTGTTAGAGATGGAATTTATAAATATAGAAAATAGTAAAATATATTGTTGTCTAATAAATTTACTTATAACATAACTACACGCCTTTTGCAGTCTGTGGACCAGTTATGGTCGGCGCGTATACAGCGACCTACGGGTCCAGTACAATAATGCGCTCAGGGCGTTGTTGGGGCTGCCGTGGCGCTGCAGTGCGTCACGAATGTTTGCCGAACGGGGTATTGATGGCTTCTCGGCAATAATGCGTAAAAGATGTGCCTCCTTCCTAACACGCCTAAGAGGCAGTACCAACGGTACCCTGAGGGTATTTGTTGACAAATGGGAGTCTCCAATGATGCAACATTGGATGGGAGCCCCACTAGTTTTAATAAATAATGTATTTTACTAACACTAAGCTTTTAAGCCTCGACTTGCCTTATCGTTAAGTTACAACTTACGTCCCAAATGGCATAGGTGGCGAATCTATTTACCATACACCGGGCACAAAGTTGTCAATCATCGATATTTATCACACATAACTTGTGAAAATATTCCGAGAATTCATTGGTGGAGCCCGGAATCGATCCACGACTTCTGAATCAAAAATTTAGTAATATTTTGCGTATATATAAACTATATAAACTATTCTTAAAACCCTAATATAATGAAGCTAATTTCCTCATTATTAAGGCTTTTCCTTCCCGAAATTATTTTATAGTTCTTATTTGTCAATGATTTTTCCATACTGCTATCGACACTATCATCACGGCTGTCCAATGCGTGGGAGTGGACAGATATACCCTACCGCATACCGATTTGATGTTTGTTTGTATAGTATTATAATACTATACAAACAAACATCAAATCGGTCCGCTCCCGACTATGCGGGACTCTGCAAATGGTCGTACCAGCCCGCGACCAACACGGAATATAAGTTCCTTGTTCTCAATCACTTCCAATCGTACAAACTAATCAAATTTCACAATTATTAAACTTTGTTAGGGATATTTCATTGGACGATTATATACGAGAGACTGTGCTATTATAACTTCAACACGAGGCAACGTAAAGTAATACAAAAGCCGTAAGTATTCTTTATTTTATATCGCCTAGCGGTTCAGTATTTCGACTTTTAATTGTAGCAGTGTCATCTACGAATCCCGGTAAACAAAAAAACAAATCTCGAAAACTGTTTGAGCTGTCTACACCATCAGCTATTGAGGATCAAGGTAAAATCGATATATACCACGATATAACGTATATTAACGTAACGATTCGGGGAGCCGAGACTTTAACAGCGGCCGCCTACACCTTCACGTTTATACTACGTCCTATAATGTTGAGGTCCTATACAATATAGTTATTATACTAGTAAAGCATCCGTGACACGTTTCTATTTGCTCCTACTGTTTGAGCTGACGCCAAATCGGAAGCGCCACTCCACAGACCCTCGACGAGCACTTTAGCTTCATCAGCACTTTTCACGGACGCTCTTCAACGTGTCGCCATTCACACTTAACTCTAAACTTAAGCTCATATTTCTACTGCAAAATATGATGGCAGGTGCTCTGCCAAGTTTATGAAACAACTAGCGGACCCGACGAACTTTGTTTCGCCTCATTACATAAGTCAATAAAAGTTTTTTTTTCTAACACGAAAGCAGCCTTAAGTAGCCAACTGCCAATAAAAGACCCGTCCAAATCGGTCCAGCCATGTCATAGATTATCTGGAACAAACTGGTAGATAAAAATTATAAAGTGGTGTGGTACCACCGTATTCATAATATGAATGGAGAAAAAGCGGTTATTAAGAATATATGGGAATATCATAAGAGAGAAAGTTATTAAAAATTAAAGCCCTATTCTTATCGTTACATAGTACAAAACAAAGTCGCTCTCCGCTGTATGTCCCCTTATATGCTTAAATGTTTGATTGATTGATAATTGCAACGGATTTTGATGTGGTTATTTAAATACATAGAGGGTGTCAACGGGTCGTTTGTATGTATAATTCATCTAAGATACTAGTAAAGAAAAAATGGTAATTTTCGTGATTTAGGCTGAACCCTCAGTGATGGATCAAAACAAAGAACTACATTATTGATGGTGTCTATCTCTTAGGGATAACCCAATATTTTTTCTAAGTAGGCGAAACAAAGTTCGCTGGGACAACTAGTATACCTACTAAACATCTAAAACTTAATTCCAATTAGCGTGATCCCTAATTAAATTCACGAGACATGTCGTCTAAATTACTACACTACTTTTGATATTAATGAAAGTAAAGATATATATATATACTAACGTTGTATAAAAGCTGGAGGTTCTTTTACAAAGAGCAAAATATTACAAGTTAAGCATTTCTGTTGTTATGTGTGATAAATATCGATGACTGAAAACTTTGTGCCCGGTATGGCAATAGGTTCGCCACCTATTCCATTGGGGACGTAAACATAACGGCGAGACGAGGCTTAACAGCCGCTGCCTTTGGATAGAAAAAGGCGTGAAGTTATGTTATGTTATCATCTATGTTTTATTAAATATAGACTTTAAGAAAAAGTAATTCATGGATTTGATTATTACGTATAATAATAATAATTTGGGACGTAAACATAACGGCGAATGGTGGCTTTAACAGCCGCTGCCTACAACTTCGGGTAACAAAGGCGTGAAGTTATATACGTAGTAATTTCCTATTGTAATTCTTAGTTTAGAGCCAGTGCAAGTTGTGTGAATTTTTTGAATGTACTGACTGCGCAGTCAATTAAAGTTGCAACTTGTCTAAAATCCATGCACGTCGTAATTTGCATGATAATTTTAACTTGCATTTTATTTTAAATGACTCGTAAGCTAAAAGTGCACGAGCCAGTAGAAGGTGGCGGTAGGTGGAGCTTCCGTCAGGCCTGACCTAGTTGCGAGCCATCAAGGGGCTCAACTACAGATAGCGTCCCACAATCCGCACTACACCAAAGACATTCGCATTAAACCTACACTTCTATCAACTAGTACATAGCAAAAGCTCCTGCATTACATAACATAACTTCACTTCTTTGTTTACCCGAAGGTGTAGGCAGTGGGTGTTCAGCCTCGACTAGCCGAATCGTTACGTTACTCCCCAAATGGTGCCGAACCTATTGCTATACCGGCACAAACTTGTCAGTCATCGATTTTATCACTATAATTTCCGAAAAGAATTAAATTGTAATTTTTTGACAATATTTGGCGGGGAGAGCTTGACCCCTCCAGCAGTGGGACGTGTTAAAAGAGACTGTTGCTGTATTTATAAACTATCATCGCTGCCCTATTTTATTATATGGAGGGACTGTTGAACACGGTGTTTGCGTTGGAAATATCATTTTTATAACTTTCAATGTGTTTACTGACACATTATTAATATATATTTCTAATAAATGATAACATATGTTCCGTTTCTCTTCGTCTAAATGCGTGACGTACAACGAATTTATATTTTAAAAGCAACGAATATAGTACAGAACTACAGATCTACTACATACGAGTGTTATCTGGGGCGAATGCTGTATATTACGTAAAATAATATTATTGAGATAATAAAAAGCGTACGTATTTATTCACGGCGCCAAAGATTTTATTAGATTAACTCGCATTAGTGTCCGACCGAGGCTTCGGCTTCAGCCATCTTCGGCCAAAAATCCACCTTCGGCGCGATCTTCAGTCCCGCCGAAGGTATGATGAGAACAGTCGGAATTAAGCGAACTGTTACGAAAGAGCGAGTGACTGACGGACCAGACGGCACTTAGTTCAGTGCGGATACCTCTATCACCGAGAGAAAAGCGGCTTGAAGCACTTTACGCCGATATTCTTCTTTAACTGTGTATAGAATTGAAGAAAATTATTAAATTAGTAATAGTTTATAAACCTTCGGCTTCGGCCAAAAATTGACCTTCGGTGGAAACTAACTCGCATACAAAACTATCTCAGTGATAGTTATTAGTATACAATTTAATGAAAGACTGTTTTATTTTATTTCGACTACGCAAGAAAGAGAGAGAGAGAGAGAAAGAGCTTTCCTGAATTTTCCACTCAAATTTAATCACACGAAAGAAAGAGAATCCATATTAATCACACGTTTTCTCTGGCCTAGTCAGGTTTATTGGGTTTTAACAACGACTGTGGCGAAATATTTGATAAATATAATTGACTTTTTACCGCAGTCGTTTCACTCAAAAACTAGACGACGTGTGTATATTGATGTGGTAAAATAAAAATATATCTATCGTCACTGCGAACATTCAGCACAAGTGGGACAATATATTTGAATAAATATTACACCAAAAGATATCACGAATCCTACAAAGTATTTCTCTCGTAGAAAAAACTCCACCACACACGACATATTGCATGGGATTTGATAAGCACAACGTATTAATTTAGGTAAACTGCCACGATTGTAGTAAAAAAAATATAAAATGTTGCAACTGAAGAAAAACCTTTGTTAAAAATACATATAAATATTCAACTACTGCTGTCTCAAACAGAAATCTGTGTCCCAAATCTGCGTCACAGTACAAAACGATCAGTATCACAACGTGTTCGTGACATAGGTGACTTAATGCAGTCCCCAGGTCGTGATACGATCAGGTCACGGAATTCGCCGCATAACCACATAGCTGCTGCAAGCTTCACCATGATATACAATAATGGTTTGTACTTAGTGTTATAAATAGTGTCCGACCGAAGCTTCGGCTTCGGCCACAAATCCATCTTCGGCGAGAACTTCTAAATATATACTATATATAATATAACGTATATATTTTATAGTCTCGGTGGCCCAGTGGTCGAGCACAGGGCTTCTGATCCAGAGGTCCGGTTTCGATTCCCGACACTGGCTCACACCAATGACTTTTCGAAATTGTTTTCGGAAGTTATGTGTGATAAATATCGATGACTGAAAACTTTGTGCCCGGTATGGCAATAGGTTCGCCACCTATTCCATTTGGGACATAAACATAACTGCAAGCCGAGGCTTAACACCTTCGGGTAACAAAAGGCGTGAAGTTATGTTATGTAAACGTATTATGCAATGATTGCTGTACAATTGTACATAATATGTACTTGTACATGTTATGTGCATAAAATATAAAGTGCACAAATGTCTATTTGAGTGGAACACTTGTAAAAACGAAAGTGTGCCTGCTGCATATATCGGCACTGTTTGTGCGCTGCGCATCCAAATACTGTGCCAACACTCGACCTAGAGCAGTATACACAGTAAGTGTAAGTAGCAGTATACATACATGTTAGCGTCGTAACGATGATCATACACTGGCAAACAGTATGTGACTCGCATTTACTTAATAATAACAACCTTAGGAAAGTATTTACGTCATCGTAACTGTAGTTTAAGAGTTTTTTATGGGGGAAAAAAGGGGGGAAAGTGAGAGCAGCTCACCTGGTGGTACGCGACTAGCGCTGCTCATGGAAATCTACAACAAATATTGAGATGGTAACAGTTGCGTTGCAGGTCTTTAAGATAGGATAGGGAATAGCTATGTTGAAAGCTAACTTCCTTGCAACGGTTCGTAATCTTAATTTAAAAAAATATCTATCATAACATAGTATAAAATAAAATCACTTCCCGCTGTCTGTCCCCTTATATGCTTATATCTTTGAAACTACGAAACGGATTTTGATGGGTTTTTGAATACATAGAGGGTGTTATAAAAAACTGATAATTTTCAAGATTTAGAACTTTAATTGCAAACGCTGGCGGAACCCTAAGTGATAAATCAATACAAAATGCACTACATTGTTATTATACACCTACAAAAGATCTACAAAAAAGTCCGCGAGGGATCTCTATCTCTTAGGGATAAATAAACCACAGTGACTATTTTTATTTCTTACCATTTTACGTAAAATAATGGCTTATTTACGAAGCGATTTTAAACATAACGTCATTAATTTTCGCCCAGTCAAGTGTCTAAAATAGATCGTGCTTTTAATATAGATAAATATGGCCCTTTACAGGATATAATTTTAACAAATATTTACGTAGATATTACAGTATTAACATAGCGGGACAGAGCAGTTGTGACGCGTGCCGATAAATATCCCAAATTGAACTTTTTAATATCCAGATTTTACTCATTTATTACTTTTGATGCGAAACAAAGTTCGCCGGGTCAGCTAGTACCTTAAAATAACTGCTATTATTTAGATGAAATTTCGTAGTTACAATAATATCACAACATACATTACTTTCATACTCAAATTTAAAATGTTTACTAAATTAAATAAATATCTAGCTCTAGCTCATGGACTCGACTTCAAAATAAACGAACAATATAGGCACAACTAAGTTTAGATAATAACGCTAAAGCTATCGGCACCGCTTTAATCTGTTTTTCTACAATGTGTCTCCTCGTCCCAAATCGGGCATATTTCTTATAGACTACCAAGAGGTACGGCAGGATTAAGTGGGTTGTTTCCATCGGGCGGAATCCCTCGGTGAGCTTGTAATCTACAGTTCTACATTGAGATGGGAAGACGTTTTAAGTCTTTAGATCTAATGGCCACTTTAAGTAGAATCTATTACAATAAGTATATACTTGTATTTGAGCCAATTTCTGTGTAATAATGTAAAACATTTTTTTATGACTGTATGCCTTTTTCTACCCGAAGATATAGGCAGCGCGACTATTAAGCCACGATTCGTTAAATGTTTTACGCTCCAAATGGAAGAGGTGGGATAATTATAATACATAACATCCGAAAAGACATTGGTGTAAGTCCGGAATCGTTCGCACGACCTCTTCATTTAGAAGCGCGAGCTCGACCACGGGACCACCGGGAGTCCGAGACCAACAATTGTAAATCCATAAAATAATATATTAGAACTTGTCAGTGTTTATTCTGCTCAGTTTTTTGTATTAAAAATACCAGTTTATGAGAAAACCCATAGACACCTGCTACTATATTCCTAACGCGCTGTAGAGAGTTGTAAGGTTGATTACCGTCCACAAAACTGATTGATTTCTGTAGTGAACGATATTTGTCGCATCAGTGGTGACCAGATATCAAAACCCAGAAGGAAATTGATATAGATTATAAAACACAAATAATAGATAATTTAAATCACTGATAAAACAGTCACAAGAATATTTATTTATTGATATTAGGGATTGTAATTAATATGTAATTAAATACTAGCTCATTTATGGGTCGCAAGCCCCTGCGTTTCCTTATCATCCCATTCACCATCCTCAGACTTAATGTAGGTGGGATTTTTTTTTTTGAGCGGAACCCGAGTAAAGAATCAGCAAATGTAGCTTGTGTTGATGGTGGATATAGTAGCTTTGGCGTGTGCCTGTTGGCTAAACTCGTCAGGATTTACACTATACTGGGAAAAAGACACATCACAATTTAGAAAAGAAAAAAAATAACTCCCCGCAAAAGTGTTTACACGACAAACATACCGATAATTCATTTGATATTTATTTCAGCATATTTATTCTTCAACAAGGAAAAAAAGCTGACATTTTTATTTACATCATTCAATTTGGCCCGCCGAGTCGTAACGAGTTGACGAGAAGAAATCCTACATATATTTCCAAGAAAATGAATAAAACTGCTGAACTAAAAGCTTTCTAAATATTTAATTTAGCCGCCCCAAGAACCTTAAACATTTGTACATAATTCAGTTGAACAATGCCGGAGTAGGCAGTGATTTCGTCGATTATATTGAGTTTCAATTATGTAGATAATCTTCAAGACGGCCGTCCGTCTGTACGTACAGTCTTATTTATTTGTTTATACGTCTCTATACATCTCTGGAATCCGAAATTAATATTCAGTAAGCACTAGCGCACTCACATCCACTCCACATACATACAAATATCCACAATATGTATTATGTTGCTTTGTAACAACTAAGGACCCAAACTGATACACAAATATGGACCGACAACATAGCAGGTGTTGGCCCGCTATTAAATAAACTCTAGCAAATTTTGTATTTTAGTCATTATCAATTATATATGTACAAGTTATCTGTCCGTCCGTAAGTTCTGCAATGGGGTCGCGATCGGCAAACATTTTCGGTTGCGCCTCGCAATTACAAACGGCGATAAGATAATTGTGAACTGGGTTATTTCTGGGTCGGTCCGTAATGGCGCAACCACACGCACAAACAAACAAAATTGGTATCAAGCTAATTACAATTTAATATATTCGACATTATCTGTACATTGTGCTATTTTCAAATATTCAATCAATAGGATATATGTATGCCCGATACATGGCCAACTGTTTATAAATATCCTCCTCCTCTATCTAGGCTTTCAAATAATAATGGGTTGAAAGTACAAAAAAGTATTCCAAATTATTGTGGATATAAACAGGGTGACTTCCAACCAAGAGGAAAATCCTTTTTTTATTGTTTTTTCGGGTACAGCAATAGAAGTCTTTATTGCAAATGACGAAATAATAATACATATATACGCATACTGTTCAGTGTGGACTCGCCTCAATGTTTTCGGGTTGGCTAGTCTGTACCGCTGTTTTAACAATTTATTGCGGGGACACTTCCCACTGCCGGAACTACCTCCCGACCTCCCCCTCGGCAGAGGGGTGGATATTTATTCTACTACAACTGGGCACTATGCATTATCAAGTACATTTTTAAGAGGAGTACCCAAATGGCGTTCTACGGCCTTTGTGTCATATTTATCGAATAGCATTCATCATCCAGTAATACTTTTATATGAATGGACTGCAGAAAGAGAAGAAGAGTAGTGACTTAAAAGTGGTATGAAAGCCTATGCTCCATTACTGATGGTTCAATCTCTTTAACTATTATGACAAATTACATAAGAAAAACTCAGCTTATGGTCGCGGTCTCTTTAATAAACTTAGTCAAAACTTTGGACTAGATATTGCCACATTTGCCACACCTCTGTCTTCGGCGGCGTGGATGGCATCGTAAATTGTAATGTTTAAGACGGCACGTATCTGGTATGACCAGCGACACCTGCCTCTAAGTCTCCTAAATAATAATGAAAAAAAGTAATTAGTTTCTTATAAACAATACTTGACAAGACCCAATTTTTTCTTTGCCTACCCCGTAAGGGAATTGCCGTGAAGTTATATATATGTATTATTATGTACATAACTTCACTATTTAGATAAAAAAATACGAATAAACATTTCTAGGTACATCAAATAGAGTCAACAGAGCACTTTTCACATCTGTCAGTTTTGGTTTCACAGTGAGGTGACCTACTTAAAAACATCGATTAAATTTAATGAATCGATACGAACTTCAAACGCTCGTGAATTGAAATTCATTTGTTGTGAAAAAGTATCCACCTGCCTACTTACTTGCGAAGCAATAATATAATTCTCAAAAATTGTAGGCAAAATTGGACTTAAATAAATAATGTAGCATAGCAATAATGTAGCCCAGTTTATAGAAATAGGTACCATCTAGCAGTCAGTCGGTCCACTCAGAGGTCAAGTCAGTCAAGGGTTCCTTCTGTAATAAAGCCAAGTGTAACAAATTCTTCAGGCATTCCCCAATTCGTCTTAACTTAAATCTTCGCTTTCAGAGTGGTTCGAGCAAGGGTCAAAAAGAGGGCAGTAGAGTAATGGGTTACTTTCTTCATGTAGATGCCTCTGCTGGAGCTTGGTATGGCAATTTCTTCAGGCGTTCACATACAGTAGACCTATGTAATGTTGAATGTGACGTGATGGCATGCGTCACACATGTGCGGCTGCCGCCCGTACATCTCCTAAGCTAATATTAGCTAGACGTACACCATTACAGCAATTATTATGTCTTTGACACCGTTCACGAATAGCGCCACACAAAATTCGGATGAGAAAAATATTTATTTATCTATACTAATATTATACAGAGGAAAGATTTGTATTTTTGTATGTAACGAATAAACTCAAAAAGTACTGGACCGGTTTTTAACAATCCATTTTTCTTTAGAAAGCTACATTATCACTGAGTAACATAGGCTATGTATAATCATCGTCATCATCGATATTTTGTTTGTACGTGAGTAACACCGTGAGGCGGGATGCTACATACAATATAGCGATACGAAGTTCGCGCGGTCTGCTAGTTTAATAATACGTTTGATAAGAGGAGAAGTCTATGTTGTCTGCAGATTGAGAAACCCGCTTCTGAATCAACAAATCGTGGGATCGATTCCGGACTCACAGCTATAACTTATCAAAGTTCTTTTCGGAAGTTATGCGTAATAAATATAGAGGAGTGATAACGTTAATAATTCGTCTTAACAGCCACTGTCGTAGTAGCAGTAGCTTCGGTCAGAATGAGTCGTGAAGTTACAAATGACTAAATTTCTATGGCATTCTATAACATACCAACATTTTCCAATGATACAAATCAATAACTGATCAAGTATGATCAATAAACGGTATTGCTATTCGCTCTTGCGCCAATATCATCTATTGGATAATAATTAATAGTGAATATTACAATCAAAGTAACATATTATATGTTCCCAAATAACTTTGGACCTTAGACAGGCAGTTTATTCGGGAATGCTAGTCATCATCATAGTCCCTTAGGTTTTTAACTAAAGGCGCAGCGATTATAAAGATCAGCAAATTTTTGTAATCGCAACTGTTGTGAAGACATAGGTATGTCAAGATGTGACGTATTTTACAAAACAGACGGTCTATGACAACTTAGTTTGTAGATTTTTCTTTATTTCGGACTACTTTATAACAGCAGTTATAGAGCAAGTCAGCTCTTGAAAGCAACATAAATATAGTATTTTTTGGGAATCTCCGTCTCCTACCAACTCTTATCTATAGTTCCAAAGTAACTCTATCTAATTGTTGTTACCTCACTAAAATTATTGATAAAAAACTCGACTAAAGCGAAGGGTTTATTACATTTTAAACACATACATTCGTAACATGCATCAGATCATCTATATAGCACCAAAGTTGACTCTATTTATCTAAAAATAAAGTAGTTTTTTCTACAAACTCTAACTCGATACAAGTATATTCCTCTAACAATAAACAGACCGTACATAACGACTATTGTTTTATTGGATGTATATATTTGTTTGTACAGGCGAGTGTAATTGTCTGACGATATTTGTATGTATATATAATTAGATTTTTTCTTTATTTTTTATTTAGTAAAAGAAAAATATTTGTATATATATTTAAGTAGGGTAATATAAAATATAATGCTTCTATTCTTGATAGACTGTATTCTACCGTCAAGTAGACTTTGGCTACTAACACAGAAACATACCTTCATCCTCTTAATATGCGAAGTGTTTTTGAAGCCAAACTATGCTTCAAATTACCACAATGTTTATAATTTTGGATATTTCACACACATTTAATATGTAATGTAATATAAATTTAAATAAACTATTCTTTAAATTTTGAAAAATCTTTTAAGTATTTTTAGTTTTAGGTGCTATATTTGGGACGCAGTCTTGCTGCCTGACTTTCAAATATTAAAAGGATGAAGGTATATTTCTGTGTACAATACAACATAAACAAACAGATCCAGCTAAAATCTCGTCAGTTCCACTCTGAATGTTACTCGCTCAGGATTCTGATATTAGATACCGGGGATTCGCCGACATTTTTAAAACTTGATTATTGACCAATCTCTCGATTGATATTTGAGAATGCCAAGTGGAAATGAATGCAACCAATCAAAGATCACGAAATTAGGTCGAGCGATTCTGTTGTTTTTTTGTTTTAATTTATAAATCATAACTCCCGGCTACAAAGCGCCATCTGCACAGTAATGGAATATCACAAATGATTAGTAATAAATTCTTCGCAGTCGCCGTAAAATAATTGGTGTCCTGAATATTAAACAGGCCGTCACTTCGGCCAAAACAGTGGCACTGATTGAAAATGTTTTTCCATCTCCTAGGGATATTTCAAGTAATAATCATAATTAATTGGTGAAAAGCTCCTGTTCACGTTTAATTTTTTGTGTAACTTCGCGCCGTTTTCCACCCGAAGGTGTGAACAGTGACAAATAAGTAAGAAATAGAAATAAAGAATAGCAGGAAGAACTTATGCTTAACCATGGGCATAGTTATGCCAGGATTCGGATTCGAGTCGAGACTGCTTATTTTTAAAATGAAAAATATTTAATTTCATCAGTGCACATACACATGCAGGAAGTATTTAAAAAAATACATTATCAGTCACTATATTAAATCTATATGTTTCCCCAAGAAGTAGGTTAGCTGATAAGCTCAATATACAAATAATTGCGATTGCCCGTATGTATTTCTTATAATCTGATGATACTGTATGAAGCGGAAAGCACAATGCCACTGCATTTTTTCTGTACAAAACAGTTCCTGTATTTAATTTATTCGTTTAAATAACCTTGGCGTAGATAAACCGGTAATAAGGAATCCAAACGAAATAAAACCGTCACAGTAATGTGCTTACAGCCTTCCTCCATCTTTAAAACAAATATAAAGGCTGTCTAAGGCAGCGTCTGTGTCAAGCCAGATAAGAAAGGTAATGTCGGGATCCGGGGAAAGTAAGACCTGAACCTCTTTAAGACAAATTAGACGACAGGTGTAAGAAAGAGTCCACAATCTAGAGTACCTGATCTAAAGGTACGAGCTTATATTTAGAGTTATATTCAAAGAAACTTATAAAATTATTAAGAATGGGTGATACCTACTCTCCTAGCTTACTCTCCGACTTACACCGTGTCCATGTATTTTTTTTAATTGATCTTATGCCACCGGTTTTGAGGAATGTATGACAACAGACAACCCCCTCTATTATATTTGGGATCAGAAAAGTAATACTTTAGTTTCCTCTTCGCGTACTAATGTCGTAAATTATTTTTTTTTATTTAGGTTTCCAAGCATAATCACTTCCTCTATTGAAGTAGATAGTTGAAAAGTTGCATATTTACGAAAAAGTAATGAATTACAAAATCATGTACATATTTTATCTGTAGATATTATTTGAGTAAATTATAGTTTAATGTAAGACACGCTCTTATCATATACCAGGTACGCTTATCAGAGGATCAGGTAGTACATAATATCTTCATAACTAACGATACTGTTGTTTTTAAAATTATATAATTGAAAGCGTAGGCCACGATTTGCCACATTAAGTGCCAAAAGACTTCAATGCATGCCGCATCATGGCTGACCCACATACGAAGCCTCAGAAAAAAAAGTGAAACGTCTATAATATCACTCGTAAGTGTATTAGTCTGTCACAGTTTTCTCAAAATCTACTGGGTTGGTTTAATACGGTAATTTCGCAGCCTCGAATAAACACAAAATGAATTAGACGACAATTTTTAGCCTCGAATTAACACAAAAGAAATTTAGACGACAATTTTTACTCAAAGGAAATGAGACGGTAATTTGTACTCCATAACAAAAGCTTACTCATTAAAAATAACTTTCAAATTAATTTTCATATCGTAACTTTTGGTACGATTGAGTGAATTTATTATTAACAGTAGTAGGTACATAATTACTTCTTTGAGTCTCGTAAGCTGGGAGTGATTAAATTTACGGGAACAATTGTAATACTTACGAGTTTTGAATTTAAAGTCGTTATTTCATTAATTCCGGATTTATACGGCTTCATGTTAAATTTAAGTTGTGATTTTGACAATTTCAGGAAATATCCCGGAAGAATTATTAAATGAACGCTAAATTGAGATGGATGATGATGATGAAATCAAGTTGGCGAGATGTAAATATCCCAGTATCACATTTTGGTGGATGACGCATCATCATACCAAGTCACGGATGGGTGATATCTTTACAATATTTCCCAACCCGCCGTGCCTCAGGGAGCACGTGAAACCAGTTCTTTTACGGCTGTTGACTTTGACTTTGAATAAATAATAATAATAAAAAAACTTAACGAAATTTATTTATGTTAACATAATATGTATTTTACGTAACAGATACTTCTGTACAGGTTCCCTGTAGTACAGTCGTAATGTCACATTCACGTTAACGAAATACATTCCAAGTAAGTTATGACTCCCAAGTAGACTGTAAACATGCCATTAATATATGTATCTAACACCCGAATACTGAACCGCCACTCAAATCTGACGATCAATAAAGTGCTACTTATTGCTCAAATTTCACGTATTCTGTCTAATGTGACAGCTACTTAAACGCTTAAGTAGCGCTTATATATTTGAGTGGCGGTTCAGTATTCGGGCTTAAGTCTCACAACCCGCGGACAGGATTACTATGGGATACTGACCTTCACACCTTCAACGCTTGCCGGTGGGTAGACGAGCACTGCATTTTTAAGATGTAAATTAAAATAAATAAATACTTCACTGATAATAGTGAAGATTGAAAGCCTGAATCTCTTTTCTTTTGTGTGTCCCAAAATTAAACATCGTGTTCTAACAAAATCGTGTTTTATGTGTGGTTTCGTCACTTTCGTCAATTATATTTGTACCTCGTTAATTAATCTAACGTCTAAAAGGAATGTTTTATGAAGGCAAACGATCAGGCGTGTTAACTGATGGCAAGAAACTAACACCGGCCATGGACACCTGCAACACAGTGTTACAGTGAAGCCTTTAAAATGGGATAGGGAAGTGGTCGAACGTGGCATGGGGAGGGCAGAAGGGAAGGTCTTGGGCCTCCGGATACCTCCCTCACCAAGCGAAAAGTCCATAAGCATGAGCCACTTTACACCCATTTTCTAAGAGGTCCTGGTAATTTCACGCAGCGTGAATCTACCACTATTAATAAATTGAAATAAAACTAAATGGAGACAGAAAATAATATGAACGAAAAGAAGAGGTCGTAATCATGGAACAAAGCGTCAGTCGGAAGCGAACTTTCGCTTTCATCAGCTATCTGTTACGGAGCAAAACTGATGTACCCATATTTATTAAACTGGTTATTACAGATACACCTTTTATACACCTAAGTGTTTAGAGCTAAAGGTCGTCCACGTGGTGTTGGTGGAGGTGATGTAAGATTATTCAAGTGAATGGAGACAAAAAAAAGAAGATGAAGGCCATGAGAAGTTACAGAACGTGAAGGTAATAAGTAATCACGGCGAATTAAACAGGTTTCCGGACAGGGCAGCGGTTAAAATTAACATATGGCGGCTCATAACTTATAAACCATGAGAAGACTGGCAGTAGTGATTGATGAGATATTATACTACCTATCGAAATACGAAAGATATCAGCTGGTTGAACATTCCTGGACTTTTTAAAAGAAAAAAATAATAATTTTGTGAGCTTCAAAACACGCTATACCAACAGCGAAACATTTTATTCAACAATATCCAGGTCAAGTCCGTGTAAAAATCGCATAATGTTTGGGGAATACTGATGCCGGCAATAATTTCAACTTATTGACCGTTTATAGGAATATATAAAAAAAAAACTCTTTAGTAGTCCACAAAGTGGGGATAAAGGCGCTAAGTACGTCCGGTTATCCAAAAATCCAGCGTGAAAATAACCAAATTTTCATATCAAATGTGACTTATATTCTTTAAATCTATATCTCCCCTGAGGATAACATGTGAAACATTATGTCTTTATACAGAGATGTCTAAACAGCGGTCCCAAATAAATATTAATCTAGGCACAAAACCTTTTCTATCTGACTAAAGAAACGTTTAATTTAAAACAAGCATTTATTTAACTAGCTAACGTGCGTAAGGTAGCGAATACATTATTATGACAAAAGAAATTTTATTTACTTAAAATGTGCTGAATCGAACCTTGTTATTACTCCACGTAAAATTAATATTTATAGTATTAAACATGAAATTATAAAAGCCAGTCTAGGGGGCTAATGATTGCTGCGCAGATATTCAAGGGATCCATTCCCTCCAGAGGACGAAAATATTTATAGAATTATACACAGGGCAATATCAGGAGATATTTAAATTTGCCAATGTTTTTTTTATCATAGGTCAATTGGTTATCTCAAATGGTTAAATTACTTAGCACGTTTACGCAATCAAAAGCAATAAAAATAGATTCACTTTTAAGTAACAGTCTCAAATCTGCAATTGAATCGTTAACAAACGGCAAGGGACCACTAATATATATGCAAATTTTATACGAGGTTTAAAATGTTGTACAGGCCAAATGCGATTCGTTTTCAAGTTAATTACCGATGGAAAACTCTCAAGGCCCCGGCACAAATGAGGCGAAATTAATAACACTTAATATAAAATGGATCGATACAAAATAATAAAATAAGTAAATTGGACTACTGTTCAGAGAGGTCTCCAAATTGAAGCCGTATTATAAGCAGTGGGATTCAAACGAGAGACTTTTGATTAAGAAGCGGAGTAGGTACTAAACATAAGATAACTTCACGCCTTTTGTTGCCCGAAGGTGTAGGCAGCGGCTGTTAAGCCTCGTCTCGCCGTTATGTTTACGTCCCAAATGGAATAGGTGGCGAACCTATTGCCATACCGGGCACAAAGTTTGTCAGTCATCGATATTTATCACACATAACTTCCGAAAACAATTTCGAAAAGTCATTGGTGTGAGCCAGTGTCTGGAATCGAACCCCGGACCTCTGGATCAGAGGCCGTGCGCTCGCCCACTGCGCCACCGAGACTAGGAGACTAGGTACTAAAGATTCGCAGTATTCACTCTTTTGTTGAGTAAAATGTACTTTTTTTTCTAAATTCACGCCATGTATTTTTTTAATCATAGTCATACAAAACCAGACACTATGCAACTACAGAAACATACTTAACACACCAATACTCAGGCAATGGTAAAAAAACCGTGGAATTTTGCGCAAGAGCATCAATTACATGTATAATTTACTAGTTCGCATTAATGTTAGCATTTATTAGTAAAATATTAACAAAACTCAGTCAGGGGGCGTCCATAAATTACGTGAGGTGTTTTTTTTTAATTTTCTGTTCCTCCCTCCCTCGTTGGTGAGATGTCGTGAGATTTTGTTCAACCCCCTCCCCCATACCCCACTCTCACGTGAGATTTTTCAGAATGTGGGTTTCTTATTGTATTGGGTTGTTATTGTAGAAAAAAAAATGAGCTCTTTGGTATAAAATAAATATGGTGGTTTGACATTCAGTAGATGTAAAACGTCGAAGTATGAATTAAATTATTTTCTTATGAACGAATTAATGAATAATCTTAATCGTATTACGATGACGCTCAAGATTGAGCATGTACATATAATTTGCTTTGAATGGACCAAAATAGTATACATTTTTTTGTTTAAATCAGAACAAAAATTGCGTGATAATTGTCGAGACCCTCCCTCTCCCTAACGTGAGATTATATGAGATTTGACTCCCCCTCCCTCCCCTAAATCATCTTACGTAATTTATGGACGGCCCCTCAGGCTCTTTAAATCAGTCAGTTTTCTTTAAATCAGTCCGTTATGAGACAACTGTCACATTACAATAGGAATGCATCGTAATGATTAATAAAAACAATTGTAGTCGAAGTATAAATAATACATAGATACATTCTATTCTTTCAATTATACATTATAAAGGAAACTTCGTTCGTATCCAGTTTTAAATCTTATATTAGATGGACATTACAGGAGAACCGGATGGGCAATATACCAGGGTAACATGAAAGCTTGAAGTAATATACACAATGTTTTGATACTATTACAGAATTAAAGTCCATAATGTTGAAGAATGTGACCACCAGGGGTCCAAGTCACATTAAATAATTATCATAATTACTAAGTCAATAATTAAAATTCCCCCAAATATATTATAACTCGCTCCAAGTCCCTTGGCGAGGTAGGCAGATTGAACTAAGGGCCATAAGTTACGGTCCTTACACACACACCATTCGCTTTTATACTTTCGTAATTATTATCATGCACGCTCGCAGCATTTTACGATTGACGTTAACTTACGTTAAGACTTGGCCAACTTGGTCAGAGAAGATGCATCGCGAACTACGCAAATCATGGTTCATCAATTTTGTTTTTGGTCTTTATACCAGCAGAAAAAAGATAGGACGGTCTCATAAACCTACCCATAAATTATCAATTACTTTAAACATGTAATCAATACGAGTGTGTTTAAAATTCATTTGTAATGTAAAATATATTTTATTATGCATCATTGTGTTAACGAAACAAGGTTGCATTTTCCTTGACATTTAATAAATGTTACTAACAGCAGCTAACATTGTCTATTACCAATTTCACGATATAATTATGTAAATTACTGTAAGAACATTATGATGTTTTAAAACTATATTAATTAACGAAAAATACATTTAATTACATGGGGGATTATTTAATCTTAAGTGGTACTGACACTTTTTTAGTATAACATATACGCGCTTCAGAATTCATATTTAAATGTATGAATTGTCGCCTGTGACACTCAAGGTGACTAAATTTGTTTACCATTAATACTAAGATTGCCCGCGACAGCTTTAAATTTGTTCATCATTCCAGTTATTCAAGGTGTATAATATTACGTGAACCTGTATAGTTTAAATATTAAGAAATAATTGATCCTCCTGAAAAAAACAACACACCGAAGTCAACAGATTTGAATGTATTTTTTTTTATGGGATAGGAGGGCAAACGAGCAGGCGTGTCACCTGATGGTAAGCAACCAACGCCGCCCATGGACACCAGCAACACCTACTAGTGTTACTGTTGCATTGCCGACCTTTAAGGGATAGGGGAAAGGGGGGTGGGCCTCCGGGTACCTCTCTTACCGAACGAAACGCGGCATGAGCCACTTTACGTCGATCTTCTGAGAGGTCGTGGTATTTCACCGGTCGAGCCGGCCCATTCATGCAGAGAACTGCTTGGCTCTACCACTGGTGAGTGAGATAGAGTGTAAATAAATTTAAGGTAAGCCGCATGAATGAAGACTTCGATTCCAAGACACAAAAACCGCCCGAGGTTTCACAAATATTTAGCATACTTTTTTGGTACAATCATCAATTTATTATAAAGGAAATTTATCAAAATCTATATTAAAACGGGAACACTGACGCAAAAGTATAAAAATTTTAACTAAAGTGTTTACCAAAATTAAAAAATAAACTACAAACAAACTTTACTAATTTATACAGTAGCATATTGAAGTCATAGTCAGGTCCAGATTTTAAAGTTTAGTGTTAAAATATATAATACTTTAAAATATTTAATATAACGTCTCGTTGGTCCAGTGTTCGAGTACCCCACTTCTGAATCAAGAAGCCGCGGGCGCGAAGCCTGGCTCTCACCACTGACTTTTCGAAATTAATTTTGAAAATAAACAAATAAATAACGTAAACATAACGGCGAGTCGAAGCTTAACATCGACTGCCTACACTTTCGGGTAGAAAAAGTGAAGTTATGTTAAGTATAGTTAGATAAGTATTTAATAATATAAAATTTCTCTGTGGCAATAGCAGAATAAGAAAACCAACCAAAAACCAACAAGATTCTATGAACACTGACATAATTAGATACAACTTGACAAATTGCCTGACAACCTTCATGTAAACTAAACATACAAGAGTAGACTCTAGCAATGAAATATTAAGATATATAATGACATAGCAAGGAATATTGCAGTCTGATAATGACCTTGTTTTCAACCTTCACACATTTAATTAGCATACACTATACAATAGGCAGCTAACAACATAATATTTCATAATCTTTTTGTAGATATTTCAAATATTTAGGAAATAACTTACGGGTGAAACTAAAATTTTAACTAAACACTGCATTCTCTAACTCCACATAAAGTAACATATTAACCATTAACTTATTTAAGCTCCTTACATGTTTTAAAATACTATATAATGGTGCTGTCAACCTTTATTTCAAAGTTTATAACAGAGTTATTTATTAATATTTTTCAAATGACTCTTAAAGTGTTTTTAGCTGACCTTGAATAAACTAAACTAGCAGGGCTATTATGTTATCTATAAAGAAACTTAAAATTATATGAACTAGTGTCAAATTATATCTGAATGATACCATACAAGTTTCAGTATAATCAAACAATAAACACCAAGGAAAAATAAAATTATTTTCATACTGAAGGAAGAAATAAGAGTTACCCATAAACCTACAAAGTTGACTGCACTCCAATATTCCTTAATAGAAAAAGAAAATAAATGACGCAAAAATTTTCTTATGTGCATTTACTTACTTAGCTTTTTTTTTTACGTAACAAAATAAATTTTCATATGCTTGAGTCATATAAATAAAAATAGACAAATAAAAAATAACACCTATAGTAATAAATACAAATACACATTATAATATAAAAGTTAGAATTATTATTGTTTATTGAATGATGGTGAACTGTGCCAATCTATCATACTTGTGTGTAGAAAATTTCAATGGTTCTGATTATGCAAAACAAAATGTTAATGTCCAATATCGGTTAGTTATTTTAAAGCGAATAATAATTAAAGCGAAAATAACTGAGTTTGAGTTTAAGAGCATGTTTATATGAGGAAGTAAACACCAAAAATAATAATAATAATAAATGGTAGAAGTTTTGTACATTAAAAGTGGGTGTTCACAGGAACAATGCAACGACTAAGCCATGGGTGGTAGTATCGAGTGAAACTAACAACGATATGTATCACGACAACGAGGCAATGTATACTGTGCACGATGGATTAAACGATATACTCTGACACCTACATTGCCAGCATACTCTTCTGATGTTTAACTTATAAACACTACTCAACAATATTCTTATAAGACTCCAACTAGATTTTATATTACATGACCTTTTTTTATTTAATCATCCATTTAATAAGTGGTTTGTCACATAAACATATAATAAAAAATAAAGGAGTAACATTTTTTTTGTTGATGGGTCATCACACTGAAAAAATAATTTAGGTATAGTAATTAATATGACAATGACCCATGTTGGAAACATGAATGGAGGACTTATGGTTTTAATTTACGCTCAAGGCCATTGCGCAATAGGTGGTCTCTCCTTGTGATGTCTCAAGTTTTAAGTGGAGAAAATCTAACAAGAGTCTTATTTGAATGGAGTTATAGTTAAACACAAATGTTCTGGACATCAGCAGAGTAGATGAAGGCGCGCGTGAGGCATGCGCGCCACAACAACCGTAAAGCCGATGATTGAACATATGTTTTGAGGATCGACTCACCGAAATGAGACGTTAAATTGCTGTGGCCGTTGGCCAGAGGCAACGCGGTCACCAAGTCTTGCACTAAAAAACAACGACTATCTTTTAACATTGCATAAATTCATACTGGGTATGAGACGGTCTTTCGTTATGTCTTATCATAACACAAAAATACTCTAGATAATTATACCTATTACATACAGCTTATCATAAAAAAATATGTTCGTTTATAACAGCAATATAGAGGTATTAAATACTCAGTACAATTTATGTAACAATTATTTGATATTTCATACATTTTGTTCGGGCAATCACTAAAATATAGGTTATTATGATAACAGCTGCCTGTACTGATAAGAATCCAATTGGGAGTCCAGCTGAGCGCAGTATTTTTTAAAATAATATATCCCGCCTTTCTAACGTACCTATTTGAGAGTTCTATGTCTATTTATGTTGGTGTAATGTGTAAATAAATATTGCGAGACTCACCAGAACTAAAGTGTGATCTCTTCGCGTCACCATTTTCAGAATCACCGTCCAGTGGTCGTTTTCTCGAGTCCGAAAATTCAGTGATTTCCGGACTGGGGCAAGTATCCATCCCTGTGTCAGCGGCCATGTTGAATTTCAGGGCAAAACTTTAAACTTGTCTAGCATAATTCCCATTACGTAATTGCTTAAAAATAGGTACGTTTATGCAGCACAATACATTACGTGAACATAATAATACTAACACTTTAACACTTAAATAAATCTAAAAACGAAATAAAATTGAAGTTTTGAATGGAATAGGTAATGAAATGAAAAGAGAAGTGACACTATGATTGTTACGTCTAGAGGTTTTGTGAACGTTTGTCGATACTGCGGCTGTTTGTGGCGAACACTTGTAGTGAAGTTAGCTGTGAATGTCAAACCTACGGTGTATTGGTACTTCGCAGTGTGACAATCATTTCGTTGCCCCAAACATGGTTGTAACATGTGTCGATTGAAATTTTGTTTTCAGCACGGTCTGTAACGTTAGTCCGTAGATTTTGCACAGTTTAGTAAAAATGTCAGTGTCGGTGGTCCAGTGGTCCCGCTCCCTCTTCTAATTCAGAAGTCATCGGATCCAGTCCGGGCTCACACCTAATTTGCAGTCTTAATTGACTGCACAGTTTTTGATAAAAATAATTACTTAAAAATTACACACCAATTACTTCTGAGTCCTTTTCGGAAGTTATGTGTGATAAATATCATACATACATACATACATAGCTTCACGCCAAATCCCTTGCGGGGTAGGCAGAGAGAACAGAGCGCCATAGGGCACGATTCTTACACACCTCACTCGCTTCGTTGACTTTCATAACTCTTTTCATGCACGCGCGTCGGTTTTTGAGGCTCTTAACATCACCTTCCTCCAGAACACGTTCTATTTGGTCTTGGAATGTGTGTCTTGGCCGTCCTCGACTCCATCCAGAATATCCCTAACAGTTTCCCAAAACTCCTCGAGTTCGCGGGGATCCGCGGAGCTAACGGGAGCATAAGCTGCGACCAGGAAAACTCGCGTGATCCCCAGTTAAAGATATAATTTTTAGTCCTTAATCTCAATCTGAGATAGTTTACTTCTCCTACGAATTTCGTTAATGTGTGATAAATATCGATGACTGAAAACTTTGCGCCCGGCTCATGGCAATAGGTTCCGCCATAGAATCTATTCGTGATGCAATGACACGGTGAGTTGAGTACCGCTGCGTACACCATATTTGAGTATTAGGTAAATTAATGTCACAAATGCTTCTTACCTTTTTTTGAGAAAAACATATTTCAGATAATATCGATAAGGAACGATAAATTACTGCCACTGTCTTACTTAAAACTTGTCACCATGCTAAATATCGATATTTAAATAAGTGTTGTAAGTATCACAACACTAAAAATACATAATGCGCCAAGGTCGGTTATAAGCCAATAGTAATTCGTTGCTAGCTTCACAATACATACCATTACCAATTGCGGGACATTCAAAAAAAATAGCCTATAAAACAACATAAGTTTTTTAACGAAATTCGTAGGAGAAGTAAACTATCTCAGATTGAGATTAAGGACTAAAAATTATATCTTTGTTTAATACGAATATACAAAATACCAATACGACGATGAAAATAGCTTAAACTTGGTTACTTGCATACAACAGTATTAGAAAGTAGTGATATATTTACTTGCTTTTTAAAAGTAAATAGGACGCCTAATAAAGTGGGCAGCGACTGTCGCCGCCCATGGACATCTATGACATCGCAGAGGCCATAACTGCGTTGACGGCCTTAAAGGTTTCTGAATTACCTCGTTTGTAGAAGAAATAGTAAAGATTGTCTGCTAAAACGCACTTAACTGTTTTACATCGCCAACTAAACCAATAGAACTAGGTGCAGTGGCGGAAACCAGCTCGTGGTATAAATCAGAACAATTCCTGCCAGCACTGCCCTCGGTAGATGCTGCGCATCATGCATAGATATAAATTATTAAATGTACACTGTCTCACTATTTTACATACCTCTATAAGGCTATAATTATAATATGGGTTAAACTTTCTTATTAGAATAGGTATCGCTATCTCCAAAGAATATGAAACGACTTCATTTTATGGAAACCAGTTAAAAATAAATAGTTTACTTAACAAATCTATATCCTCACTAAAGTGATCACATATGATGGATATTGATGTGACACCTGGAGTGATGTAAATTCACTTTAGAAACTTAAAAATAGTCAACAAGTACAATTTAACTTATTATTTCAAATGAACTATTTAACACGAGCGCTTGAGGAAAGTGCGTCCGTGGAACAAGAAAACACGGACGCAATCGCCACGAGCGGCCCGATTCCGAATGTAGGGGCCATCATGAGAAGAATCGGGCAAGAAACTCATGCGCCAGATACTCTTTTTCAACTAATAAACATAAATAACAATAATATTAATATCGCTACTGAAAACAAAGCAGTTGACTCGTGCATAAAAGGTGTAGCAGCCAGACTTGACCATCACAGTTATGGCCCAAGCAAAGTAACATCAACGTCCTAAAAAGAAAATCTCTGCAAATATATTAGTCGAGCGCAACTGACGCGACGTCTTGTATTTAGAGTGGTAACGTTGTGTAATAAATAAAACTTGTGTACATATATTATAAACAATATCAAGGCAAATTTTAAATTAGAAAAGTGTATATAACTATCAGAAATTATTACGGAACGCCTCCACTCCAAAACATGTGAACAAATTTCAACACGCAAACTACAGAATCCGCGTTGAGCAAGCAACTTGACGGTCCCAAGATGACTTGTCCGTCATGAAGTCATTGATGGTGTAATAAGCACCGACTAAACCGATCGAAAGACAGAGCCAGGATATGCGCAGGGACTCCATTATAAAATTGTACACCGATTTTCCAAGTAGAAGGAACAAAATATATTTTCTGTTGCTGTTTTATGTCTTGTGTTATTTAAAATACAAATGTCTGAAGAAATCGAACCGGAACGTATCTATAAACACTAAAATGTAATAATTAAATTAGGTAATGTAACATAAGTAAGATTCTCCTAGCTATTGGTAACTATGTTTTTAGTAGTTTTAGTAGATATTAGTTTTGAATTATTAATTTTTTTTAATTATTAATTTAGATTTAGGACTTTAAATGTAAACATAACATAACACATAACATAACTTCACGCCGCATCTACCCGAAAGTGTAGGCAGTGGCTTTAAGCCTCGTCTCGCCGTTATGTTTAACGTCCCAAATGGAATAGGTGGCGAACCTATTTCTATACCGGGCACAATGTTTTCAATATCGATATTTATCACACATAACTTCCGTAAATAATTTCGAAAAGTCATTGATGTGGGTCAGGATTCGAACCCGCGACTTCTTGATTCAGAATGATGTTCGATGAGGAAAGATTGTAAACGCTGTTAAAATTATTTTTGATGCCGAATAAAGTTCGAAGGGTCAGCTGGTTTTCTATATTTTTAAGCCAGATCATATTATCTTTAGTTCAAATATTATAAAGTACGGCGGCACTATATGCAACAAATAAACAAAACTCAAGCATCTGCACAATGCTCAAGGATCTCAGCAGATTTCCCATTTTCTCAATTTTTATGTCCAATGCCCATGTCATTCGAGCACCGGTTAGGTACTGTTGACGATGCGATCCTCAAAGTTGTCGACCACTATATATTACCTAGGAAAACAGTCCAATTAGGTAGAGTCAACTTCGAGCAAAGGTGAAACGATGGATTCAACTGGGTTGGGCAACGTTCGGGAAACTAAGGGAAATCTTATCCACCATCAACGACTTCATGACTGACAAGTCGGATTTTGTAGTTTGTGTATTGGAATTTGTTCACTTTTTCCGGAGTGGAGGGGTTCTGTAAAATTTCTGAGGTCCATAAATTACGTGAGGTGTTTTTTTTTTAAATTTCTGCCCCTCCCTCCCTCGTTGGTGAGATGTCATGAGATTTTGTTCAATCCCCTCCCCCATCCCCAAATCTCACGTGAGACTTTTCAGAATTTGGGTTTCTTACGTAAACGCGTTGGGTTGTTATTGTAGAAAGAAAAAAATACAAAATTTGCTATTTGGTATCAAATAAATGTGGTGGTTTGACATTCAGTAGATGTATAACCTCGTAGTAAGAATAAAATTAATTTTCTTTCTAAATTAGTGAATAATCTTAATCGTATTATGATGACGCTCAAGATTAAATCTGAATTTGCTCAACATACAATTAGGATTCAATGGACCAAAATAGTATATTTTTTTTGTTTCCATCAGAAATTACGTGATAATTGTCGAGACCCTCCCTCTCCCTAACGTAAGATTATATGAGATTTGACTCGACCCCCCCCCCCCCCCCTAAATCATCTCACGTAATTTATGGACGCCCCCTGATAGCTTTTTAATTGTAAATTTGCCTTGATATGGTGTACACATATATAATAGAAACTTTTTTCTTTTTTATTATTCGCTACAATTTTTGCACAACGTTACCACTCTAATTAAAGGGTGTCGCGTCAGTTGTGCTCGACTACTGTGATCGCGTAGAATTTCTTAGTTAACTTGTAGGACGTTGATTTTAATTTGGTTGGATCTTAATTGTGATTGTCGAGTATTCTGTTTGCTACACCTTTTATTCACCAATCTACTGATTTGTTTTCAGTAGTGATAATAATGTTATTTATTTCAAATGGTTTGAAAAGAGTATTTGGCACATGAGTTTCTTGCCCGATTCTTCTCATGATAGCCCCTACACTCGGAATCGGGCCGCTCGTGGCGATTGCGTCAGTGTCTTTTTTTGTTCTACGGAGGCACTTTCCACAAGCGCTCGTGTTTGTTTTTTTTTTAATTAATTTTAAATCATAATGCTATCTATACTTGTTGACTATTTTTAAGTGTCTGTGAAGATCTATAAAAATAAAGTTATTTTGAGTTTGAGTTTTGAGTTTTTTCTTCTCGTCCAAAATCCCTCAGTGCCCAATTCTAAGGTCTATGACCAATGTGTTTTATTAATTATGACATACGGAACTGCAACGTGATATATAAATCATTGAATGTTTGCCTTCTTGCGCAAAGTCGTAGAGCCAATCTGTTCGCTCCATGAATGGGCCGGCTTCACCGGTGAAATACCACGACCTCTCAGAAGATCGACGCAAAGTGAGTGCTATAGAGAATTCTCAATACTACGATACGCAAGAGATCTGGCGTGACGGACATATCCCAATAATTTAGCACGATGGACAGGCGACATCGCTCGACGAACGACGAACCGATAACCATTACAGTAGAAAGGTTATCAGCATAAGCAAAACATGGAACGCTGCTATATGTTGAAATAATAAAAGCCACATACAAATCGTCGATTTATTACAAATTGTATTTACATGGAACATTAAAAACCATTAGTATTAAAATTTTATAAGTACCTACTTAATGAGTGTCGGTGTTGCCATTCGCTACATATAGAAAAACCTACTAAATTAGTAACTTTTCTTTGCTTTTAAAGCAGAAGCCATAGTTGCTAATCATGCATTGAAATGAAATGAAAATTAAACGATTAGATTCCTCACGACAATTCTTCATAAGATGTCTGATGTGCCAAAGACTGTAAAATTTCAGTGACTATCACTATTTCTTTTTTAAAATACTGGACAGTAAAAATATATTATATTAAGCAATGCTTATTTTCAAATTAATGGTCCACGCCACAGATTTCTATTCCACAAAAAGCAAATAAGTTAAGCAAAGTAGTGAAGTCCCTTATATTGCATGGTTATGGATGGAGATAAAAACGTCTAAAGTTTAAAATAAAATTAATATAGTAAAATTAAGCCATTAAAGGGCATTTAATCAAGGTTAACAAACTAAAAAAAAAGTGTTAAGAATATGGTATATTATATTATTTACATGTTATTAATTATATTGACATTATATTAACTTATAGCCATTGTACAATTTATGTGAAGTGAGAAATATGACTTCATTTAATATCAAATAATTATATTGACTTCAAAATAACGTTCCTGATATAACTTCCAGTTTTGAATAATAAGCTTCCAAAATTGACATTATTAGGAAGGATTATGAAAGTGTTGCCATACCGAAAAAATGGTAAATTATAAATGGAAACTTATAGATTGACAATATGTTGAAGCAAATAAAATTTAATATATGGAGTACAATCAGTTGGATAAAATTATTTTGTTTTTTATATTTACTCAGATAACTAATAAACTATTAAAGTAATCAAAGCAAATTGTTCTTTTTTTTACATCTTATATTTCCTATTGTTTTTATATTTAAATGCAGATATAAAAATATTGAAGTAATTAGTTCGAAAACTGTCTTTTCCAAATAAAATTTGGCCTCTTTATGTTATTATATGTAAATTTTACTTTACAAAAATTAATCAATGTCCATTTAATATAACGGCACTCAAAGAAATGTAAACATTATTCACGTCAACATTTTTTCATTCAACTTCATTAGACAAAACTGTACAATATATTTATTAACTTGACAATTTGTTGCCCTCGGCTTGCTTCGCCTGCGCGCTCATAATCATCCACAATTTCGTCTGATCTAGTTTACTTTTCTTTAATTTTATTCTTATAATATCTAGTATATGTGAAACTCCATACTCCACCCATGAGAATAAGCGATTCCTATTATTAATTCCTTCCCTGTTTCCGTGATAAAACCAATCTCGTTCTTCGACACAATTGCGGTCACGAACAGTCACTTTCGCGTATATAATTTTAGTAGGGAACGGGGAATAGTAGAGGGGATTGCAACATAGCAAATGGCTACGGTGACAGCGACACGACGCGCGTGTTATCGCGCGGGGGCGGCGGGCGCGAGAGGGGCGAGAGGCACGAGGGGCGCGAGGGGCGCGGCGGGCACCAGGTGGTAGGTGAGCCACCACGACAGCAGCGGCTGCGCGAGCGCCACGAACAGCAGGAAGTACACGCGCCGCTTGGTGCCGCCCGCGCCCCCCGCGCCCACCGCCCCCCAGCCCTCCGCGTACGGGTTGCCCCCCGCGCCGCCCCCGTACCCCGCGTACGAGCTCTGCTCCGCCGCGTGCGAGCCCGACAACAGCTGCAGCCGAAGAGTTTTAACCTGACGGATCAAAATAAAACTCACGTTACAATTTATACTTCCAATCCGTACACCATAAACAATTAATATTATCTAAATTCACATTATAGTAGGGGAGCCCAAGCGGGGATTTCGGGATTTACTAAAGGGCGGCGGCGGGGATACCTTGTACCCGGTTAAGTGCCTCCACAAAACATGAGGCCCGATCGTCTTAATATTTTGTACAACGTTTACTGAAATTATGATCTACATCTGGTATCAATTATTACATATGAGTGGATTCCACCCTGTATAAGGCCGCCCGTGAAGGATACAGGATCAGATTAGAAAAAAAAAATTGACCATCAGAAATTCTCGAGCGCGTCAGATTAAGGTAGGGTGAGTTAATTACATCCTAAAAAGTGTATATTCCACTAATCTGACAATTTGAGAGTGACGTAAAAAAAGGGGAGGGCAACAAAGTTGTAAAAAAAACGTCATCTCGACATTCTCGAGCGTAGATAATTTTTATTTTTATTTTGAAGGAAATAATTCAAGAATAATAAAAAAATATATAATCTGACCCGTGAAACCCGCATCATGCAAACGATCAGATTAACATACGTACATTATTAAAAATACGTAGGGCATTGATGCTATTAATATCTGACGCGCTCGAGGATGTCCATGCAACAGTTTTTTTACATATTTAATAATCTACAGCCGCTTCCCCCATCGATGTAAAGGTATATGTCATATAACATTTTTTTCTTGTTATCATCTAAGCTTTGGAACCCAATAGGTCTCTACGACGCTCGAGTAAATCCCCATTTGAATCGTGGGAGCGGCTACTCTACTATTAGGAGCCATCCATGAATCACGTGAGCTTTGGAAGGCGGGGAGGGGTTTGACAAATATCTCTAAATAAAACAAGGAGAGAGGAAGATGTAATAAGATATAATCCTATGTATTTATTTTTTTCGTCATATGCGCGAGATTTTAACCGTCATTTTTATCATGGTTAAGGACCATGATAAAAATGACGGTTTTAGAATAAATATATACATAAATAACATAAATATAATATTCTCATTATATTTAGATACACTCTAAAAATATTAACTCTTTAGGTGGGTACAAAAATGCACTTGATGTTGAATGGTGGTGAGGGGGTAGTTTTAAATCTCACCACGTAACACCGCGGGTTACAAAATGCATCAAAATGAGCGCGTGATTAATGGACATTCCCTTACACAAAAACTGTTATAGAATAGAATTTATGTCATATTTTACGTAATGATACATACACAACTTCACGCCGTGTGGAGTAGGCAGAGACAACAGAGCGCCCTAAGTAATGATGACGTTCCTTCACTCCATCAAAAGTTTGTGATTAATTATAACATCAATAATTAGTACAAGTGGGAGGAACTATCGCTTACTTTGTTTGAGATAAAATATAATCTGACAAATGTGCAAGACTGTGATATAAAAAAAATAAAAATCAAATATGTTCATACAGTTGGGAGACATTAGTGTTAGTACATTAAGGCAAATGTTATATCATTATCATTACATAGTATAAAACAAAGTCACTTTCCGCTGTCTGTCCCCTTATATGCGCATATCTTTAAAACTACGCAAAGGATTTTGATTCGGTTTTTTTTAATAGTTAGAAGGTGTCAACGGGGTGTTTTTGATTTATAATTCATGTATAGTGTAGTAAAAAAAGTGATAATTTTCAAGATTTAGAACTTTAATCGCAAACGCTGCCTGAACCCTAAGTGATAAATCAAAACAACGTACTACATTATTATACACCTTTAAAAGGTCTACAAAAAAGTAGACTTTTTTGTAGAATATTATGTCTATCTCTTAGACATAACCCTCAATGACCATTTTTTTTTTTTACTTTTTACAAGAAATAATGGCCTATGTACGGAGCGATTTTAAACATTACAGCATTAATTTTCATCCAATTAAGTGTCTTAAATAGATTGTGCATGTAATATAGGTGATTGATTGATGATTTTCGAAGATATTGCATTTTAACATAGCGTAAACGTATTAACATAGCGGGACAGCAGTTATTATTTTTGATGCGGAACAAAGTTCCCCGGGTCAGCTAGTTAAATATAAGTGAAACCCTTTTCCAGAATAAATAAATTAGACATGTATAGCATAAAAAAAAAGGAAATAACTTACAAGAAAGTAGCTGAGAGCGAAACTGGTGTAGGCAAGTGTACAATAGTAGCCGGTCTTCGATAGCACCAGGCCCATCAGTAAGCTGCAGATCATGGTGATGTACTTGTATCCCGAGAAGGCGAGCAGGTCCAGGGTCTTGAGGCTGGTGGTGGTGTTGGTGACGTAGAGCGTCACAAGGTACATCATCATCTCGAACACGATGTAGGCGAGCGCAGACGACGCCTGCATGCCGATCTGCTCCGGGGAGAACCGGTGCTGCACTCCTGAACCATACATTATTATATTTATTTATATATATAATCTTTTTTAGTGACAGTCTCGCTGGTCCAGCGGTCGAGCACCCTGCTTCTAAATCCAGACGTCGCGGGTTCCAATCCTGGCTCACACCAATGACTATTCGAAATTAATTCCGAAAGTTATGTGTTATAAATGTCGATGACTAAAAACTTTGTGCCCGGTATGGCAATAGGTTCGCCACCTATTCCATTTGGGACTTAAACATAACGGCGAGACGAGGCTTAACAGCCGCTTCATACACCTTCAGGTAGAAAAAGGCGTGAGTTATAGTATGTTTTTAGTGAACATGAAATAATTAAGCGTGTTTTCTTAACGCTACTCAAAAGTCGCCATTTTGGGACGTATCTTTGTGACATCACGGTTACGCAGTGGTAAAAACATGATCTAATTCTACTCGAATGTGCCCGAAAGATGGTTATGTTCTACATTTACGTATATGTCAGTGTTTTGATGTATGTATGTAAGATCTTTCACTGTACCACCCGTTTCCCAAGATTTTATTTTTTTTAATAAAAAAGCAGTGACATGTTTGGAACGTATGGAAGGTGTGTTACCCAGCATGAACCCTGCGAGCAGCACGTAGGTGACGTAGCCCATGGACGGGATGTAGAGATCGGGCGCGTTGAGGTCGTACCGCGGCTGCACCGGACTGTCCTGGTCGTACTTCACCATCCACTCCTACAACATTCATATTATATATTGTTTAAGGTCCCGAGTTCGAATCTGTATACATATAATATTATTTGTTTTTTATTAGTTATCTCGTAATATCGTAATATAATCGTCTATCAAAACTTATCTGTGTCGCAAAAATTCATATGAAGCATAAATGGGCTGCCTACACCTTCAGTCAACAAGGGCGTCAAGTTATATGCATATTATAATTATTATTTACTTCAATGACTATTATATTTTTTTATGTTTAACTGCACCACCACATCCATAAGGAAAATACCAACCTTGTGAGTGTAGGGGAACACTATGAGAAGTAGCTTCCTCATAACATATCTGGTGTCGACGGCGAAGTAGTACCTGAGCCTGGACACTGGCACATACTTCTGGATCTCGCGCTGGACAACCTCACGGCCGTGCGACGCCAGCTGGTTTCCGTACTGCAGCGCCATGTCCTGGCCACAAAGGAACAAATACTCTCACTTTATAATTATGACTATTACTTTAAATAAATTTCACTGGGAAGCTGATGGTAAGTGATAATGAGCCCGTTGATGGTTAAGCGCACTGTTCAGTTAGTAGCCTATTCCCTCTCCTTTTGAAGAGACGTATGTCATAGCTAATGGGTAACACCAACGCAAGTAGTTTGTTCCATTTAATTGGTGAATGGAACAAACTACCACCAATTAAATTTTAGTCTTTACTTTATTTGCATGCTAAAAGATTGATTGCATTATATGGTACAAAAATAAAAATGAATTACCTGTACTACAGGCTGACGCAGCATAGATCCTAGCTGTGCTGGGTTTGCCATAGGAGATTGAGGATATCCACCCATGTAACCAAAATCTAAAATTAATAAAAATGTAAAAACATTGATGCTAGCAGAAATTTGCATGAAGGTAGCAGTTAATTCATTTTAGTAGGCGGTCAAAATATGAAGATCAAGAAGGTCTAAATGTACAGAAATTATTTTCTTATCAAGATAAACAATAATTCAATCATTAAACATGATTTCAATAATAACACAAAAATCTTAGTTACAAGTACAATTCCAAGTAATATGAAAAGGAATTTATCAATCATGGATAAACAAAGAGATAAACATTGTTCGACAGTCAATGGAATTTTTATTAGATTTCCTAACATTTATAAATACTGGTCTTTTGGTAGTAGGGTAATAATATAATGTTAATTTTAATTTGTAAATTCAATTGCATGATTGATATTCTATTATATTATTTTCTCAAAAAATGTTTAGCAGCATAAAAAGTGAACAAAGAGCTAACTTCTTGGGGGTGCAGGATTTCCAAAATCTTGTGTATTTTCTAACTGGATTCCTTCTTGGTATTGAGGTGGAGGCCCTGCAGGTGGATAGCCAGGGTTATACGAGGGTGATTGATTGAAGGCAGGAGTTGGTGACGGCGCTCCCATTGCGGCCACATCACTCACACGTTTTGCTTTCCGAATACCGCCACCATGGGAAACTAGAATCAAAATTTAGGAAATTAGTGATGATATATTATTTTCATTTCACAATTTAAATTTAAACAAAAAGAAAGATGTCAACAAATAAATTTGACAGTAATGCCATAAAAGCTAATTGTATCACATCACAATTTACACATAAATATATATGTACATTGTTTCATGCTAAAACCTCTTGCATGGAAACAAAACACAAAAGAGAGCCATGAGATAGGGCTATCCCTTCCTTTACTCGCTTGTTTGCGTTTCATAAGTCTGGATGGCACCAGGAACTTAAGTTAAAATACTTAATGAGAGAATAAAGACGATTTGGATTCTTAAACTGTGGCGCAGTCAAAGCAATTTATTACTAATTACTGAAGTTAATATATAAAAAATATAAATCTACATCTTAGTACAACCTATATGAATGAACCTCATGGACTTCAGGAACTTATATGCTATAGCTCTTTAAATTAGCGTAATGATATAGTAAGTCGTTCCATTCAATATTTACAGCTAATAATTGAAATTCTTGTATTTATGCTGGCGGTAAGAAGGGGTACCGCAGATAGTTTCTTTTCCATTGGAACTTACCGTTTCTGGAAGCGTTGAAATTCATTGTTAAATAATTTATTGCTTAAAGTTACAGAAATGACATAGTAAATCGTACACTTTAAATTAATTAAATCTGTTTTTGATTAAAACACATCATCACATCACCATCCAACATCCGATTTGTCATTTTTGACATCTGTCAAATAATTGACAAAGATGACGGCAACAAACTAAATAAAATTGTTACCAATTTAAAATTGTATGATTGTAAATATGTAATTCAGGACATTTTGATGGATCCCGTTAAAACTTCAATTAGAATATGGTACAAAGAGCTACTCAAGACCATAAACCATTAAATATAATTTGAGAGCAATATCTTCGAAATAGTGGTAGTTGGTAGAAGTTTCTTTGCTACCAGGCTTATGAGACTACTTTATCGACTATCGTTCGAGAGATGTTTAAATCATCATCAGCCCTTCGAGGTCCACTGCTGGACGTAAGCCTCCCCCATAGAGACCACGTCTCAGCTCCGTATGTCATCACTGGTAACACGCATTGGTCTTAGACCTTAGACTTCAGGCACTGTGGGATTTTGGACGAGAAGATTTCCCTTAGTTTCCCGAACGCTGCCCAACCGAGTTGAATCCGTCGGTTTATCTCTTTCTAGAAGTTGGCTCTACCTAGCTGGACTGTTTGTCCTAGGTAAACATAGTGGTCGACAACTTCGAGGATCGCATCGCCAACAGTAACCAGTGCTTGAATGACATGGGCATTGAACATTATTTTGGTTTTGTCCATGGTCATTCTGAGACCTACTTGTTGGGAAAATCTGCTGAGATCCTTGAGCATTGTACCAAGGTCCTCCAGTGACTCTGCCATGACCACGATATCGTCGGCAAATCGAAGGTGAGTGATGTATTCACCGTTGATGTTGATGCCTAGTCCAGACCAATCCAGGAGCTTGAATACGTCCTCCAATGCAGCGGTGAACAGCTTCGGGGAAATTACATCCCCTTGTCTGACACCTTTCTGCAATGGAATGGGATTCGTACTCCCAGACCCAATCCGGACTGACATAGTGGCATTTCTATACAAACACTGCAACACTTCGATATACCGATAGTTAATTTAGCATCTCTGGAGGGACTGCAGCACTGCCCAAGTTTCGACGGAATCAAAGGCTTTCTCATAGTCCACAAACGCCAGGCACAAAGGCTGATTATACTCCTCGGTCTTTTGTATAATTTGGCGTAGTGTGTGTATGTGGTCTATGGTACTATAGCCTTTCCGGAAACCGGCTTGTTCGGGAGGCTGGAAGTCGTCAAGCCTGCGCGAGAGTCGATTTGTAATGACCCTCGAGAACAGCTTATAGACATGGTTCAAAAGTGAGATGGGTCTATAATTTTTCAAGCGGGTTGTATCACCATTTTTGAAAAATAACACCACCACGCTCCTGGTCCATGCCCCTGGAACGTCGCCCCCGAGCACAACAGAATTAAAAAGTCTCTGAAGGGCCTTATGGATCGGTGTACCACCCGCCTTCAGAAGTTCGGTAGTAATTCCATCGTCACCGGGTGCCTTTTCGTTCTTTAGCTGCTTGAGAGCTATTCTGATCTCGTACAGACTGACGTCCGGGATTTCTTCGCTGTAGTGCCGAATTAGCTTGGATCTGGGATCTCGAGCCGTTTAAATATCTTGTATAAAAACTTTTGCGGTTGCAGCTTACAACAAAAACAGAAGGAGATGGGGTGTTCCAATGCAGAGCCAGACAAATAAGCATGTTCAAAATCTTTGTACTCATATTTTCGGTGGTGCATTGGTCGAGCCCGCCGCTTCTTATACAAGGGTTCGAAACCTGGCTCACACTAATTCTTTTCGGACTTATGTATGATAAATATCGATGACTGACAACTTTATACCTGGTATATGGCAATAGGATTCGCTGCCTATTCCATTTGGGACGTAAGCTTAACGGCGAGTAGAGACATAACAGCCGCTACCAACACCTTCGGGTAAAAAAAGATATGAGGTTTTGTTATGTTAAAATAAATTAAAAAGAATGTAGCCTGTTTAGATGATTATGGGATAGGTATATTGATTAAAATAAATTATAAGTTTTTAGTTATCTACTTCGAAAAATTCTAAGCGTCTAAATATTTCAATGTTTACAATCACGAAGTTTAAATTCATCTACACGAATTGACAAGATTAATAAAAGCTTTTTCCTCGTTTGTAAAGTACGCTCATAGTTGGTTTATGTATACGTGCTCTTCTGAGTAGGTTCGTTGGTTAGCTCTTGTACTGCACCGATACATATTTAGTGTAATTACAGAAAAGTTTATAATACTAATGAGTATTGCACGTGCAACATAAATATTGGTGTTTATAGCTGATAGTGTTTAAGAAAATTCCAGTGATAGTATTAAAAATCACAGGAAATTAGAATAATGGCAGTCCCTAAAGTTCTGTTAATTAGTGAAATAGTGGGCTATATGATTGGGGTGGTATTATCGCTTTTCATGATTGCTACGGCTGTTGTAAATTTTAAAAAATTCAAGTAAGAAAATGATTCATTTTATCAGCATAATTTCTTTATAATCAGTAATATTTATATGTAAAGTAAGTCGCATTAATGAAACAGTAATTTTTGAAAAATATTTCTCGGAAGCCTAACTGCACAGCGCTCGACCTCAAATTTCGAGATTGATCCTTTTTTTTTTTTACGATGTATGACAAAAAATGCTGCGCAATAGCATGTTTCGGTTCAATTAATCTATTTATCGAAGACAGAAAAAATAATTTTTCTAACAGAAAACTTTAACTTATTACTTAATCTCCTAATAACCTCAAAGATTATTTCACTATTAGTGTGTCAATTATTGCTCACATTTTTACGAATTAAAATGCCTATTCGCAATAGTCTAGAGAGATTCATATCTTTTATACCTAAAGGTAACGGTAAAATGAAAATAATTTTATAACGTTGTAATGGTTCCCAAACTAAGCCTAAAATTAGAGTTAGACCATGTTATCATACGGTAAAAAAAAAATTTGTAACATCCCCAGAGCTCACTGTTTTTTGTTTTCTCACGGCGAATGGGACAACGATGATCAATTACAGGTGACATGGGCTTCAAAGGCTTATTGTATCTCCATCATTTCTGCTGGAGTACTAATGCTTCTCGTGTGCTGTATACAACTTTACAGGTTTGTATTCTATTCAATTACATACATACATAACATAACTTCACGCCTTTTGTTACCCGAAGGAGTAGGCAGCCGTTATGTTTACGTCCCAAATGGAATAGGTGGCGAACCTATTGTCATACCGGGCACAGAGTTTTCAGTCATCGATATTTATCACACTTAACTTCCGAAAACAATTTCGAAAAGTCATTGGTGTGAGCCAGTGTCAGGATTGGAACCCGGACCTCTAGATCAGAAGCCGTGTGCTCTACCACTGGACCACCGAGACTGTTCAATTATTACGTAGTCTCTCTCTTTGGTCGGTCCCTCATGTCTGAGGATCGTGGTCATCTCTGAATGCGGATGATGGCGATGTGTCACACCCTGATCCTATGATCTGCCTCCATCTATGGCGATTCATCGCGGCCCTGACAACCGAGCAAAACGTTTCAGGTGGGTTCCTCATTTGGTCACTCCATCTAGCTGGTGATCGTCCACGTCCTCGTTTACCCTCGGTATTACCGACGACAACCAACTTCTCGAGGCTCTCGGTTCCCTTTCTGACTATGTGACCAAAATATGACCGTATTCGTTGTTGGCACACTGTTGAGAGGCGAGTTCGAATACAGAGTTGAGAGAGAATCGACACATTGGTGCGCTTTGCTGTCCATGGTATTCGAAGCATACGTCTCCAGCACCACATTTCGAAAGCGTCTATTTTTTGACGTTCTCTAGCTCGTATTGTCCACGTTTCCACTCCATATAGGAAAATTGGGAATACCAAAGCGCGTACTAAGCGGACCTTGGTGGTATTGGTAATGCCCCTTCTCTTCCATATGTTATTGAGTCTGGTCATAGCATCCTTAGCCATAGCTATACGTCGCTTTATCTCAGGTGCACAGCTGCCATCATTGCATATCAGTGCACCCAAGTAGGTATAGCGGTCTACAGTGTCTACTCCTAGGATGGAATTAGTGCTGACAGGCAGTTTTCCAGCACGGTCCACAACCATTAATTTGGTCTTGCTCCTGTTTACTGCGAGACCCATGTTATTACTTTCAATCTCGAGATTCTGAAACAGCTCCTGCATATCATCCAAAGAGGTGGCTAATAGGACCGTGTCGTCAGCATATCTAAGGTTCGATATCCGTTTCCCTCCTACGGGAAAGCCTTTATCCCAAGTTTCGAGCACTTTCCGCATAATAAATTCCCCATATATATTGAAGAGGCCCGGAGACAGGATGCAGCCTTGTCGTACTCCTATCTTTGTTTTGAACACATTAGAACAGTCGGTGCCGATCCGGACAAAAGAGCGATTCTCAACGTATAGCTGTTTGACCAGTCCAATCAAATGATCTGGGGTACCCATGTCATGTAGCACAGTCCACAACTTGTCCCATTGCACGCAGTCAAACGCCTTACTGTAATCTATGAAACATAGAACCACCGGACAGCTAAACTCTCTACTTTTCTCAATAATTTGACGAACATTAAGAAGCTGTTCCCTAGTACCTTTGCCTTTAACAAAACCAGCTTGTTCTTCCGGTATTTGGCTTCTGAGAAAATGATTGAGCCGTTGGTTAATGATGTGGAGTAGTATTTTGCTAGCATGAGATATTAATGCAATAGTTCTATAGTTTCCACAGGTCTTCGTGGAGCCTTTTTTATGTATAGGAATGAAAACGGATTCGGTCCATTCCGTTGGCCACTTTCCAGTTCTCCAAACATCATTACATATATCCACCATTATAGCTGTTCCTGATGTTCCCATATTTTTTAAAAGTTCAGCAGGAATACCGTCTTTACCTGGTGTCTTCCCAGTCTTTAAGGCCCTGATCGCGTTTTCCACTTCACAAGGTAAGATGTTGGGTTCGTTTGACATCCACTCCTTTCCGCTGTTGGGAGGGATTTCTGCGTCGTACAATGCTGCGCAGTAGCGCTTCCATCTTTCGAGTACCAGCGATGAGTCTGTCAGGAGATTTCCGATTTCGTCTTCGATGGCACAGGTCCTGGTATTTCGCCTCCTACTTAACTCTCTCACTTTACGAAACAGGTCTTTTGTTTCACTTCGTATACTATGTTGTTCAAGTTCCATGCAGATGTTATTTATATAGGCATTATAGTCTTGACGACACCTTCTTTGAACCTCGTGACTTAGTGCCTTGTACTTCTCCTGGTCTCTGGCCGAGCTCGTCCCTTTTTCTTTCTGCTCTCTGCGTTGCAAAATAATTCGGCTAGTCTCTGGTGTTATGTAGTCCTTCATAGCTTGTTTCCTTATGACGTGCTCACTGGCAGCTTCACTGATCAGGCCTTTTAGATGTTCCCAGTTGATATGTTTCGGCGTTTCGCGGGATCTGTTATCTATCTTTTGGGTTAAACTCTTTTGATATCCTACCAGATCCACTTTTTGCAGATTGGGGTTCGATTTGGCTTTGATAATCACTTTCAGACGCACTTTTATGGTGGTAGTCAGCAATTGATGATCAGAACCACAGTCGGCACCGGGAAAAGTGATGGTGTTAATAACTGACGTTCTCCACCGAGCTCCAATTAAGATGTAGTCGATCTGATTTCGATATCTATCACCAGGAGAAATCCATGTGTATAGTCTTCGGATATGATGTTGGAAGTAGGTATTAGTGAGACAGAAACTTTCCTCACTGCAGAACTGTAGAAGACGTTCTCCTCGCTCGTTGCGTTCCCCGACTCCATATTTTCCGATAATTCGACGGAGGTGATTATCGTCTCTGGTGTTGCCTACTTTTGCATTAAAGTCTCCAATGATGATAGTTATTTCTCTCTTTGATATTTCTCTTAAGGTGGTTGTCAAGGTGTTATAAAATATATCTACATCTTCCTCGGTAGATTGGGCAGTCGGTGCATAGACCTGTACTATATTCAGCGTGCAGGGCTTGGTGTTCAGTCTTATAGTGATGATGCGGTCACTGATGGGCCTATAGCCCAACACGCACTTTTCTATCTTTGAGGGAACAATAAAAGCCACTCCCCTAGCACTTTCGTCGCTTGGTCCGGAAATATACACCTTGTTCCCGGAGTCCGAATAGAAATGGCCCTGACCTTTCCAATGTGTCTCACTTAGTCCCAGGATATGTATACCCTTTCTCTGCATTTCACTCTCCACTATCTGTAATTTACCCGGTTGATTTAGACCTCGAACATTCCATGTCCCAATACGATGGGGGCGTCTGGTATTGATGTCACCAGTAGCTGAATTTCCATGCGCAGCCTGGTGAGTCACTGAGGCACGGCCGGTAGTAGATTTCACACCGCCCCGCCCGGAGGGGAGGCGCCGGGGGTTAGCCGGATCACTCGACAAATTAGCATCCATTCTGTAACTATTCATGATGACTGTCTTGGGATGTAGCAGCAGTGGTTTCCCGTTGCCTTCTGCCCCAGGCATTTTTGAAGTTATTTGGACTCCAAGGCCGCTGTCGCCTCTTCTGACTAGTTGCCTGGTCAGGTGTGTGGTTATACCGCCATTGCTCGGTCGCCAGAGCCTCGTCTGTTATCTAGCAGGGGACACCACGGTGGTTGTTAAGCACCGCCGCTGAAAGCGCGTGCAGGTGAGGATGACAGTTGGGTCGGATAAGCTGCTGATTCCGTTCTCCCCTTACCCCCCGGTTATGGATCGGTGTACCACCCGCCTTCAGAAGTTCGGTAGTAATTCCATCGTCACCCGGTGCCTTTTCGTTCTTTAGCTGCTTGAGAGCTATTCTGATCTCGTACAGACTGACGTCCGGGATTTCTTCGCTGTAGTGCCGAATTAGCTTGGATCTGGGATCTCGAGCCGTTTAAATATCTTGTATAAAAACTTTTGCGGTTGCAGCTTACAACAAAAACAGAAGGAGATGGGGTGTTCCAATGCAGAGCCAGACAAATAAGCATGTTCAAAATCTTTGTACTCATATTTTCGGTGGTGCATTGGTCGAGCCCGCCGCTTCTTATACAAGGGTTCGAAACCTGGCTCACACTAATTCTTTTCGGACTTATGTATGATAAATATCGATGACTGACAACTTTATACCTGGTATATGGCAATAGGATTCGCTGCCTATTCCATTTGGGACGTAAGCTTAACGGCGAGTAGAGACATAACAGCCGCTACCAACACCTTCGGGTAAAAAAAGATATGAGGTTTTGTTATGTTAAAATAAATTAAAAAGAATGTAGCCTGTTTAGATGATTATGGGATAGGTATATTGATTAAAATAAATTATAAGTTTTTAGTTATCTACTTCGAAAAATTCTAAGCGTCTAAATATTTCAATGTTTACAATCACGAAGTTTAAATTCATCTACACGAATTGACAAGATTAATAAAAGCTTTTTCCTCGTTTGTAAAGTACGCTCATAGTTGGTTTATGTATACGTGCTCTTCTGAGTAGGTTCGTTGGTTAGCTCTTGTACTGCACCGATACATATTTAGTGTAATTACAGAAAAGTTTATAATACTAATGAGTATTGCACGTGCAACATAAATATTGGTGTTTATAGCTGATAGTGTTTAAGAAAATTCCAGTGATAGTATTAAAAATCACAGGAAATTAGAATAATGGCAGTCCCTAAAGTTCTGTTAATTAGTGAAATAGTGGGCTATATGATTGGGGTGGTATTATCGCTTTTCATGATTGCTACGGCTGTTGTAAATTTTAAAAAATTCAAGTAAGAAAATGATTCATTTTATCAGCATAATTTCTTTATAATCAGTAATATTTATATGTAAAGTAAATCGCATTAATGAAACAGTAATTTTTGAAAAATATTTCTCGGAAGCCTAACTGCACAGCGCTCGACCTCAAATTTCGAGATTGATCCTTTTTTTTTTTTACGATGTATGACAAAAAATGCTGCGCAATAGCATGTTTCGGTTCAATTAATCTATTTATCGAAGACAGAAAAAATAATTTTTCTAACAGAAAACTTTAACTTATTACTTAATCTCCTAATAACCTCAAAGATTATTTCACTATTAGTGTGTCAATTATTGCTCACATTTTTACGAATTAAAATGCCTATTCGCAATAGTCTAGAGAGATTCATATCTTTTATACCTAAAGGTAACGGTAAAATGAAAATAATTTTATAACGTTGTAATGGTTCCCAAACTAAGCCTAAAATTAGAGTTAGACCATGTTATCATACGGTAAAAAAAAAATTTGTAACATCCCCAGAGCTCACTGTTTTTTGTTTTCTCACGGCGAATGGGACAACGATGATCAATTACAGGTGACATGGGCTTCAAAGGCTTATTGTATCTCCATCATTTCTGCTGGAGTACTAATGCTTCTCGTGTGCTGTATACAACTTTACAGGTTTGTATTCTATTCAATTACATACATACATAACATAACTTCACGCCTTTTGTTACCCGAAGGAGTAGGCAGCCGTTATGTTTACGTCCCAAATGGAATAGGTGGCGAACCTATTGTCATACCGGGCACAGAGTTTTCAGTCATCGATATTTATCACACTTAACTTCCGAAAACAATTTCGAAAAGTCATTGGTGTGAGCCAGTGTCAGGATTGGAACCCGGACCTCTAGATCAGAAGCCGTGTGCTCTACCACTGGACCACCGAGACTGTTCAATTATTACGTAGTAATAAATATTAAAATAAGGGTTTTTTCCCTAGAACATAATTAAATATTATGTGCGAAGCCGTTGATGTTTATTTTTATTTGTAATGTTTCTGCTCCATCATAAATTCACAATTTTCCTTCTTTTGATTTCCTCATTACGCTAAATGGGATAACTATGTTAAAAATTCCAGATAACTTATTTTCCTGTATTTGTATCAACCTTACGCCCGTAATAAATGGGGAATATATTTTTTTACATGTCGATACCCTAATTTGCAAACCTAATAACTAATATTATCTAGTTTATATAGGTATCATTGGTTATAGGTGGTTATTGGTGGTAGAGCCAAGCAGTTCGCTGCACGAATGGGCCGGCTTGACCGGTGAAATACCACGACCTCTCAGAAGACCGACGTAAAGTGGCTCATGCCGCGTTTCGTTCGGTGAGAGAGGTACCCGGAGGCCCACCCCATCCTTTCCTATCCCCTATCCCTTAAAGGTCGGCAACGCAACAGTAACACTATATGTGTTGCTGGTGTCCATGGGCGGCGTTGGTTGCTTACCATCAGATGATACGCCTGCTCGTTTGCCCTCCTGTCCCATAAAAAATAAATCAAAATTTTCATCTTAGAAAAAAAGTGGAGTTAGTAGGTTTGCAAATTAAGGTATCGATGTGGAACTTTTCTTTTGAATATGTACAGAATTATCTTTGCTTAGTAGGGCTATTCTAATAGCCTCCCACAGGAATCTTTACTGTCGCAATAACTACCTATGGCGTCGGCACATTACTAATGTGCTTACTATTGATGACATTCTTTGCTGTGGAGATGGGATCATAGGTTTCTCCTGCTACAAGGGTTTCATAGAGCAAATTATTTGAAAATTGTGGTAGTGGTTAAATTAAGTATTGTACATATCAACTATTAATATGACTGTGAAGGTAAAGTTAAAGAGTTACGTCGGGAGAGAAACGTCGGGAAATAAATAAAAATAAGTAATAAATAAAAGGGATCGCGATCGCGAATCCTAAAAAATATCCTAAAAAGTTGTTTTAATGTTATGAATGTGATTAGCGAAAATCTCAGAAATAAATAGTTAAAGAGTTATCCAAATTTTGGTTTATTATTCCACATTTTTTATAAATATATAAATACTCGAGAAATGGTGTAAAGTCACAGATATATACTATAGTCAAACATTAGTAGGTACTGACAAAGTATATATCTGATACAGGCTGGCAATATCCTGGTTACTTCGTACACATTCTACATTTTTGGCTTCGTTTATTGAGGCCGCTGTATGCACAACCCTCGCTGCACTAACCATGTACTGCGCTGTGACGGTCACCCTTGGGTTTATGACTTGGTGCGAAGATATGAACGAGAGATACCCAACGTAAGCAACATTAATAACATATTTTTAAACATAAATAATTACTTCCACAAAAAATGCGCGGGCATAAAATATATACCTTATAACCTAATTTGTAATTAGTTGTTAATTAAAGGTAAAATTGTTTTATTGATGCGGAATCATTTACTAATGGCCATACCATGATCGATGATTCCCCACCTGTTGACAGCTACTCTCTTCCTAAGGAAAATAGGTTAGTTTTGTTGGCCAGAATTAAATATCATATTGGATTCATCTTCCTCCAAAAATAGCTGATCGTTTTTGGATGTCAGTATACCTAGTATCCAGGGGACCAGTGTCTTTTAGATACCATTCATATGCTCTCACAAAATCTACGAAAGCCTTTTTAAACGGTGTAAACGGTCGGGTGACGTCATGCTCAATATAAAACCTGGAGGGGCTGTCGGATTTATATTCCTTTCAAAATAATTACAATTTGGTTGCAATTTTATTCAGCTGTCTAGATGCTGACGGAGAGAAGTTGGACAAAAGAGATGATATCGACACAACTAACTTCTACAGCGATATGACTACACTACAGGTATATTTATGATTATATATGATATTAGTGTTAATTACATTGACAAAAAGTCATTTAAATGTAAATATATAGGAATAAATTATAAACAACAGGAAATAGCTCCAGTCTAGACTGTTATTTCTTGTTACTGGCACATCTAACTCATAAAAAGAGATCCACGCAGCAATGGGCCGGCTCGACCGGTGAAATACCACGCCCTCTCAGAAGATCGACGTAAAGTGCCTCATGCCGCGTTTCGTTCGGAGAGAGAGCTACCCGGAGGCCCACCCCCCTTCCCCATCCTTTTCTATCCCCTATGCCTCAAAGGTCGGCAACGCAACAGTAACACTATATGTGTAGCTGGTGTATATGGGCGGCGTTGGTTGCTTACCATCAGGTAACACGTCTGCTCGTTGGCCCTCCTATCCCATTAAAAAAAATACATACATAACTTCACGCCAAATCTCTTGCGGGGTAGGCAGAGAGAACAGACCGCCATAAGGCACGATTCTTACACGCCTCACTCGCTTCGTTGAGTTTCGGAACTCTTCTCATGCATGCGTATTGATTTTTGAGGTTCCTAACATAACCTTCCTCCAGAACACGTTCTATTTGGTCATGGAATGTGTATCTTGACCGTCCTCGGCTCCTACATCCATCCATATTTGCATTGTAGATCTGCTGTCAGTCTTGCATTATCCATCATTTCTAAATGTCCGAACCATAGGAGCATGCCCTGTCTTACTTTTACACCGACACTCTCATTCAATCCAACTTCTTTCTTTACAACCTTGTTTTCGACAAATGATATTTCTTTTAAAAATCATATCAGTCCTATATTTTATATCTATTTTTTTTTCCAAAACTAATCTCTATTAGAGGTTTCTCGTGTATGTATTTTATTTTATCTTATTAATGTGTGTTTAAAGTACATGTTTAGTATAGTATACTACCTAAATAGATTTTACTCAAAGCTATGCAAGATATGGGGCAACATGTAAATTTCATCAGAGTGACTATACATGGTACATATTACTTGGCGTGAAGTTATGTATATACCTACGTATGTACATCATACATACATAATATCACGCCAAGTCTGAAGGTGCTTCAACGTGTTGCTTGCGTGTAAATATAACATCAGCAGTTAATCAAATCATTGAAATTATTAACTGTATAGGTGACTTCATGGATCGCGTTCGTCACATGGACGACATTAACAGTATTCTCAATGGCGAAAATGTGCTACATACACTATTGGAGGAACTTGCCTATGTCCGTGCGTGGAGAGGAACAGCCCTTGTTAGACTGAATACGACAGAAGTTCGCGGAAGCTGAAGTACATACTATTTGCTACTGATATTTAATATTAATATGTGCATATCAGTACCTAAGCTCTACGCCATACAGCTGTAGAACACCTAAAAATCTGTGTAGATAAGTAAATTCAATAAATGATATATAATACAAGAGTTGTTGTTTTAATAATTAGGTTAATAACTGTTTTCCTTTTCAAATGAACAATAATTTTGATGCTCAAATTTTATCATTTGGACGCGCTGGTCATCAGTAGGTGTTACATGGCATCAGTGACTGTAGTACACAACAGTTTAGTTAGACAGGCGCCGCCCAAAGAAACAACTCACTACAGGCCGCCAACATCGTCGCTTTTATTGAAAAACCCTATATTAAATGTCTCGGTGCCCCAGACATCTAATTCACCGCTTCTGAATCAGAAGTCGTAGAATCGATTGCTCACAGCAATATTTTCTAGGAATTATTTTGGGAAGTAACCTGTGATAAGTACAACTTTATGCCCGATTTATGGGGATAGGTTCCGCCACTTATTCCATTCAAGGCGTAAAGATTCAGCGCGCTAAAAACCGCTGTCTACACCACAGCTTGAAAAAGGCGTGAAGTTATACATGTCTGTATTGTAATTATGTATCATCTTAAACTCAATATAAAACAGGCAAATGTTATTATTATTTATTGCATCACCCGCCGAGTGTCAGAGTCAGAGCTGAAATCTATCAAGTGTTGTTTAATAATAGGTTTTCTTCTTCACTGGTCAAGTGTCAATATTACTCACAATTTTGTTTGTGTGTGTTGTTGTCTTGTGCTCTGTGGTGTCAGTCATGTCTTAAATGTTTTAGAATAAGAATTGTATCAATTTATTATTAAGAGCAATAGTTTTTTTTAATATTTAGTTTAAAATATTGTTTTTATAATTAGTTAGTTAATAATAATTCACTCAATGTGAGTAGGCAAAGGTCGTTGACCATACAGCCATTTCTTATGTTATTTTATTCCTTATCATATAAAAATCTGGAATCACACCATTCAAAAAACTAATGAAAATTTTCAGTCACGCGCGTCCATCTTGGATCGGCTGACTATTGTTTTTATAATTTTATGTAAATTTATTTCTGTATTAGATCTGTATGTCATTTAGGCTGATGGCTATGCCAATGCCTCAATAAATTTAAAAAAATAAAATGTCATATATGTCATATAAGTCATTCTTGGTGTCATTCATACATAAAAAATCAAGCAAGAATTGTATTTTGGCTGTTTGGTTGGACGTTATATTTTTATTGGGCGTAAATAACATTTGAACAAGTTATTTGAAAGTAAAAATTATAGCTGACGTTAAAAAAATGGGCCTCACGAACGTGGTACTATTGAGTCAAATAGCAGGTCATATTATTGGGCTGATATTGTCACTTTGTATTATTGTACCGATGAGTATGCACCAGGATGAATTCAAGTAAGTATGGCGTGAATTACCAGATATATTAATTTCTATCAGCTACCTATTTAATTTGCACTCCTCAAAAAATCCTTTCTTCGTTAGGACAATATCACAAACCCATACAAATACGATTGCGTCTTGTATATAAGTTTTTTTATGATTGCGACTTAATAACAAAACATTGAAACATTAATGCGAATCACAATATTTTTTTTCAATTATAATATTGAATATTTATTATTATTATTATGTAGAACAGGATGTTTAATAATATTTATCCTGGCATTATTAACATAATATGTGTAATTAATCAACTCAGAAATATTGCTAAGGTTTCTTTTATAATAATTATTTCACTGTTGCTCAGTTAATAATTTATTTAGTTGAGCCAGCGAACTTCGTTTCGCCTCAATTAGAATAATAAGAAACTTTCAACCCCTATTTCGCCCCCTCACATGTTGAAATTGCAAAAATGCTAGAACTAATGATTAATTATTTCTTATCAAGTGCTTAAATATAAAGTTTCATGGGTTTATCTTTTAAAATTAAGATATCCCATACAAACTTACAACCTCTTTATCCCTTTTTTCGCAATAAAAAGTAGCCTATGTCCTTTCTCAGGGTCTAAAGATTGTCTGTGCCAAATTTCAACAAAATGGGTTGAGAGGTTTAAGTAGGAAAGCATAACAGACAGACAGACAGAGTTACTTTCACATTTATAATATTAGTAGGGATTTTCTACATCCAAAAACACCAGAGTTTTCATGGCAAATTATTATTTTCTTTTAATCTCAATTAAATTACATTAGCTTAAATTTATTGTTAAATATGAAAAAAAATGTATTTTACTATATTTTTATGAAATAATGTGATGTGGGTACAGAAATAAATGTGTATTTTTTGTAGGACATGTTTTTACATATTGCATTTATTATACAAGCTTTTTAGGAGCCATTATGGATGAAATAAAAAAATATTTATTGAGCTTAATGTTAGCTTAATTGAGCTTATTTTAGTTCACCACTCTTAATTAGTTGTATTTTGATTAAGGTTTATATTTTAGTACTGTTACATGACTCATCGATAATTTTATAGTAAGTCTGGTGTCCCAATGAGTCTCAACTTATGAAACTGTATTAGGATTTCGATAATTACATACCTTCACATCTTGACATATCTCATGTTAATAATTTAATATGTAGAGAGTTTATTAGAGATAATTTATCTTTGCAGAGGTAGATGTCTTCTGTTTTCCCAAGGAACTTGGCAAGAAAGTGATGGACAGCTACTAGTGTCGTGGGCATCCCGAGCTTACTGTGACTATGTAATAGTTGTTGCTGTGTTCATGTTTATTGTGTGCTGCGTGCAGATATATAGGTTAGTTATTTAAAACTTATATTAACAATGGCTTCTACTGGTGACATTATGTTGGCTATGTACAAACTAACTTTTTTATTCTATTCTCTTTAATTTAGTCAAAAGTGTGTGAGTTGAGTATATGCAATCCACATGCTCTTAGTAAGGAAAGATTTATTTTAATATTACAAAAAGATACTCCATTTAATTTTATTTCTTGCTACAGATTATGCACATATTCTGTAAAATTACAATCAATTTACATTTAGTCTGGGCCTTCCTCCACAAACCAAAGACAAAACAGGAGGATTTGTTTCATTTGTTTTTATCATACTGTGAAGGAAGGAACTTAGTAATATCCTTCATATTGGAATTGTAGGCTAGCAAATCAATTTAAAAACAGATTAATTAACAAATTTATGGTATTACGCTACCAACCTTTTGAGGGTCAGATATATAACTGACAGTTAAAATAAAATTGAGGGGTTGTTGATCTTCACTATGCATTACTATGTAATCTAATTTAAATTATAATCAGATTGCCTTACTTTAAAACGCACATAATAATGCATTTTTATAAGTAAATATCAACATGTAATTATAATACCTATGATAACCCCTTGCTCTCTGCCGATATTTAGGTTCAGTGGACTGTAAGGACAATATTATTGTAAATAGGAGAAATTGGAAAATATTTTAAAGTATATTGTATTGTGTGTATCTGTGTTTTATCTTATTTTTTTATATGGGACTGGGGGGCAAATGAGCAGGCATGTCACCTGATAGCAAGCAACTAACGCCGCCCATGGACACCTGCAACACAGATAGTGTTACCGCTGCGTCGCCGGCCTTTAAAATGGCATAGGAAATACGAATACCTTTCTCATCGAACGAAACTCGACATGAGCCACTTTAGGTCGATATTCTGAGAGGTGGTATCTCAGCGGTCGAACCGGCCCTAACATGCAGCGAACTCCGTGGCTCCACCAATATTAGTCACTATAATCATATAGTTTTTGATGATTTTTTTAAAAACTCTTTACCAATAATATGTCCTTGGACGGGGGTTGACCACTCACACTCACCACAATATCTGTGCAGATTTTCGCACTACCCTGGCCGACAATTAATTATGTCCAATTAACTTGCAACTTGTATTGCATTTTTCCATTTGCTTCTTTATTTACAGATTATCAATGTTTATGTACAAAGGGGTGGACAGTTCGTTTCTGTCTGCATTCTTTGAGGCAGTGGTATCCATGATACTGTGTGTCCTCACTCTATGCGCAGCCATCATGGTCACTGTCGGCTTTATGACCTGGTGTCGGGTCATAGTCGAGAGGTTCTCAAGGTAAGTCAATAATTTGCTATAGGTATTTTATTTGAATAACCTATCTCTCTGAGTAAAATTTAACAGTCAAGCTACATTAAATTAGGAAGTCGTCGTCAGTTTTTATAATTTTTGATTCGTTCATTGTTTTTTTTTTAATATGAAAAAATAAACTGTGGTAGAGCCAAGCAGTTCGCTGCATGATTGGGCCGGCTCGACCGGTGAAATACCACGATCTCTCAGAAGGTCGACGTAAAGTGGCTCATGCCGCGTTTCGTTCGGTGAGAGAGATACCCGTAGCCCCCCCTTCCTTCCCCATCCTTCCCCATCCTTTCCTATTCCCTCAACCTTAAAGGTCGGCAACGCAACATAACAATCATAGGCGTGAGCCCGGAAGTTCCCTGCTTGGGATCGACAACTGGACCACCGAGACCTAAATTTATTTTATAACATAACTTCACGCCTTTTTTCCCCCGAAGATTTAAGCCTCGACTCGTCGTTATGTTTACCTTCCAAATGGAATAAGTGGAAAACCCATTGCCATCCCGGGCACAAAGTTTTTTTAGTAATCGATATTTATCACACATTTACACGAAAGGACTTTCGAAAAGTCATTGGTGTGAAAGTGGAATCGTAGGGATGCGAATGGGTGACCTAGTTGTGAGCTGCCTGCTTTACGCAGATGACGCCGTGCTCTTAGCCGAATCGCCGGCAAACACTACTCACTATTATGAAAGATGATTGTTTGATGAAAGGCTTACAATTGAATGTGATGAAAACGAAAGTTATGGTGGTTGAAAGGGAGGAATCCAGAACGGATGCAAGGATAATGGTTGATCACGTAGTGCTGGAGCAGGTGAATGAAATTGTATATCTTGGATGCGCTTTGAAGGAAGAGTGGCGATAGGAAATGGAGCGTTGGGCCAGATTCCTGGGCGCAAAGAACATTAGCAGAAAAGCCCAGCTAGCAATGCACAATGCATTACTGATCCCAACGCTTACTTAAGGAAGCGAGAGCTAGGTTTGGCAGAGTGTGCATGAAAGTAGGATAAACGCGGTCGTAATGAGGGCGCTGCGCAAAATCTGCAAACTGTTCTCTCTACCTACGCCGCAGGGGATTTGGCGGCGTAAAGTTATGTATGTATGTACTAGTGATGTTACGAATGTTGGATTTTGGACATTCGCGAATGGGAATACGAATATTTCTTAAAAACATTCGCGAATGCGATTATATGCGAATATTTCTTTTAAGCCTTCGCAAACGCATTCAAATGATTCTCAGACCTAAAATGCACACAAAATTTCATCAAAATCGGTCAAGCCGTATTGGTGAAGGTATTTAATTATTAATATCACTCGCAGAAGAATATTTAGAAAAAGTTTCATACTTAATAACACGTGTATTTTTCTGATGTAACCCTCTCGTCTTCAATCATGCGGTTGGAGTTTATTAAATAAAATTAACTGGAACTTTTAAACATTAACACAACTTTTTAGGATTATATCGCGTTTATTTATTACTTATTTTTATAATATTACTTATTTGTAAATAAATATGGAACTTTTAAGTTGGACAAAACTGCATACGGTATGAAAATTTGATTAAAATCGATTTGAGTTGGATATGGCAGGGTTTGTACGATTGGATAAATGCAGTCGAAATGAGGGTACTGCGCAAAATCTGCGGAGTGACTCTCGCTGTGCGCGTCGAAAGCAAGGTTGTCGATGTTTTTAAGTAAGAAAGGGCATACTCCGGTGATTTGGAAATATAGAACGAAAGGATGATGCCAAATTGACCGAGCAGATAATACAATGCAAAACCGGATGAATGTAGAATACGCAGACTGCCACGACATACAAATAGAACGAGTCCAAGACAAGATTTATGAAACACAAAGAAACGAGTGAGGCGTGTATGAATCGTCTCTTATGGCGCTCTGTTCTCTCTGCCTACCCCGCAAGGGACTTGACGTGCAGTTATTTATATAACTAATGGCTGATCCATACTAATCTAGGAGAGAAAAATATTAAATAAAATATAAAGCTTATTTTTCGTATCATCTTGCTATATATAATTTCTTTATTTTTTGTTATTAAAAACATTCGCCAAACATTCGCAATATTTCTTGCGAATGTGAATACCCAAAAACATGCGAATATTCGTTACATCACTAGTATGTACAATATTAACAGACATAATTTTTGCTTAAATAAATATGGATAGTTACTTTTATATACATAACTCTCGAAAACTGTTTTGCTCCAGAATTGGATTAGAGACATACTCTGTTAGGTAAATCCGCCGTCGAAACTTATCTAATAGGTATAAGTTATATTAGTATTAGTTATATTCTTAGTCTCGGTGGCGCAGTGGTCGAGCACACGGCTTCTGATCCAGAGGTCCGGGTTCGATTCCAGACACTGGCTCACACCAATGACTTTTCGATATTATTTTCGGAAGTTATGTGTGATAATTATCGATGACTGAAAACTTTGTGCCCGGTATGGCAATAGGTTTGCCACCTATTCCAATTGGGATGTAAACATAACGGCGAGACGAGGCTTAACAGCCGCTGCCTACACATTCGGGTAACAAAAGGCGTAAAGTTATGTTATGTTATAAGTTATATATTCAGACGCTTGGCAATAAATTGGAAAAACAGTACCTACGCTCTCGTGTTATTATTTAATTTAATTTTGGCAGCTGTGAAGATGCGGCGGGAGAGAACTACATAGACAAAAAAGACAAGGGCATAGCGACCGGTGGATTTTACATAGAAATTGGCGCAGCCCAGGTAAATATGTGCCATTGTCCTGTGTTTTGTAAATTTGTTAATAATATTATATCTACATCATCAGCCTATTGCAGTCCACTGCTGGACATAGGCCTACCTACATGTTTTGATATAATTTTGACAAGACAATTTACAGTACGTATTTGTTTCCTGTCTCCATATTAGTTTGGTGCGTGGGCTTCGTTCGCAACTTGGGTGGGATTGGCCGTGTTCTCAACTCTGAAGGTCTGCCGCTACCACCAACTGGAGAACATCCAGGTGTCGATGTACCGCGAGAGACAGCGCCTGGTTAACGAGAGTGGCTCCCCGACCGCTCAGGACGGCAGAAGCACTCCACCCTTCGATCCTCTCCCCCAATAAGTTAACTCCTACAAAAATATCCAGTGTAATCGGATCGCAAGTAGGGCAAAGTTAAATTTAGCTAGTATTCTTTGGGTGAATTACTCTTTAGAAGATTAGGAGTGACCACCAGCGGCAACCTATGACCTGTCTCAAAAAAATTAAGCAAAAATAGTGTCAATCTTAATAATGAGAAGGCAGAATAGCGTTCACAATTGCAGAGCACTCACAGACTAACGAAATCGTTTAGGAAATCTTAGTGTGTGGTTAGTGCACAACCTCAAAAATTAGAGTATTTACCAAAAAATATGTATATAATGATGTAATTTAAGTATTAATATATATATTAGTTTATAAAAAAAAATTAAAAACTGAACGAGATGTGAATGTGATATATAAAATTAATGTTTATTAAATTTAGTGTATGTCGACACGTTTTCCAGTCAAAATCTAAGGATGGGGTAGGCAGCAGCAAGTGTACTCTGCCGCTCTGATTGGATCCATAAAAATACTGCAGCCTGACATGAATTTCACCTGTGTAGAGGTCTAACTTAAGATTTAGGGCACCCCTTTACATTTTACTATACGAATACCTACCCTCCGAAACTATTTAACAGATTTTTATGATATTTTCGCAGTTCAATCTTCCTGGACTGTTTAATAAACTTTATCATTAGAAGAAAGACCAAGGTATATAATACTTCTGTACGCGAAATTCTTTAAGATAGTAGCTTGATTTTAAGTGTCATTCACGTTTTTGAAATGGAATTGTGGTTGTTCTATATTCATAATTTTTGTTATCAAATTTAATGCTTCATATAGGTGGAGATTGGGCCCTTGATCTTTTATTGATATTAGTAATATCAATGTGTATGACACTAAACACTGAAGGACTGGACTAAATTCGGTATGTGTTTGTCCAGTATGTTAAGGTTGTATGTTGGGTCTGATAGTAATAGGTAAAAATTTGGCTGTATTTTGGTATATTTTAAGACAGTTATTATTTAGAGAGAGAGAGAGAGAGATAGCAGATTACTTTTAGGAAATTCATGTAATAATATGAACTATATACAAACCAGTGGATAGATGTTAAATTAACTAATATTTTGAACATTATAATTACATAAATACCTAAGTTTCTACAATTATTGAATCGTACATATGTCAGTAGTTCACGCTAAGTCCCTTTTGAGGTAGGCAGAGATAGCGGACCGCCACAGGGCATGACATACATTTCCCGCGTCTTCGACATAACTCTTATCATGCCTAGTTAGTCACCTAACATATTTTATGAAGTGTTAAGCTGTATATAAATGTAACAGTAATATAACCACTAAATATATATTTACATGAGTTTAAATTAAAGATCTAATTTTATTTCGTTTGGATAGAGTGCCGTTATTTGTGTACGTGGATAAAGGATTGCCCAGTAATCACGTGGTGGTTTCAATTTATTTTGTATGCGTTTCTTTGCTGAGTTTCTACCTTCGGTACAAAAAACGCGAAAACTGATAACTGAACAAATTCTTGAAAACTGTGTTGAGTTTCTCTAGCTGTGATATTTTCGTGTTTTCGGAGGTAAAAGTACTTCGCGTGGTTAATGGACAACCCCTAGTCCGTTCACTAATATGTAAAGGATTATTGTTGTTTATTACAAATAAATGCTCTTTGTAATTATTTATATCTTTTCATTTTATCTTAAAACCGAAGGCATACGGGTAAGAGGGCAAACGAGCAAGCGGGTCACCTGCTGGTAAGCGATTAGTGCCTCCCATGTACATTTGTAATGTTTTTGTGGTTCACTTTTTTGCATGCATACAAATAATACAAAAATATGATTGAATTAAAACAATGTATTTATTACAAGACTTTTTCCGGTGTCTTTGGTGTCCTGACACTTTCCTCACAGTTATTGCTAAGGTTTCTGAATAATATTTATAACCCTCTGACATTCATTCTAAGAAATTGTTTTTAACCGTTTTTAGTTTTGCCACATATAAAAAAAATAGTGCGTGGAGTCCCTCCGCGCTAAAGAAGTGAAACTTTGTAACATACATACATTTATAACATAGTAAGGCCCGTGTTCACGAAGAGATAATTAGATTTTATTCAGCCGATTACGCCGTAAATGGGTCTTTAACAGTATTTTGCTGTTCACCAAGCACTTAACATTGATTAAATGCTGTAATCGACCGATTATCTTAATGTACCTCAAAGACCTCGTTTAACCGGCAGTTATTGTAAACAAATGTGACATTTCATAAATAAAGTAAGGTGAAGGATCTAATAATGGACACTTGTACTACAGTGTTCATCAAATGTAAAATATTCATATCAATATTCTCAAGAATGCGTAGTAGAATTTATTACAAATACTTGAAGTTATGTATGTAATTATTAATATATTGTTATGAATACCTAAATATTTCTTAGTGATAATGATGAACGGGAATTAACGCGACACTTTTTTAGGTAAACAACTATTTACCTTGATTAGCTTGGGATTAGCCACTTCAGTCTGCTTGTGACCACGGCCAGTGCAACCTGGCCGAAACGTCAAGCTAATCAAGGTAAATAGTTGTTTACCTAAAAAAGTGTCGCGTTAATTCCCGTTCATCATTATCACTAAGTAATATGCAACGCGAAAGCCTAAAAGTTTTTATACCTAAATATTTTTTTGGGAAATCAATTGTATATTGAAGGGGGTAAACTCGGAAGAGGGTAACCTGCTGGTAAGTGACAAACGCGGCCCATATACACATAGATAGTATTATAGTCGTATTACAAGCCTTTCAGTTAGGACAGTGAGTGAAATGTTATGGAGAGGGAAAGGGTATGGGTATACCCCTCTTACCAAACGAAATGCGGCATGAGTCACATTACTTCGATATTCTGAGAAGCCGTGGTATTTCGAGAATGCGTAGTAGAAGTATCTGTAATAAATTCTTAGAAATTTGAGAAGGTATAGGAAAATCTAAAATCACCATTGATAGACATTTAAGATCCAGTTGTCTATTCCCAGTGATGACACAGACACTACCCAGCGTTATATATCCAGTCGTTGACATTGTTTATTGTCGTGTCATATACATAATTATGGCAAATTTAAACAGTATTTAGGAGACGAATAACTGAAATCCCGTTTAATTAAATTTATTTAAAACTAAACTAGTTTAACAATATAACCATTCCTTATTCAGTTTATAACTTTAAAACCATCGAAAAATTATGTTTTCTTTGAATGAATGAAAAATCCATCGCTGGTTTATAGTCCATTATTGGAACCTCTACCCTAAACAAAATATAAATTACATTTTAGATGAAAATAATGTTTTAGACTTTTTTAAATACTCGGAAGCGAATTATACGGGCACCCCGTTTATTCCAAATATGACGAAATTATTTCGAAGAGAAAGCAAAATAATAAAACGCATTCAACATGTTGTGACAACAGAGATCAACAGGATAAAACATAATGCTAATAAATAACAAAGGCGTTTATGGTAACCGATCGCATTGCCATAACACGGTTCACATTTTGCAGTACATATTATTATCCTAACATTTTTGGATGTCGCTCGGATGTAACTGTAAATGTAAATTAATTGAAAATTATTAATATTTTTACAAAATTATTAATAATAACCACCAAAACATGTGGTTATTATTAATAATTTATATTTATAAAATGTGAATAAACGATCGAAATTTATTACTTTTAGTAGTAATTATTAATAATTCACGACACATATTGGTAAAAGTTATAATAGTCTATGGAGTCTCAGTCTATGGAGAAAGCATAGAGGGCAGGAGACAGGTTTAGCCGGTAAGAGTCCGGCACTACCCAAATTACCTCATATGTGACGTAGTTTGGGTGTCCATGAGGATTCCGACTCCTGCCTAAAAACAAAAAAAAAACCTAAAACCTAACCTAAACTAAACAACTAACTAACCCTAGTAAGCAACAACAAATAACGTGCACGTGCTTTTAAAAAAATCACACCGAGCCAACTAAGCCGAGCCACTTATTACATTTATCACTACTAGGGTTAAATTATGAATAATAACAGACAAATGTGATTAATTTATCACTATAACCTCGACTTTCGGTAATTATTAATAATAATAGACAATTATTAATAATCTTCAATTATTCACTCTTACCGTGTCATATACAAATTGCACACAAACACTGCCATTTGACTAAATAGCCTTATACTACTCATTCTTTTACTATTCATTCGTTCTAATTACAACTGATTACGTAGCAGTCCCCATTTTATTTTTGGTGAACAGCGTTAACTTTATAGGCCCGATTACATTTAGAGCTCTATTTAGGTAACACACCGTTATGTTATAGTTGATGAATTACGATGGACCAGTCACGCATTGGTAAAATTACCGATAGTAGAATCAAGATTGGCACATATATTTCGTTGAATAAGAAACACTAGAACTCTGAAATAGATTTTAACCAGTGCTTTAACAGTTTGCTAGTTCTGATAAGGTTCAGTTAGGTACCAACCATGTTTATTAACCGTTCGTATCACATTCCACTGCATGTTTTTTATTTACGTGCACTTTCAAATACCTCAACTGAGCGAATACTAAGCTACACTGTGCACAAGGGAACTGCCCCGCGGCGTGAGTGCGCATGTGGCGCAGCAGGTCGCACCTTACGCTGAACCCGCGACCGCAAGTGGTACACAAGTGGACCTTCTCAGCCGCATGCCTCGTCATATGTCTAGTCAGATGAGTCTTCCATCTGAATGACCTGTGACATTGAGTGCAGGAGTACGTCTTGATCCCGATATGTATTTGTTCGTGTATGTACAGACTGGCTCTTGATCTGAATCGTTTGTTGCACTCTCTGCACGCATATTTACGTTCGTCCGTGTGTGTCGTCACATGTGCGGCGAGACTAGCTTTTGTTGCGAATTTGCTAGAACAAACGTCACATTTGTGTTCTTTTATTCTTTTGTGTGTAAATTTAATGTGATAGAAGAAACTGGAAGACGCCGTGAATTTTCTGGAACATACAGGACACGTTCTACATTTTTGATTGGATTTCTTCGATTTCTCTTCTTCGGTCAGCGGGGTTGGAGTTAAAGATTCGTCGCTAACTTGCTCTGTTTCTGGGGTGAAACCGATATCTCCAGGTTGACTGTCCTGGGTATCTTCTATGGCGTCAAATACGGACTCGGGTATCGGATCAAATCCGTTCTCAGTGTCACTGTGCTCTGAAAAATCATTCTCTTCGTTATTTTTGGCAACTCTGCTACAGGTTTCAACGTTCGGAATAGTTTTCGAGCTGACGTCTTCGGTCTCAGCAGTTCGCTTGGATTCTGAATCAACACTATTTCGGTTCTCTTTCGAATTCAAATCTTTCTTTTGAATGTATCCATACGCGTGCAACGACATGTGTAGCACTAATACAGTTTTGTTGATGAACATTTTGCATTCATCACAGTAAAACACATTTTCAGAGTGGTCCGTCCTGATGTGTTCCGAGTATTCGTCTTCCGGGTGGAGGGTATCACAGAAGTCGCATCTTCGGTGCGGGGGCGCGTACTCGGGGGGCTCGCGCAATCGTGATACCGAGGACCGCGAACGAGGAGCTACACCATCGGCCGGGACGGCGGCGAACGGAACTCGAGGCGTAATAAATCGCAAGGGAGGCGCCGTCACGTGGAGCCGGGGCGGTAAAGTCCGGTCAGGAGCCGTCATAGATTGCAGCGATATCGCTACCGGTCCGATCGGCAGCGTCGCAGACGGAGCCGGCGCGGCGTCACACCGGTCCGGAGCGGCGATCGAATCGACAGATTTTATTTTTTCCGATACTGCAAAGTTTTCGGTGTCACATCGGAACCTGGAACAAAGCGGAGGTCGTTTACCGCTATCAGTAACCTATGATCGTTTACGAGATACGAAGACAGGGCTCGGTGATCGCGCTCGATGCGCGACACGCGCGCGCGTGCGCGTTGAGCTGCGCGCGCAGGCGGAAGGCGCGGCCGCACGCGCAGCGGTGCGCGCGCTCGCCCGAGTGCACGGCGCGGTGCGCGCGCAGCTCGGCGCGGCGCTTGAAGCTCACGCCGCACTGCGCGCACGGCACGCCCCGGGGCCCGTGCGTGCGCGCGTGCATGCGCAGCGCCGCGCGCGACTTGGACGCCTTGCCGCACACGTCGCACACGAACGGCCGCTCCTCCGAGTGGGACCGCGCGTGGTCCTCCAGGTGGGACTTCCGAGTGAACGTCTTGCGGCACGTGGCGCACGAGTAGGGCCGCAGCCCGGCGTGCACCGAGCCCACGTGGCGCGCCAGGTTGGCGCTATCGGCGAAGGCTCGACCGCACTCGTGGCAGCTGTACCGCCTCTCGCCGCTGTGCAGCCGCGCGTGCCTCCCCCAGTACGTCGCCGAGACGCTCTTGTTGCAGCGCTCGCACCGCCTGGCGTTTTTGGCGGTCGCGTCCCTCTCCGGCGACTCGCGTTCGCTGTCGACTTTGAAATCCTCGACCCCCTTCTCCTCGATTTTGATCCCCGTAAACGCTCTGAAAAGGAGAGGGTCAGAAAATAAACTACGCTCCTCGTTTCGACGCATATTTTATTGGGGCAAGTTCGACGCTCGATATTGTGATACGCGATCATAAACTGCGGGATCGCACGCCTCCCTCGGCGCGAGATCGTTCTCGTGAGTTCTCTTGACGTGGTGCCGCAGCGCCCTCCTCTGGCGGAAGGCGGCCCCGCACGCGACGCACGCGTGCGGCTTCGTGTCGGAGTGGGACAGGCTGTGCGCGTTCAGCTCGTATCGCTGTCGAAATCCTTTCCCGCAGTGGGCGCACACGTGGGGCCTCTCCCCGGTGTGCTTCAGTCTGTGCCTGGCGAGGCCGGACGACAGACGGAACTTGGCTCCGCACTCGGCGCAGCGGTGCGGGAACTGCTCGCTGTGAGTTTTCAGATGGACGTAGAGCGAACCGCTCTGAGTGAATCTCTTGCCGCAATGAGAGCACACGAACGGCCTCTCGCCCGTGTGTATTCGGACGTGCTGCTTCAAGTTCTGAGTGTTGGCGAAGGTCTTGGAGCATATGCTGCAAGTGTATCTATATATTCGTTCGTGCGTTTGAGTGAGATGCCTCTGGAGACCGTTCGGCGCTCTGAATTGTTTACCGCATATGTGGCACACGCACGGTCTCTCTCCGGTATGAATCCTCTTGTGGAACACGTAGGTGTGAGCCGAGCTCAAGTTTTTCCCGCATATTTTACACGCGTAGTAACACTTGTCGTTTATCCTCGTCTGAACCTGACTGAGCTCCAGCCTGGTCTCCTCGTCCATCTTATCTTTTCTCATATTGAACTGCGTTAGATCATCGAAATCGCTCATATCGTTCTCCTCGACCTCTGACACACTGGAGTCGGTGAAATCGGGGTAGGATTCGTCATTGTCATCCTCGTTAACTAAGTGATTTCTAAAATTAACTAGCGCATTATAGAAATTATTATAGGCGTCTGACGCCTTCCCGTTCGCGATAGCCGAGAGCGGTTTATTATCTGATTGTTCTGATGCCGCGTCTGAATCGTCCGGCAAGTGCGAGTCCTCCCTCCTGTAACAAATAACCTTTCTTTACTTGCTGTGAGTTTGAATGTGGTAATCGAGGTGCGTTTTCTTCCTGAATTTTTTGGAGCATATATGGCATTCGTACTTTCTTATATCTAGATGTATATCGATATGCCTGTCGAGGGTGTTTTTGGCTCGGTAACATTTGCCACAATATTGGCATTTGTAAGGTTTTATACCAGTGTGCAATCGAGCGTGGACGTCGCGAGCGATCCGTGTAGGGAACGCCTCGCCGCACTCTGAACACAATACGCTGAGTATTCCCTCGTGCACCACCTTGATATGGTGATTCAATGACTGGCGACTTTTGTAGCTCCTGCTACATTTCTCACAAGAGTGCAGGTTCACATTCCCGCTGTGACACTTCATGTGTTCGAACATGACGTACTTGTTAGAAAAAGTCTTATTGCATTCAGGACAGACTGCCGGTATATACTTCTGATTTAGCGGGCTCTGAGACTTTTTGCATTTGTCCAGCTTAATATTTTGATGCAACATATTTATATGAGACTGTAATTCGTCATTATCTTTTGTGCTGAAACCACAGCTTTTGCATATTCTGTGTGTATCCCCTATGTTTCTGTCGACATGAACGTCTTGTAGATGTTTGACGAAGTTCTTTTTGTCATTGTACATGACATCACAGCAGATGACGCCATCATCCATGCACATCTCGAAATGTTTGTTGAGATGACAGACTAACCTAGTTGGAGAAGTAAATACGCTAGAGCAAAAAGGACAAAAGAAATCGGACAATGCCTTCGTTGGTTTATCCGCGGTTTCTGATTGATCGTCTCTATCCGATTCTTCACTCATTAAAGTTTCATCAAATGTTATAAAATCTTTGATGAATGTTTGCATAGATTTCTCATCTTTTACAGAAGAACTATGTTTATATTTCATATGCTTGGTTAGAGCTTCCACTGTAGATAACATTGGTTTTACTGTGCACTTTTGACATACAAACTTCAAGTCTAATGTATCTTTTGCATTCAAATTATGTAAGTAGTCGTCCAGGATATTTTGGATGATGTGGAATAACCTGCAAAGGAAACACTTTATCTCTACTGTAATCACTGTCAACAATTGTTAAGTAGGAGATACTTACTTGCTTTGAGCATCATCTTCTTCTAGTGTTGGACTCAATTTTGATATCCTCGTATTTGACTCCTGGAAACATTTCAATATAAGTTACTTGATATATTGGTGTAGAAATCTCATGGATAGTGTTCTTTAAATCTTTATTCACAACTTAAATTAAGTGTGTTTTGATTTGTTTAAAGATATAAAAATAATTAGGTACTGTATGAGAATGAGTTAGGTATTTGTTGACAAAAGAGTTATTTAGGCATTTTAACTTGAAATAACAAATAATTTATATAGTTCACTAAGGCCATTCAAATAACAACTCGAATAACATCTTGTAATGAAAAATCGCTCTTAAATCAATAATTTTAAGTAGTCATAATAGCCACCAATACCAAGCAAAGTGAATAGCAAAGTAGTAAACAAGTTTGGTGGTGATATGAGTATACCTTGTATGTGAGCTGAGCGAGTCGCTCGTGGAGAGCCGTGTCAGCTCGCCGGCAACAGGTAACTAGCTCGTGCCAAGCCACTAATGTGTTGGCACACTGGTAGCACACTGACAGAGGCAAAACATCTGTTTCCAATACCTAAACCATACAAAATCTATATTTTTATTTATTACAAATATGAAAACTACGTTTCTCATAACATTTTCAACAGTTTGTCTCCCAAATTATTATTTCATCTATGGGCAGGATAACTAGAAAATATCATGTTTCATTTGTCCGGGCAAAATCTGTAACTATATGTGATGATACCACAAATTAATTGACACATTAACTATTTAAACATCAATATGATGAGAACTGTGGACACTACTAAATCTACAATTATTTCCGTAACTTACTGATATAGGCAAATGTTTATTTATTTTTTCCGCTAAGTTGATTTGCAAGCCGTCCCCTGTGAATATAGGTATAACAAACTCTGTGGCAGATGCACATGTTCGACACACCTTTGAAAAGTCTTGCACACCTGGAAAGTGGAAATAGCATGTTTATTATGTGAGTCTCTCACACTAATAATACATTAAAACTCTTCAGAGTTGATCAACAAAAACAACACAAATAAAAAACAAATTTAAACAACACAAATAAAAAACAAATTTACACCAAGTCCTGTAAAGATCAGATTGAAGAAACTGAGAAATGAGGGAATTTTTCACAGTTCAGTACATACATAAATCTATTCTTGCATCAGAAAAAATTTTTACACATTTCAAGAAAATTAATTACAGTAGAAATTACTAGATAACAAAACTTATTTAGCTCAATAAATTATGGCATACAATAGTTATTAGTATTTGTTCTAATAAATGGATGAAATGTTTACACTGGCTGTGGGTTGGGAAAAACTGTATAGATCAGTGTTTAGATTCCAGAAATGATCATATCCATAGATAATAATTATTTATTTTGACTAAAAAAATCTGAATTCTCACAAATAACAAAAGCTCCAAAATTGATTAATTTTAAAATAGAATTTGATTTTAGGGAAAACAAAAGAACAAATTAATCTTTTTGGTTTCGTCCTAGTAATATTTATGTACTTACTATCAAGGTTATCATGTGTACTTTCCGGCGTTTCGATACATTTTACAGTTGATGTTGATGGTTGGCTGATTGCTGTATTGAGTATTAATATTGATGGAGATTCATTCATTCTTATGATAGTCCGTAGTACGCTCAATAAAATATTTTACATACAAAATTCCTAAGCCTTTCTAGATATATTTAATTTAACATTGCTGTGTATGTTTCATAATTCTTTAATGGCTTCTGTATATTAGTTAATTTAGTACTAGGTTATTATTTAATGATAAGTATTAACATAATTAATAAATGAATATAATAATTAAATTATGCTCGGTTTTCGTTTGTGGTTTGTGATTTGTCTAGAACTTTGTGCCTTTTTTTCGCTTTCGTTTTGACTTGTTTTTCAGTGTTGCTATAAGTTACAGTGAGGTGAATAAATAATACCAACCTAACTTTAACGTCGTATGGTATATTAAAATTAAACAGATCTGGGTTTAATTGAATGTATTTATCTATACATATACATAAAATTGGAGTGTGTATTTGTAGTATTGAAATAACCGCTTTTTACTACGTGCATATGAACATACGAGGGGAGGTCCAAAAGTTCGTGGAATGAAAGGGTTTTAGTAAAAATGAAACAGTAAATTTATTTTTCCTTTTCAATATAATCACCCTTAAGCTGAATACATTTATTAGATCTATGAATTAATTTTTCTAAACCATCGTAAAAATATTTTTTATCTTTTCCCTCAAAATGAGCCAAAATTGCCTCCTTTACCTCATTGTCGTCGGAAAATTTCCTTCCCCTTAAGTCTTTTTTTAAATTGGGGAACAAATAAAAATCACTTGGGGCCAGATCTGGACTATAGGGTGGGTGGACTAGTGATTCGAAGCCATGCGTGTGTAGAGCAGCCATTGCAACTTTGCTCTTGTGAACCGGCGCGTTGTCTTGCAAGAGCAACACGCCCTTGGTCAATTTTCCCCGACGTTTTTCTTTGATGGCATCCTTTAATTTTTCTAGTATTGTTGCGTAGTATTCTCCGGTTATGGTCCTGCCCTTTTCTTTATAATCAATTAGTATTATCCCCTCACAATCCCAAAAAACAGTAGCCATCAACTTTCCAGCCGACTCCGACACTTTGAATTTCTTTGGCGGTGGTGTCCCCTTTTTATGCCATTGCATGGACTCTTGTTTGGACTCAGGCTCAAAATGATGAACCCATGTTTCATCGCCGGTAACAATTCGCTCCAAAATCGGTCCAGGATCGTCGCCACACAACTCCAAAAAATGTTTTGACGCTTCGACGCGCTGCTGTTTTTGAAGCGGCGTGAGCATTCTCGGTACCCATCTTGCACTGACTTTTGTCATACCCAGGTGGTCATGTAGGATTCGCAAAATGGTGGTATCTGATACTCCAACTAATGCAGATAACTGTTTTTTCTTCAAACGGGTGTCCTCCAGTACAATTTTTTCCACTTTTCGACGATGTCTGATGTGGTGGCCTCAACTGGCCTTCCTGAGCGGGGGTCGTCTTCAATCGACTCCCGACCATGTTTAAAAAGACCATGCCACTTGTAAATCATTGATTTACTAGGGCACTGTTCCCCGTAAACAGTTTCCATTTCATTCAAAATGGTCTGAGCGTTCTTTCCTTGCTTGGTAAGGAATTTAATGACCGCACGGTGTTCAATTTTCTCCATAGTTTCAGTTTTCTTCCGGATTGACGTGTTTAGCAGGCGAGTGTTCGTAAACGAATGACGCAATAGGGCTGAAACTCCATTTATATACTAATTATGAGTCCCCAATTAGTATGACACTAAGCGAGCGCCCCTATCCCCACTCCATCCCCTCCATTCCACGAACTTTTGGACCTCCCCGCGTATATGTATTGGGTATATACAGATGGCGAACATATGGCCATATTGGCCATACCGGCCACAAAGTTGTCAGCCATCGATATTTGTCACACATAACTTCCGAAAATAATTTCGAAAGTCATTGGTGTGAGCCAGGATTCGAACCCGCGACTTCCTGATTCAGAAGTGGGGTGCTCGACCACCGGACCACCGATATTTTAGTTTGCTTCTAGCTAGTAGTAATAATAATTAGAGATGAAACGGATATCCGGTAACTATCCGGTATCCGGCCTATCCGGCGGCCTGAATACTCTCCGGCCGAATACCGGATAATTACCATTTGGCCGGATAGGCATCCGGCCGAATTAAAAAAGAAATCCGGATAAAAAAAAATTAAAGTAATTATTTGCTTTATTTAGTTAGCTTTAGTATCACATGAGAAACATAATTAGTTTAATTTTATAATCACACAGTTTAAAAATGAATGTAAGAGAAAGAAAAAAAATTAAAAAAAAAATTACTCAGTACTCATACTGTACTAAGGGCAAATTATGGTGAATAAATACTAATTTCTCTGCATTGAGAGGTAGCAAGCGGAAAAAGCACAGAAATAGATCAAGAATCTGTGGGAAAAAGTCTTTCGCTGTACACATTGCTGCAAGATGCTGAAAGATAGATCTTGGCAAACTTTGTTAAATTTAGTTATTGTTTGCCATTAGCTGCCCTCCAAGAATAAGGGTCACGACTGCGATCAATTCGCACTAATTTGAGATAAAAATCCAGCTCACAGGTTATCGCGTTTCTTTCTTCACGAAAAGACCCGAATCTAACCGAGTCCACCCGATCTTTCGCGCGCCACCTACGCAAATGTGCATTGCACCAAACGGCTAAGTTCCGCCGAATATCTGGCAATTCGGTCACATGGTTGGCCGAATATCCGGTATCCGGCCAAACTACTATGCGTCACATCTCTAATTATAATTCATAATGTACAAACTATTCGCTTTACTACAAGCTAGTAGTAAACTAAAATATTTTCTTTTTTTGTGTTTTAAAACTTCCATTAAATTTGAAACAAGCTGACCCGGCGAAATTTGTTCCGCATCAAAAGTAAATTTTGATGATAAGTAAATTTTGGATTTATCACTTTTTCTTCACTGCAACATACTTGCATTAAAGCTTGAACCCTGTTCGCTGACACCCTCTACCTATTAAAAATACGCATCAAAATCCGTTTAGTAGTTTCAAAGATCTAAGCATATAAGGGGACAGACAGCAGAAAGCGATATTATTTTATACTATGTACCTAATGATATTTGCTTATGAAGAAGATCGCCATAAACTCAGAACTTATAGAGAGGGCATTATCATCATCCCCAATAAACAACGGCGTGACAAGGGTTAAGTGCAATAGGCACAAGCACTTTCTTACCGTTAGATGGGTTTCTCTTTTGAGCTACTAAGCAGTCAACAGGAAGCCTAGTATAAAAAATGGATGTAGGTACCTACGGAATATTAATCTTAGTGGTGGTTCGACCGGTGAAACACCACGACCTCTCTCAGAAGATCAAGAAAATGGCTCATGCCGCGTTTATTTCGGTGAGAGAAGCCGGAAGCCCACTCCCCGTCCCCATCCTTCCCTATCCCCTATCCCTAGGTCGGCAACGCAAGAGTAACACAATATGTGCTGCTCGTGTCCATAGGCGGCGTTGGTTGCATATCATCAGGTGACACGTCTGCTCGTTTGCCCTCCTATCCCATAAAAAAAAATCTTTACATATATGTAATAAAATTGTAGAAAAGTAGAAAAAAAAATCAATGTACAGTAAGTACATTACGTACGTTTGCCCCCTGCCCCATAAACAATATGAGTGCTCCACAGGCCTAAACCCCGTTTTCGATAAATAGACAATCGAAAACCTTTGTTTTCAATGCGAACCAGTAGGGCCTGGGATTAGTGTGTTCACACAAACAAACTATTCGGCATTTTAATATTAATATGGGTGTGTGTGTGTGTGTGTGTGTGTACTTAGAGATGTGAATAAAATAACGCTACAAATGAAATTACATAGAATTCAAACTTTATTAATGTTTTATGTAACAATGAGATAGTTTGAAATGTCAAGTGCGAGAGGCTCGTCCCGCAGATGCCACCATCACCGGGGCGACCATCATGGCTTTGTTCTTGTAGGTGTGGATCAGTTGCTAAAAAATATTTGAAACAATACGTTATTGCTGTCGTAATTGATATTAAACAACTGAATGAAATCTGTAGCCTACCTATTTATACTCACCAGTACCAATTTAATGAGAAATACACCGAATGTAAGAAATGATATTGTCATAAGCGCGCTCTCGGAGGAAGGAAAATGAACGTGGTGTCCTCGAGAAGACGCACCAGCAGACCTTGTCTCCCGTCGTGGCGTGGCGCCGTCATCCGGCCATGTTGATTCTATTCGCTCACCTAACAATTAAAAAATAGTTCCGTTATTAAATCTAACGATTTATAAATAAGTAACATATGTATTATAAGCCAAATGTTTCTAGTAAAACGTGGAAATCTTTACCTATATTTGCCAAAATTGAATTCTTAAGGTCGTGTAAATACCTCATTTTACCACCCAAGCTTTTCCGCGAATTTTGCGATATGGTATCAGCTACAACTTTCAATATTTTCAACAAACTTTCCATATTATTAACTTTACTATCCACTTTTAATATTTTATCAGTATTTTCTTTATTATTGTTGTCATTCTCATATTGATTATCATTTTTTGTCGCATTTTCTTGTCCGGACTGATCATTATTGTTTTTGCGTTTAGTTTTTTCATAATTATTAATTATTATAGAATCTGAAGGCAATACTTGTGACGGCGGCTGCTTTAAAAGTGCATTGTTTCTTATATCTTTAGTATGTTTCTGATCGTAGTTTTCTTGTTGTTGTTTCATAGCTTGCTTTTGAGTACTATAGCTATTTTTAGTAACAGTATCCTCATCTATGTTGGTAATTTCTACCGCAATTGAAGGTTTTTTCTGAGCAAATTTAGTGTACTCGACCTGATCATCCGCACCCGTAGGCTCATTCGTTTTTGTTATAAAAGTAGGCGTAGGTGATGGCAGTACATCTTTTATGATTGTGTGATTGTTGATGTGTAGTTTCGGACGTTCTTTGTGTGTCTTTATTTCAGAAGATTTATCTTCAAGATCAGGAAAATTTCTTATAGTTTCCGGGTTTCGTTTATTTAAAGTTAAGTATATCCTCCGGTTATTATATTTCGTTTCCATGTTCTCATTGATACCATGAAATTGATGTGATTCATATTCCTCTTCTAACGGAAACTCTTCATAGCGATCATTTTTTATTTCCCCCTCTTTTCTTGGACTATTAATTGTTGGTGATTTGACAGGGTTATTCATTAGTTGAACACGTTTCACATTTCCTCTATTAGGAACTCTTTCAATTATTCCTTTTTGTTTAGCGTTATATTCTGTAGATTGTTCGAAATTATGTTGTAAATCGAATCCATTGTTACCTAAATATAGATGATCTTCGTCTTCTGGAATGGTTCTGTCGCTATCTGAAAATGTAACACGCTCTAGATTGACTGCATTCGGTTGTTGCAGCACAGCTTTATTCCGCTGATAATTCGTAATGCTACTGTTATTCTTCTTCCAAGATTGCGTTGTACCCTCTCCAATATTTGTTTCAGTACTTGTGAAAGGATTATTTATGCTGTGCATCCGTACAGGTTTTCGGTAATGCTGCTGTGATATTTCTACCCATTCAGCGACCACTTGATTTAGTACCACTAGCATAAGTAACATTGTTTGAACGATATCTTTGCTCTCATGTTGGGACGAATGTGAACCATCGTGTGACATGTTGGTGGCGCTGATTATGGTACTGTTACGTCAGAGGTGTTGCACCTTCTGGCTATTTCTGTAAGATATTTATTTTTTGTAACATTATTTTACTATCATTTGTGTTTACTTTTACAAAGATTGTGTGTGGAGCCTTTTCATATGTGCTTTATTTTCAAGTGTTCTGCAGTAGATCCACCGAGAATATAATAATTATATCGCATTAAAACCTTTTACTGTATTTTTTAATTACATAAAACTTCGCGTCTTGCGTGTACATATTGATTTTAGAATAGTATTTTCATCTCAGCTTGCTGATTCCGTTTGCAATCGAATGCGCTTAATATGTTTAATACCATACATTTAGTAGGTATGCCTTATGTAAAGTGTTTGAACAAAAGTTTCCAAGCTCATGTGCTAAAAGCTATCATTATCCGCTCCACGGTGCCGACCAAGTGCTGCTATCATCGAGGCGTGAAGTTTGTTTACCTTCAGATTATATCTGGACTAGATCACATTTTCAAAGTACTCAGTCTTTAACTTTACGCATATAATATAAGAATAAGTAGGCAGCGGCAAATATCCCTAGACACGCTGGGTTAATAACAGTGGTAGAGCAACGCAGATCGTTGCATGAATGGGCCCGACCGTCCGAGTAACAAGACCTCTCAGAATATCGACGTCAAGTGGCATGTGTCGTGTTTGGCCCGGTGAGTGAGGTGTCCGGAGGTCCAGTTTTCTTCCTATGCCACTGCCTTAAAAGCCGGCAACGCAACTGTAACTATCTGTTGCAGGTGTCCATGAGCGGCGCTAGTTGCTTACCATCAGGTAACTATCTCTATCCGTTTAAATTACAAGCAACAAGGCCATATTGATCTATATTACATGCATAATCTATTTAAGACACTTAATTTGATGAAAATTAATCCTGTAATGCTTAAAATCGCTTCGTAAATAAGCCATTATTTCTCGTAAAAGTAAAAAGAAAAAATCACTAAAGTTTTTCGTGAGACGAAGTTTGATGTATTATTAAAATAACAATCTTATATATACTATATTTTAAACATATATTATGGCTAAATCCGTGGTTAGTTTCTGAACGTAGAAAACGTGAAAGTGAGATGTCAATTCAAGTCAATTGTCAAATAGAATGTGACGGGTGTCCCATGTTTTGTGGTAAAAATTTACTTGTTGATTTTAATAAGAATTTAGTAGGAATATAATGTGTATTGTTTATTTATAACTTTAGAGACAGTTATGCTATAGTGATTGAAGTGCATTTTGTGGTGGCGATCCAGCAGAACGGCCTATCGACAGCTGATTGTTCAGGTAACGGTATTTGTTTAGGACAACGTCGATATTTTCTTAGAAACCTCTACTAATTTATTTCTATTGATTGTATTCTCTTTACTTGACCTTTGACTTGTCAATTATAGACTATAGTTGCACATAATCTTGTTTATTTATGTAATTATTACGTCTAATATTTAATTTTAGTTGGTTCTATATGACGATTCTACGAAGCGGAACTAGCTTGTACCAATTGGATTTATTGTGGCAATATACATATCAGCTATCTGTTTCTATTATTACATTGATATAATTTCAGCATTACCTTTATATATCTGGCATAAATTGATCATAACATCTATTTTCTTTCTCATATAATTGTTACAAGGGGTAAACACACTTCTAATCCCAAAGCAAGTTAGTTCCTTTTCACCTAATACTATCAGATATTTCCGAACTATCATTAAAATCTATTGATGTATCTTCTGTACTATGATGTGATTTGTAGTACTTTTTGTAAATATTTTCCCAAAAAATTAGTCTCTGATTCTTGTGTGAAGGAGTCATTGTTAATTTGAAGCCGAAATTAAATGTTGGTATTTTAGCAATAGCCGTTCTATCATTTTGTGGAGGTACTACTACCGGCTTCCATATAACAGGAATCAGGCTTGTTGCTAATGGTGTAGGATCCCTGTAACAAATTTTGTGAAATATTGTAAAACATTTTATTTAAATAATCTGCAATATAATAGCAAAAATAAACAGTCTCAGTTCTCCAGTGGTCGAACATCCTGCTTCTGAATCAAAAAGTCATCCTGACTCACACCAATTACGTTTTGAAATTCTTTTCAGAAGTTGTGCGTGATAAATATCAATTAATGAAAAAGTATTCTGCCCGGTATGGCAATAGGTCCGCCACCTATTCCATTTGGAATGTAAACATAATGGTGAATCAAGGCTTAACAGTCCACATCTGCTGGTAGAAAAAGGTGTGAAGCTATGTTATGTAAAAATTAAAGATTTAAAGAAAGAGACTGCGTAGACTATAAAAAGCTACATTTTAACGTACCCAAGCTCTATAAAATTTTTCCATAGTGTATTAAGTTTTTCTAAATAATCATCCTCTTTTTCTAGTTCTGTGTATAAATTCTCCAAAATAGTACCAGAGTCCCAGACTGATGTATCATCAGTTAATTGATCACTGTCGAAATTAAATTTAAGCAAGTACACCATGTAAGGGCTGCTTCTTGCGTACAACATTGCAAATAGAACAACAGGATATTCCAAATAAACATCATAGTTATAATCAAAATAACTTTGTTCCACATTTGACGACTTGATAATGCCATTGCCGAAGTAAAACTCTTTCACAATTTGGCCAATCTGTCTCTCTGTCACCTCATCATTAAATACCAAATTTATTGGCAACAAACCTGTCATATCATCGTTTATTTGATATAATATATCTTCTGTGATGTTGCCAATGTAATAATTATCTGTGTACGTTATTATTATTGGTACTTTAATGTAGTTTCCTTCTTTCAATCTTTCTAAAGGATCAAATGTCAAAAAACTGTGTGTGTACACCTCGTCTTCGGCACATGGCAGAAACATGTCTGACAGCATGATCAGCACTTGCCTAGATGTTTTATTGTAGAATTCATACAATTCCTCAGCGTCAGCTGTACCTTCATATCCTAGTGTAGTGGCACCTTGATATGCTATGCTTATAGGATCATAGGTTATTGACATTGGTGAAAGTATAGATTCTAATTCAACAATAACTTTATTAAGTAATCCATCAACTAATCCCGATAGTAAAATCAGTTGTATTGATGTGGCTGCTGATTTAATGCCATGTAAGATGATTTCGTTCGGGTCTCCACCAAAGTATTCAATATTTTTGTTGACCCAGTATATAGCTGCAATCTGATCTTTTAAACCTGCATTGCCTAATGCATCCTCGGTGCCAAGACATAGGAAGCCCAAAGGGCCTAAACGATAGTTAAATGTCACAACTACATAATTCTCTTTTAAGATTCTAGCAGGAGGTTCGTGTGCTCCCCATCTGAAATAAGGCATCATTAGTATCTCCCACCAGTAGTTAACCTCAGATATTACCATATATTACTAACGCTTCTGTCCTTTATAAACTTGGTTATAAATATAACATAACATAACTTCACGCCTTTTGTTACCCGAAGGTGTAGGCAGCGGCTGTTAAGGCTCGTCTCGCCGTTATGTTTACGTCCCAAATGGAATAGGTGGCGAACCTATTGCCATACCGGGCACAAAGTTTTTCAGTCATCGATATTTATTACACATAACTTCCGAAAACAATTTCGAAAAGTCATTGGTGTGAGCCAGTGTCTGGAATCGAACCCGAACCTCAGGATCAGAAGCCGTGTGCTCGACCACTGCGCCACCGAGACTGACCGTTATAATTATAATTTATACTTTAATATGTAAAATTCTTTGTAGTAAAGAATTAATTGTATTATTAACATCTCATTGCAACACAGGCTCTAATCCATCTAATAAGTCATAATAAACAATAGTCGGCACTGTCTACACCGGCGGATATAATAAGCGTGAAGTTACAATAACAAAATTTATTATTTGTAGATACTACATAAATTACACAGTGGTAGAGATTGATTCTGGACTTTCCAAAATATGAATATCTCATAATATTGCATGAAATGATGAAATGATATGAAACAAGAATGCTTTTTTGCGTTGCATTTTTTGTATTGGTTTTATTATGATTAAATACTTTAAAATCATTTAATAAAATTTAATACAAGCTTGGCGCTTCAATTACAAACTAGATGGCGCTGTAAACAGATAATATAGAAACACAATTGTTCATTATTATTTATCTACAGAATTTGTAGGGAGTTTGGATTAATTTTCTTGTCCCGAATGTTATAGACGTCGAAACCTGTTGCCGCAACATCGGGCAGGATTTTGTTAGTCACTTATATTTGTCATACATAACTTCTGAAATTCCATTGTGGGTCGGGTTTTGTAAACGGGATTCCCGAATTATGTAATCAAACAGGTTATGTTATTAATTTATTATGTTAAAATAATAGTAATTCATAGATAACTGAACCCAGTCTCCAGTAGACCTGTAATCAAATCAAATCAAAACTCATTTATTCAATTTAGGTCATATACAGACACTTATGAAGGTCACTAATTTAAAATCCGCCAATTCGATTACTCTCGCGCTGAGAAGAATTGGCAAGAAACTCAGGGGAGTCTTTTTTTACATAATTTACAGTACTATGCACTAAAACACAAATTAATAGATTATATAGATATAGCAAAATAAGGTCTCTCACGTCAAACTTAAGATCCAGTACGTTAAATACACAGCCGATTTTTATAGTATATTAGTTGAACCAGCGAACTTTGTTTCGCCTCAGAAAAGAAATAAAATTGGTGGGTTATCCCTAAGAGATAGACATATCCCATCGCGGACTTTTTTGTAGACCTTTTGAAGGTGTCTAATAATGCAGTCACATTGATTTAATCTATTACTTAGGGTTCAGTCAGCTTTTGCAATATAAATGCTAAAAATCTTAAAAATTGACACCTCTAAGCATGTAAGGGGACAGACAGCGGAAAGCGACTTTGTTTTACACTATGTAATGATGTATTTTGTGATGAAAATAATATATACATTACCCGCTGTTGTAACCTCCATCATGTATAATCACATAAACGGGTAGCAATGTATCATGCCTCGGCGCAAATATATTGATCACGAGACAATTCTCGTCGCCATCTTCTCCGGCCTGTGGACACTTAATCTTGTGGCTCGCCTCGAAGATACCGTCCCATGTGGGCGGCGGCTCGGGTGCCTGGTGTATGATAAACACTAGTTTGTATAAGGACCAGATTAAGAAATATCAATCCGCTATTTGTTTGTTCTGATTAAATTCTGAAAACAGTAGGCATAATTAAAAAAAAAAACTTTCTTGGCACCCATAATTAGTGACATATTTGTTCGACGCACTTCACGTGGGACCAAATGAAATATTTTAGCTAGTCGGTATTCAAATAGTCTCGGTGATCTAGCGGTCGTCCTCTCTGCTTCTCATTCAGAAATCGTGCGTTCGAATCCGGACTCAGTGAAATTTCGAATTTCTATTGGGAAATTATGTATGATAAATTCGATGACTGATAATTTTGTGCCCCCTGTATTGCAATGGGTTCGCCACTTATTCCATTTGGAACGTAATGTAAAGATTCGGCGAGTCGAACTGCCTACACCTTCGGGTAGAAAAAGGCGTGAAGTTACTTTTTTGGTATTCAACCTGTGAAGTCGTGCATATGGACTAGTTAAATATGACAAGTTATAGTCAGTTAGCGCCCATCTAAAGCACTCTGGACAGTGATATCCTTTGCGAAAGACATAAGCAAGATAAATTATAAGTTGAACCTTTGTCGTAGGCGTTCGAACATCTTACGCAACAAAATAGAGCGAACCGCTCGCCTATATCCGCTTTTGATTTTTGTTACATGACATGCCGTACTTTCTCCGACGCACCTTGGATCTTGGTAGAAATATCAATACCACCTTTAGACTTTTGGTCTCTCGGACCGGATATCTTGCACCAACAGTCACTCATATTTTTAATCATACTTTTTTTTAAATTTATAACTACACGCTTTTTTCTACCCAAAGATGTAGACAGCAACTGTTATGCCTAAACTAGGTGAAAGTTGTGTCCCAAATAATATTGGTGGCAGAACCTATTGCCATACACCGGGCACAAAATTGTCAGTCAACGATATTTATCAGAAATAACATTAAAACAACCTTTCAGGACTATATCACGTTTATTTATTACTTACTAGCTGACCCCGCGAACTTTGTTTCACCTCAAAAGCATTATATGAGTAAATAAAAGATATTTTCTAAAAAAGTCCTGTCAAAATTGGTCTAGCCATTAGCTAAAACAGTCAGACAGACAAAAATTCTAAAAAATGTTATTTTGATGTATATGTCACGGTAAGAGTGAATAATTGAAGATTATTAATAATTATCTATTATTATTAATAGTTTAACCCTAGTGGTGATAAATGTAATAAGTGGCTCGGCTTAGTTGGGTCGGTGTTATTGTTTTAAAAGCACGTGCACGTTATTTGTTGTTGCTTACTAGGGTTAGTTAGTTGTTTAGGTTAGGTTTTAGGTTTTTTTTTTCTAGTCAGGAATCGGAATCCTCATGGACACCCAAACTACGTCACGTATGAGGTAGTTTGGGTAGTGCCGGACTCTTACCGGCTAAACCTGTCTCCTGCCCTCTATGCTTTCTCCATATACTGAAGGTCCATGCTCTTTTTGTATTAATTTTGATATTATTTGAATTTGAGTGATTTTAAAAATTGCTCCCCAGTTTTAACTAATTCGGTATTGCAAAATTTTATTTTGATTTACTGTTATCTTATCTTATATTTGTGATAATAATTCGTTTTCGGTTTAAGTAATAAGTATAGTAATTTACTCGCGCATTTATGTTTGCATATGTGACGATGAGGTGAGTGAAACAAAGAAAGTGAAATAAGTGGTTAGGTTAGGTTAGTTTTAACCTTGTTTGTGTGATCTCTAATTAATATAATTGTAAGACTGTGTTTAATATTATAAATAAATACCTGCTGGCCAAAAAACATTGGGTACATACACACATACATAACTTCACGCCAATTCCCTTGCGGGGTAGGCAGAGAGAACAGAGCGCCATAGGGCACGATTCTTACACACCTCACTCGCTTCGTTGACTTTCATAACTCTTTTCATGCACGCGCGTCGGTTTTTGAGGCTCTTAACATCACCTTCCTCCAGAACACGTTCTATTTGGTCTTGGAATGGGTGTCTTGGCCGTCCTCGACTCCTACATCCGTCCGCTTTTGCATTGTATATCTGCTTAGTCAGTCTTGCGTCAACCATTCTATCTACATGTCCGAACCATCGGAGCATGCCCTTTCTTACTTTTACACCGACATTCTCTTTCAAACCAACTTCCTTCCTTACAACCTTGTTTTCTACGCGGTCAGCGAGAGTCACTCCGCAGATTTTGCGTAGAGCCCTCATTTCTACCGCGTTTATTCTACTTTCATGCACACTCTGCCATACCCAGCTCTCGCTTCCATAAGTTAGTGTTGGGATCAGGACTGCATTGTGGATTGCTAACTGGGCCTTTCTGCTAATATTTTTTGCGCCCAGGAATCTGCCCAACACTCCGTTTACGCTATTTCCTATCGCCACTCGTCTTTCTACATCCGCGGTGTACCTTCCATCTCTGCTAAAAGCGCATCCAAGATATACAATTTCATTCACCTGTTCCAGCACTACATCATCAACCATTATCCTTGCATCTGTTCTGGATTCCTCCCTTTCAAACAGTTAAAAGTAATAAGTTTCGATCGTTTATTCACATTTACCAAAACATGTGGTTATTATTAATAATTTTGTAAAAATATTAATAATTTTTCAATTAATCAGATTTACCGTAACATATTATACAGTTTATACATGCATTTTGTAAAAAGCGGTTATTTCAATTTGACAAACATACACTCCGATTTTATATATCATATAGATATTGATTGGCAAAGCAATATTTAGTATTTTACATTTTACTTTTAACAGCGGTAGAGCCAAGCAGTTCGCTCCATGAATGGGCCGGCTCGATCGGTGAAATACCACGACCTCTTGAAAGATCGACGTAAAGTGGCTCATGCCGCGTTTCGTTCGGTGAGAGAGGTACGCGGAGGCCCACCCCCTTGCCCATACTTCCCTATCCGACTTCACTTAAAGGTCGTCAACGCAACAGTAACACTACCTATATGTGTTGCTGGTGTCCATGGGCGGCGTTGGTTGCTTACCATCACGTGACACGCCTGCTCGTTCGTCTCATAACAAAAGGATCATTTCAATTCCAGAAATTAAAGTATTTTAACGCCTAACAATAACATACATAACTTCATGGCTTTTGTACCCGAAGGTGTATGCAGTGGCTGTTAAGCCTCGTCTTGCCGTTATGTCTACGTTTCAAATGGAGTCTAAATTCAGAAGCGGGGCGCTCGACCACTGGACCACCGAGACCTTAAATGTTAAACAATTTAATTACGTCGTGTGGCTGTTTTTGTGCTTGCCGTGCCTGACAATGTTATATTAAAACACAATTCTGACAAAGCAATACGACTCTTCTCTAGATCAATCTTTTCTAGTCGTCAGTGCGGTTAGCACTTGAGATGGCCCTTCCCACAATACATTGACTGCGACTACCATCGCCTTGTCCTCTGCATCATAATATCTAATTAATTAAAGTGAGAAAAGTTTACGTAGCAGTAAAATACCACACTATCCCAAAAGATCAACAAAAATAAATCATATACCGTATATTTTTACAATTTGTAATTGTAGTTATTTACTAATTTTAATTGTAAACATTCAATAATTTTTTATTTTCCCATAGAAATTCATCATTTTCCTGCTCTTATCTCACTCTTAGTGGGTTCAGCACAACATGCCATCCCTTCCAACTATCCACGTTGTCAAAAGTTTTGGCTCTTTCTAATTGTCTTAGTTTGTCCTAATAGTTGGTGGTCTTTCCTTCCAGTGTCCTTCCAGTATCCTGTCGATGCAGGTCGCCAGGTTATGTTGCAAAATGAATACTTGAAATTTATTGATCCGCTCTTGAGTTTCACGATGAGGAAGTTGGTCTGATCAGTGAGAGATGACTCACCACATGCTTTTCTCTATAGTGGATGCCATCTGAACTAATAAAGTCACCTTCAACAACATTGACAAATAATAGTTTAAAAAAACTAAAAAACACGCTTTTTATTGAAAACCGAACTAAAAAATAGAAAAATAAAAAAAAATACTTTATTTTAAAAAAAGCGTGGGGTGCTTTTTAAGATATTATCGAAATGATAATTACTCTACTCATATCTGTCAATAAAATATTTATAACTATTGACACCATGCACCCCACGCTTTTTTTAAAATAAAGTATTTTTTTTTTATTTTTCTATTTTTTAGTTCGGTTTTCAATAAAAAGCGTGTTTTTTAGTTTTTTTAAACTATTATTTATTTTAAATTTTTTAGTTCGGTTTTGTATGACAGCGCGTTTCTTAGTTTCGAATTTGAGGAATAGCGCCATCTGTGACTTACATAAGGAACTCGTTTCAAGTTGATAACGTAAACTTTCCGCTGATTGCCTATCGTTCAAAAAAGCGTGGGGTGCATGGTGTCAATAGTTATAAATATTTTATTGACAGATATGAGTAGTGATTATCATTTCGATAATATCTTAAAAAGCACCCCACGCTTTTTTTAATTTATATTCATTGAAATTTTTAACACTATTTTCTTAATTTAAATTCATTAAAATTTATTTTCTATTTTTTAGTTCGGTTTTCTAGTCTAGAACTTTCATAGTTCACAAATCGCACCATCTAGTGGCAATCAGCGGAAACTAAAAAAGAAGTCGGTTACAAACAATCCTACAAACATACAAACATACAAACATACATACAGGTGAAGCTAATAAAAAGCTAATAAAAATGGCATCCCGTTGCTGGATAGTGTTACCGCCTCTGCGATGCTTGTTCCAAACTAATGTATATTTATTTAAATTTTAAAACAGTTTTTTAGTTTAAAAGTAACATATAAATAACCAATCTATATATATATAAGAGATTTCCACCTATATATTGACTCATCACGATATCTCTGGAACCATAAGGCGTAACGACTTGAAATTTGGTAGGATTATTCCTTTCGCCGAGTAGAGGTCAGCTAAGAACGGATTTTACGAAATTCCACCCACAAGGGGGGTTGCGGGGGTGTTAACAATGGAAAATTCCCATTTTTAACTTATAGCTGCTATCGACTTCAATTTTGTCGGAGATATTGCAGTATTAACATAGCGGGGCAGCAGTTATTACTTTTGATGCGAAACAGAGTTCGCCGGGTCAGCTAGTATTTATATAAAATAATTGTAAATTGCTATACTTCAAATATATTACAGTGACATGACAACAACGAATTTTGACGTTTGATTGAAATTTGAAATGTCATTATTCATACGACACTGACCAAAGATGGACCTTTCCACTAACAATGAACTTTAAGATATGTTTTTAAAAGTCAAATTTCCTTGTGTGTCAAAATGTGGTTACGAATCGTTTGTACGGGAAAATTAAATTGTATTTTTTAGTATTTAACTCTAAATTTTCCTATCCTATGTGTTATTCCTGGCTCTAAGCTATCTCTCCACCAATTTTCAGCCAAATCTGTATGGCCGTTCTTGAGTTATAAGTGTTGTAACAAATACGACTTTTTTTATATATAAGCTAACAATTTTGAAATATAGAAATAAGGTGCCAGCAACAATGAGTTTATAAAAATAATAAAACCTCTATACTTAAAACAAAAACGAAATATGAGCGTCGCCAACAACTTATTTATAAATTAAAACGTTACGACTATATCACGTTTATTTATTACTTATTTATAAATAAAAAAATAAGTAATAAATAAACGCGATATAGTCCTGAAAGGTTGTTTTAATGTTATGAATGTGATTCGCGAAAATCTGAGAAATAAATATATCACTGTAAGGGATACTACACCTCGTGGCACGTACATCAGAAATAACTTTCCAAACGACATTGGTTTGGAATGGAGCCCATGACTTCTTGATTCAGAAGAGCGATCTTGACCATTGAGCCACCGACACTATCAAACGTTTTTACGAAAGCCGTAACTGTTTTGGTAAAAATAGCCTACCTACTACGGCCTAGAAAAACATTTTTTTTTATTAAATTAACACTAGACAGGCATATTGATTTCAATAAGGTTCTAATTCGGTAAATTGACACGAAGCGACAGTAATACACTTTAATTTCGATGTCCAGAGGCGTGAATTCTTCCATGTGCGTGGGTAAACCCAGGGGACACAGCTGGGGCAATATATATAAACAGTTTTAAGTAATTAAGTAGGTACAAAATACAATGTCTGTATTGACGAGCCCGAGGTAAACATTACTCATTACCAAAGTGAACATCCGCCCAAACACCAAAATTATAGTCCCGGAGCTCAAAACCAACTTCCACAGGAATTTAGTTTTAACAACATCATAACCTCACTACTTAGACACCATACATAAACACCTGGCTTTGTTTTCGACGCGATCCGCGAGTATCACTCCGCATTTTCTACGCGACGCTAAATTTCTTAGCTGTTGTTGGTAAATTTTGAAATACATACCTATATCCTACCTATTTAACTATTTTTCAAAATTTACTTAGAAGATATCTCCCCTTTTTACCTGTGCCATTGTTGATGTTGGAATTTGGCTGCTTTGAGATTTTCGTAATAAGAGAAACCAGGAATTTAGCGAATTTATCTCGTTTTTGATATGTCTGATTTTTTAATTACTTACATTCACTTTCAGTGAAAATAATTTCGATAAATTAAAATTAAAAATATTACGGCCCTATCCTGTTTAAATTATCATTATGACTTATCAGAAATCTTTCAAACTGTGTGTTGTAATTATGTTCATGGGCGGCGCTAGTTACTTACCACCTGGTGACACGCTTGCTCGCTTGCCGTCCTATTCCATAAAAAAGAACTGTCTGCAAGCGGTGGGTTTGGTTGTGTCGACCTCCCTAACTATAATGGCTCCCAAATAAATACATCCTCTTACCCCACTTATCAGGCGATCAATCCACAAAATTACCCCCGCGACGTTCAATCTAATCTACATAACACCAAATGAGATTTGTCTATCAACAAATTGATCTGCTGACCTTATACCTGTCTGGCGTGGGTGGGCGGGCGTACGGCACCCCCAGGAACACTGCGTGCGTCGGGGTGAGGTACCCCCTGATCGTGCCTTGCGGGGTGGACACGTCCCTATGTGGTCGAAACACTGGCGTCCTTCTACACACCACGCTGTATACAAACAGACTGGCCGCAGTCAACACCACCCGGACGTACAGGCACATCCTGTCCCGTCCTGTAGCGGACAGGGCGAGCGAGTGACCGCGTTTGTTATAAATTTTCACAGTTTACCCATTTCTAATTGGCGATGTTTATGAATGTGGTGTTATATGTTGATTTAAACAAAGACATCGTTTGTTAGTGAGTCAGTTTTGGAGTTGAAAACGGGTACTGTACATGTTTGTATAACTCTATTAATCTAAAACGAAATTAATTATACGGATTACCTTTTAAGTAATTAGAACATTATTTAGAACATACAATAAAAACATAGTTAATAAAAACTTGTAATATGAAAGTAAGTGGCAAGTCGTCTATGAGCTTAATCGCTAAAGTTATCTTCTTTATGCATGTCTTCAGGCTTTTAAAATCCTTCGGTGTAGACAGCGTTTCCCCATGCCGCTAATATGAAGCTGTAAGATGACATAACAAAGCATAAAGTCTTCCTCAAAGACTTTCCCCCTAAACTCAAAAATATTTCTATATAAATATATGAATAAATAAAAAGATGTCTTGATGTCTTGATGGTGCAGTGGCCGGGCACCCCGCTTCTGGGGAGTCTGGGAAGTCGTGGGTTCGAATCCGGGCTCTCACACCAATAACTTTCGGAAGTTATGTGTGATAAATATCGATGACAGACAAATTTGTGCCCGGTATGGCAATAGGTTCGCCATCTATTCCATTTGGGATGTAAACTTAACGACGAGTAGAGGCTTAACGGCCGCTATCTACAGCTTTGAGTAGAAAAAGGCGTGAAGTTACGTTACATTATGTTATGTCGTTTATATAAATTAATTAATTAGAATGTCTGTTTTTAATATCAAAAGAACCTTTCTTTACTAAATGCGTATGGAAGTATAGACGGTAAATATTAACATTTTTTTTAAATTTTTTGTCTGTTTGTTTTATCTGACTAATCACTTAAAATTTGAACCGATGTTGATGATATTATTGTCATTGATCATATATATCAGTGGTTCTCAAACTTTTTAAATGACGGAACCCTTTTGGGAAGCAAAATACTTGATGGAACCCTACAATAAAACAATTATTTTTATAAGTGTATTCTTTATTAATCAGCATAATAAAAGTACAATGTATCAGTTACTAATTATTGTTTACTTCACCACTTGGTAAGGACAATAATAGAAAACATTAAAAAAGAAAAAATCTAACTAGTGGGAGGTATGAAACTGTTTTTTATTTTTCATCAATTGCTTGATATCAGGTTTGATGAAAGAAAGTTGGAGTCTCATATCAGCTTCGGCGTCCAGTCTATTGCGATATTTTGTTTTCGTGGCTGCGTAGGTAGAGAATCCTGTTTCGCACAAATATGTAGTTGGGAACGGGAGAAGAATATCCAGAGCCATTTGGCCAAGCATTGCATATTCTTGGATTCTTGGATTCTGCACCAAAAATCATTAAGAGGCGTCGTTTTGAACAATGACTCCATACTTGTGTCTGATGACATTTCTAAAAGAGATTCATATATCTCATTTGACATGTTTTCAGACTTTTCCAAGTTGGGTTAAAAAGGATTATGAATCCAGGAGTTCACTTTAATTTTTGTATTGTGTTCTTCGGGAAAATACTTTTCAAAAGATGCGCGCATCGAACTGAGATATTGGACCAATTCTTCAAACACATTATCTTCAAACATTTCTGAGTCGTTTTCGCTAACAAACTCACTGAGTAACGTAAAACTTTCTATTTCTTTCTTACCAATGCAAATGATCCAAAAATCTAATTTTCTTTTAAAAGCAGTTATTTTATTATAGGCCTGAAACACTGTTGTCTGTTTACCTTGCAACGATAAATTTAATTCGTTAAGTTTTTGAAAGATATCCGCCATAAAAGACAATCGGAACAACCAAGTTTTATCATACAAACGGTCCTTCAAATTAAAAGAAGTATCTGCTGAAAAAAACATTTGTAACTCGGCTCTAAGTTCAAATAGCCTTGTTAAAGTTTTTCCCCGAGACAGCCATCGCACTTCTGTATGGAGCAGCAGTGTTTTATGTTTGCTGCCATAATCTTCACACAATAATGAGAACAATCGGGATTGTAGTGGCCGTGATTTGATAAAATTAATTATTTTTACCGCTTCATCCATAACTAATTTTAGATTAGACGGCATTTGCTTCATCGCAAGTGCTTGTCTATGCAGAATACAATGACTGGAACTACAATTAGGCGCTTTATTTTTCATTCGTGACACTGCTCCTGCTGTTTTACCTGTCATCGCCTTGGCCCCATCTGTACAAATGTCAATGCAATTGTTCCAACTGAGATTATGTTCTTCAAAAAATATATTTATTTTATTAAAAATTTCTTCCCCGGTAGTGTTTGTAAGCAGCGATGAACACATAAGCATGTCTTCTTCAAAAGAACTTTTATATGGATATCTCACAATAACCAGCAGGATAGCCAAACCAGCGACATCAGTCGACTCGTCCATTTGCAAAGCGAATCGTGTATTTTGTAGACGTGTAACTAGTTCTTGTTTGACGTAGCTTGCCAGATCATGGATTCGTCGTGAAACAGTATCGTTTGATAGCGGAACAGTAGAAAGATGCTTTGCAGATTTTTCATCAAGCATACATTTTGTTATGTCTAATACACATGGTTTTATTAATTTCTCAGCGATAGTGTGCGCTTCACCTGCTTGTGCAATGCGATAGCTAACTAAATATGATGCCTCCGTGGCCTTTTCGTTGGTAGTTTGTGTTACATGCATCATATTTTTTTGACTTTCTAATAACTGATCTTTTTTGCGAACAAAAAATTCTTTATTCTTGTCTCTAGTCTCGGGGTGTACGGTTTCTAAATGTCGACGCAATTTGGCAGGTGCCATGGAACTATTAGGAAACAGTTTACTACAGAGCATGCAGAGAGGTGAGCCGTTGGAATCAACAAATCCGAAACTGATATAAGATTCATCATACTTCCTTTTTTTCGTCTTTGAAACCGTCGAGCTTGACGTCGTGGCACTCGTGGCATCATCTTCTGGATCGGTGATTGCTAAATTCTCCGCGCGCATTGCTTTTGAACATTCAGCGTCATTAGAAGATGTTGTTGGAACACGTTTAACACCTTTAAGCCAACGTTCCATTCTTCTTTATTTATAATGTTACAAGTCAGGATAGTGGGGTTTAAATAATGCACAATCGTTACTGCGTATAAGAGACTAAATTTAGAACCTACAGGGAAGAAATGTATAAAACTGAGACAACAGAATACAGCAGGCAGTAAAACAATGGACACTAGTTTCTCGCTAGCGAGCTTGTAAGTAGGTAGTAACTTATCGCTCCGAGCGCTAATCATCAACTGACGACGCCAACGCGCGATCGCCGCTTTTATACTTAGTCCTAGACTCGATCTCAAATATTCTCGAAAATACTCGAGTCGGCACCTTTCATAAACAAAAAGCAAAAATAAAAACAGAAATTTAAAAATAGCGTTGTAAACAATATCGACTTTATCCTTTGAAGTTAGAGACGAAAGTCGCTTGTTGACAACTATAGCGTCTAATTCAGAGGCGGCTTTTATCAAAGAGACTGAGCGCTTACAAGTATACTACCCGCTCGTTTTAAGTTTGCCGCTGGCGATAGGTATGAGTGTATGACGTTCGAAATTTTTTATTTAATTGTAACAATAAAAATTGTGTACGTTAGATATTTGGGTAAAACTATGACACATTATAAGTTTTGTTGTCACGTGGGGGAGGGTACGCGCATTCCACAGACCGGCAAACTTAGAGCGAACGCGTTGTACAAGTATAAAATTGTTGAGACCAAACTTATGAGATACTAGCAGACCGCGCGAACTTCGTATCGCCTAAAAAAGGTAAAAAAAATCCACTCATGACCCCGCGCAACATATTTGTCTTAGAAATTGAATACTTAAATTTTGTACACGGTGAATATCTTTTGAATTAAATGTCCAAATGTGATCATTCAAAAAGTTCTAGAAAGGCCTTAAATTTATCTTTTTAATGAAGCAAATTATTTTGTGGAGAGTTAATACCAAGGTACAAAAAAAGAATTTGAAAAACGACATCATTTTAATTAATTTTAAAAAATCAAAAAACCCTTATTGTGCGATAACTATAATAGTTAGATATATGCTCTCGCGACCTTTTTCATAGACAATTATACGCTCTATAAAAGTGTAGTACATTGTTTTGTTCTGTACTCAATAGTTTTCGCAGCGTTCGCAATGTAAGGGTCACGTACTTACACCTTGGGTTACATTATTGGTTTTATAGTAGGGATCCCTAATTTATTTGAAAATATAATATAGCCTAAAACCTTCCTCGATAAATGGACTATACGCCATTAAAAGAATTTTTGTAATCGGACTGGTGGCTTCTGAGATTACCTCGTTCAAACAAACAAACAAACAAACTTTTCCGCTTTATAATATAAGTATAGATTGTACCAGCTAATGTAACACAAGCTTATACAAATACAAATAAATCTATACTTATATTATAAAGCGGAAGAGTTTGTTTGTTTGTTTGTTTGAACGCGCTAATCTCAGAAACCACCAGTCCGATTTTAAAAATTCTTTCAGTGGTATATAGTCCATTTATCGAGGAAGGCTTTAGGCTATATTATATTTTCAAATTAATTAGGGATCCTTACTATAAGTCCAATAATGTAACCCAAGGTGTAAGAAAATGACTCGAAAATAATTCTTACATCGTGAACGCTGCGAAAACTATTGATTCTAGAATGAAACAATGTACTACACTTTTACAGAACATAAATTTGTCTATAAAAAAGTCCGCGGTGGCATATGTCTAACTATTGTAGTTAACTCACAATAAGTGTTTTTTGAGTTTTTTAAAATAATTAAATTGATGTCGTTATAAAAATGCTTTATTTTGTACCTTGAATTTAACTTTCCTGAAAATAAATTACTTCAATATAAAGACAGATTCAATACCTTTCTAGAACTGTTTGAATAATTCAATTCGGACATTTAATTCCAAAGATATCGCAAAATACAAAATGTAAGTATTCATTTCATAGGGAAATATTTAGTTACACTGATGATGTATCCGACTCGGACAGCTCGGACCGCGACAGCTAGCAGGTAGATTTTTTTACGTTTGTTTCTTGCTAAAAGGTACCGGTGGTCCAGTTGTCGAGAACCCCACTTCTGTATAAAGTAGTCGCGGGTTCGAGTTCTGGCTCACAGCAATGACTTTTTGAAATTGTTTTCTGAAGTTATGTGTATTTAGATATCGATGACTATAAACTTTGTGCCTGGTATGGCAGTAAGTTTGCCACCTATTCCATTTGGGATGAAAACATAGTGGTGAAACGAGGTTTAACAGCCGCTGCCTACACCTTCGAGTAGAAAAGGCGTGAAGTTATGTTTTGTTGTTGTTTCTCTCTTGGTCATCATATCGCTCAATACTTTAATCAGAATTTAAAATTTAAAAAAGTCTGATCCAGAGGTCCGGGGTTCGATTCCAGACACTGGCTCACACCAATGACTTTTCGAAATTGTTTTCGGAAGTTATGTGTGATAAATATCGATGACTGACAAACTTTGTGCCCGATATGGCAATAGGTTCGCCACCTATTCCATTTGGGACGTAAACATAATGGCGAGACGAGTCTTAACAGCCGCTGCCTACACCTTCGGGTAACAAAAGGCGTGAAGTTATGTTTAGTTTAAAATTTGTAGTATTTAATCGTATTTTGTGGTATTTTTATTTATAAAAGTTACTAGCTTTTACCCGCGGCTTCGCTCGCATTAAATCCATTAAATAGATATCAAAGATCACTACTATAGAAGTTAACCAATATGATAACTCTGTTTTATTGCTTGGCTGGAATCATTAGGTTTTAAAATTACTACTTACGTTTAAAAAACTAACAACATTTTTTTAAGGTAAAATATATAATACACGGTAATACAAAAATAAATAATTTTGGACTGTAACAATTTTATAAGAGTATGTAGGATATTGTTGTAGACTATTTTATAAGTTTTTCCTTCGGGTTCAAAAATATGTAAATTACTTTAAAGAATATGTGTACAAAGTTTCATGGTGATCGATTGAGTAGTTATCGCGTGAAAGCACGCAAACAAACTTACATTCACATTTATATTTTACTAGCTGACCCGGCAAACGTTGTCTTACCAAAAAAATAAATTTAAAAAATAGGGGTTGATCGTAGGGGGTTGAAAATTCTCAGACTTACCCGATATGCATACAAAATTTCATGAGAATCGGTCAAGCCGTTTCGAAGGAGTATGGGAAAATTGTGACACGAGAATTTTATATATTAGAAGTAGGATAGGATAGGAATTAGGTTACATTTTTATTGTATAAGGGGCAAACGAGCAGGCTTATGATAGTTACAAACGCCGCCCATGGTCACCTCATCACATGCAGTGTTACAGTTGCGTTGCCGGCGCTTACAATGGGATATGAGTGGGGTCGGGAGTGGGTTTCGGTAGGGGAGGGGAAAAGGGATTGGGCCTCCGAACACCTCTCTCAGCGAGTGAAACGCGGCTAAGGCCACTTTTCAGCGATAATCTGAGAGGTCGTGGTATTCCACGGGTCGAGCCGGCCCATTCATGCAGCGAACACTGCGTGACTTTACCACTGACAAGGTGTGACTGATGTGACTGATTTATAATACATTCTATATATATGTAATAAACTTTACATTTTTAAGATCGTGATATCTTTTAAAATGTAGTAAATTTATATCGATAAGCTTAATCGCTAAACCGACATCATTTGACTTATAAAAAAAAACACTCACTGTGAGTTAGCTACCCCGGTTTGAACATATGGTGGCCCGTTTTTTTCGTTGAAGTCAACAATAGTGACCATATAAAAAAGTTGTTTATGTTGTATTAAAAAAAAATAAAGGTTGAGCAAAAACTTGGGACAAGTTCATTGCTATATTCATTGTTTATAAGTGGCATTGCTAATAAAGCTTTCTTTGAAGTTGTAAATAATATCAATGTCTTGGTTGTCAGTACGCTAATACATACTAGCTAAGCGAGTGACACATGTAATAATCGTGCCTTATGGCACTTTGTTCTCTCTGCCTACCCCGCAAGGGATCTGGCCTGAAGTTATGTATGTAAGTATCAAGAACTTGAATTGAAATAAATATTAGTGTTAGATAGTCCATTTATGATGAAAGCTTTGGGGTATTAATATGATTGCGGCAATAATCTTTTGAGTGGAAAATGTATAAAATATGGCGGTACGAAGTTCGCGCGGTCTGCTAGTAATTAAATAACATTCATAGCGCGGCCGCGGAGTCCGCACAGCCGCGGAGCGAACAGAGAGAGGTGTTTTGATTTTTTTATTTCTAAATTCTTGCGGAACCCCGACAGAGGTGTCACGGAACCCTAGGGTTCCGCGGAACACACTTAGAGTATAGCTGATATACACTCGAGAGCAATGAATCCGGGTCACTTAAAGAATCCTAAAAATCTCGGAAACTAAAAATGCTAGGTTAATGCAATAAATTGTATTTAATAGACAATGTAATACTCCTTAAATGAAGGTATTAAAACTTCTTAGTTATTGTAAAGTTATATCATAAAATAATCAAATTTGAAAAAGGGCCACTTTCGAAGATGGAACTACGAAATTACAGCATTTGGTTTTGCTTTTGTTTGTAATCTGTCATTTATGTGGGTACATAAACCATGTTGATAGTGCTCTATATTCATTATTCAAGCTGAAATTATGTCGCTTACGCCTGAAGAATGCACCAGAATACTTACAATGCTGGAAACCGGCCGGAGTCAGCGCGATACAGCCAGGACTGTTGGTGTGTCGCTGTCAACAGTACAAAGAGTTCTCCGACGTTACGAAGAAACTGGTTCTAACCTACGCAGACCAGGAACGGGCAGAACCAGGTATACCACAGCACGAGAAGACCGATACTTGGTGAACACCATGCTTCGAAATCGCTTTCTCACAGGAACTGAACTCACCAATCAGTTTCGACGCCTCGGAGGAAGTAACCCAAGTGCATGGACAGTAAGACGTCGGCTTGCTGAATCTAACTTAAAACCCCTTAGACCTGCAAACGGCCCTAAACTGGAGCGTGGGCATCGTATTTCAAGACTAAGATATGCCCAGAGCCACGTAAATTGGAGTATTGAAGATTGGTCAAAAATATGTTCTCCGACGAATCAAAATTTATACTCTACAAGCACGATGGAAGACACAGAGTGTATCGAAGACCAGGGGAAAGATTCAAGCAAGCATGCATCGAGGAAAAAGTAGCCTACGGTGGTGGGTCTGTACTTGTGTGGGCCGGAATTTCTTCTGAAAGTCGCACAGAGCTGGTGATCATAGAAAACGGCTCTTTAACTAGCGTAAGTTAAGTGGAAGAAATCCTCAATGATCACGTTGGTCCATTTATGGTCAATTTAGGTGAGGATGCTATATTTATGCATGACAATGCCCGACCTCATACAGGTAGGATTGTGAATGACTACCTTCAAGAGATGAACATTACTCGTATGGAGTGGCCAGCGCGCAGCCCGGATATCAACCCGATCGAGCATGCTTGGGACGAGCTAGGCAGATGCGTAAAACAACGAAACCCTCCCCCAATCACGCTTCGTGAGCTCAAAATTGCTCTCACAGAGGAATGGGAGAATATTCCCCAAAATCGTATAAGGAACTTGGTGTACAGCATGCCAAACCGCGTAAACGCAGTAATGGAAGCACGAGGAGGCAATACGAAGTATTAAAATTCAAGAAAATCGTAATAAAGTTCAAAAATTTCATGTTTCCTATTTTTGTTTTAAGGAGAGATCAGCAGATTTTTTCTTTATGTAATTTTGTGTTAATAAAATGTATGGTGACTCATATTTTTTTTACTTTCATTTAAGGAGTATTACATTGTCTATTAAATACAATTTATTGCATTAACCTATCATTTTTAGTTTCCAAGATTTTTAACATTCTTTAAGTGACCCGGATTCATTGCTCTCGAGAGTATATGATTTTGTAGGACTATAAGTTTGGATACTGTTATTTTATTTTTAGTATTTTTTTTTTGTTAGTTAATCAGATTTGGTCGTTTAAACAAACACTATTTGCCCCTTTATTAAAATTGTTTTTAATTAAACAAAACACAATCGCAATCATAATGTAATTAAAATATAACCACTCACAATTAGCATAAATAAATAAGTTCCAGTACACGGCTATTGGTAATTATAACAACAGAATTGATAACTAAAAACATCAGTATAAGTGGGATGCATTTTTACAGAACCCGACCCAAAATACGATCTGGAAGATAAGGATTGTGTACACTGAAGGAGATAGCTCGGGACCATGGTTTCCATCTATGTAGTGATTCTCGTAGATCTCCGTCCAAAGTGGTAGGCGGTCCACATGAACACCTGTACTCATCTTCACCTCAGTGCCGATCAGAAGCCACTCCTCCTCAAGTTGGTTGTTATTCTCAAGCTTGGACCATTCTATCTGTTCTGTAGCTGGCGACCTGAAAGTATAGTCGGTTATTCAATAAGGATTTTTGGAAAATGTAATATTTCAGGACAGCTATGTTATTCGATATTTTAGTACTGAAAAAGTTTGTGCCCGGTATGGCAATAGGTTCGCCACCTATTCCATTTGGGACGTAAACATAACGGCGAGACGAGGCTTAACAGCCGCTGCCTACACCTTCGGGTAATAAAGGCGTGAAGTTATGTTATGACCAAATTCAGTTCAGACCCGTTGGGACATGGGATGATTACCACTGTCTTAACTTTCAGTTTTAATCAAGGATCGCTGAAAGTTACAATAACAATAATGGTTTTAGATATAGTAACTTTTTTAAAAAGGCACTTAAATTACACATAGAATCAAATCAAAATATTACCCAGTCTTCAAGAAGCTAGTCCAGATTTGAGTCATAGTCTCAATCATTTTTGTTTCGTCTGTCTGCTGTTCGCTGGGCACGACGCCGTCCTGTGTGAACAGGTAGCCAATGATATCTCCTCTTACTGCTCCTTCAACTGGGTGATTAATAGAATCCAGTACCCTGTTCATTTCACCGACAAAGGAAAACTCGTAGAAGTATACATTGGCCCCAGCTTCAGCCAGAAGCCGAGCAGAACGAATACCTGGGCCAAGATATCCCATATCCGTGAAGCAGACTGATAAATCTTTTACATCCTCCAACGTAATGTCTCTCTCTCCAAAGTACTGTCTTTTAACCCTTGCTCCTGTTTGTGTTCTCAACGTCATCGTTGTGAAAATTAAATCGTCTGGAAGTAGCAATGTAGAGTCATCGTTAAGTTTCTGAATGCTCTCTGCAGTTTGCATTAAAGCTTCATGTGTCCCAGCGAACTTTGCAGAACCCATAAGAAATGATGCTGTCTCCATATTTTCACTTGTAACTATCTGATACGGACTCTGTATCATAAAAGCAGTACTGTTATCTCGTTCTAAACATGGTCTAAATTCAAGACCTTTAGCAGCAGTCAGAATTGATTCTATACTAGAATCCCTGAATGAAATGTCTATTCTTGAAGCGGTATTGTCAAGTTCAGCTAATCTTTCCATTAAGTGCCCAGCTGCTATAAGCGGATCTCTGTCTAACGCCCAATAGGAAAGAAATGAACCACTTTCGGCAATAACTTTACTTACGTAGACCTTGGACATAGGTGATAGCGCCAGTAAGCCAGCCAATGCCCCGGATCTACCATCACCACTGACGGCAATATTATGGGCATCTCCACCAAAAGCCTCAATATTATCACTTATCCAGCTTAATGCCAAGCTCAAATCTTTCAAAGCCATATTGCCAGGTGCGGTCTCGTTCTGCATACATAAGAATCCAAGTGGACCCAGTCTGTAATTGGGTAAGACTAAGATTATGCCTTCCTCAACTAAGTATTCTGGCCCGTATACAAATGGGTCTCCGCTACCTGTTTCGAAATTATCGCCATGGATGTGGAATAAAACACTTGCATCCTCAACTTCTGCAGGTTTAAATATGCTCAACGTGAGGCAGTCAATGTTGCCAACGTAATTGTCGTCCTCTAGTTGTGGACACCGTTTATCGTGCTCTCTTATGGTGTGAATGTCCCAAGTGTTTGCCGCGCCTGCTGCCTAAAAACAGAAATATTTTTTTCGAAACTAAGTATCTTCCAGAGTATTTTAAATTTATAATTGATTTATTACAGCTATAGATTATGTTTGCCGTGCCGCCTGAACTACTGAACCAATTATCAGGAACCTTATTAGGAGTACAAAACGAAAATAGTAATCTCTAAAGAAATCGAAAAATGCAAACAATAATCGACACGTGCCAGTGAAATATCACTCTAGGTACACCATGATCTGGTGTTTTAAATATCTGCTTTTAATTATGTAGATTTAACTTCAAATCCGGGAACCAATTACTATCTGAAAATATTTTTGGAAGCTTTGCCCTCTAAGTATGGCAATAGGTTGCGCCACTTATTACATGGGCGTAAAGAAATTCGCCGTATCCAAGCACAAGTGGCGCTGTCTACCACCTTGGGTACTAAAGATCGGCGAACCGAAAATATACAATACTAGCTGACCCGGCGAACTTTGTTCCGCATCAAAAGTAATAAATGAGTAAAATTTGGATCTTAAAAAGTTCAATTTGTGCTATTTATCGGCACGCGTTTTGGCGCGCAACGCAACTGTAGCGGTGCTATCTATTTATTAGTATTATTAAATACATATTTATTTATTATTTAAATATAACCTATAATATATATATATATATATATGTATATAATCTAAACTAATGTAATTTTTATATAATTAATTTTCACAACTTAATTAAATTATTTCTATAAACAAAAAGACAACAGGCGATGATTTTATATATATGTATTATGGAAACCGATGCCGGCCGATCGTCCGCCCCTATTGTTCTCGCTAGTACATACGAGCGCTGGCCGCCGTCTTGCGGGAGCGCAACACATTCGTTCATTAGCTCGACTCGCTACTATCGCATCGTATTGTTCCGCTATCCTCACGCCTACTAAATTTCACGCCACGGACAGCTGTCTTGTGTATCTCTGTTTCTATGTGCTATCGCTATTCTTAATCTAATATCTCACTCCTTCTGTTCTATTTCTCTTGACTATATTTCATAGTGCTGTGTGTAAGACTTTTGTGCTTAATAAAATATTTCTACCTTCATCTACAAAGTGTGTCTACTTATTTTATACTTCTCAATCTTTTACTACGTTCGCCAACTATTACCGGCGAACATACACACACACACACCCGCTATACAACTGCATGTCCCGTTATGTTAGTACTGTAATATCTTCGTAAATATTCGTTTAAATTACATATTGTAAGGGGCCATACTGATCTATATTAAAAACACAATCTATTTAAGATACTTAACTAGATGAAAATTAATGCTGTAATGTTTAAAATTGCTTCGTAAATAAGCTATTATTTCTCGTAAAAAGTAAAAAAATAAAAATGGTCATTGTGGGTTATCCTTAAGAGATAGACATATACCCTCGCGGACTTTTTTGGAGAGCATCTGAAGTTGTTTAATAATGTAGAACATTGTTTTGATCTATCACTTAGGGTTCAGCCAGCGTTTGCAATTAAGTGCGAATCTCGAAAATGATCATTTTTTTCTTTACAACATCATATATGAATTATATATTAAAGCCACCCTGTTGACACCCTCTAACTAATAAAAAAACCGCATTAAAATCCGTTGCGTTGTTTTAAAGATATAAGCATATAAAGGGACAGACAGCGGAAAATGACTTTGTTTTATACTATGTAATGATAATACACACCTGAAAAGCATTTGTTATAGTACCGTAAGGTATATCAATGTAACTAATTATATTTTCGTTGCCTTGCCAGTGGTAACCTTGTACACGACCAGATTTTGTTTCAATAATTAATTCTTCAAGGCCTATTGTTTCGTCACTTGCATTGTTATCAGGGTCGTCGTTATCCCCATTTCCATTTTGGTCAGCTCCGCCTCCTCCGCCACCTCCATCACCGTTATCGTCGCCGTCTCCAACTCCCTCTCCGGGGCCGTCCCCTTCGCCGACGCCACCACCTTCACCGCCGCCTTCGCCAACACCTTCACCGCCGCCTTCGCCAACACCGTTCCCTCCACCTTCACCTTCCCCGGCTCCTGCACCGTTACTATCTCCTTCTCCACCGCCGTTGTCGCCTCCTTCTCCACCGCCGTTGTCGCCTCCTCCTCCACCGCCGTTGTCGCCTCCTTCTCCACCGCCGTTGTCGCCTCCTTCTCCACCGCCGTTGCCGTCTCCTTCTCCACCGCCGTTGTCGCCTCCTTCTCCACCGCCGTTGTTGCCTCCTTCTCCACCGCCGTTGCCGCCTCCTTCTCCACCGCCGTTGTCGCCTCCTTCTCCACCGCCGTTGTCGTCTCCTTCTCCACCGCCGTTGCCACCTCCTTCTCCACCGCCGTTGCCGCCGCCTTCTCCACCGCCGTTGCCGCCTCCTTCTCCACCGCCGTTGCCGCCTCCTTCTCCACCGCCGTTGCCGCCGCCTTCTCCGGCTTCGTTTCCTTCTCCTTCAGTGTCGTTATCTTCAAGATTATTAATTTCACCATCCCCTATATTATCACAACCTGGCTCATCTTCAATACACTCGGGTACAGGAGGAGTCGTTGGAACTGTTACATCATCATAGTTTTCTCTCACATTATCATCACTGCCGCGTCCAGTTGTGAAAGAGGGATCATTAGTTGACACAGGATCGTCAAATGCGGCGCCATTGTTCACTTGTAGCGGGTCGTGGTCTATGGTGCTCACCAATAGGTTGTGGACAGCCGATGTGGCGACTGCCACCATCATTGTCAACCATACTGCCCTCCACAGCATTATCATTTTATGATAACTATCAACATGCCTGCAATTTACAATTTAATATTTTTTTACCTATATTAATAGTCAATATCAATATGGTCCCGCGGTCGAGCACCCGCTTCTGAATTGGGAAGTCGCGGGTTCGAATCCTGACACTGGCTCAAACCAATTACTTTTCGAAATTGTTTTCGGAAGTAATGTGTGATAAACATCGATAACTGAAAACTTTGTGCCCGGTATGGCAAAAGGTTCGCCAGCTATTCCATTTAGGACGTAAACATAACGGCGAGACGAGACTTAACAGCCGCTGCCTACACCTTCGGGTAACAAAGGCGTGAAGTTATGTTTGTGTTTGTTATCAATAGCCTGAGAACCAACCAAATTTTTTTTCCAGTTAGCAATGGTAGTAAACATTAGGTACTGACTAGCTGACGACGAGTAAGTACTTCCTACCTAAAACCACTAAAAATATTACTGCTCCTCTCCTATTAATCACACCGTGATGTTATATGGCCTCAAACCTTTTTGATGAGTGGACTATCCAACCCAAAAAATAGTTTTCAATTCGAAGCTGTAGTTTCTGAGGTTAGCGCGTTCAAACAAACTGTTCAGTTTTATTTTAATATAGGATATTAAGTACCTATTCATAGTTGCCGATATTGAAATTGATTATTTTTCGTTGTCTACATCTCTTTCGCTCTCTGTGTGTCTCTAACTTTTGCACTTCTCTATTTGTAAATTAAATACGTAAGCTTTAAATTATTAGTAGGATAGAAAAATCATAAACTGATCAAGGCTTATTATATTCCTCTTTACAGTAGCTCAATGTGATTAGTCAACATCTTAAAGATTATTGTTGTGAAAAAGAGGGGTTGTTACAATTTCTTCCATTTATTACTTCAGTCCGTCTGTTGATCCCAATATTTAGTTCCAAGTATACACGTGTGTTAGTTGTATATTGAGCTACTTACCTTATTGAAGGGTAAACGTAGTAAATACCCGTTAGTGCTCTACCTGCCGCTCGTGTTCAATCACTGAGCTGCCAGTGCCCCGTGATACCTGATGCACGATCGATGCGTACGGACACTCGAACACACTTTGTTTTACATAATTATTTTCTACTATTAACAAAATCGCACTAGTCTTTTGGTTGTTGGTACTGGATGCAGCGGTGAAGTCGGAGAGTTCGATCCCTGGTGACGATGATGATGTTTGTAAGACATCTTTTTTTGTATGATATATGACAGTAGACTATATAATCTATCTATTAAATCGAAACGTTTATCGGTAATACTGTCTACATCTTACACTCATTACGAGGGGTGAAGGTGTATTTTCTAATGTTCCTTAACGATACTACTTCATATAATGTTTTATAGATTCCGTAATCAAGGAAAGTGGCGTAGAATGTCTTTTTTTTTTTAATAAAATTAAACCTGTAATAGCTTCTTATTTAGAAGTCGCGGATTTGATTCCGGACTCACACCAATGATTTTTCGGAAATTGTGTGATAAATATGACTGTGACTGATAATTTCGTGTCCGCTGTATGGCAATAGGATCGCCACCTTTTTCACCTTCGGGTAGGAAAGTCGTCGGTTTTTTGTGCATTTAAAACCTGTTATTTAATGCGCAGGTATATTTAGATAGACTTTTATAGGCATCGTGTGTTATTTAATTTACCATTAAATCTGATGAAGACCAGCCCCCATAGAGAGTGGCCATCTATTCAATTGATAACATCTAACGTCCAGTAAATACTGTGACCGCTGTAAATAACTGCACGCCTCGTCGTTTGTGGGAGTAGGCAGGACGAAGTTATTCTTACCTCGCACCGATAAACTCAATTATCCCTTGGCCAGCTAACGAGTAATTGATGATATTACCCGATCTTCGGCTCTTCGCAACTCGGGACGTATTAACATGAAAAGTAATGATTGATGATCAGAGTGTTGTGTTTGTATCGACTGTTACACGCCTCACGCAATACATCACCGCCGGGCAGGGCGTGTGTTGCTCTCGCTTCACGACCATCTGCGCATATTTCACTAAGTTGTTTTTTTTTTTCTTGGTTTTAGTTTCGTTGATGTTAGCTTGAGCAGCTTGTTGCCCGCGGCCATTTTGACTTTTCTTCTGTTTGCGCAGGCAACACATCTGAATGAGGCAATATCTTTGACCTTTGTAAAAAAATAATAATTTAAGCGTTAAAGAGTTTGAATTGTAGCCGCGGAGAATTTCGGTTTTTCATGGGAGTACACAATATGCGTTCAATCAATTGGTGCTCATATTTTAAGTTGGAAATGTGGACAAAAACTATGCAGTGCTTTGTACATGATGCTGCTGAAACAGCTGTTCCGTCTTCCGTCGTTTTGATAAATGCGCCATTCTTTATTTTTTCTCCGATATCCCCTATGATTCTAGTTAATAAGTTGTTAATATAATAAAGTATAATGAGTATAGCACAGTTCTCGCCTGTACCTCATTCAGTTCCCAGCTCTTGCTGATATCTGATAAGTGCAACAGTTATCTAGCCACTCTTCGATAACGAAAGCTCAGGCTAATATTTATTGCGGCCGTGACCCCTCCCCGCTGCCCCTCCGCGCCACCGCCCTCGGTACACGCAGCTCAATTACTCGAGCACAGCTAACCACACGGCATGAGCTTTCCTCGGTCCTTCAAGTATTCAACCCGATTCAGAGACGTTTTCTTACACGTACATTTTATGACCATAGACCCATGCTTAGAAGGAATTGATGATGCAACATTAACTAAGCAGATATACAGTGTAAATGAGGAAGAGTCAGGACGGCTACCATATAATTTTCATGACATAATTCAACGGATCCTTGTCTGATATCAGCAGCCATAAAACAATCATAAAGAGTCATGAAATAATCGAAGAAGAGGATGAGGTGTGAAAAAATCGTATCTTATGGTATCGCTCTGTTCTCACTGCGCACCCCGAAAGGGAATTAGGGTAAAGTTATGTATGTGTGCTTAAATGCGAACTCGCTACCGCTCAAAAAGAAGCAGCAATGCTAAATCACTTGATGCGACTAAAAGTAGTAATTATATGAGACTAGCTGACCCGGCGAACTTTGTTCCGCCTCAAAAGTAATAAATGAGTAAAATTTGGATCTTAAAAAGTTCAATTTGTGATATTTATCGGCATGCGTTTTGGCGCGCAACGCAACTGCTATGCCCCGCTACGTTAATACTGTAATATCTTCGTAAATATTCGTTTAAATTACATGCTGTATGGGGCCATATTGATCAATATTAAAAACACATTCTATTTAAGATATCACTAATCACTATCACTTAATTGGATGAAAATTAATACTGTGATGTTTAAAATCACTTCGTAAATAAGCCATTATTTCTCGTAAAAACAAACAAATAAAAATGGTCATTGTGGGTTATCCCTAAGAGATGGACATATGCCCTCGTAGAGTTTTTTGTAGACCTTCTGAAGGTGTTTAATAATGTAGAACATTGTTTTAATCCATCACTTAGGGTTCAGCCAGGGTTTGCAATGAAAGTGCTAAATCTCGAAAATTATCATTTTTTCTTTACAACATCATATATGAATTATAGATCAAAACCACCTCGTTGACACCCTCCAACTATTAAAAAAAACGCATCAAAATCCGTTGCGTAGTTTTAAAGATATAAGCATACAAGGGGACAGGCGGCGGAAAGTGACTTTGTTTTATACTATGTAATGATATCAAAATCCTCCCGTGTGGATATTTCCTAATAGTGAGTTAATATTGCGCAAACAAGTATAAGCGGCGCTTGACTGTCGCCCTCACCAGCGGATTACTTAGCCGCTACACCTGAAGACTTCCGGGATTGGGCTTAATACCACAATTGTGCCATGCATCTCAAGTGGTAGAGCCAGCCATGCAGTTCGCTGCATGAACAGGCTGACTCGACTGGCGAATTACCACGAACATTCAGAATATCGACGTAAAGTGGCTCGTGCCGAGTCGATGAGTCCGCATTTCGCTTGGTGAGCGCCTAATCCCTTCCCCTCTCCGTCTCTTATCATGCTTCCGACCCTCTTCCCTATCCCATTTAAAGGCCGACAACGTGTAGCAGGTTTCCATAGGCGGCGTTAGTTGCTTACCACCAGGTGACACGCCTGCTCATCTGCCTCGTTATCACATAAAAAAGCATTAATACACACTTTCTTTGCTTACCATTTAAAACCCGTATTTTACCCGTAACAGAGATGTAAAAGTTTTGTGTTGGCTTTTTGGCATCAGCCAAAGGGGTGAAAATCATCCCAGCACCTGTAAGAAAATACTATCAAAAGTTTGATTCTGTAGCATCATGTGCATCGATCATGTTACTCAGAGAGCGTGGCCTTCTACTTCTTCTTTAGTTCTTCCTCGCAGCGTAGACTATCCGTTGCATCCATTTGGTTTTTTATACTCGAAGTTGGTGAGTCTTTCCGTGTTTCGTTTACTGAAACAATTGTTCAGAATAGAATAAATTTCGAATTGAATAAAATAATGAAAAGCCGTACCTGGAATTTTCCAAAAAATATAAATAATATGTGTCGTAAAATATAAATGTATCATATAACTTTCCTGACCTTCATCGGATTTTGAGAAAAAACGCGCCAATAGATAGAAAGCCGAAGAGTTACTTAATTTGATATCATCATTTTCCTGCCAGTATCCCACTGTCAGTGGAGTCGGCAAAACATGTCATCCTTTGAAACTATCCATGTTTATTTCGCGAATCTCACTCTCTATGAGTGAAAGTCCTAAAACAACTTTTAGGATTTTATCGCGTTTATTTATTACTTATTTTTATTTATTTCCCGACGTTTCGAACTCTTTACAGAGATCATTTTCACGAGTGATGAACAAAAAGATGGTAGTTGTTCAAAAGCTATTTTCATTTACATAGAGCACCCACTTTTTGGAAATAAAAATCAAAAAGTTGATGTTAAAAATGCAGTGGGAAAAATAAGATAATTATCTAATAATTAAAAAAATAACAACTAATACATATTAAATCATACAACAAAAGATCTTTACTTTAGTGAAGATTTTATTACTTTAGTTTTTTTCTTTAGTGAGTGCATCTTATAAATAAGTATTTAATTTTTTGTTTCATAGACCATGATGTGGGTTACCAATAGTAAAAATCATATTTTTAACATCAACTTTTTGATTTTTATTTCCAAAAAGTTGGTGCTCTCTGTTTCAATGAAAATAGCTTTTAAAAAACTGCCATCTTTTTGTTCATCACTTGTGAAAATGATCTCTGTAAAGAAATAAATAAAAGAAAAAGGGAAAAAAGAAAAAAGGGAAATAAATAAAAATAAGTAATAAATAAACGCGATACTACCCATGTTGTCAACAGATTTGGATTTGGTTTTATGACCACTCGCCTGCCTGACGTCAGCCCTCGTTTGGGAATGTTTTCGTTGGTGGTTTGTCTGCTAAACTTAATTTGATATCTAGCTTAAAAATAATAAATCCTGTTGGAAATTGGTTTTAACGAAATTTTGAGAACTTTCAAGAAAATATTTTATATATCACCGTTTATAATTAGATCTGTGTTCCATTTTGTTCATAATCGCTGTAAAATGTTGGCATAGATTCCGCTATTAAGGTGTTATTTAATTATGTTACGAACTTTATACAGATGATCAGATTAACGGAAAAATTACTTTCAATACATGTTTTTAATGGATTATTTAGAGACCATTAAAAGCAATGAAAAAAAAAAGTCTCCAGATTTATACTCTATACTACGAGTGCTTATTTCGAGGTTTCAAGTTAATACATACATACATATATGTACAATCAAGCCCATTCCCCGTTTTCCATTTGTTACGACTCTGACACGCATTTCTTGCTTCCTCCACTCACATTATCGCTTCACTCTCCTCCTGGCCTCTCTGCACACTAGTTTTGACGGTGGTAGGCTCACCTAGTTCTTCCTTTATCGGCTAGCTCTTTTACACTTTAATAATATTCGTTTTGTCAGTCTTATTTTGTCCATACATGTCCTACATGTCCAAACCATTTAAGCATTCCTTTCTGTATCCTTGTCACTACGTCTTCAATGACTCGTATTTTCTTCCTTGTTCAAATCCGAGTCGATCGTGCGTCTAAAGTTTATCCTCCGTGTCGATATATAATTGACACTGCCTACATCCTCGGCCATAAAGGTTGTAAAATTCAGTACGATATGTTGCTACCTGGTTTTTGTCAGGCGTTTATTTATTTATCAAATTAAACAAGCAATACTTTTTTTTATGGGATAGGAGGGCATACGAGCAGGTGTGTCACCTGATGGTAAGCAACCAACGCCGCCCATGGACACCAGCAACACATATAGTGTTACTGTTGCGTTGCCGACCTTTAAGGGATAGGGGATAGGAAAGGATGGGGAAGGGGGGTGGGCCTCCGGGTACCTCTCTCACCGAACGAAACGCGGCATGAGCCACTTTACGTCCGTCTTCTGAGAGGTCGTGGTATTTCACCGGTCGAGCCGGCCCATTCATGCAGCGAACTGCTTGGCTCTACCACTGACTTTTGCTTCTATTCAAACTTGTCTCATCTTTTAGTAGCATCAGTTGCCGTCAGTGTTTCCTAGTATTGAATAGATTTACGGCATATTTACGTATGTTGGGCGCGTCTTGATGACGCAAGCGAAATGTTAGATAAATATTAATGTAATTTGTAAATTCTTTCTTGTTACAGGTAAGAGATCGATTAGTATAGTAAGCGCATCAGCGTGTTCCAGTTGCGAAGATAACCTGTCTATGTCACCAAATACTGACACAATTAAATGTCATAGGTCTCCATGGAATACTATATCTAGATCGAAGTCACTCACTTGGTAAGTATCGGCCATTAATCACGCGAAGTTCGAAACGTTACGTGATAGATCGTTTTATCATCAGACAGCAGGATACTAAATAAAACATCTAGGTTACCTAGTTTTCCCAGTGTCTAAAGACGGCTTACCGGAATTACGACAGGAATAAAAGCATGTGTCGTTACTTAAATAAATATAAGTTAGTAGTTGATGAAACATGTGTCATATAAAAATAATAATTAGAAGTAGGGTTTATTGCGAAGGTAATAATATTTCTCATAAACACCGGCCCACATCTCGGTCGCCTTGACATGTGGGTGGTCTATCATATGTATTTCGGTGCCAATGTCCATCACTCGCACGTGGTCCGGCCTGGTTTGTTCCCAACTTACGTCACTCGGTGGTGGGGTTGGGTTTCTGGAAATTACATCATTAACAAAATTTAAAAGACAGCGTACAAAAATTTTAACTCTTTACTTTAAACTGTTACTTTCTTAACTTTAGGCTAAGTCTCTTTCGGGGTACGCAGATATAACTGAGTGTCATATGATATGATTCTTACACACTTCACTCGCTTCTTTGACTTTAATATCTGTTGTAATACGCGCTCGTTACTTTTGAAGGCCCTTGACGTCACCTTCCGCTAGGACACGATCAATCTGGTCACTAAACATGTATTGTGGCCTTCATCGCCCACACTTTTTTCAATGTATATCTGCTGATCTATTTGTGTACTTCGTGACAAATTTCCCCGATTAAAATATTTTTGTCTAATATATGGAGCTATTTATTTAGTCACCGCTAATTATCATTATCATAATACACAATGGTACGAAAAGATATGTTATCTAAATCAAATATTTCAACTTACAAGTGCTTAACGAAATTGCTCCAAAGTTTCACCAAGCGTTGCTGAACAGCGCCGTCGTCTCCGGCGAAATCCCGGTCTCCGAACAGATATCCCAACTCATCAGAGTGTGCAGCACCAATTTTTTTCACTCCAAACTCTGATTGAACTCCGATATCACTCGAGTAAGAGAACTGGTAGTAGTAAACAGGAGTTGCTGACGAGTAATGTTGGACACTTCTGTGAATATGATTGGAGAAATAGGCATCCCTGGAAAACACATTAATTAAGAATGAAGCTTGAATTATCTGTGAAAACTGTTCATTATCAACTATTTATTATAATGTCACATTTTGTAAGTACCTGTAGTATGCCAGAACAGAGGCTATCGTGACATTCTTCTTGAAATACAAATCCATTATTTGTCTAGCGACTTGATTTCGTTCTCTTTCGTTCAGAAACGTTAGTTCTTCTGGTATCAGAAATGTAGGGCTTCCAGATATTCGTCTGATTATTCGCGCTTCTCTTAGAGTAGAGAGAAACACATACGCTTCATTGCTATTGTGACCAATTATCATTGGTACCTCTTGGGCCTTTTTCGCTGTCAATTTTTGATAAGGTGGCTCGGACAGAAGTCTCTCTTCGTTCTTCATTGGCTTCTCGGAGCATATGCCAAAAGGGAAGTAAGGAACATTCAGTTTGCTGGCCCTCGTGACCAGTTCTTCGATTTCCATGCTAAGTAAAAACTTGATCACATCTTCACTAGTTCCAGTTTCAGATTTATCTAGCATAGATTTTGCCCGTACCTGTGCGTTATAATTAAATGCCCATGGACAAAGAGCAGTACCGCTTTGCAATATAGCTCCATGGAAAAGTCCTGAGGCCATCGACGACATAACTATAGCATCCACCATAGCGGCACCAAAACTTTGTCCAGCAATTATAACCTTATTAGGGTTTCCGTAAAAAGCAATAATGTTATCTCGGACCCATCTCAGTGCTAGGACAACATCTTTGATCCCAGCGTTTCCCGGTATAGTGTCCACGTTCATACATAAGAAGCCTTGGGGACCATGTCTGCAAATCAAATTATGTATACATCTTTTTCATAAACTCTTTTGTCAGTGGTAGAGCCAAGCAGTTCACTGCATAAATGGGCCGGCTCGACCGGTGAAATACCACGACCTCTCAGAAGATCGACGTAAAGTGGCTAATGCCGCGTTTCGTTCGGTGAGAGAGGTATCCGGAGGCCCACCTATACCCCTCTTCCCCATCCTTCCCTATCCCTTATCCCTTAAAAGTCGGCAACGCAACAGTAACACTATATGTGTGCTGGTGTCCATGGGTGGTGCTGGTTGCTTACCATCAGGTGACACGCCTGCTCGTTTGCCCTCCTATCCCATAATAAAAAAAACTAAGGTGTAATTAGCCTTGACTTAAATTTTGAAATACTTCCTTCAAATAGGCTTACCTATGATAAATGTTGACCATAATGATACCTTCTTGTACCAGTTTTCTAGGGTTGTATGATCCACTACCTCCAGTTATCCAGACAAGAACTGGCCAACTGTTCCCTGTTGCAGCTGGTACGTTCACATCTAGTGTCAAACAGTCCTGGGGATCAGATATTGAAGAACATTTTGATGTCCTAGACTCTCTGATGTTCGACCAAGTGGGAGCAATGCTGGCTCTCTGAAAATGAATTACTGTAAAATGACGTGTTTTTTCCTGGTGTCTTATAATCCTAGAGCTGTCGTCGCCGCCGTCTAATAGCCTAGTGGTCAAACATGTTAACATCTGTTTCAAAGATCCCGAGGTCGAATCCTGATACATTGAAATTGATATTTAGAGGTTATGGTGATAATCGTGAACCTTTTATACTATTTCCTTATATGTTATCTCCTAAAATATTGTACGATACCAGGTAACACCACATATACCTTCTTATATCAATAATCTATATACATATAAAGATATTAAAACTATTATAACTTTCAATAATAAATTATGATCGTATCGTCGTATCGTGGAAGCTGTACTCTCCATCTTACCCTCTATTAACTTAGACTATAACTATAGCTTAGACACACATACATAACTCTACGCCAAATCCCTTGCGGGGTAGACAGAGAGAACAGAGCGCCATTAGGCACGATTCTTATACACCTCACTCGCTTCGTTGATTTTCATAACTATAATACTGATTTAGAATACTCTAAAAAACATTATTTCCGCCATTTCACCAGCCCTCCTCAAAATAATAAAGATAACATAAGAAATAGATTCCTAGTGACTAATACTTTTTTACAGTCGAATCATATAAATTTACCTTGAACCGTCCATTTGGGCTGGTGATGGAAGCATAAGGTATCCCATTATAAGCCACATACCCATCATGGGGCACACCTCGCATCTGGCCTTGGGCCAAGTTTATCACGTTCTGTCTGCTCATCATCACCGCATATAACAATAGCACCAGCTTGGCCCACATCGAGACAACTGAGATTCAATACACTCTTCAATTTACTAAATATTTAATTAGTTTTTTTGGTAATACTAATTTGAGTCTAAATTAACCTTTTATTTCAGTCGAATCTGTATTTATATAATACATTTAGTAATTTGTTTTTAACGCTGTTGCAGTCGTCAAAGGCCTCTAAATGTAGCTCTAACAATATTGGTTATTTGCCATACAATTACAGTTTTGCTATCATATATTTATCTGTATGTATGTCTCTGTATATATTGTATGTATCTGTATATATTGTGGTGGATATTGTATTGATACTAGCTGTTTGCTGTGTCTTGTTTTTGTGTTTTAAAAATTTTTTTGGAAAATTATTATAAGTAAATATTATAAGTATTGAGTTGTATTAAATAAAGGCTATAATTATCCTGTGATACAAAAACTGGCCAGAGCTACTCGTTATAACATCAGGTATCATTTATTTGCCCGGCTATTTTGTGTATTGCCCAGAAGTACTAGCCTAAAGTTTTTTAAAACTTTCTTAAGTTATCATGCAAAAGAAAATAATAATATCCTCTACTGTCCGTGACCTTATAGATTCATCAGTCATTTAGTAAAATCCTGAAGAGCCTTAAAAATCATCGATGAGCGCGTATGACAAGAGTTATGAAAGTGAGGCGTGTAAGAACCGTGCCTTATGGCACTCTGTTCTCTTTGCCTACCCCGTTAGGGACTTGGCGTGAATTTATGTACCTATCTATATAGTAAAATAAACTGTTTTTGAATTACAAACAGACACTTTGATTTGACTAGTCTGTATGGATACCCTGGATGGTACTTGCAGTAGAGATCAGATATCACAGAACATTGCACTCCAGGCATTGTTGAATGTGCCAGATACCGTTCATAGCAGTGGTATATACCACCTGTGGTGTACCCTACCACATGTCATAATATCTATCACTAGATAATGCTTATAAATATCACGCGTTTTAATATTACGTGCTGTAGGTAGCGTTTTCCTCAATTTTGCACAATGAAAAAATATTCCATGAAACGTGGGGAAGGCCATGACTGAAATATGTACCATATATAAATATGTACCATATAGAAATATGTACCATATAGAAATATGTACCATATAGAAATATGTACCATATATATAAATATGTGTATGTGTAAAGTGGCTCATGCCGCGTTTCGTTCGGTGAGAGAGAGGTATCCGCAGGCCAACACATTCCCCCTCTCCCCTACCTTTCCCTCTTCCGACCCCTTCTCTATCCCATTCTAAAGGCCGGCAACACAGTGTGCTATGTAGCAGATGTCTATAGGTGGCGTTTGTTGCTTACCATCAGGTGACACCCTTTGCCCCTTTGCCTCCTATCCCCAAAAAAAAAACAAAAATAGCTTAACTACATGAGTAACTTAGCTATATGGAACGGTAACGCGTCACATAACGTAACAGCTTACACTCTCACCGGAAGCTATCACCCCAAAATCGGAAGTTATCATTCCAAGCTAATAATTACAACACTTTTTTTACATACAAATTGTTTTTTTTTATTGAATGTAGGATTGTTTGCACTTCACAAATAATTACAACACGTTTTGATGTAGGTATAAAGATGTTTTTGTTGAACGTAAGATTGGTTGCTTCAAGGTAACATTGTCTGTTCACCGGAACACATATTTCATTGACCCTAAAGAATATTGTTTATGTGTATTTGACTTTTCAGCTTGCACACCTTCACACTCCAAATCGGTTATCATCGAATTTTGTACACGGGTGAAAATAACGAGGAAAATTAACTGGTCAATTGTCAATGTGGTCTAAGTGACTGGCTGTTACACTGGCTAAGCGTACGTTGTAGTTTAACTGTAGGGTACGATCGGAAACGGAGAACAAATATTTATCTAAATATGGAAAATTTGTACGTCATCGGAATATGCTAAAAACGTGGCAACTATTGTCAATAGACCACGAATTGTGATTTAGACAAACGTGAAAATAAAGTTCATAAACAAATCAAATAGGTACATAGACAGCTAGCTGACCCGGCGAACTTTGTTCCGCATCAAAAGTATAAATGAGTAAATTTTGAATTTAACACTTTTTCTTTATGTCAATTATCATACATGAATTATAGTTAAAACCAGTTTGTTGTAACCCTCTATCTATTAAAAGAAACCGCATCAAAATCCTTTGCGTAGTTTCAAAGCTATAAGCCTATAAGGCGACAGACAGCGGAAAGCGACTTTGTTTTATACTATGTAATGATAATGTCCCTGTAGAGCTGACACTTAGTTGCTCGGATCGTTCTTATTTTGATGACATTCTGGAAAAATAAAAACCAATTCCAATAGCATTCCAAAACCTTCGTCAGATATTTGAAAAATAATTTCCGTAGATGACGCCTAAGAACATTTGATATAGGCGATACATCAAACTTAAAAAAAAATGTTAATACAATTTAACCCACTTACTTGGCGATTTCATTGATTTTATCGTAAAACCTTATCATATCCCACTCTTCAGCAGTAGGACACGTGTCATTGTACATATATGGCTGATAGACTGACTGATAGTTCATTTTCTGAGGATCTGTCGGTGGCCACCCCTTGCCGCATGACGGGTCACTGTAAGGAAACAAATGCATCATTTAAAGTATTGATGCCTCCAGATTCTCAATCTGAAATCAAGTACTCAAACTCGACAGTAGATCTCCTTACTTGCATCGCATGAAATTCTCAATAAACTTGGTCATCCAGTCTTTCATCTGATCATCCCTTGTTATTGGCGGAAAAGATTTTTTCTCATTGGCAAGTATGGCATTCACGCGAAATATTTGAGTTAAATCCTCGACATGGGCATTGCCTGCGTACTCTGCATTCCAAGCCTCCTTCAATACGCTGTAATCTCCATCATAAGTGAACTGATACAAAAAGGAAGGTGACGCGTTGATTTCTCTTCTCCATCGAGCCAATCGGAAAGCGGGATACTGGAAAAATGCGTGACGGTAAAGAACCAGTATGTCTTGGAAAGTCAACTCGTTCCGAGAATAATATTCGGTCACTTTTTTAGCCAGACGAAGAGCCACATCCCGGTCAGTACCAAATTGTATGTCCAGTGCTAAAACGAATAGTGAGTCATTTTTGATGCGGTCAAGCGCATAAGTGAACTTGAGTCTGGGCTTAAACGCTTCCATTTCATTGTTGGTGAAACCTATGATCATTGGATACTCTTTATCTCGTCCAAGTTTTATCAAGTTTTCAGGATCATCATCAACTATTCTCGTTACTCCAGGATGTTTACCCTCAATGACAGGGCAAAATAATAAGATTCCTAGACCATTCTCGTAAAGTAATTTCCTATTGGCATCTTGAATTTGCTCTATTGGCATTTTAATAAGATGATCGTGGATCAAATCTGGATCTTTGGAATTGATGCCAACGGCTGTTAAGAACTTTTGAGCTACGGTACTGGCATAAGCCGATGAAGCAGAGTAGAATATTGGCATTGCGGTTCCGCTCATAATGATAAGCCTGAAACATTCAATAAAGTATAGTAAAACTGTGTAGCATTATTGAGTTTATATATTAGGAGATATTGTTTTTCAAATTTTGTTAGCTGTTCAGATTTTTTTGGGTTTGTATTCACTTAAATATCACCCTGGTTCGAAAAGCCAATCAGCAAAAAGCTTTGTGGAATACAATAAAATACCAAAGTACCTTCTGAATAACCCTCTTGTTTGTTCAGACAAAGCTAGTAAGTGGGCACTAGCGGCCCCTGCACTTTGTCCTGCTAAGGTTACGTCACGCGGGTCTCCACCGAATGCTCGTGCGTTCCTCTGCACCCAACGCAGTAGAGTCAATTGATCTCGAAGCCCAGCGTTGCCGGGAATTTTAGTTGTGTTTAGGGAAAGAAATCCGAAAACGTTGACTCTTGAAGTTCATGTAAAATTAATCTACATTTAATTATTCATATCATGATTCACCGAAGAAGATATTGAATTCCCTGGGCAATTGGAAATTACCTGTAATTGAATGTGATGACAATAAATCCTTTGCTCACCAAATATTCCGGACCGTGAAGGTCGCTGTTGCCCGATCCAAAGGCAAAACCACCGCCGTGGATGGAAATAAATATTGGAAAGTCAGTTTTTCCATCATCCTCAGTAAGTTTATCGTTTTTGGTCTTCGGCAAAGCGTTTATTGGGACATGCACGTTGACGAAGATGCACGACTCATTCATTGGAGTTGGTTTCATAAGGCGACCGTACAAGAAAGCGGCTTGAGGACATATGGGACCCTGCACTGTTGCGTCAAGAACATCTGTCCAGGGCTTTACTGGCCCAAGTTCCTGTAAAGCATAATAAACAAAACATTATGCCTTTTTTACCCTAAGGTGTAGGCAGGGGTGTTAAGCCTCGTCTTGCCGTTAAGTTTACGTCCTAAATGGTGGCGAACATTTGTTCACTTATTTTGGAGTGGAGGCATTCTGTAATAATTTCTGATTGCTTTTTCATTTTAAATTTGCCTTGATATTGTGTTCAATATATGTTACTTAAATTTTATTATTCGCCACAATTGTTGCACAACGTTACCACTGTAATTAAAAGATGTCGCGTCAGTTGTGCTCGACGACTATGATCCCATAGAATTTCTTAGTTAACATGTAGGACGTTGATTTTAATTTGGTTGGATCTTATTTGTGACTGTCGAGTATTCTGGTTGCTACAGCTTTTATTCACCAACCTACTGATTTGTTTTCAGTGGTGATAATAATATTGTTATTTATTTCAAATGGTTTGAAAAGAGTATTTGGTACATGAGTTTCTTGCCCGATTCTTCTCATGATAGCCCCTACACTCGGAAACGGGCCGCTCGTGGCGATTGCGTCCGTGTCTTTATTTGTTCCACGCAGGCACTTTCCACAAAGGCTCGTGTTTGTATTTAATTTTAAATAATACAGCCGACTCTCGTTAATTCGAAACTCGAGGGACTCTTAAAGTATTACGAATTATCGAGTGTTTGAAATATGAAATGATTTTGTACTCGTGCGAAAAAATAAATAAAATATCGAATTACTAAATGTTTATTAATTCATTATATGTTAACTGCTCCTACTGCTACTCTATAACAATGACGGACTTTTGAGGTGAATTAAGTAATCTTTCGAAAGAACTGTTCGTTTTTTCCCATTCTGCAGCAGTTTGAGCAGCATTAATTTTCTCCTTGTGCTCTTTAATAGCTGAGAAAGTATTTGGAAAATTCCAAATTAAGTTTTTTTAAGGATTAGGATTCGAACCCGTGATCTCTGGACTCAGAAGCGGGGTGCTAGACCATTTTACCACCGAGACTAAACATCGCGTAACTATCGTATCGCGAAATGTTTTTACAATCTTATCACTTCTTTCTCTCTCTGTAAATTTGAATTATCAAGTGTTGGACGCCGTGTTCGAAATATAAAGAGGTTTTGTATGGAACTCGTAATTACTCTGAATTATCGCAAGTTGAAATTAACGAGAGCCGACTGTATGTTATTTGTACTTGTTGACTATGTTTAAGTGTCTGTGAAGACCTATAAAATAAAGTTATTTTGACTTGTCTTGACATCCACACATCCACTTGACGGCTACAAGTTTTCAGACATCGATATTTATCACACGTAACTTCCGAAAATTATTTCAAAACGTCATTGGTGTGAGCCAGGATTTGAACACGCGACATCTTGGTTCAGAAGCTGGGTCTTCGACCACTGTACCCCTGTAGACCTTAAAGCATAATATAATACAAAATATACGAAAACAAAAAAAAACTAATATCTCTTTATTCGCCTTTAGATTACCTGAAACCTCAACGCCCCCAACGGTTGTCGGGCATAGGGAATGCCTCTAAAACTGGCATACTTTACATTGCCTTCTGCTTCTCTCAGTAGTCCGCAAACCCATCCAGAATCGATTCGGGCATATACGTCACATTTCTCAAGTTTTAAATTAAATTCTCGCGCTGAAAGACACAAATTGTTATTTTATTTAAGGTCGTTGACATCACTTCACTTCCGATTTCATTTTTATTTTATTATCTATTTCCGGTGACTTCGTTTCAGTATCGATTTGCAGTTATGTAATTCATTATGTCCTTTTTTTTTTACAAATCACACAGCGCCCTCCAGTTCCAAATTAAGCTACTAAATGGTTGTGCTATGGATACTAGATAACGGATACTAATACATATATACTTTTCTTTTGTAAATACATACTTATAATACGTAGAAAAACACCCAGACGCCGCACATATATTCATGTTTGTCACAAATATTTGTGCTCGGGTGGGAATCGAACCCCCGACCTCAGTGCTGCAGCCGGTAGTTTTACCAATGCGCCACGAGGCCCGTCAAATTTTTATTTCTGAAGATGGTTATAGTACAATGCAAATATTGGTGGGCATTGTGTCATGTGTGTTACTTGTATGTCTGGTTAACACCGATACTTGAACTGCATACTGCTGATCAGTGTTGATGGATGATGAGCAACAAAGCTCTTCTCATACGGATATCACGGATATTGATACTCCCAACATTTGATACCACCATTAACATTTAAAATTAACTGTGCGCGCTACTTAATAATTAACATTTCTAAAATAACACTGGTAGAGCCAAGCAGTTCGCTGCACGAATGGGCCTGCTCGACCGGTGAAATACCAGGATCTCTCAGAAGATCGACGTAAAGTGGCTCATGCCGCGATTCGTTCAGTGAGAGAGGTACCCTGAAGCCCACCTCCCCTCCCCATCCTTTCCCATCCTACTCCCTTAAAGGTCAGCAGCGCAACTGTAACACTATATGTGTTGCAGGTATCCATGGGCGGCGCTAGTCGCTTACCATCAGGTGCCACGCATGCTCGTTTGCCCTCCTATCCCATTAAAAAAGATTTTTTTTTTAAATAATGTTGTTAACACATCTATTTTAATTTTACACAATTTTAATACATATTACAAACGAACAAGGGAGGGATTTGGCGTGAAGTTATGTATGTATGTATGTATGTACAAACGAACACTAAACTTCTATTATAAACAAACAGATGTATTTATGAACATTCAACTTACCGAAACTGACGATTCCCACTAACAGGTATATTATTTTAAACATGGTCTCCAGCCTTACCTGACCACATCAGCTCATCAGATCACAATAAAATAATATATACTTATTATTGAGTAGGAGATATAAGGTTCAAATCGCGAGTAATTCTCAAAAGATGTTGCCTTCTCTCAAGTTAAGTTACAAGTGAAATTCATGCTTGATATCTAAGTATATATTATTATAAGTGATATGGTGACGTACAGTGGCCATGAAATATATAACAAACAGATATTATATGTTCGTTTATACTTCAAGTACATTAGCCTCACCAAGGTGAATGGCAGTTGCTGAAATATGAAGGACACTTTTTTATGAGATAGGGTAGCAAACGAGTAGGCGTGTCACCTGCTCTTGCAACTGACGTCGCCCACACCACAGATAGTCAGTTAGGTTGCCGCGCTTTTAGGGAGTAGGATGGGGAAGGAGGAAAAGGGGGGTGGACCTCCAAATACCTCTCTCACCGAACGAAACGCGGTGGCCATTCTGAGATGTCGTTGTTATTCACCGAGCGAGCCGGCCCATAGAGGCAGCGAACTACATGGCTCTACCACTGTTTCCACTACCATTCCATGGCAAAAGGTTCGCCACCTATTTCATTTTGGGACGTAAACATAACGGCGAGACGACGCTTAACAGCCGATGCCTACACCTTCGGTTAGAAAATGGCGTAAAGTTAAGTACTTAATTAACTTTAATTTTTAGTTAAATTAAATTAAAAAATGGAGTAAAAAATATTTATTACAAAAAGTAAACAATAAACTTGGTTTATTGTTTACGTTATGTTTATTATGTTTATTGTTACGTTACGAAAAGATTCTTTACAAAAAATAACGTAAATTTCAGAAAGACCTTTTGCTGATACATTTATCTTGTCATATTTGTCCATCTTGTCGAAAGTAAAGCAGCCCGTCGTGATAGTAATCCTGACCACACAGAAATACCAATAACACTATTTCACAGTAGTGTTGGGTCTGGACGGGCCTTGTGATGCATTGGTGAAATCACCGACATCGAGTATCGCGGTCGGTGAGATCGATACCTACCCGATTGTTTTGCATTGCCGACCTTAAAGGGAGTAGAATAGGAAGAGATGGGGAAGGGGTGTTGGACTCCGGGTACCTCTCTCACCGAACGAAACGCGCTGTGATCCACTTTACGTCAATCTTCTGAGAGGGCGTGGTATTTCGGCCGACGGTGGTATATAGCCCGCCCATTCATATGGTGTCGTGTATTTACAAAGAAAGTATATTTATTACTAATATCCGTTACCTTGTTTCCATAACACAAGCATTGTGTTGCTCAATTGTTGGAGAACTAGAGCGCGCTGTGTGTATTGTGTCCGAGAATATTATTGTGCGAGTATGGTTTCAGGACTCCATGATGATACGCCGTGGTGGTACCAGAAACCAGTCTCCCTTTTAGTGATCTCATACGAAATCGAATATCTTCTGATTTAGACGTTACTAGATCGAATACAGGCACACACAGTGACACACGTGTATCAATGACCTTTCTGAAATGTCGCCGTAAGTCCAGTATGAAATAACAGCAAAAAAATAGAGTTATCATCATTTTATGAATAAACCTCATATGACTCGACCCGCACTCAACCGTTTTTTATGTAAAATAACATTGTTAATACTATTTTATTATAAAATTTTAACTGTAAGTTATCATCATCATCATTAGCCTGTTGCAGTCCACTGCTGGACATAGGCCTCTCCCACAACATCCGATTCTCTGCCTTCCGCATCCAGTCTTTTCCAGCAGCCCTTCTGAGGTCGTCTGACCATCGAGCTGGTGGGCGTCCTACACTACGCTTACCAAGTCGCGGTCTCCACTCAATGACCTTCTTGCTCCATCTACCATCGGTCCTTCGACAGATGTGACCAGCCCATTGCCACTTCAGCGAGCTTATTCTACGAGCTATGTCGGTTACTCCGGTTCTCTGTCGGATATACTCATACCTGAGTCTATCTTTCAGAGATACTCCGAGCATAGTTCGCTCCATAGCTCGCTGAGCGACTTTAAATTTGTGGACTAGCCCCACCGTAAGTGTCCACGTTTCGGCACCGTAGGTAGGCCTGGTAGGACGCACTGGTCAAAGACTTTGGTCTTCAGGCATTGCGGTATAGGCGAGCCGAAAACTCGACGCAGTTTGCCGAATGCGGCCCAACCCAGCTGAATCCTCCTGTCGGCTTCCTTCTCGAAGTTTCGTCTACCTGGATAGTTTGGCCTAGGTAGACGTATTTGTTTACGACTTCGAGAATTGACCCATCGACATTTATCGGTCCAGGCACGACATGTTCGTTGAACATGACCTTGGTCTTGTCCAAGTTCATGCCCAGACCGACACGTTGAGAGGATTCGTCTAGGCTGCGCAGCATTCCGCTTAACTGTTCCAGCGATTCTGCCATTACAACTATGTCGTCGGCGAACCGAAGATGCGAGATGTACTCACCATTCACGTTGATACCCTGTCCAGTCCAATCCAGTGTCTTGAAGTCGTCCTCCAGAGCGTTGGTGAAGAGTTTGGGAGTTATGACATCTCCCTGTCTTACACCTCGATTTAGCTCAATGGAGTTCGTCACCTGGTCCTGTATCTGGACAGTCATCGTGGCGGTGTCATACAAGCATCTCAACACCTCGATATAACGCCAGTCAATCCGACATCGCTGCAATGCATCCAGAACTGCCCAAGTTTCGGTGGAGTCGAAGGCTTTTTCGTAATCCACGAATGCCATACACAGCGGCTGATTGTACTCTTCGGTCTTCTGTACAATCTGCCGAACAGTATGGATGTGGTCCACGGTACTAAAGCCTTTTCGAAACCCGGCCTGCTCCGGAGGCTGGAATTCGTCGAGTCTTGCACCGAGACGATTCGTGACGACCCTCGAGAACAACTTGTAGATATGGCTCAGGAGTGAGATGGGTCTGTAGTTCTTCAGTAAAGTCTTATCACCTTTTTTGAAGAACAGCACCACAGCACTCCTGCTCCAAACCTGTTGTGTTATACCCTGTTGTATGACGGAATCAAAAAGACTTGCTAATTCCTTTAGGATAGGAGTCCCGCCGGCCTTTAGAAAGTTCTGTTGTGATTCCGTCATCACCGGGTGCCTTGGTGTTCTGGAGTTGCTCGAGAGCCGCACTAATCTCGCTTTCTGCAAAGTCGGGGATGTCCTCACTATAGTGACGCGTTAGCGTGGCTCTGTGGTCATCATCGCTGTGTCCCGTCGGCTTGGTCATCCGTGTGGAATAAAGGAGCCCATAAAAAGATTCGATCTCTGCGAGAATCTCGGGCTTAGAGGTGACGACACGTCCATCCGCAGTTTTCAGCTTCGTCAGATGTGACCTTCCTTCCTTCCTGATGGGACCTGATTCGCTGGTTTAGGCTTTTCCATTCTGACGAAGACAGCTGATCGAATGGAGTTTCTCGCCTTTGCCTCATCAGCTCGAGCGTCTCAGCAGAGAGTTTGGACTCCTTTTTTCTACGATCTCGGGAACAACCTTTGAGACACTTTCCTCAGCGTGTTGACCACAGTGGCGGTCTTTTCGTCCACGTTGCCTGTGGTTTCCAGCAGGTCGAACCGATTTTGAAGTTCCATTTGGAACTTTTCGGTTTCGGCTATTTGGAGTGGCGTAGGTCGGAGAATAGACCTTATCTTCCGGGTCCTTTCAGCTTTCAGGTTAATATTTAGAGAGCCTCGAAGAAGTCCGTGATCACTTCCAGTATTGAACCTGTTGATAGCAGAGACATCTCTAAATATATGCTTACTATCCGTAATGATAAAATTTATCTCGTTCCTTGTCACGTTTTTGCTATGTTTTTGTTTGTTTTGTTATTATTTGTCAGATAGTTCAATATGCCTGGTTTTATTACGTTGTCGGGCAGACTAGAAGGTATCTGCTTTGTAGGAGTAGAGTGAGCCTTGTTCTTTTTATTTGCTTGCTGTGTTGTGCTCTTTTGCAAGTTCTCTGGAGGTGAATTAGAGAGGGCCCTTTTATTGTTGATATTTGTACTTTTTAATATGACAAGTTTGTCATATTTGATTATAGCTGTGTTGCCCTTTTCCCTTTCAGCAAATACCTGCTTTTGTAACTCTTTCCTTGTTTGAAGAACTGAGGGGGGGTAGTCCTCTTTTATATAGAATGGTGTTCCATTTAGAATTTTTTTATTTTTGAGGATACCAATCTTTTTCCCCAATGTTGCGAAGGTAACTATTATAGGTCTTGGCTTCTCAGTCTTTTTTCCTATTCTTCTTATGACTTCTAGGTCTGTACACTGTATTTTTAGGGGAAAATATTTATTTATAAAGTTTGTTAGGTTATTTTCCATACTGTGGTATGATTTTTCTTCTTCTTGTAGCCCAAAAAATACTAGATTACGTTGCCTTGCCTGTTTCTCTATGTGGTATATTCTATGTTCTTGGTTTTCCACCCTTAATTTGAGACTTTCATGTTTACTATCTAAAATTAAAAATTTTTCTTCAAATATTTTGTTAATGTTATCTGTTACTTTCTCTGTCACCTCATCTGCAGTTTTATTTATCAATTTCCTTTGTTCATCAAGGTCTTTTTGTATTGCACGAAGTACTGCCATCACCTCCGACATCGCTTGTGCCATTGTATGTAGTCAGTAGTGTTTAAGTTTTTATTTGTTAGCAGTATTTATTTGTTTTGGTACAAGTAGTGCCGCCTGTTATCTTTCCAAGGACAATAAAATCGATTGTATCATTAAATACTAGCAAGTATGGGTAGTACTGCCACTCTCTGACAGATGGCCTTAGTAAAATAGTGTACAGTGGCGCCAAAATTTTGAAGCGGATGATTTCAGATTCAATCATTCCTTTTTGTTAGAGGTTATGTTTAAAGTATTATCACTAATTTATAAAACGCAATTATAAAACGTATATTAAAAGTCATATATTTTGCACTATTAGTCCGATGTTGTGTAAAGTTCGCAAAACAACAATAATTTACACCATTTTAATAAAAAAGTCACTATGCCGGTGGATGTTGTCAAGATCGTTATTGCACTGTTTTATTAGTTTATTGTTATAATTTTCACACTATATGAACACTTTGAGCACTTATACGCATACTTAACTGCTTTCCTCACTGTAACTTGTGTTATTTTAATTAATTTGGCAGTAAAAGCACGGAGCCGAAGTTGACAGTGGCACTGCAGCGCCCTCCCGTAATTTTTATACTCGAGATAGTAATACTCGTGATTAAAGTAATGGTACGCCAGATGACCCTTGACTGTTAGTAATCCAAAAGATCTATTGAAAAAAGATTGTCCTCGATCAGCATTTAATCACTCCCTAAAATACCACGCTACCTCTCGGACCATAATATATATAGTTTCACATCACAAAAATGTAAATTACCTACATACTTTTAACATGATTACGTTTCAGTTTCGTGACATGTAGATGACATTGAGAGAGATATAGAGAGAGACATTAGGATTAACCGTAGACTTATTCTTATATCTATGTATTGAGAGATATTTTGTTTGAATGGAAGGCAAAATAATATTACTCTTGGTATTGAATGTAATCATGTATATCTTTGACAATATAACCTTAATAATGTTCTAACTTAAATTAATTATGGTCCAATGTCGACCATCGGAAGACGAACAAGGATTAGAAATAGAGCAAAGGTATTTGAAGTCTGAAGATAGATAGTAACAAAATCTACATGAAATATTATGGTTTCCCCATAATGAATTCTGTTGGTTTTCAAACGCAATCCAGTTCATTTGCCATGTATCATTCATCCGCCATTTATTACAAGTGACAAGTTAAGATCAAAATAACAATTATTTAATACATCAAAATCGCTTCATATCTACTAATTAAAATAAAGTAAAGGTATTAGTGGCAAATAAGTAAATCGAGTGAACCACTAATGTGTCAAATGTTGCACTTTTAACATTTGACACATAAGTGATTCACTCGATTTACTTATTTGCCGCTTATACTTTTTTTTTAATTCTCATAGGTATAGTAAGTAATCATGGGTATCTCAATGCCAAAGAAACTGAGATGTGATTTTAAAATACAGATGAGTTATATATACAAATGAGTTATAGGTTTAGGTTTAAAGACTTTATTCTCAAAAAAGACGTACATTTGTCACTTATATGAGAACAATATTTGTCTTAAATTTACGTGGGCGTTACAACAATTTTAAGAATGCTTTAAGCTCATTTGTCCCATTAAGTCAGGAAAAAAAAGTAAATTATGTTTCAAGTTAATAGTGAACGTTTATCTAAAATATGTTGAATGAGGGTAGATCGAAATAAGACAAATAAGCTAGCATTTCTTATGTGCGAGGGCAGAGCATTATAAAGTTGTACACCTTCAAAATTAATATTTCTTTTCCCATAATTTGTTCTAATTTTTTTGGGAAGAACAAGTAAGCTTGCGCGTCGAGAACTACGTTTTGTTATATCTATTTGTTTATATAAATTTTAGGCTATTATGAATTGTTTTATTTCAAATCTTTCCAATTAGAAGGCAGGTATTGAGAACATAAAGTTGTTTTATATTCATAATCTTGGTTTTTTCGTATAAAGTATACGTCCGAGTCATAAAAGTTAATCCGAAAATTATTTTTATGATTTTGTATTGTTTCCTTTGTAATTGTTGTAATTTTAATTTTGCACTGGTGCCCCATATTTCAATTAAATATAATAAATGTGACTTGACCAACGAATTGTAAATATTTAAACATAGTTTACGTAATATCGATGACTGATAAAAACTTTGTGCCCGGTATGGCAATAGGTTCGCACCTATTCCATTTGGGACGTAAACATAACGGCGAGACGAGGCTTAACAGCCGCTGCCTACACCTTCGGGTAACAAAAGGCGTGAAGTTATATTATGTGTTTATGTTATGTTAGTTTACGTGGAATACATTTGCTTACAGATCGTAATGGACCTATGAGCGACGATATTTTGTATTTAATATTTCCTATCTGATTATTCCACGTCAAATGTTGGTCTAACCTCAAGACAAGATACTTTTCAAAGGTTTTTTCATCTATTGGAATGTTATCAATTACTGAGGACTGATGATTGGATATAGTTTTATTTTTAGATCTAAATATTACGTAGCATGTTTTTGTAATGTTTATGGTAAGTAGGTTGTGTTTGAACCAGTTTGACAATATGTTTAAATCTTCTTGTACTAGTAAAAGAGTTTCGTGCAGTGCAGCACCAAAATAAAAGAGACATGTGTCGTCGGCATATAAGGTCAAGTGACCATGGAGACCCAGCTGTTCCATGTCATTTATGTAGATATTAAATAGAAGTGGTCCAAAAATTGAGCCCTGGGGAACTCCGCATGTAATAAGTGATCTATCGCTGGTTACGTCATCGATTTTAACAAACTGCGAGCTATTAGTCAGATACGATGTAAAGATTTTGAGTGCTTTTCCTTTGATAACTATACCTTAAGGCACGATTCTTACACACCTTACACGCTTCGTTGACTTTCATAACTCTTTTCATGCACGCGCGTCCGTTTTGAGGCTCCTAACATTACCTTCCTCCAGAACACGTTCTATTTGGTCATGGAATGTGTGTCTTGGCCGTTCTCGACTCCTACATCCATCCGCTTTTGCATTGTATATCTGCATAGTCAGTCTTGCATCATCCATCCTTTCTACATGTCCGAATCATCGGATCATTACGGAGTTCTTACCTTTACACCGACACTCTCTTTCAATCCGACTTCCTTCCTTATAACCTGTTACTTATAACTGTTTTCGACGCTGTCCGCGAGGGTCACTCCGCAGATTTTATCCTACTTTTATGCACACTCTGCCATATCTAGCTCTCACTTCCATAAGTTAGCGTTGGGATCAGTATTGAATTGTGGACTTCTGCTAATATTTTTTTGCGCCCAGGAATCTGCCCAACGCTCCATTAACATTAGTTCCTAACGCCACTCTTCTTTCTACATCCGCGGTGTACTTCCATCCCTGCTGAAAGCGCATCAAAAGTGCAAATTTTTAATTGATTTTATGTTATATTAGGACGGGGAAAAAGTCTTTTCGCATAACGTAGGTATAAACTTATTATAAAATTTCTTTGACTGTACTATTTGTGTCTGGCTGGTTTTGGTAACATTAAAAAGGTTACATTATAAAGAAAAGAAAAAAATGAAAAAAAGTTGTTTCCCGCTATTTTTCATTTGTTTTTCTCTCCGTAAAAATGAGTGAATCTAATGAAGAAATTCGATACATTTTAAAATTTTATTATAAAAAAGGCAAAAATGCAACTCAAGCAGTGAAAAAAATTTGTGATGTTTATGGACCTGATGCAGTGTCAGTAAGAGTAGCACAAATTTGGTTCAAACGTTTTCAGTCCGGAAATTTTGATGTTAAAGATGCACCTCGCTCTGGTCGCCCTGTTACGAATAAAATGGACGCCATTTTTGAAAGAGTGTAGCAAGATCGGCATATTAGTAGTTACGATGTAGCTGAAGAACTGGGAATTGACCACAAAACAGTTTTGACCCATTTGAAGAAAGCTGGTTATACAAAAAAGCTCGATATTTGGGTGCCACACGAGCTCACTCAAAGAAACTTAATGAACCGTGTACTCATTTGCGATTCATTATTGAGATGTAATGAAACCGAGCCGTTTTTGAAGAGATTGATAACTGGCGATGAAAAGTGGATCACGTACGACAAGAACGTGCGAAAAAGGTCGTGGTCGAAAGTTGGCCAGGCTTCACAGACTGTGGCCAAACCTGGCCTAACACGAAATAAGGTGATGCTGTGTGTATGGTGGGATTGGAAGGGCATTGTTCATTATGAGCTTTTACCGTCCGGCAAAACCATCGATTCTGATCTTTACTGCCAGCAACTGATGAGATTAAAGGAAGCAGTCGAGAGAAAACGGCCGGAATTGATCAACAGGAAGGGTGTGGTCTTTCATCACGATAACGCTAGACCACACACATCTTTAGCCACTCAGCAAAAATTAAGAGAGTTCGACTGGGAGGTCCTAGTGCATCCACCATATAGCCCTGACCTTGCGCCTTCAGATTTTCACCTGTTTCGGTCTCTTCAGAATTCTTTAGGTTCTGTAAGGTTGACCTCAAGAGAGGACTGCCAAAACTATTTGTCCCGTTTTTTTGATCAGAAGTCCCAAAGTTTCTACAGTAACGGGATAATGTCTCTGCCCACAAAATGGCAGAAAGTTATTCAACAAAACGGTACATATATATTGTAAATAAATGTAAATAAACTTTGAAAAAAAATGTCTTGACTTTTCATACAAAAATACGAAAATACTTTTTCCCCAACCTATTATATTTTTTAATTTTAATTCTATTGTTTTATAGTGACTTTTTATGTACGTATAGTTTTAAACTGCTTTTGGCATTTTAATAACTTAATTTTTTCTAATACATATTAGTGGTAATGAGAGTTCAAAATTGGACTCGCAGAATAAAAAAATGCTTAATTGACAATAATTTAATTTGGCTTGTGTGTTGGCCAGGTTTATATCTCGATCCACTCCGTCTTCTACTGTCTCTAAAAATCCAGCTGACACACGATTTTCGGAGGCTCTTTAATAAAATTACACCGTATTGTAAAGAAATGTATTCAGACCCAAGAGATGGGGGATCTGTGTTTGTGGATTCTTCTGATGTGGATGTAGACCCATGACTCTACCACCACTCCTACTTTTCTTTGACATTGCCTCGAAATTATCGAAGGCAAGGAGCATTCGATAATTTCGCTATTGACATATTTCTGAAAAAAAAGCATTACTGCAATTAATTGATTGTCATATTCTATTAATTTCATATTTTTATCTTCAAAGGTTTGGGCGATAGCCTGCAAATAGCAGTCTCGGTTGTTATTGGTTCGGTACCCTACTTCTGATCCCCAGTCTTGTGTTTGAAACGAGGATCACGTCAATATCTTTTTGGAAGCTATGTGGGAAAATAGTCATCAATATATTTATCATTGGATCGAACGACTTATTTTCCTTGACAAAATAGACGGTATCTTATCAGAAGCTAACGTGAAGTGCCGTTATTGTCCATAATAATGAGCTCTTATTATACTGAAATATACGTATATATGGTTTAATTTACCTGGCGATTTGATGAAGCTGATCGTGGAAGTTGATGACATCCCACTCACAAGGAGTAGGACTTGTGTCATTGTACACGTAGGGCCGGTACACGGACTGGTAGTTCAGGGTAACGGGGTCGAACGGTGGCCATCCCCTGCCACATGATGGATCACTGTAAGGTCATGGGTGAAGTTCACGTCAGTTCTTAGTCAAGACTGCAGTTTCCCAATTGACAAATACCCTTTAATCGACTGAAATCAATAAGAACAATTTTAGTATATTGCAAGAGTTATGGAAGTAAAAGAAGAGAGTGAGCTGTGTAAGAATTAGTGTCCGACCGAAAGTTCGGTTTCGGTTTCGGCCGCGTTTCGGCCAAAAATCGAGTTTCGGCGGAAGTTTCGGTTTCGGACAAATTTGGCCGAAACTTTTGCCGAAACCGAAACTATTGTAGTACTAGTATTTTGACTCGCGGTTAACTTTGATGAGAGTGTAATAGGACATACATACCTACGTATCTTTATACCAAGTCTAAGGGGTAGGCAGAGAAAACAGGGCCTTTAGGCATGATTCTTACATCCCTTACTTCTTTGACTTTCAATCAACATGGTCACACATGTTCGCCGGTTTTTAATACTCCTGGCATCACCTTTCTTAAGGACACGTTTAATTTGATCATGGAAAGTATGTCGCGTCCAACATGATTCGATGAGGGCGACCATATACTTTCCATCCTTCCGCTTCTTTACTGTACATCTGCTTAGTCAATCTTACATAAATCATTCTTTCTACGTGTCCAAACCATCGGAGTAGGCACTTCGTTAATTTTTACACCGACACTCTCTTCCAATCCTCTTTTAAACCTTCCTTCCATATACCCTTTTTTTTCGACGCGATCGGCCCTTCAAGCAACTCTCGCTTTCATAAGTATCGTGCTGTTAGCGGGTTGGGTTTTGATGCACAGATTGTTTGCCAGGTATCCCCCAACGCACTTTTAACACTGTTTTATAATTTTACTGGGCTTTCTACATTCCCGGTGTAACAGTAATTTAAGTAATTATTATTATGAGATGAGATGAATGCAGATAGAGTGGCGTGAGAAAACAGCGTAAATGAAGAGTTGGGCAGATTCCTGGGCGCAAAAAATGTTAGCAGAAAAGCCCATTTAGCTATTTATAATGCAGTACTAATCCCAACGCTAACTTATGGAAGCGAGTGTGGGATATGGCAGAGTGTGGATGAAAGTAAGATAAACGTGGTCTAAATGAGGCACTGCGCAAAAACTGAGGAGTGACCCTCGCTGACCGCGTCGAAAACAAGGTTTTAAGGAAGTAATTCAGATTGAAAGAGACTGTCGCTGTAAAAGTAAGAAAGGGCATGCTCCGACGGTTTGGACGTGTAGAAAGAATGGATGATGCTATATTAACTAACCAGATATACAATGCAAAAGTGGATGGATGTAGGAATCGAGGACGGCCAAGACCCACATTCCATGACCAAATAGAACGTGTTCTGGAGGAAGGTAATGTTAGGAGCCTCAAAAACCGACGCGCGTGCATGAAAAGAGTTATGAAAGTCAACGAAGTGGGTGAGATGTGTAAGAATCATGCCTTTTGGCGCTTTGTTCTCTCTGCCTACCCCGCAAGGGATTTGGCGTGAAGTTATGTATGTAGATGAGTGGTAGAGCCACGCAGTTTGCTGCATGAATTGACCGGCTCGACCTCTGAGAATATCAGCGTCAAGTGACTCAGGCCGCATTTTGCTCGGTGATAGAAGGATCTCGAGGCACAAAGCCTAACCATCTCCCATCCTTATTCCACTTCCAACTCCATTCCTACCCCACCAACGAAAACAATCCGAAGGAGGATTACGTGAGCCAGGCGCACGCTCATAAAACCGCAGCCAAATCTTTTGGGAACATGGATAGTTCTATAAGATGACATACTGTGCCGACCCCACTTAAAGTGGGATAAGATAAGCAGTATCTCAAAAGAGATTGACGATTCTTATGATAATAAAAACATTACAATGTATTAAATAGTAATATCTCAACGTACCAATACTTAGTATTTTATTAAACAAAAACAATTAGCGCATTGAATAATATTTCTTTTTTTACTTTTTAATATCTGGTAAACATTTTGTTGATTGCAACAAAACTAATATATATACCCATTGTTTTACATTTCCTCTTTTAATTGATCCAAAATAATGGGAAAAAGCATTAAATTTCAGTATTTTATGGAATTTTATACTCGAACACGTGGGTTTCGGTTTCGGCCGAAACTGAAGTGGCGGCCGAACATTCAGTTTCGGTTTCGGCCGGAAAACCAGTTTCGGTCGGACCCTAGTAAGAATCCTATGGCGCTCTGTTCTCACTACCTAACCCATAAGGGATTCGGCGTGCAGTTATGAGTGTTTGATAAACGACTAGACACCCGGCGAACTTTGTTCCCCATCAAAAGTAATAAATGAGTAGATTCTGGATACCTTGAGATTGGTTTCAATCGGCTTTAACTGCTGTCCCGCTATGTTAATACTGCAATATCTTCGAAAATATTCGTTTAAATTCCATGCTATAAATAAATATGGTTATTGTGGGCAAATTCTTAGAGATATATATATATATATATATATGCATGCCCTCGCGAACCTTTTTTTTAGACCTCTAAAGGTTTTAATAATGTAGAACATTGTTTTGATCTATCACTTAGGGTTCAGCCGGCGTTTCCAATGAAAGTGCTAAACCTCTGAAATTATCATTTTTCTTTACAACATCATATATGAATTATAGATCAAAACCACCCCGTTGACTAACTAACTATTAAAAAAACCGCATCAAAATCCGTGGCGTAGTTTTAACGATATGATGCGAACGATATGATTAACGATATGCGCATTGCGCATATAAAGGGACAGACAGCGGAAAGTGACTTTGTTTTATACTATGTAATGATGATATAAAAATGCTCCCGTGTGGATATTTCATAATAGTGAGTTAATATTATTATACAATGTAATGAATTAGACTTTAAAATTAAATTAACGCAATAATGGTAGCTTGTTCATATTTTCAATATACTAGTTTATCGAAACAATTGGTAATAATTCCGTTGCCAGAGACCTACCAAACAGTCTATTTGATTAACCAACTATCATCACGACTGTTGTTTGAGAAAAATATCACTCATTCTAAATTATAAGGTATTTTGATAGCTTCGGTCTCGGTGGCCCAGTGGGCGAGAGCACGGCCTCTGATCCAGAGGTCCGGGGTTCGATTCCAGACACTGGCTCACACCAATGACTTTTCGAAATTGTTTTCGGAAGTTATGTGTGATAAATATCGATGACTGACAAACTTTGTGCCCGGTATAGCAATAGGTTCGCCACCTATTCCATTTGGGACGTAAACATAACGGCGAGACGAGGCTTAACAGCCGCTGCCTACACCTTCGGGTAACAAAAGGCGTGAAGTTATGTTATGTTATGTTGATAGCTTCATTTAGCTGTATTTCAATTTCTGTCAGATTTCAATTTCGCAAATTATTTAACCAACTTACTTGCATCTCATGAAATTAACAACAAAGGTGGTCATCCACTCCTTCATCTGTTCATCTCTTGCACTTGTCTTTACTGACTGACTATATCTGGTTAGAAAAGAATCCGCTTGGAACAAATAAAATATATCTTCTATGTGGGCATTGCCATCGTATTGGATATTTAGAGCGTTTTTCAGGGCGCTGTAATCACTCTCATAAGTGAACTGGTACACGTATGTGGGTGCCGAGTTTATTGTTCTTCTCCATCTACCCAACAGGAAAGCGGGATATTTAATCAGCGTATCCCTACAGGGTGCCATGAAGTCGTCCATATTCAAACCCTCATCAAAGAAGCGATCGATAACCAGCGTGGCCAGGTGGAGTCCAACATCTGGTGTGGTTAGGAATTGCAGACGCGTATCCAATATCATGGTAGGATTTTTCTTGATCCTATTTATCAAATCTATTTGTTCAAATCTAGTCCTGAACGATTCACACTCATTATCTGTTAATCCAACTATAATGGGATATTTCTTGTCTCTCCCATTGAGTATCAGTGTGACAGGATCGTCGTCCACTATTCTGGTGACTCCTGGGTGATAGGAATCCACTACGGGCATGAACGATGCGGTACCTGACGCAACATCATATAGCAATTCCCTGTTTGCTTTCATTATTTTTTCTATGGGCATATGGACGAGCTGATTGTGTATTTCACGAGAATCCGTAGTATTAACCCCGACGGCTTTAAGGAACATATCAGCAACTTGTCTGGCATAATTTGGTGACGCCGTGTAAAACGCTGGTACACCTGTGCCGCTCATCAAAATCAATCTGCAAAGTGTATATGTTTATATTTATTTCTAAGACTTTCGCGAATCTCACTCATTTATTAAAACAACTTTTAGGATTATATCGCGTTATTTCTTACTTATTTATATTTATTTCCCGACGTTTCGAACTCTTAACAGTGATCATTTTCACGAGTGATGAACAAAAAGATGGTAGTTGTTCAAAAGCTATTTTCATTGATTGATATTTTCTTATAAGTTGGTTGAGATCAAAGTATAACTATTATTAAATATTGATTGATTTTAAATTAAAAGGGGGTAAGTATTTGTTAAAAATCTACCATAAGATAATATTCTAATAACTTAATAATAACAACTTTTACTTATTAAGTCATACAACAAAGGATCTTTACAAACAAAAATATGAATACATCTTATAAATAAGTATTTAACTTTTGTTTTCATGGTCTGATATGGGTTACCAATAGTAAAAATCATATTTTAACATCAATTTTTTGATTTTTATTTCCAAAAAGTGGGTGCTCTCTGTATCAATGACAATAGCTTTTGAACAACTACCATATTTTTGTTCATCACTCGTGAAAATGATCTCTGTAAAGAGTTCGAAACGGCGGGAAATAAATATAAATAAGTAAGAAATAAACGCGATATAATCCTAAAAGTTGTTTTAATCAATGTATATGTTTACTTATTTAACAATAAAAAAGTCAAAATCCTAAGTGTTGGTGTATTATGAGCACCTTTTGAACAATCCACTGGACTGGTTGGACAGTGCTAACAAATGTGAGCTGACTGCTCCAGCACTTTGTCCAGCCAAAGTAATTTCGTTTGGGTCTCCGCCGAATGCTCTCGCATTTCTCTGCACCCAACGTAGTACTGTCAGCTGATCGCGAAGACCAGCGTTACCAGGAATTTCAGGGGTGTCTAGAGACAAAAATCCGAAAACGTTGAGTCTGAAAATTAGAAATGTTTAAATACACGTAAATTTTAATCAAAACCCTCATAGATCATACAAGTCATATTAGTTTTCTCATTAATAGGTATACACTCCTTGTTCTGTTGTGTTGTTGTCAAGTGGCCACAATTTTGCTAATTTTTGTCTGATTTCATTACCACTGTATGGAGGTTTTGTGTGACACTATTCTGACGGTTCCTGGATAAACTTACCTGTAATTGAATGTGATTACAATAAACCCTTTCCTCACTAAATATTCAGGACCGTGAAGGTCAGCGTCACCAGATCCGTAAGAGAACCCGCCGCCATGAACGAACACAAATATAGGAAGCCCATCTTCGCCACGTTTATGGGTAGGTCCAGTAGAGTCATGGTTGTTTTTATAGAAGGCATTGAGAGGCACGTGGACATTCACGTATAGGCAGGACTCGTTCATCTCTCGGAACGGTTTTACCAATTCCCCGTAGAGGACGTCTTCCTGAGGACATACTGGACCTTCCTCTGTAGCGAAAAAGTGATGCGACCATTTTGGAACAGGCTGAAGCTCCTGGAATATACATTCTAATCAAAACTGAAATATTTGTAACATTACGCCCTTAGTACGTTGAGCCTAGGCAGTAGCTATGTTGCATCAGTATGTTATCCATACTAGGTCGGCTAACATACTGATTCAGCTAATCGCCCCTGTAATAAGCGTAAGCGTAATCTATGAAAAGTCATTTTGTTCCAACTAGGTTTCAACTCCTGCTTCTTTTGTACATTAATGATCTACCATATCTTGTGAAAAATAATCATGAAATAGTTTTGTTTGCAGATGGTACTTCTTTAGTTTTTAAGGTTAATAGACAACAGACAGTAACTGAAGATGTAAACAATGCTCTTTCTAAAATAGTAAACTGGTTTAGTGCTAATAATTTGCTTTTAAACCAAATATGTTAGATTTTTTACAAAAAAATGCTAAAGAAGTAAAAACCAGTGTGGTGATGGACAATGAGAGATTGGAATTGGTCAATAAGGTTGTCTTCCTTGGTATAACATTAGATTCTAAATTACAATGGGGCCCACATGTAGAAACGTTGTCAGGTAGACTAAGCTCGGCAGCTTACGCTGTAAGGAAAATACGTCAACTGACCGATGTTGATACTGCGCGTTTAGTTTATTTTAGCTATTTCCACAGCATTATGTCGTACGGCTTATTGCTTTGGGGTAGTGCCGCGGATGCAGATTCGGTATTTGTGCTCCAGAAACGAGCCGTTCGTGCTATCTATGAGTCCCAGGGATACACTAAGAAATAAATTTAAAGAGATAAGAATTATGACATTTTATTCGCAATATATTCGGCCTTGAGTTTCTTGCCAGCTCTTCTCAAAAAGCCTTGACGCCGGAACTGGCACTTAGATTCGCTTTCACATTCAAGGCAGTGTGATGAAAGGGAATCTAAGCTCCGCGTTTTGAATTTGAATTTAGGGGGTGTAAGGGGGTATCCATAAATTACGTGAGATTTTTAGTGGGGGGTCGAATCAAATCACCTCTTGCGTTGGAGAGAGAGTGGGTCTCGGCAAATACCAAGCATTTTTTCTGATTGAATAGTTATTGTGCCTGTGGCCAACGTCTTGGAGTGGCTAGATCAGAACGAAATTGAGTGAGCAGATGATCTTATTGAAAATCATATGGATCGAATAGTCTCTCTCGAGACCGCGTATGATTCTCCATGGACTGAATTACAGTAGAAATTTATTTTTAATGACATTAGTTACGATGTAAGTATTCTATTGTTATATTTTTAGTACTTTTATAATTAAACTCTCAGCATATTGATTTCTAGTCTCCAAAGCGCGGATCATTTTTACCAAGCAACGTCGCAATTATATAATAATAAAATATATTCACCTTAAATCGCAACTTCCCTAGAGGTTGTCTGGCGTACGGTATACCTCTGAAGCTGGCATACTTTACATTAAACCCTGCGTCCCTCAGCGAGCCGCACACCCATCCAGAATCGATACGAGCGGTCAAGTTGCACTTTGAGTCGTCTTTTTGATTAGCGGCGATTACTGAAACTATTGTTGAAGCTTTTTGAAATTGAACGTTTAGGGTCGATACAACATAACATAACCTCACGGCTTTGTTACCCGAAGGTGTAGGCAGCGTCTATTAAGCCTCGTCTCGGCGTTATGTTAACGTCCCAAAAAGAATAGGTGGCGAACCTATTATTACATACCGGGCACAAAGCTTTCAGTCAGTCGATACAAATTATTTTTATTTACTACATACTATTCGTGTTGCTAATGATCCCTGTATGTGACAACCCTAAAGACTTAGATCATTTTCTTTGTGTTTTATGTAATGATTCATCCATTATTCATCCATATTATGCAAATGTCGTGCAGCTAACTAAACCCAAATTCTATCTTCAACATAGGTACGGTGCTACATTGTAAAGATATTGTGGATGATGAAAAATGTGTGAACTCTTGTGTCGAAATTGCTATATTAATATGTCATTTTAACAATATAGCCATTGTTAAAATAACATATTAATATAGCAATTTCGACAAACATTTTACACACTTTAATCGTGACCGTGATACTAAGGAAATATTTTAGTTATGTTGTAATATATTTTTTATTTCAACACAAAATAATTGTATACGTTATATTATCGCGGTAACTCGTAATGTTATTATTGTATTATAACTTACCTAGAAAAGCGAGGCAGATGTTCAGTACAGCAGCTCTATCATATTCCTCTCTGCGCTACTCCGACTCTTCAGTGAACAACCCTCTCGCTAGGAGTGTCAGCGCACCACTGTGACCACTGTCAAGCAATACTACTTTGTATTTACTTAAATAAAAACGACCACAACAGCTGGTGGGAGGCACATTTATTGGGAATTTATACTACAATTTATTTACCTATCTGACTTCGTTTATTACTGGTCTCGCTTCGCTTCGGTTTGTATCAGGTCTTCTTTAACAACGATTGCTTTGTTATTCCACGTCTGTAGCAAATTGTCATATCAAACAAGGAGTAATAAACAATGGTAGAGCCAAGCAGTTTGCTGTATGAGTGGGCCGGCTCGACTAGTGAAATACCACGACCTCCCAGAAGATCGACATAAAGTGTCTCATGCCGCGTTTCGTTTGGTGATAGAAGTATCACCCACCCCCCCTTCCCCATTCTTTCGTATTCTCATCCCTTAAAGTTCGGCAACGCAACAGTAACACTATATGTGTTGCTGGTGTCCATGGGCGGCGCAGGTTACTTACCATCAGGTGACACACTTGCTCGTTTGCCCTCCTATCCCATAATAAAAGAAAAACAAACTCTCGGTTGTTGGTGTCCAGAAGTGTCCCGGCTCCAATTCTGGCTCACACCAATAATTTTCAGAAGACTTAGGGAGATATGTGTGACAGAATTGTTCTTGGTTGTGTAAACATTAATTTTCTTCCAAAAATAAGTATATGTTGTGATTTATATGTTTACTACATTTAAATATTTGTGTATATTATATGCGTTCCGCTTCATTAACTGAAAAATGTATGTGGGAATTTATTTTTATACATACCTACTTGGCGCTGCCTACATCTTTGAGATATTGGGATGATAAATAAATATACAATGAATAAAATTTCAGACACAATGTTTATTTGTCACGCATCTATAAATAAATGTAAATATAAAACAGGTTTCACACATACAAATACAACTGTCTACCTCCCACTACACTAACTTATTATAAGTACTTACAGGTTATTTTACAAAAAAAAAAATATCTAAAATTTATATTAATTTGTACTGATTAATTTTGGTCCTATTTTTGTGTACTTAATATTATGTAAGTAAGTTTTCAATTTCCAAGTCGGTCACAATATTAACAGTCAGATATTTATTTAGATTTTCTCACCACAGCGATGGCTGTGGAGGCAGCCTGGATATGAACTGGAGACTTCTTGTTTCTATACAATTTTTATAATGCCAGTATATTAGTTGACGTCCTTTAGATTTCCTAACACTTTTAATTTTATTTTAATCTTCAATTTACCTAACTTATAAAAAATTCTTATGTTTACTCGCTAATTCATTACAGACTAGATGTTTTTCTAAAGTGCCTCTTGCATAATGAACAAAAATATAATAAAGGAATTGATTTATTAAAATCCACTGATCATGTATACATAGAAAAATAATCTCTAAGACAAGACTATTAGATTGATAGGTATCAAATAAATTTATTACTATCGAATACGGATGACTGACTTCCTATTAGAAAAACTCAATGATAGGACATATAGAGATCCTGCTTATCTCTGAAGATTTTCCGTAATCTTTGTAAAATTTAAATGGACCAGAGGTTTTCGTAATTAATAAAAAACATCCAAATTCATCTAATTATATGTATATATTATGTCTGAAGACATGTCAAAAAGTATAAACATAATAAAAATATAAATGGAGAACCTTCTCCCTAAGGTAATCAAAAGCCTTTTTAAGTACAAATTTTTGCCACTTATTACTACATGGATGAAGTCAAAGACAAATTTTAAACGGTTACAATATGTAAGCGGACCCTAACATTCTAATATTAACTTAAATAATTTAAAATAAATTAATATCATAAAAAAACTACATAAAACATTCACACAAATATTACAACAAATATTTCACATAAAAAAGGACGGACACAATTCAAAATGTAATTATCACATTTGTATGAGATTTATAAATAACTCGGGTGAGTAAATCGAATAGATATCACAAATAGTTGTTTCAAAATCGATACTCGTTATAGTAATCATCGATCCGATTAACAATTAGACATTAACTCGATTGTGGTGTCCAAAAAAAACATCGCCAACAAAACAGTCTCAGTTTTCTTAAGTTTAAAGTTAATCCTAACGTCCTCTCAACTAACTCACTTCTATCTACTCCTCTATGATCACGCTACTACCCTCAAATTGTCGAAGAATTCGAAGACCTCCTTCTGTCTGCTGGACGCTGTGTTCACGTTGTTCACGCTGGGCGTACGAATGTCCTTGTAACGTAAATGCATCCGATTTGTAGAGGGCCATTTGAAATAGGTCTCGTCGGGGATCGGCTTGCTGGAAATATAAATATATAATTAGCATGACTATTGTTGACAAGTTTAGTTTTATCATCTAGTGGCATTGTCAGTTTATCATTTTTTACTCGTACAAACAGACAGACATAAGTTTTGGTACGTAATTCTGACGCTCCAATGACAAATTCTCATATGAGTTTTTTTTTCTTACACCTACATAATGTTTATATGTTAATGCAGATACGGACTGCTAAAAATCAATTTGAGAATCCTCCGTTCATACTTTTTATGTCCTATGTCATCCTAATTCCTTTCTCAATGTGTGTACAAAGTTTCATAATAATTGGTTGAGTAACCCAAAGGTTTTAACAGGTGGTAAACAAAGCTAGTGTACTGTGGGCTCGGCTGGGCAGATTTCACTGTCACATGCCATACAATCATGTACAATGTTTGCTTTCCAAGTAATAATCACCTGTCAATTATGAAGCTCTTGAAGTACTCGATCATAAGGTATCTTATGTAGCCGTCGTCCCCACCCTTGCGCTGTTGAGGGCTTGTCAGCACAGAGTTCGCCTTGAATATATAAGTGAGATCCTCGATGTGGCCGGCTCCCGTGAAATTGAGCCCCAGTGCCTCCTTGATCACACTATTGTCGCTGTTGTACGCGAATCTGTACGCGTACATGGGCTTGTGCGTAGCATTATTCCTCATCGAGGATATCTTCATTACTGGATACTCGTAGAAGCCTTCACTGCAACTTTGCACGAACGAATCTGTACTGAACTCGCCATTGTAATACCGGTCATCCAACTTCTTGGCGATGGCTGGCAGCATATTAGGCGGTGTGGTGAATAAAACCTGAGGTGGTATAATTATGAATGGATTCTCCTTGACCTTCTCGACCAAATCGAACTGTTCGAATCGCTTACGGAAAGTCTCGCATTCTGCATTAGTGAAGCCGACCAAGATAGAAATGTCTTTGCCACGATCGCTGGCTAGCAAGTTTTCTGGGTTTTCATCAACTACGGCTTTGACACCATCGAAGGCTGTCTCCACGGTAGGCACGAAAGTAGTCAGTCCATTTTGGTCCAGAATAAGTTTGTTGGCTTCGTGCAGTCTCTCTGCCGGCAGGTCTACAAGCTGTTGGTATATGTCATCTGGGTCGGTGGCGTTGATGGACAAGGTCGCCAGTAGTTGCGTCTTTAAGTATTGCGCGAAGACGGGTGAGCTACTGTAGAAACTGCTTATAGCTGTGCCACTCATCAGGATAGCTCTGTAATTTGAATTAAAGTTATTTTTTAATCATCTCATTAAACTCATCTACAATTTCTAAAAAGTAACAATATCGCACTCATAACTACTTCACGCCGAGTCCCTGGCGGGTTTTTGGTGATTTAATTAATGAAGATGCGACGTTATTAAGTCGCGGTGGTCCAGTGGTCGAGCACCCCGCTTCTGAATTAAGAAGTAGCGGGTTCGAATCTTGGCTAATAGCAATGACTTTTCGAGATTAATTTCGAAAGTTATGTATGATAAATATCGTTGACTGAAAACTTTGTGCCAGGTATGGTAATAGGTTCGCCACCTATTCCATGTGGGACTTAAATATGACGGTGAGTTGAGGCTTCACAGCCACTGCCGACACCTTCGGGTAGAAAAAGGCGTGAAATTATGTTATGTTACTAACTTTTGGAATAAACCCTCGGCTGCTTTGGACAGTGTTAGTAAATGTGCCGCGATAGCACCAGCGCTCTGCCCCCCGATGGTCACGTTGTTGGGGTCTCCGCCGAAATTGTGGGCGTTCTGCTTCACCCAATGCAGCAAGGTGATCATGTCACGCAAACCAGCGTTGCCGGGCACCTTGCTCGTGTTCAGCGACAAGAAACCGAACACGTTCAACCTACAAAATACACATCAATATCATTATTATTTATAATATAACATTTGATATCTTGACCTGTCTTGTTTTTTTTCTTAAATCTCATTAAGCAAGATGTATATTATTTTACTAATATTTATTTTATGTATTATAGTTTGTTGTGCTATGTTAACACCGAATGTGAGATTTTGCTATTGGATTTGCTGCGAGGCGTGTTGTATAGTGAAGGCTAAAACTTTTCTGAATTTGTGCGTGACTAACGACCCACCCCACGGGTATAATGCTCATACTAAATACACTACAGAAAAACTGTGATGTTATTATACTATAAACCTTTTTCTTTAAGCACTCCAAAAAAACGCAACAATATCCGTTGCGTAGTTTTAAAGACAGGGAATTTTTTTTATATAGCAATTACTTGTCACTTACAACTTTGCCCGCCTACGCTTATTTATTTTTATGAAGATAAGAAAATATATATACCTGTAGTTAAACGTGATGATTATCATTTTCTTGCTGATCAAGTACTCGGGACCGTGGAGGTCTGTATCACCGGAACCGAAGGCGAAACCACCGCCGTGTATGAACACGAATATTGGCAGACCTGGAGCCGGTGTATCTTCTACCTTTTCTACAGCCGCTGCTCTAGGTGGCTGCAGCTCTCTAGCTGGTCTCCAATCGACACTGGGCAGTGCCTCGATTGGTACGTGTACGTTAGCGTGGATGCATGCCTCGCTCATTCCTCGAGGTTTCATAATCTTTCCATACAGCACGTCTGTCTGATAGCATACAGGACCCTCGTTTGTTGCATCAAATACGTTATCCCATGGATCCAATGGTTCCAGTTCCTGGAAAAAATATTAAAATCCAATTATAATTTGGAAATAGATATCAGAAGATAATGTGAGGAGTTTTAATAACTTTTGAGCGTGTAGTACGAAAACAGTTACAGTATGAGTCTTTCCAATATTTTGGCACCGTGCTCTGAAGTTTTTGGGAACATCGACTCAAAAATCCAGACCTAAATAAAGCTTACTGATTACTTAATCGTGATTATGTTATGCGAGTTCTCACCTTAAACCGCAGATCTCCTAAGGGTTGTTTAGCGTAGGGCATACCCCTGAAACTAGCATAACGAGAGCCGTCACTGGCTTCGCGCTCGAGGCCACACACCCATCCCGCGGCGGTCTTCGCCCACACGTTGCAATCGTTGGGGTGTGCGTATACGCCCGCTGGAATCAAGCAGACGTAGTGTTGATTGAATGTAAACGTGAAATTATTGTGTTGACTGTGCTTAATTTAATAAAGAATTGGTTTATCGCTTTATTATGGGAACGAATTGATAGAACTAGTGACGTCCATGGATATCTACAACACAGAGAGACTCATAGTTTCGTTGCCGGCCTTCAAGACCGGAGGGAAGAAGTGGGAAGTAGGGAGATTAATATCTACTGGATTGTACTTAATAAATCTCACGGTCCGAGTCGCAGACAGAAGCTAGTTAATAGTATAAATTAGTCCAAACCCGTTTGGGGTCACCGGTGATGACCACTTCTTTTTTTTTAATACGACCAGAGATAGGAATGTTATCGCTGCATTGTGACAAAAATTGCACAATTAATAATTCCCTCCACGTGTAACGATAATGGTTGTTATTTTTTTTTTGTTTATTATCTGCGGACCGCTAGTGGAGATGGACCGGCTGTGATCGATGTATTATAATTACTCTTTGGCTTTGGCTATTAATTGTTAGTATCGATTTCTCTGACTCTATCGGAGTTTGCGCTTGTTCTGCAATTTGTCTGGAAATTTTTGCAGAACTGGTAACACTTCCTTATTTTAATATTTAAATTATGCATGAAAAATTAGCACGGAGAGATGGGTTTTTGAAAATTACTTTATAAAACCTTACAGTCAACCCCTTAAAAATTTATTAGTTTATTTGTAAATAAAGATAGCTTGAATGTTATTACAAATAGTAAATTGCCCTATTATTCACATATACATTAAGATTATCCAAATCTAAATGCGTACGCGTGTAATGTATATTGTATGCTTGATTGTAAAACTTTGAGAACCGCTGACCCCCCGAGTAATTGCTTTATAATAGCCTAGTTCTCACTCTAATATATCACTAATTATGATATTTGTTGTGACCTCTGCCATCTAGAGATACTAAATATGACGCTGGACAGTTTTTTTTTAATTTCATTGACCCATAAAATATAATTTATTCGTATATCATTTCAATAAAATTATTTTACGTATTTGATATATGTATTTTATTGTGTCTTTGGGCGGTGGTTCAGTGGTCGAGCTCTGAATCTTCTGAATCAAGAAGTGGTGCGATCGGTTCCGGGCTCACACCGATATCACTTTGGAATTTATTTTCGGAAGTTATGTATGATAAATATCGATGACTGGCAAAATCGTGGCGGATGTATGGTAATAGCTTCTAGCACCTAAGAACTTATAAAAATTATTATTGCTTATAACATCACACCTTTGTCTACCCAAAGGTGTAGGCAGCAGCTGTTAAGCCTCTACTGACCTGAGTTTACGTAGCAAATGGAACAGGTATCGGACCCTATTGTCAATGATATTAATCACACATAACTTCCGAGAATAATTTAGAGATTTTTGTCATTCAGAAACGGAGCGCTCGACCACCGAGAACAGCTCAACTAATTTTTAGGTAAAGGTGCTAATGTGTAACTATTGTTAATCGTCTTAATATCTATCTATAGGTAATCGATTTTTGGATGAAAACCTCTTCGTAAATAAACGATTATTTCTATAACGATATAAATATGATATGCATTTAACTGTTTAATTACTGTACTGTGCACAGCGATTATAAAATAACAGCATAACAATATTAAACTTAAATGTATTCAAATAAATAAAATTGGAGAGTCCTGTTGTAATATTACATTTAAATATAGTACAACCTACGAATGCCGAAAAATAACAATATTTTTGTCTGTATGGACATTTTTGACTGTTCTCTGAAACGTCTCGATAGATTTTGACAAAACTTGTCTTCATTGGCAAATAGACCATCCAATAAATAAATCAAGACTAACCTACGCTATTTCTAATCTGCAGATAATTTCTGTTCGAATCTCGACTGACACCAATAAAATTATTGTTATATTTGAGTTCCGAATAATTAAAACACATGCCTCTTTCTAGCGCAATCGGGTAATAAAAATCCGAATGCAAAAATACATATCGTAAAGATGCATCATGACCAGGTCTCGGTTAAAACATGCAATGACCGCTGAGAATGAACTGGATGTACAAAAAGTATGCAAAAACATTTTTATAAATCCGGTCTAGGATATATATACTTCACTATGGGAGGGCAAATAATTTAACTCTTTTTTTTTTATTTTACGCCTTTTATAACTATCTGAAAGCGTGGGCAGCGTCAGTCATGCCTCGATTCGCTGTGGCCTAGTCAACTTCTTTCATGCTATGTTTAATGGGACAAGTCGAGCAGGATTCGAATCCCGGCTCACAACAGTGACTTTTCGGAATTTAATAAACTATATTACATTTGGGACTAAAACATTGCCGCGGGTCGAGGCATAACTGCTCTTACTCTTTCGGATATAAAATGATTAAAGTTGCAAAAATACAGAAACATTTTAAGGATATTTTTTGACATCAAATTTCACATAAACTATTTATTTATTTAATTAGAGCATTGGGTTCTGTTTGAAAAGGCTTGTATTCTAACCAAGTTCGCACCAATTACTTTATTTATTTACAATATAACACATATTGTTTTTGTTACTGTTTATTGTTACTGATGGTGGAATAAGTGTGCACTTTGCTACAGGGCTTAAGGTTTTGTTTATTGGAACTTTGCACACCCCATCAGATGCTAAAGGCGTTAAATTAAGTCACTAAATATTGAACCTATAACTTGGTTTCGTACCCGGCACTACTCATACTCCACGTGCAAACCACTGCTTTATCTACAGGTCTAATATAATATATAAATATAATAATGATCAGATTGAGTTTTTAAAACGTCAATATTGAATGGGTTGTTTATAAAACCATTGCCATAAATTGAATAATTAGTGAGGTTCCTAGTTGAAAAAAACCAACTTAATTAATTTATGCTAATACAAAAATGATTGGTTTAAACCCAATGAATATACTTATATGTTTTTTTTTTAAGAAAATCATCGGCAAGTACAAATATAATATAGCCGAATTGTTTTGGTCTCATACGTAACTTATGGCAGAACCTATTACTTTACACGTGTAATATAATATTACAAATACAATAACTGTATAAATTACTGTCCAAATATTAAAAATAATAACAATATAGGTTATTAATATTGAGATGTCTTTGACTCACCAATAAATACGAGCGCTATGGTGAGTGTATTGCGTACGTGTGTGTCCATGACTGCAGCACGAAGCGTCCTACAGTACACTAGCTGACTGACTGACTGTCTGACGGACTGTACTCAAGCAACGGTCCGCCACTCTATATATATAGAGATTAAGGGCCGGCCAGGGGCACGTCTGTCGCGCGCCAACAAACACCACCCCATCTTGGAGACCACGTGTCCGTCATCAGATTCAGATAATTAATAATTAGAATTATTGTACTGAAGCTTCCTTTAGCTCTGTTAAATTGGGTTATACTAAATAGGGTGAATGCATTACGAAATGTGTGATCGGGAAGTTGAGACGGAGATAGTAAATTAAAATAGAAAGAGATAAAGATGCGATGATCTATGAGATGTTTATAGAAAGAAGTAATTGGACAAATGGACAGGATGGTAGAATAGATTTTGTCAATGGTCGTTAGTTTTTCATTATACTTAGCTTCTGAAAATTTTGGAAAAGTCATTTAAATGTATCAGGCTGTGAATCCGGCACCTGAAAAGAATTCCTCGTGCAAAAGCCTTAGTCTAGCGATGCGGTATAGCGATGGGCTTTTCACCTATCCCATGGGAGAAAATACTGACGGCAAGTGGTAACACTGCCAGCAACTAATTAATTATTAAAAAAAAAACAGTGTATTAAAATCATATTATTAAGATTTTGTACCCAGAGCATATAACTCTTCTGTTCTTCTGTCATTCATCAGTCTGTATCACATAGACGGAGATTGTTAAAAAGCTGACATATTCGCAATTGATGTTTTATGTTACGGAACCCGTCGCGCACTAGTCTGCTGACTCGCATTTGGCCGGTTTTAGTAATACGTGATGCGACCGACAACAGATTTTGTATGTATATCACACGCACATAGAACTGTGTAAATTTGTAAAGATATACAAGACGAAGAAATATTAAATAATAGAAATTAAAAATAAGTCGAATTTCGACCACGGTAGCTGTTACGCTCTTTACATTGAAAATACCATCCACAAGATTGGTGTGAGGTATTTTAAACACTTTTTTGAGAAACATAAACAAGTTATGGAGCAAACAGTATTTTTTTAACAGTTCTCGCTAATAATCGCTTTTGATTTTAAATTTAGAGCATAAGTTACATGAACAGAATTGTAAACAAAACGATTTGCTACAATTAATGTCTTAACGATTTATTTGTGGGATGCATAGTTTCAATGATATCGGGAAATGGATGTGTGCACCCCTTTTTCCAATATGGCGGCCGGTGGACAAGGGTGGTAGTGACCACCCTTGTCCATACACATGTCCTAAAGATAAAAACTTGTACCCTAAGAAATTAATAAACTAGTTCTCCGCTGCTGTAGTCCATTCAATGTGGTGTATCAATCAGTGATTCTGAGTCTGCGCATCCATCATTCCATCCTCAATATTTATTATTGTTATGTTCAATTTGATATCGTGATGTTAGTGGGTCACCTTTGTTCTGCATGCACACGTAGGTAGCTAGGTACGTAGGTCGATATCTAGGTGCAGCGGTGATAAACTTATTTTTATTTTATTGTTTATTTATATAGATACACTAACTGGTGACCGCGACGTTATTCGCGAGCAATACTATGTTCTGCTCGCCATGGTCACGGGCAATATTATTAACTTAAAACTCATCTCGGTCTTCCTGGCCTGTTCCCATCATTTAGGATCGGCACAACAAGTTTATCTCTCCACACTTCCCTATCATTGGTATCTTCCACACTAACGGCTCTTCTTAATCATGTTGTCTTTGACACAATCCATCCATATCTTCTTTGATCCACCTCTACTCTTATTTTATGTGATGATACACATCACCCCTTCTCATTGCATACATACAATGACGCTTTTTCCCATGGGGGTAGGCAGAGACTAATTCTTTCCATTTTCTACGATCCTGACATACATTTCTTGCTTCCTTCACTCTCATTATCGATTTCATACATGCTCGTCGGTTGTGGTCACTCTCACCAACCCATCATTGATTTGTTGGTGGTAGGTCCACCTAGGTCGACCTTTACCGGTTCGCCCTTTCACACAAGTCTTATAAATTCGTTTAGTCAGTCTTCTTTCGTCTATCCTTTCTACATGTCCGAACCATCTAAGCATTCCTTTTTTTTATCCTTGTCACTATATCTTCTTTCACACCCCTTCAAATAAAAAAACGGAATATTTGATTTTGTTTACTGTTAATATAACTTATAAGACTTATATCAAAATCTTGAATTGGCTTTTTATTTTATATAACTGACAATGAAGGTTTCTGGATGATCCATTCTAGCCAAGTCTAGCTATAAAAGTGTAAAAAAACAAACGAAATCTCGTCCGCATGTGCACGATGCCCAGTTAAATGCATTTGGTCACAATTCTTGTTTGGCACAAATAAACATTACGAACTAAGATTAAAAGTCTCACTAAGTCAAAACATAGATGTTGATGGTCTGAAGTTCTATCATACACCTAAATATTTAATTGTTTTGATATCCTCAAGAAACAAATATAAAGATATACATCGTGTTTCTTGGAAACAATTCTAACCATTTATATTTAGAAACTAGACACGCTTTGAAATTTAGATATCCTATAGAAAGTAAAAAAGGCAAAATTTTTTTTTACTTTTTTACATAAATTATCCCTCAGAAATATGAACCGTGATCACCCTACTTATGACCTACGACAACTGAGTTCATCGTGACTTCTCGCCTAAAGTATTTCTTTCATTTTTCCATTTCGATCATCAAAAGGGTTGTCATCTCTAATTTTTAATAATTATGTGAAGTTACAAAAAAAATGTAAGCTGACTACATTCTGATCTGTTAAAAAATCACATGGAAGTACCATGAAACATAATCAGTAAATGGTTTTCGCTGCCTACACTCTCATGAATTTGAGGCGTAAAGTTACACAAGAAAATAAGCTGTCTGTATTCTGTTCTACATAAAAGATCGTATGAAATCACCATGCAACATAATTAATAAATAGTTTTCGCTGCCTACACTCTCATGTATTTGAGGCGTGAAGTTACACAAAAAATATGCTTTTTTTTTATTGGATAGGAGGGCAAACGAGCAGGCGTGTCACCTGATGGTAAGCAACTAACGCCGCCCATGGACACCAGTAGCATATATAGAGTTACTGTCGCGTTGCCAACTTTTAAGGGAAGGGGATAGGAAAGGATGGGGAAGGGGTGGGCCTCCGGGTACCTCTCTCACCGAACGAAACGCGGCATGAGCCACTTTACGTCGGTCTTCTGAGAGGTCGTGGTATTTCACCGGTCGAGCTGGCCCATTTATGCAGTAAACTGCTTGGCTCTACCACTGTTGAATATCTGTATTCTGTTCGCAATAAGAAATCATATGAAACATAATCAATCAATCATTTCGCTGTCTACACCCGCATGTATTTGGGACGTGAAGTTATAAAAAAAAATAAGTTGTCTGTATTCTGTTCTGGGTAAGAAATCATATTATGTCGTTATCATAAAACATAGTTCATACATAATTTTCGCTACTTCCACTCCCATTTGAGTAAGGGTGTGAAGAAATAAATAAATAAGTTACAGCAAATCAAAAAACTGCGAACCCTTCTTATTGATTCATTTGTAGATACTTGACAGTGTGTATATGACCTCTTACACGTGCTGTGACCTGTTACACGCGCCCGAAATTTCCTTTGAAAATTGCCGCACAAGAAAACCTTGAACTCATCAGGCGGCATTTATAAAAGGAATTTGTCGGCATTTCTAAATTTACACTAAAATATTTTGAAATATTAATATTATTTATGGTGGGTCCGTGTAATTTTAATGTACCAACGCAAATTAATAAAGATAATTATCATTATGTTCCATAACACGTGCAAGTTTAAAAAGTATTACGTAGGTAAATCTTGTAATCGGTATTGTGCGTATTATGACTTTAAATTTAGAGATTTTCTAAAATACTATTCCAATTTGCTTTGGATGAGATTTGAGTGAAATTAAAATATCTACTAGACTCTGTAGTATAGAGACTAGTAATTTTAAACTGATTATAAAAAAGTTAGTTATCGTATAAAGGTTCCGTATTTTGGTATAACGGTACCCTAAGCAATTAAAAATGGCAGAGACACTAGTGCAGCTATACTCTAAGTGTGTTCCGCGGAACCCTAGGGTTCCGTGACACCTCTGTCGGGGTTCCGCAAGAATTTAGAAATAAAAAAATCAAAACACCTCTCTCTGTTCGCTCCGCGGCTGTGCGGACTCCGCGGCCGCGCTATGAATGTTATTTAATTACTAGCAGACCGCGCGAACTTCGTACCGCCATATTTTATACATATTCCACTCAAAAGATTATTGCCGCAATCATATTAATACCCCAAAGCTTTCATCATAAATGGACTATCTAACACTAATATTTATTTCAATTCAAGTTCTTGATACATACATACATAACTTCAGGCCAGATCCCTTGCGGGGTAGGCAGAGAGAACAAAGTGCCATAAGGCACGATTATTACATGTGTCACTCGCTTAGCTAGTATGTATTAGCGTACTGACAACCAAGACATTGATATTATTTACAACTTCAAAGAAAGCTTTATTAGCAATGCCACTTATAAACAATGAATATAGCAATGAACTTGTCCCAAGTTTTTGCTCAACCTTTATTTTTTTTTAATACAACATAAACAACTTTTTTATATGGTCACTATTGTTGACTTCAACGAAAAAAACGGGCCACCATATGTTCAAACCGGGGTAGCTAACTCACAGTGAGTGTTTTTTTTTATAAGTCAAATGATGTCGGTTTAGCGATTAAGCTTATCGATATAAATTTACTACATTTTAAAAGATATCACGATCTTAAAAATGTAAAGTTTATTACATATATATAGAATGTATTATAAATCAGTCACATCAGTCACACCTTGTCAGTGGTAAAGTCACGCAGTGTTCGCTGCATGAATGGGCCGGCTCGACCCGTGGAATACCACGACCTCTCAGATTATCGCTGAAAAGTGGCCTTAGCCGCGTTTCACTCGCTGAGAGAGGTGTTCGGAGGCCCAATCCCTTTTCCCTTCCCCTACCGAAACCCACTCCCGACCCCACTCATATCCCATTGTAAGCGCCGGCAACGCAACTGTAACACTGCATGTGATGAGGTGACCATGGGCGGCGTTTGTAACTATCATAAGCCTGCTCGTTTGCCCCTTATACAATAAAAATGTAACCTAATTCCTATCCTATCCTACTTCTAATATATAAAATTCTCGTGTCACAATTTTCCCATACTCCTTCGAAACGGCTTGACCGATTCTCATGAAATTTTGTATGCATATCGGGTAAGTCTGAGAATTTTCAACCCCCTACGATCAACCCCTATTTTTTAAATTTATTTTTTTGGTAAGACAACGTTTGCCGGGTCAGCTAGTAAAATATAAATGTGAATGTAAGTTTGTTTGCGTGCTTTCACGCGATAACTACTCAATCGATCACCATGAAACTTTGTACACATATTCTTTAAAGTAATTTACATATTTTTGAACCCGAAGGAAAAACTTATAAAATAGTCTACAACAATATCCTACATACTCTTATAAAATTGTTACAGTCCAAAATTATTTATTTTTGTATTACCGTGTATTATATATTTTACCTTAAAAAAATGTTGTTAGTTTTTTAAACGTAAGTAGTAATTTTAAAACCTAATGATTCCAGCCAAGCAATAAAACAGAGTTATCATATTGGTTAACTTCTATAGTAGTGATCTTTGATATCTATTTAATGGATTTAATGCGAGCGAAGCCGCGGGTAAAAGCTAGTAACTTTTATAAATAAAAATACCACAAAATACGATTAAATACTACAAATTTTAAACTAAACATAACTTCACGCCTTTTGTTACCCGAAGGTGTAGGCAGCGGCTGTTAAGACTCGTCTCGCCATTATGTTTACGTCCCAAATGGAATAGGTGGCGAACCTATTGCCATATCGGGCACAAAGTTTGTCAGTCATCGATATTTATCACACATAACTTCCGAAAACAATTTCGAAAAGTCATTGGTGTGAGCCAGTGTCTGGAATCGAACCCCGGACCTCTGGATCAGACTTTTTTAAATTTTAAATTCTGATTAAAGTATTGAGCGATATGATGACCAAGAGAGAAACAACAACAAAACATAACTTCACGCCTTTTCTACTCGAAGGTGTAGGCAGCGGCTGTTAAACCTCGTTTCACCACTATGTTTTCATCCCAAATGGAATAGGTGGCAAACTTACTGCCATACCAGGCACAAAGTTTATAGTCATCGATATCTAAATACACATAACTTCAGAAAACAATTTCAAAAAGTCATTGCTGTGAGCCAGAACTCGAACCCGCGACTACTTTATACAGAAGTGGGGTTCTCGACAACTGGACCACCGGTACCTTTTAGCAAGAAACAAACGTAAAAAAATCTACCTGCTAGCTGTCGCGGTCCGAGCTGTCCGAGTCGGATACATCATCAGTGTAACTAAATATTTCCCTATGAAATGAATACTTACATTTTGTATTTTGCGATATCTTTGGAATTAAATGTCCGAATTGAATTATTCAAACAGTTCTAGAAAGGTATTGAATCTGTCTTTATATTGAAGTAATTTATTTTCAGGAAAGTTAAATTCAAGGTACAAAATAAAGCATTTTTATAACGACATCAATTTAATTATTTTAAAAAACTCAAAAAACACTTATTGTGAGTTAACTACAATAGTTAGACATATGCCACCGCGGACTTTTTTATAGACAAATTTATGTTCTGTAAAAGTGTAGTACATTGTTTCATTCTAGAATCAATAGTTTTCGCAGCGTTCACGATGTAAGAATTATTTTCGAGTCATTTTCTTACACCTTGGGTTACATTATTGGACTTATAGTAAGGATCCCTAATTAATTTGAAAATATAATATAGCCTAAAGCCTTCCTCGATAAATGGACTATATACCACTGAAAGAATTTTTAAAATCGGACTGGTGGTTTCTGAGATTAGCGCGTTCAAACAAACAAACAAACAAACAAACAAACAAACAAACTCTTCCGCTTTATAATATAAGTATAGATTTATTTGTATTTGTATAAGCTTGTGTTACATTAGCTGGTACAATCTATACTTATATTATAAAGCGGAAAAGTTTGTTTGTTTGTTTGTTTGAACGAGGTAATCTCAGAAGCCACCAGTCCGATTACAAAAATTCTTTTAATGGCGTATAGTCCATTTATCGAGGAAGGTTTTAGGCTATATTATATTTTCAAATAAATTAGGGATCCCTACTATAAAACCAATAATGTAACCCAAGGTGTAAGTACGTGACCCTTACATTGCGAACGCTGCGAAAACTATTGAGTACAGAACAAAACAATGTACTACACTTTTATAGAGCGTATAATTGTCTATGAAAAAGGTCGCGAGAGCATATATCTAACTATTATAGTTATCGCACAATAAGGGTTTTTTGATTTTTTAAAATTAATTAAAATGATGTCGTTTTTCAAATTCTTTTTTTGTACCTTGGTATTAACTCTCCACAAAATAATTTGCTTCATTAAAAAGATAAATTTAAGGCCTTTCTAGAACTTTTTGAATGATCACATTTGGACATTTAATTCAAAAGATATTCACCGTGTACAAAATTTAAGTATTCAATTTCTAAGACAAATATGTTGCGCGGGGTCATGAGTGGATTTTTTTTACCTTTTTTAGGCGATACGAAGTTCGCGCGGTCTGCTAGTATCTCATAAGTTTGGTCTCAACAATTTTATACTTGTACAACGCGTTCGCTCTAAGTTTGCCGGTCTGTGGAATGCGCGTACCCTCCCCCACGTGACAACAAAACTTATAATGTGTCATAGTTTTACCCAAATATCTAACGTACACAATTTTTATTGTTACAATTAAATAAAAAATTTCGAACGTCATACACTCATACCTATCGCCAGCGGCAAACTTAAAACGAGCGGGTAGTATACTTGTAAGCGCTCAGTCTCTTTGATAAAAGCCGCCTCTGAATTAGACGCTATAGTTGTCAACAAGCGACTTTCGTCTCTAACTTCAAAGGATAAAGTCGATATTGTTTACAACGCTATTTTTAAATTTCTGTTTTTATTTTTGCTTTTTGTTTATGAAAGGTGCCGACTCGAGTATTTTCGAGAATATTTGAGATCGAGTCTAGGACTAAGTATAAAAGCGGCGATCGCGCGTTGGCGTCGTCAGTTGATGATTAGCGCTCGGAGCGATAAGTTACTACCTACTTACAAGCTCGCTAGCGAGAAACTAGTGTCCATTGTTTTACTGCCTGCTGTATTCTGTTGTCTCAGTTTTATACATTTCTTCCCTGTAGGTTCTAAATTTAGTCTCTTATACGCAGTAACGATTGTGCATTATTTAAACCCCACTATCCTGACTTGTAACATTATAAATAAAGAAGAATGGAACGTTGGCTTAAAGGTGTTAAACGTGTTCCAACAACATCTTCTAATGACGCTGAATGTTCAAAAGCAATGCGCGCGGAGAATTTAGCAATCACCGATCCAGAAGATGATGCCACGAGTGCCACGACGTCAAGCTCGACGGTTTCAAAGACGAAAAAAAGGAAGTATGATGAATCTTATATCAGTTTCGGATTTGTTGATTCCAACGGCTCACCTCTCTGCATGCTCTGTAGTAAACTGTTTCCTAATAGTTCCATGGCACCTGCCAAATTGCGTCGACATTTAGAAACCGTACACCCCGAGACTAGAGACAAGAATAAAGAATTTTTTGTTCGCAAAAAAGATCAGTTATTAGAAAGTCAAAAAAATATGATGCATGTAACACAAACTACCAACGAAAAGGCCACGGAGGCATCATATTTAGTTAGCTATCGCATTGCACAAGCAGGTGAAGCGCACACTATCGCTGAGAAATTAATAAAACCATGTGTATTAGACATAACAAAATGTATGCTTGATGAAAAATCTGCAAAGCATCTTTCTACTGTTCCGCTATCAAACGATACTGTTTCACGACGAATCCATGATCTGGCAAGCTACGTCAAACAAGAACTAGTTACACGTCTACAAAATACACGATTCGCTTTGCAAATGGACGAGTCGACTGATGTCGCTGGTTTGGCTATCCTGCTGGTTATTGTGAGATATCCATATAAAAGTTCTTTTGAAGAAGACATGCTTATGTGTTCATCGCTGCTTACAAACACTACCGGGGAAGAAATTTTTAATAAAATAAATATATTTTTTGAAGAACATAATCTCAGTTGGAACAATTGCATTGACATTTGTACAGATGGGGCCAAGGCGATGACAGGTAAAACAGCAGGAGCAGTGTCACGAATGAAAAATAAAGCGCCTAATTGTAGTTCCAGTCATTGTATTCTGCATAGACAAGCACTTGCGATGAAGCAAATGCCGTCTAATCTAAAATTAGTTATGGATGAAGCGGTAAAAATAATTAATTTTATCAAATCACGGCCACTACAATCCCGATTGTTCTCATTATTGTGTGAAGATTATGGCAGCAAACATAAAACACTGCTGCTCCATACAGAAGTGCGATGGCTGTCTCGGGGAAAAACTTTAACAAGGCTATTTGAACTTAGAGCCGAGTTACAAATGTTTTTTTCAGCAGATACTTCTTTTAATTTGAAGGACCGTTTGTATGATAAAACTTGGTTGTTCCGATTGTCTTTTATGGCGGATATCTTTCAAAAACTTAACGAATTAAATTTATCGTTGCAAGGTAAACAGACAACAGTGTTTCAGGCCTATAATAAAATAACTGCTTTTAAAAGAAAATTAGATTTTTGGATCATTTGCATTGGTAAGAAAGAAATAGAAAGTTTTACGTTACTCAGTGAGTTTGTTAGCGAAAACGACTCAGAAATGTTTGAAGATAATGTGTTTGAAGAATTGGTCCAATATCTCAGTTCGATGCGCGCATCTTTTGAAAAGTATTTTCCCGAAGAACACAATACAAAAATTAAAGTGAACTCCTGGATTCATAATCCTTTTTAACCCAACTTGGAAAAGTCTGAAAACATGTCAAATGAGATATATGAATCTCTTTTAGAAATGTCATCAGACACAAGTATGGAGTCATTGTTCAAAACGGCGCCTCTTAATGATTTTTGGTGCAGAATCCAAGATGAATATGCAATGCTTGGCCAAATGGCTCTGGATATTCTTCTCCCGTTCCCAACTACATATTTGTGCGAAACAGGATTCTCTACCTACGCAGCCACGAAAACAAAATATCGCAATAGACTGGACGCCGAAGCTGATATGAGACTCCAACTTTCTTTCATCAAACCTGATATCAAGCAATTGATGAAAAATAAAAAACAGTTTCATACCTCCCACTAGTTAGATTTTTTCTTTTTTAATGTTTTCTATTATTGTCCTTACCAAGTGGTGAAGTAAACAATAATTAGTAACTGATACATTGTACTTTTATTATGCTGATTAATAAAGAATACACTTATAAAAATAATTGTTTTATTGTAGGGTTCCATCAAGTATTTTGCTTCCCAAAAGGGTTCCGTCATTTAAAAAGTTTGAGAACCACTGCACTAGTGTTTTTACTAGATTTTTTATTGAGAGTGCGATTCTGTGAGTGGTATCGTAGTCAGGTTACTGCTGACCATACGTTTGTGTCTCGGATTTTATGGTCTGATGAGGCTACATTTACTCATTTTGGATTATCCAATAGTCACAAGGAGCATTACTGGAACTTGAAGGCCTTCCTTTGTTAGTTTACCGCGACATGATTTTCCAGCAAGACGGGGCGCCAGCGCATTACAGTCGCTCTGTACGCGAATATCTGGACGATCGCTTTTCTGCGTGGATTTGTCGTTCTGGAACTGTTCCATGGCCACCACGGTCGCCCGATTTAACGCCAATGGACTTTTTTTTGTGGGGATATTTTAAAAGTGTGGTGTATGCTGCGCAGTGTGAAACTATGAATGAAATGCGCCAAAAAATTGTAGAAGCTTGTGGTACTCTAACACCGGAGTGTCTGAGCCGCGCCACACAATCTGTATCGCGGCGTGTTACGAGAGGAGGACAGCACATTGAACGTTTTTTATAGTCACACTGAGAAATGGTAAGTGTTCAGCATAAATCTTCAACAAAAATCTGGTTAGATATGTATTAACTATGAATGAATTTTATTTAATCAGAATGAAATACTATTTTTTTGAAGTAAAACTTCTAATGTCTCGTGCAAGAGCATTTAACGCTTTTAACGCCCCCTTGCGGCCCTCGCGGGGCAATATCTATTAATATTTAATTTTAGTACTACTTTAAAACATCGAAGTATATATGAAGCTAACTTTTCAATTTGTTAACCTTGAATTATAATAGTACACAGACATCTAGTGGCAAGTGGGGGTACTAATTGATTTGGAATGTCAATTATATATAAACCCTACGGTAGTGAAACCATAGCGCGATTTAATAAGTTGACGTATGCGAAGCGCGACCTCTATGACTGAAAACGTAAAAACATATTATTAGTAAATAATCGTGACAGTTCGGTACTCTGCTCTATTTGTTTGTTTTTATTAAATATATTCAACTATATACTCCAACTGTAAAGTGTAAATTGGTTTAGGAGTACTTTGTTCTGTAGTAAAGCTTATGAACGTAAAAAAATAGTGCATAACGAGTGACGATGAATTAATTTTACTCTGTGAAAGACAATACGACAAAGAGCTTTTGCTTAAACCAAAATTAGTCGTGATTTGAACAAATATATTACTTGTTACTGGATGTACTTACGAATATTTTGGTAATTATAAACTTATAATCTGTATTTTTTTTTTTAATTCATCACATTTAAAATATTGCAAAGCATACCTAAACAACATTAGCTATTTACAGTTTTCTTGATATATTACACAAAACTATGTTATTTATCAAGTAACTTGATGTATAATTTTCATTTAAAATTTTTAAGAGAATTAATTTTCAAGTCTAATATATTTCAAGGATAATTTAATGATAAACTGACTTCAATCATCACTCATGGTTTATACTCATGGTTAACTAATCTTATAAAAAGAAACATTTATAAGTTCAGATTATGGGTTTAAATAATAGTCTGTTTCTGGTCCTCGGTGAAATAATTTCTATATTATGAAATACAAAGATACTGCTATCTACCCATCCAATTTTTACATATACATGAGCCTTGGTTGTTCAAGTGTAATAAATAAATATAGTTAATTCGTAACTAGTTTGGCAATTACAAGTTACAAGATCTTAGAAATAAGCGCTGAACCAGAGTTATTTGGAATAAAATAAGTTCAAAATAAGGGTATAATAATAGTCTGTTTATGGTCCTCGGTCAAATAATCTCTATATTATGAAATAAAAAAATATCAAATATTTTTATATATCATCATATATATAATCATCATCATATATATATATATATATATTATCTTTAATATAATTCCTTTGAACTTTGAAAATGTATAATGTGTTGAAATGTAAATTATAAAAGGCATGGCACTTCAAATAGATGGTGATTAACAGACATGTCTGTGACGTGTCCGTATGATATATATTCCAAATAGATATTTGGATTAAATATCTATACAGATACCATTATGATAATGTTGATCATTCTATTTTATGTCTGTTAATCACATTCTATTCGAAGTGCCATGCCTTTTATAATTTACATTTCAACACATTATACATTTTCAAAGTTCAAAGTGATTATTAGTTTTACTAGTGATGTAATAATACCATTAGGTTACACCACTTACTTACTAGTTAGGAACTTAGTTATCATTTGAACTTAGTTATCATTCCAATTTTTAATAGTACCTATAATATTTTAATATTAATAGTCTCGCTGGTCGTGGGATCGATTCCGAGCCAATGATTTCTCTGAATTACTTGATATTAGGTAGGTAACCCATGGTAAAAATTTGAGATTTGGATGATTCTCCACGCGAAAATGATAATAACAATTCAATTCTTAGTTTTTTATGGGATAGGAGGGCAAACGAGTAAGTGGGTCACCTGATGGTAAGCAATTTGACACCGCCCATGAACACTGTGGTGCGTTGCGCTCCTTTAAGAGAGTAGGAGGGAAAGGGGCTCGGACCTTTGGATACCTCCCTCACCGAACGAAAAGCGGCACGAGCAACTTTACGTCGATATTCTTATTCGAACCGCATGGATCGAATTTTTCATTTTGCAATGTAGTATGTAGGTATATATTATGAATGTAATAAATATTACTTATTATGTATTACGTAGTTCTTGATCTTACAACTCATTTTTTAAGTTTTTAAACACGAGGAGCCAAGCAGTCCGCTGCATAAATGGGCTGGCTCGCCCGGGAAATACCAATAGCTCTCATTCACAGATAGTTTTAATGCTTTTTTGTGTATCAAATAAAAGGGCTTTTCGATAGTATGTTGAAAAATGTGACGTCATCCTAAATCCAATATTGCGGCATAAGTATTTTAATGCATTTTTACAATATGGGTTGAATGGGCTTGAGCTTGGGGGAGTACCTAAATCAAAGAACAATACGACGTTGAATATGGGGTATCTTCTTAAATAGAGGAGTAATTACCAAATTCTACTCAGACCCATATTAAGATTTATACTCAAGTGGGGATTGAATCCGCCAATCTCCGTTCTACATTCGATTTTATCAATGCACCACGAGGCCCGTCGTAATGTAAGTAAGATGTGCTCTTTTTAAATTAAGCGTGTTATAAATGTATGTTTGTTACAAAGTTTTACTTCCATAGCGCGGAGAGACTCCACGCGAATTTTTTTTTTATTTTATATCTTACCATAACTTAAGCAAAATCGGCTCTACCACAACAGAATAAGGTCTAAATTTTAAATCCATGTTGTAGGCACACAAGAAAACGTAACATATGAATGAAAGTCTTGATAGTAGGGTGACCATGTCAAATATTATTATTTGCAAACTCAGTAGGAATTATTAATTTTTTTTTCAGATCTAAAAGTTCGACTTATCACATTTTAAATATAGCAATCCGATAGGCAATTCCAACCTCTGTCCACCCTTCGCGGCTTTATATACCCGATCTGGGACACTCTCTATATGAGAGTCATACACTAAATTTAAGTGTTAAGACCTCTCAGAATATCGGACCACCCCCACTCCACTGAAAAGTTAAGAAATCAACTGTAACACTATCTCTGCTGCAGGTGTTCTTGGGCGGCGGTAGTTGCTTGCCATTAGGTGACCTGCTTGCTCGGTTATCCCATAAAAATAGTTTGTTCCGGGTAACCTCTGAAGTGGCTCGACCGTTTTTGACGGGATTTATATTGGCAGGTAGCTGGTGTAGTAAAGAGTAACTTAAGCTATTTTTAAAAAAAATATTTATTGCAGGTCAGAGTGAGTGAGAGTCAGGTGGTTTAAAATAGAAAATAAAACACCGACAGGCATGTGACTATCATTCGGTTTATCTTGCATTAAAAAAGTGCAATGTTGTCAAATATAGATAATTGATATAATATTATTAATTGCAAAAGGCAATTATTGATCTGGCAAGCCGGATATTAATTTTCTAACAAAAACATAACATAAATTCATGCCTTTTTTACCCGATGGTGTAGGCAGCGGCTGTTAAGCCTAGTCTCGCCGTTATGTTTACGTCCCAAATTGCGAACCTATTGCCATACCGGGCACAAAGTTTTCAGTTATCGATATTTAATCGCACTTAACCTCCTAAAACAATTTCGAAAAGTCATTGGTGTGTGCCCGGACTCGAACCCACGACTTCTTGATTCGAAAGCGAGTTGGTCGACCACCGTGTCTTATACATTTTCTAATCCCCAAATTGTATGGATAATGGGACACTTGAATTTTATTTATATGTATATGCCAAAATGTAGGTAGAGTATCACATAACAACAGATAAAATACTCAATGCAGATAAAACTATAAGTGCGATGCATCACGAGACCCGACGCGCGACGTCTTGCTGGACAGTTTTTATTGACACTCATTTCATCATCATGCGGCTTTTGATGTCCACCTTTTTACGTAGGCCTTCCCCATGGAACGACACAACTCACTCCTGTGTGCATCCAGTGGCTCCCAGCGATCTTGACCAGGTGTCGATCTACCTAGTGGGAGGACGTTCTACTCCACTTCGACCATTTCGTATTCGCCGCTCGAGTACCTTTCTCCCCCAACGGCTATCGCTTCGTCGAGGTCTGTGGCCAGCTTGTCTTCACTTCGGCGTGCTAACCTTCCGGGCTATGTCGGCTACGCCTGGTCTCCTACGTATCTCCGTAATATTCCACGGACTTTGAGCAAGTCAAAGATTAGAAAGTGTCAAAGACACTTAAAAATAGTCAACTAGTAAAAAAGTTTAACTTACTATTTAAAATGAAATACTTCAACACGAGTGCTTGAGGAAAGTACTATACTTACTGATACATACATACATACATAACTTCACGCCAAATCCCTTGCGGGGTAGGCAGAGAGAACAGAACGCCATAGGGCACGATTCTTACACATCTCACTCGCTTCGTTGACTTTCATAACTCTTTTCATGCACGCGCGTCGGTTTTTGAGGCTCTTAACATCACCTTCCTCCAGAACACGTTCTATTTGGTCTTGGAATGTGTGTCTTGGCCGTCCTCGACTCCTACATCCGTCCGCTTTTGCATTGTATATCTGCTTAGTCAGTCTTGCGTCAACCATTCTTTCTACATGTCCGAACCATCGGAGCATGCCCTTTCTTACTTTTACACCGACACTCTCTTTCAAACCAACTTCCTTCCTTACAACCTTGTTTTCTACGCGGTCAGCGAGAGTCACTCCGCAGATTTTGCGTAGAGCCCTCATTTCTACCGCGTTTATTCTACTTTCATGCACACTCTGCCATACCCAGCTCTCGCTTCCGTAAGTTAGTGTTGGGATCAGGACTGCATTGTGGATTGCTAACTGGGCCTTTCTGCTAATATTTTTTGCGCCCAGGAATCTGCCCAACACTCCGTTTACGCTATTTCCTATCGCCACTCGTCTTTCTACATACTACTTTCTACTACTTACTGATCATACGAAATATTTCCTTTTTTCATATTTACTTCACTACTCTTGTTTTTACAATTTGCCACAGCACAATAAGGCATATATGTGACGTTTTATCTATTTTTTTACGTCCTGAACGCAGGGCAGGAACGCTCGTTGCGTAATGAGAGCGAGTTTCGAAAAGCATGCAATATAGTGCATGGTCTTGGCACGCTTGCCACGCCTATTCGCCGTTCTATCTTGATCTATTTCTGTGGTAGGGGTTATCATGAGAAGAATCGGGCAAGGTTGAGGCCATAAATGCTAATAAAAAGTACACAAAACAACCTTTCTCTGAGCTTATTTCAAAATAAATCTATGACTTGTCTATGGATATGTATTCACTTAACAAATTAATACTACTACTAAGATACGTAAACAGTGCATCAGAAAATAAGTATGGTCTGGCTGGCGGCATTAAGATTCAGCCTGTGATTCAGCTTGATACTAATTATGTAATATTAGTGTACAGTAATTTTTATTATATTAATAGTCAGCCACAAGGTCGTTAATTGGTCAAAATGTTCATATTATGTGTCTCTGGAGGAACCGAATTAACTGATTAAAGTATCTTATATTAATTTTACGAAATAAGATTTGGCAGGGTATAAATTAATAACTAAGAAATGTTATTCTACTATTAGATACCCAAGAAATAAATAAATAATTACAAAAAGTAATTTTGGTATCTTTACGCTTTTTGTACCCGAAAGTAAAGTCAAAGGCAATTATATATATGACTCATTTCGCCGATTGTTTTGGTCAGAGTCCGACCGAACTGGTTTTCCGGCCGAAACCGAAACCGAATGTTCGGCAGGCACTTCAGTTTCGGCCGAAACCGAAACCGAAACTCACGTACTTAAGTTTAAAATTCCTTAAAATACTCAAAATTGATTCATTTTGCCCATTAAATGCTTTATGCACACCCCTCGCCTGGGTACGGCAGAGGGTAGTGTGGGACTCCCAAAGCAGTACACTACAATCAAATCCAAGGGCTACCCACGGCCTTCCTCCGGCGTTAGGGTGGTCTAGGACAGTGCTTAAGCGGTCTGGACCTTCCTGCCGTCACCCTCCGCTGTTGCGAGGGGAGCTCATACTCGAGAAGTCTCGGTGTGAGGCTCCCCAGGGCTGGGTGGCTCCGAACATGCGCTGTACAGAGGGGCGTGGCTGGCGCACCACAGCCCTGCACTCATTTCGCCCGCCAGAATTGCCGCGATCAATACCGGTGTGGACACGTCTCGCCCGATCTCGTCGACCAGGACTCTACGCTTGGCCTATGCTGGGCAGACCTCCAGCGTGTCCACTCGGACAGGATCGGCCGCCTCGTACGAGATTGTACGGTAGCCTCGTACGACCCGAATGGCCATGTCCCGCTCCAGGCTCCTCAGCAGAGCCCTAGAGCGGGAGGCCCCCGCAAGGTCTCGCGACCAGACGAAGGATCGCACGAAGCCACTGTAGAGGCGGCGAACTCCCTCTCCCGGTCTCCCGAAATTGGACAGCAGGCGATGTAACGCGCCTGCCACTCGTCGTGCTCGGGGGACCATCCTCACGAAGTGCTCCAAACCAGTTAACTAAAAATGATCATCACTTTCCTGCCCATTGCCCACTATAAATGGAGTCGTCGTTTACGTCCCAAATAGAATAGGTGGCGAACCTATTGCCATACCGGGCACAAAGTTTTTCAGTCATCGATATTTATCAGTCATCTGGAATCGAACCCGGACCTCTGGATCAGAAGCCGTGTGCTCGACCACTGCGCCACCGAGACAATAATTATTAAAAACGGCCAAATTTGGCCGAAACCGAAACTTCCGCCGAAACTTGGTTTTTGGCCGAAACCGAACTTTCGGTCGGACACTAGTTTTGGTCCCAAATGACCACCGAGCGAGACAAAACAATATTTAATTTATTTATAAATATTTATTAGTTAGGTATTTAACTATTGTTCTGAATAGCAACCTGACTGCATTGACTTCTATTAGTTGAAGTATTGAAGTGCAGCGCTGTAACCACTCAGCTATCTATATAATACAAACAATCATGTAAGAATTCTTGCGCTTGGCCAGAGTTTAACTTAAAACTATAGAGTTGTTGACCTTAAGATTTGATTTACGATATGACCACACACACGTATATCATCCATGTTCCGGTTATGTATGTTTGCCTAATTTTCCTTAAATCCACAGTGAGGTCCAAGGTTTGTCATATCAGATCACCAAATTTATATTTATCGATGTTCAGTGCAAAAATAGAAGAACGTAGGTGTCGAATGAGGCCACGACGCACATTCCATGACCAAATGCGTACAGTTGTTTCTGCCTACCCCTAGATATACACGTAATTTAAAAAGCCCATTATTATAGAAACAATACACTAAGATTTCTGCAGCGGCTAAGGTTTATCGTCTAGAAGTCCTAGCCGTAACTCAACACAGTTACGAGCCTGCTAACTTAGGAGCCATCCATTAATCATGTGATATTTACCTTTTTCAACCGACTTCCAAAAAAAGGAGGAGGTTCTCAATTCGTCTGTATGTTTTTGAAGTGAAATTTCTAATGTCTCGTGCAAGAGCGTTTAACGCTTTTAACGCCCCCTTGCGGCCCTCGCGGGGCAATATATATTAATAGTACTTTATACATCGAAGTATATATGAAGCTAACTTTTCAATTTGTTAAGCTTGAATTTTAATAGTGCACAGACATCAAGTGGAGGTACTATAAATGATTTGAAATATCAATCATATATAAACCCTACGGTAGTGAAACCATAGCGCGATTTAATAAATTGGCGTGTTGCGAGTTGTGACATCTATGACCGAAAATGTAAAAACATATTAATAATTTATTTATTTATTTATTTATTTATCCATACAATATAACATATTACATAGTTTACATAGTATAGTTAACATATTATATATAGCTACAACATTAACCCCTTGTGAGGTGATGGTATCTGCACTAGGTTGCCCTGTCACACAGATTACCAGTCCTCTTTTGGAGTTTTTGAGAAAAATAAGACATGTTATTAAAAGTACATTATGTCACTTTATAAGTACATATATATGTTTGGGTGTGAGTAGTGTTGGTTTGTATTTGTGTGTGTGTGTGTATATCTGTGTGTTTGTGGGAATATATAAATATACAATGCTACTACATATATATATAAAGATAAATAAGTAAATTATTTAGATACGTACTATTTCCAACTATCAAGACGCCACAGTTATTAATTGCTCAGTGCTGTCATAATCTAATTTCTGTAAATATACATGGAGTCCTCTTTTACATTGTGATTTAGTTAAGGGGTATATATTCAGTAGCATATTTATCTTATTATATAGGTAATTACTAAGGAAAGAATAGGATCGATGGGCTAGACTGTATCTATGTGATATTATTGGGCAAACTTTAGTTTTAATGCGATCTTGGGAGCGTACATTTAGATCATAGGGTAACACCGAATGTTTGTGCAAAATGATTTGTGAAATAAAGAGTTGACGAACGGTAAGGACATTGCAAGTAGAGTATAGGTCTGTGGTAGGATGTAGGAATGGAAGATTGTTTGAAACTTTCAAAACAAGTCTTTGAGCTCGTTCAAGTTTCAAAAGATGAGTTTTCGCAGCACCTCCCCAAACCAATAAACAATAACTGAGCAAAGACTGGCAGAGTGCAAAATAGATGGGTTTCAGTATCTCCCAGTTCGCCACATTTCGGAGGTTTTTAAAAATGTAAATGATTTTTCTTAGACGCTTGGATACAAGATCAATATGTTTATCGTATCTGAGATGACTATCGAGGACTACTCCTAGGTATTTAATGTCCTGAACTTTTTGAATTGTGGGACATATACATGAAGTAGCTGGATAATTAGAGCATGAATGGGCTGTAATAACATGATTTGGGTTGCATGGTTGGAGTGAGTTTGATAAAGTAAAAGTTATGTATTTAGTTTTATCCGTATTTAATGATAATGAATTGTCTTTCAACCACATCGCTACCCTAGAGAATCCAATCTGGGCATGATGGTAAACATCCTCCCACGAATCCCCATAGAAAAATAGCGCTGTATCATCGGCAAAAGAAATTATTTTCCCGTTAGTTAAAGGCAGCTGACAAAGATCGTTGATAAAGACTAAGAATAACGTCGGACCTAGTATACTGCCCTGTGGTAATCCAATATTAGCAATAGATTCATCGCTAACCCAGTTATCGACGACCACCCGTTGGGTACGATTGCTCAAGTAGCTCTTAAACAAAGTTAATTGAGTGCCACGTATTCCCATTAGTTCTAGTTTTTTTAATAATAGAGAAGGGGATATAGTGTCGAACGCCTTGGCCAAATCGATGAAAATTGTTAATATTTTTTTATTTCCTTCGAGTTTGCCAACTATATTATTAGTAAGTTCTAGAACAGCATCGCGGGTAGATCGTTCATGCCTAAATCCATATTGATTGTTAGACAAGAGATTATTGGATTCTAAATACTCTCGAGAGCAATGAATCCGGGTCACTTAAAGAATGTTAAAAATCTCGGAAACTAAAAATGATAGGTTAATGCAATAAATTGTATTTAATAGACAATGTAATACTCCTTAAATGAAAGTAAAAAAAATATGAGTCACCATACATTTTATTAACACAAAATTACATAAAGAAAAAATCTGCTGATCTCTCCTTAAAACAAAAATAGGAAACATGAAATTTTTGAACTTTATTACGATTTTCTTGAATTTTAATACTTCGTATTGCCTCCTCGTGCTTCCATTACTGCGTTTACGCGGTTTGGCATGCTGTACACCAAGTTCCTTATACGATTTTGGGGAATATTCTCCCATTCCTCTGTGAGAGCAATTTTGAGCTCACGAAGCGTGATTGGGGGAGGGTTTCGTTGTTTTACGCATCTGCCTAGCTCGTCCCAAGCATGCTCGATCGGGTTGATATCCGGGCTGCGCGCTGGCCACTCCATACGAGTAATGTTCATCTCTTGAAGGTAGTCATTCACAATCCTACCTGTATGAGGTCGGGCATTGTCATGCATAAATATAGCATCCTCACCTAAATTGACCATAAATGGACCAACGTGATCATTGAGGATTTCTTCCACATATCTTACGCTAGTTAAAGAGCCGTTTTCTATGATCACCAGCTCTGTGCGACTTTCAGAAGAAATTCCGGCCCACACAAGTACAGACCCACCACCGTAGGCTACTTTTTCCTCGATGCATGCTTGCTTGAATCTTTCTCCTGGTCTTCGATACACTCTGTGTCTTCCATCGTGCTTGTAGAGCATAAATTTTGATTCGTCGGAGAACATAACTTTTGACCAATCTTCAATACTCCAATTTACGTGGCTCTGGGCATATCTTAGTCTTGAAATACGATGCCCACGCTCCAGTTTAGGGCCGTTTGCAGGTCTAAGGGGTTTTAAGTTAGATTCAGCAAGCCGACGTCTTACTGTCCATGCACTTGGGTTACTTCCTCCGAGGCGTCGAAACTGATTGGTGAGTTCAGTTCCTGTGAGAAAGCGATTTCGAAGCATGGTGTTCACCAAGTATCGGTCTTCTCGTGCTGTGGTATACCTGGTTCTGCCCGTTCCTGGTCTGCGTAGGTTAGAACCAGTTTCTTCGTAACGTCGGAGAACTCTTTGTACTGTTGACAGCGACACACCAACAGTCCTGGCTGTATCGCGCTGACTCCGGCCGGTTTCCAGCATTGTAAGTATTCTGGTGCATTCTTCAGGCGTAAGCGACATAATTTCAGCTTGAATAATGAATATAGAGCACTATCAACATGGTTTATGTACCCACATAAATGACAGATTACAAACAAAAGCAAAACCAAATGCTGTAATTTCGTAGTTCCATCTTCGAAAGTGGCCCTTTTTCAAATTTGATTTTTTTATGATATAACTTTACAATAACTAAGAAGTTTTAATACCTTCATTTAAGGAGTATTACATTGTCTATTAAATACAATTTATTGCATTAACCTAGCATTTTTAGTTTCCGAGATTTTTAGGATTCTTTAAGTGACCCGGATTCATTGCTCTCGAGTGTATTTTGTTAGCTGGGTATTAATCACTTTCTCTATGATTTTGGAGATCGTGGGTAAAATCGATATGGGACGATAGTTTCCGATTTTATTTCTGATACCACTTTTATAAATGGGGTGGATGATGGACTTTTTGTAATCGTCGGGAAATATACCTGTGGCAAAGGAGGTGTTACAAATATGGGTAATAGGGCCTATTAATAAACTGGCGTATCTTTTAATGAGAGTACTAGAAATATTGTCGTATCCAGATGTGTGGCTGGTTTAACATTAAACAATCGTGACCGTAAGGTTCTCCAGTCTATGTGTTTGAATTTATTAAAAAAATTCAACTATATACTCCAACTGTACGGTGGGATACGAGTACTATTGTTCTGTGATAAGTGTAAAACTGGTCAACGTAAAAAACAGTGCATAACGAGTAACGATGAATCAATTTTACTCCGTGAAAGATAATACGACAAAGATCTTGTGCTTATACCAAAATTAGTCGTGATTAGAACAAATATATTACTTGTTACTGGATATACTTACGAATACTTTGGTAATTATAAACTTATAAATTCTATTTTCTTTTTTAATTCATCACATTTAAAATTTTGCAAAGAATACCTAAACAACATTAGCTATTAACAGTTTTCTCTATAGGCATACAGGAACATAATTAGTTTGTTTAGTAGGAATATTACATAAAAATATGTTATTTATCAAGTAACCTAATGTAGGTATAATTTTCATTTATAATTTTCAAGAGTAATAATTTTCAAGTATATTAATATTTCAAGGATAATTTAATGACAAACTGAATTCAATCATGACATGATAAACATTTATATTCATGGTTAAATAATCTTCTAAAAAGAAACATTTATAAGTTCAGATTAGGGGTATAAATAATAGTCTGTTTCTGGTCCTCGGTGAAATAATCTCTATATTATGAAATACAAAGATAATTGAGTCTTGGTTGTACAAGTGTAATAAATATATGTAGTTAATTCATTCCTTAGAAATGAACGCTGAACGAGAGATATTTGGAATAAGTTAAGTTCAGAATAAGGGTATAAATATCTGTTAATCTGGTCTGTTTCTGGTACTCGGTGAAATAATCTCTATATTATGAAATACAAAAATATCAAATATTATTATTACATATATTATTTTATATTATCTTTAATATAATAGTACAGGATCCGTAGAACATTTTTTTAAGTGATTAATATCAAGCTGAATCTTCGTGAATAGCTTCATTTGTATGAGACCTCCAACAATATCATATGGGAAATTTTAGATGATGGTAGCTAACAGAGGTAGCCACGACCAGATATGTTTATTTGATGATTCTCAAAAATTCATTACTAACCAACTGTTCCTAGTGTGATATTCAAGATAATTATCTAAATGATTGGAAATTATATTTGTCCTATAAAATGCAAGGTTTGATTAAAGAGGTCCCCTTCTTTCAACTGGTATGGAAAACGGGCCATGAAAAATTATTACTAACCAGCTGATTTTTTAAAATTAAATTATTTAATATTCATATAATATAACATAACATAACATAACTTAATACTTAATATGTAATTTTATTTTTAAAAATCAGCTGGTCGGTAATAATTTTTCATGGCCGCGTATTCCATACCAGTTGAAAGAAGGGGACCTCTTTAATCAAACCTTGCATTTTATAGGACAAATATAATTTCCAATCATTTAGATAATTATCTTGAATATCACACTAGGAACAGTCGGTTAGTCATGAGTTTTTGAGAATCACCAAATAAACATATCTGGTCGTGGCTACCTCTGTTAGCTACCATCATCTAAAATTTCCCATATGATATTGTTGGAGGTCTCATACAAATGAAGCTATTCACGAAGATTCAGCTTGATATTAATCACTTAAAAAAATGTTCTAGGGATCCTGTACTATAATCCTTTTGAACTTTGAAAATGTATAATGTGTTGAAATGTAAATTATTATCGGCATGGCACTTCAAATAGATTGTGATTAACAGACATAAAATAGAATGGTCAACATTATCATAATGGTGTCTGTATAGATATATATTCCAAATATCTCTGGTTAGATTATGATTAATCTATTTATGATATGATTTTTTGCATGAGTCTTGGTTGTTCAAGTCTAATAAATATAAGTAGTTAATTCATTCCTTAGAAATGAACGCTGAACGAGAGATATTTGGAATAAGTTAAGTTCAGAATAAGGGTATAAATATCTGTTAATCTGGTCTGTTTCTGGTACTCGGTGAAATAATCTCTATATTATGAAATACAAAAATATCAAATATTATTATTACATATATTATTTTATATTATCTTTAATATAATAGTACAGGATCCGTAGAACATTTTTTTAAGTGATTAATATCAAGCTGAATCTTCGTGAATAGCTTCATTTGTATGAGACCTCCAACAATATCATATGGGAAATTTTAGATGATGGTAGCTAACAGAGGTAGCCACGACCAGATATGTTTATTTGGTGATTCTCAAAAACTCATGACTAACCGACTGTTCCTAGTGTGATATTCAAGATAATTATCTAAATGATTGGAAATTATATTTGTCCTATAAAATGCAAGGTTTGATTAAAGAGGTCCCCTTCTTTCAACTGGTATGGAATACGCGGCCATGAAAAATTATTACCGACCAGCTGATTTTTAAAAATAAAATTACATATTAAGTATTAAGTTATGTTATGTTATGTTATATTATATGAATATTAAATAATTTAATTTTAAAAAATCAGCTGGTTAGTAATAATTTTTCATGGCCCGTTTTCCATACCAGTTGAAAGAAGGGGACCTCTTTAATCAAACCTTGCATTTTATAGGACAAATATAATTTCCAATCATTTAGATAATTATCTTGAATATCACACTAGGAACAGTCGGTTAGTCATGAGTTTTTGAGAATCACCAAATAAACATATCTGGTCGTGGCTACCTCTGTTAGCTACCATCATCTAAAATTTCCCATATGATATTGTTGGAGGTCTCATACAAATGAAGCTATTCACGAAGATTCAGCTTGATATTAATCACTTAAAAAAATGTTCTAGGGATCCTGTACTATAATCCTTTTGAACTTTGAAAATGTATAATGTGTTGAAATGTAAATTATTATCGGCATGGCACTTCAAATAGATTGTGATTAACAGACATAAAATAGAATGGTCAACATTATCATAATGGTGTCTGTATAGATATATATTCCAAATATCTCTGGTTAGATTATGATTAATCTATTTATGATATGATTTTTTGCATGAGTCTTGGTTGTTCAAGTCTAATAAATATAAGTAGTTAATTCATAATTAGTTTTGTCAATTACAAGTTACAAGATCTTAGAAATGATGGCTGAACCAGAGCTATTTGGAATATACATCTACTAGCTGACCCGGCGAACTTTGTTTCGCCTCAAAAGCATTATATGAGGAAATAAAAGATTTTTTCTAAGATAAAAGAAGCCTAAGTTAGTTCTTATTACACCATCTACCTACAAAATAGTCCCATCAAAATCGGTCCAGCCACTACAAAGATTAGCCTGAACAAACAGACAGGCAAAAATTCTAAAAAAACGTTATTAATACGTAAATACCGTATAGGTAGGGTACCGGTGTACCGGGTACCGTAAGGTATAATAAATGAATATACAAACATGCATTTTGTAAAAAGCGTAAAAAGATTTGATTGGCCAAGAAATACTTAGAATTATTTCCAATCGCAGAAACAAAAGAACTTAAAGGATCTGCTGGTGGCTCCAATTGTGATAATTTTACTTTGCCTCCGGCACAACATATAACAGTACATAGATCATTGTATTTCAACGCCAAACAATATTTAGAAATTATCATATCTGCAATTAAATAAACAAAATTACTTAGTATTAAATCATTATAACAGTCTCGGTGGCGCAGTGGCTAGCACCCTGCTTCTGATTCAAGAAGTAGTGGGTTCAAATCCTGACACACACCAATGACTTTTAATTTTCACCGATCTGTCTGCACAATAATCGATTCATAGTTAAATGCCGCTCGTTCCAAAATCACAGGAGCACTGCGTCTGCGGAATCGCTTAATTTTTTATTATGTCGTGAGGCTGTTTTTAACCGACTTCGAAAAAAGGAGGAGGTTCTCAATTCGTCTGTATGTATATATTTTTATTATATGTATGTTCACCGATATTTTCGTCAATTATGGACGGATTTAAAAGTTTTTTTTCTTTGTATAGTGTTTATCTCGCGATGGTCTCATTTTCACCAGGTCAGGTTCATCTGATGATGGGAACCAGGATAAATCGAAGGCATCCACCAAAAGTTGTATGCAAGTGTGGTGTTTTTGTTACGTAATAGTGATGTCTTAGGGATATTCTTTATGGTGTCAACATTTGATGCTGCTGTGCTGATGAAGAACCCACAAAACTCCTCAACGGTTAGGAGTGAAGAAAGCACTGCCATTGGTCGACAAAAACCACTTGGTACTATGTAGGGCTAGCGTGTTGCTTGTGAAGTATGCTTGAATATACACCTGATGCTCCTATGCTGATGAAGAAGTCACAGAACTCCTTATCGGTTAGGAGTTGGGTTACAGTACTGCAGTTAGTCGATGGAAACTGTTTAGTAGTATATAGGAATAACGTGTTGCTTGAATCATCTTCTGATACTGCTGTACTGATGAAGCTACAGAATTCTTAAACAATTAGGAGTTAGGACACAATTCTGTAAAACATTTTTTTATTTTCTGCTATAGTTTCCAGGCTACGATTGGCCTTCATTCGGGCTGCAGTGTTATTGGGTCTACCCATGATAATAACAAAAATATAAATACTTAGCAACTATTATACTCTTTTATCTAAGTACCTATTTATGGCAATTATAGCTCCCTAAAAATATTAACCATTTAACAAACGGACTTGTTTGGACATATTGATAATATATTTATTAAACTGAAAGTCATGTAAATGAAGTAACTTCTATCGAAGTTCACAACTCATTACTATCACTAATACACGTGAAAAAAAGTACTTTAAAAAAAAAGTTAAACCGACTTCTATAAACGTAAACCACAAAATCTTTACGTATTTGAAAACAGTACTTCTATAATAAAAAGCGATAAATAACGTAATTTACTCATTTCTATACTTAAGACATTATACAAAACGTAATACTTTAATAAAGTCGTCTATAACTATTAAAATATTTACTATTGTCACTTATTTTTGGAGTCGGTGCAAGCCTAGGTAAATCACTCTATTGTATTGCATTGAAATTAGTAAATTACGTTATTTATCGCTTTTTAGTTATAAAGGTACTGTTTTCATTTACTTTAAGATTTTGTGGTTTACGTTTCTAGAAGTCGGTTTAACTTTTCCTTTAAACGTATTTTTTTTGTGTTTGATGTGCTCGACATGATTAAATTAAAAAAACAATTCTGACATACGACTCTTCTCTTGATCAATCTCTCTCTAGTCATCAGTGCGCGTGTCAGTTAGCACGTGAGATGGCTCTGCGCATATTACATAGACTGCGACTACATCATCTTCTCCTCAGCATCATAATATCTAATTAATTTAAGTAAGAAAGTTTTCGCGTACTTAGCAGTGAACTGCCAAACTATCCCAAAATCAATAACAGTGGTAGGGCCACGCAGTTCGCTGCATGAATGGGCCGGCTCGACCGGTGAAAAACCACGACCTCTCAAAAGATCGACGTAAAGTGGTTCATGCCGCGTTTCGTTCGATGAGAGTGGTACCCGGAGGCCCACCCCCTTTCCCTATCCTTTCCTATCCCCTATCCCTTAAAGGTCGGCAACGCAACAGTAACACTATATGTGTTGTTGGTGTCCATGGGCGGTGTTGGTTGCTTACCATCAGGTGACACGACTGCTTGTTTCCCCTTCTATCCCATAAAAAAAACGACCAACAGATATAAATCACATAATGTATATTATTACAATTTATAATTGTAGTCACATACATACATACTAAACATACTTAACTTCACGCCTTTTTGTACCCGAAGGTGTAGGCAGCGGCTGTTAAGCCTCGTCATCAATATTTATCACACAATCGGGTGTGAATCCTGGCTCACACCAATGGGTTCGAACCCGTGACTTCTTGATTCAAAAGCGAGGTGCTCGACAACTGAATCACCGAGACCTAATTGTAGTTATTTGACTAATGTCAACATTAACAACTTTTTATGTTCCTGTCACCATTATTTTCCTGCCCTTATCATCATTAGTCATCCTATCCAAACTATCCATATTGGCTAAAGATTTGGCTCCTTCTAATTGTCTTGATATGTCCTAATAGTAGTGGTCTTTGCGGTGCTATTCCAGTATCCTGTCGATCATAGTCGCCAGGGTGTTAGGTTCAAAACCGTTCCTTCTATTGAAGAATAGAAACTGTATCGTTACAAATTGATAAATTTGTGCGAAATGTGTGCCCGTAATTTATTGATCCGTTCTTGAATTTCACTATGAGGAAGATGGACTGATCAGAGAGACGACTCACCACATCTTTTTCATCGATAGTAGATGCAATCTGAACTGATAAATCATTGTCATGTTCTTCGTGGTAAGCTTGAACAACTTTGACAAAAATGGCATCCCATTGCTAGTTTTTGTTACTGCCTCTGTGATGCCTTCTCCAAACCCATCCTTGATTATTTAAATTTCAACACAGATTTTAGTTTAAAAATAACTTATCCAAATATTTACTTATTTTTAATATTTATAAATTGCAATACTTCAAACATATTACAGTGACATGACACAACAAATTTTGACATTTGATTGAAAGTTTAAATGTCTATATTCATACGATACTGACGAACGATGGACTTTTCTACTAACAATGAACTTTATGATATGTTTTTAAAGGTCAAATTGCCTTGTGTGTCAAAGTGTAAACGAATCGTTTGTACGGGAAAATTAAATTTTATTTTTTAGTATTTTACTCGCAATTTATCCTTATTTTCTCTATCCTATGAGTTTTTCCTGGCTCTAAGCTACCTCTCCACCAATTTTCAGCCGAATCTGTATAGCCGTTCTTCAGTTATAAGTGTTGTAACAAACACGACTTTCTTTTATATATATAGATATAGACACCATTATGATAATGTTGACCATTCTATTGTATGTCTGTTAATCACAATCTATTTGAAGTGCCATGCCTTTTAAAATTTACATTTCAACACATGATACATTTTCAAAGTGCAAAGTGATTATTAGTTTTACTTGTGATGTAACAATACCATCAGGTTACACCAACTCAAAGTCAAAATTTCAAGTGCCTCAGATCAGTCTGTTGTATTCTTAAACATAAAGTTAAATTAAAATACTAGTTAGGAACTTAGTTATCGTTTAAACTTAGCTATCATTCCCATTTTTAATAGTACCTATAATATTTTAATATTAATAGTCTCGGTGGTCCAGTAGTTGAGCTCTCTGCTTCTGATTCTGGAGCCGTGGGATCGATTCCGGGCCAGTGATTTCTCTGAATTACTTGATATTAGGTACCCCATGGTAAAAAATTGAGATTTGGATAATTCTCCACTCGAAAATGATAGTAACATTTCGATTGTTTCTTTTTTATGGAATAGGAGGGGAAACGAGTATGTGGGTCACCTGATGGTAAGCAACTTGACACCGCCCGTGAACACCGTGGTGCGTTGCCCTTCTTTAAGAGAGTAGGAGGGAAAGGGGGTTGGGGCGTCTGGATACCTCTCTCACCGAACGTAAAGCGGCACGAGCAATTTTTATGCTTTTTTTGGGTCTTAAATAAAAGGGCTATTCGATAGTATCTTGAAAAATGTGACGTCATTCTAAATCCAATATTGCGGAATAAGTATTTTAATGCATTTTTACAATTTAATCCTTTAGCCGCCTCAGCCAATATCGGAATTCTTGGTGTCGACTTGTCGAGTGACGTCCAATTTTGCGGTCATCTGGAGGGCAAGGCCAAATTGGCCTCAAAAAAGCTTGGTGTGCTCAATAGAGCGGGACGGTATTTCACGTCAGGTCATTGCTTGCAATGTATAAAGCGCAAGTCCGGCCTCACGTGGAATACTGTTCTCATCTTTGGGCGGGGGCACCCCACTACCAGCTTTCTCCATTTGACCGCATTGAACGACGCGCGGTTCAGCTTGTTGACAACCAAGCTCTTTCCGATCGGCTTGATCCGTTAGTGTTGCGGAGAGATGTTGCATCTATATGCATCATGTACCGCTTATACCACTGGGAGTGCTCTGAGGAATTGTTCGGACCTATACCGCCTACTGACTTTCGCAATCGCCCGACTCGCCAGTGCTTTCATCAGCATCGGCTTAATAGTTGGCGATCAACGACAGTGCGATTCAGCCGTCACTTCTTGCCACGCACTGCTCCTATATGGTACCAGCTGCCGGCAACGGTATTCCCGGACCGGTACGACCTTGGAACCTTCAAGAAACGAGCGTATTCCTATCTTAAAGGCCGGCAACGCTGATGCGACGCCCCTGGTGTTGCGGAGGTCCATGGGCGGCGGTGGTCGCTTTCCATCACGTGACCCGCTCGCTCGTTTGCCCCTTTTTTCCATAAAAAAAATGGGTATCAAATTGGCTTGAGCTTTGGGGAGTACCTAAATCAAAGAATAATGCTACGTTGAATATGGCAGATCCTCTTAAATAGAGGAGTAATTACCAAATTCGACCCATACCCGTATTAAGATTTATACTCGAGTGGGGATCGAACCCGCCAATCTCCGTTCCACAGTCGGTAGTTTTACCAATGCACCTCGAGGCCCGTCGTAATGTAAGTAAGATGTGCTCTTTTTAAATTAAGCGTGTTATAAACGTATGTTTGTTACAAAGTTTCACTTCTATAGCGCGGAGGGACTCCACGCGAATTTTATTTTTATATATTTGTTACCTCATAACTTTTGACTGGACGAAACTATTTTGAAAATTCTTTTTTTATATGAAAGCTGGTGCTTCCCATTTGCTCCCATTTTCACCAGGTCAGGGTCTGATGATGGAAACCACGAGAAATCGAAGGCAACCACCGATAATTGTATGCAAGTATGTTATTTTTGTTACGTAATAGTGATGTCTTACGGATATGCTTTACTGTGTCAAAATATGATGCTGCTGCTGCGCTGATGATGAAGCTCACTCAAGAGACTGGACTGCTTTTGGTCGATAGAAATCACTTAGTATTATGTAAGGCTAACGTGTTGCTTGGGAGGTATGCTTGCATCTACACCTGATGCTGCTGTGCTGATGATAAGGCTACAGAGCTCGCTTTGATTTGATTTTAAAACTAACATCTATTTAAGTTCATTACTCATTACTACAACTAAAAATTTAGAAATAAAATTACTTTAACAAAAAAAGTTAAACCATCTTTAATTATAAAAATATTTACTATTGTTAGTTACTATTGAAGTCGGTGCCGGCAAATAGTTACACCGTATTGATTGTATTTTGCCGTGTGGCTTTGACGACTGCGCATATTATACAACACAACAGAAGTTACTTAGGCTGGCACCGACTACAATAGTGTGTCATTGTTATTGTCTATATTATTATTCTTAAACGCAATTGTAACACTATGTGTTGCAGTGCTGTGTGGCGCCGGCTGTGCTGTGTGGTGCTGGCTTAGAATACCGCCACCCGATCTCTTCCCGTGGGTGTCGTAAAAGGCGACTAAGGGAAAAGCTAGAAGAATGGGCAGCAGCATTCTCTCTGAAGAAAATACAGCCTACTGCGATCGCCAACCCCCCTGCCAAGCGTGGCGATTATGGCAAAAACCCCCATGATTGAGTGGACCGGCCGTTGTGGCGCTCTATGGGGGAGGCCTATGTCCAGCAGTGGACCATAAAAAAAAAGGCTAATGATGATGATGATGACGATGTGTTGCAGGAGTCTATAGGCGGCGCTGGTCGCTTGCCATCAGGTGACCTGCTTACACGTTTGCCCCCTATACCATAACTAAGTATTTAGCAGTCCCTTCGTGATACCATTTTTCAATTTCCCTAGAATCTAATAGCATCACCAGGTACCAGAGAATTATTTCTTCTCGGGTAAAGCTGGAGCGGAATGTTAGTAGGTATACGAGGTGGTGCTTGCTGCCTGCATCACAATGTAGGTAGGTAAGTATAGCGTCGCATAAATCCGTATGATTGTTTTGATTTATAGTTTTATGTATTCTCGTCGCGATAACTTGTTGATGATAATAAAAAAAAGAAGAATCACTGATCGATGATCACCAATTATTTAAGCAAAAATCACACGTTCCTATTAATAATAATATATAACATAAGTGATAGTGAAGCCGGCGCTCGTCGTATCTGTTGCCACACGGAAAAACACGATGCAGTATTTTTTATGTATTTGTCTTATGTAAGATAGTGGACGGATTTTGTGATATTATATTTTTTTATCCGCCGGTCTGTCGGTTTGCAAATAGTTTGACGGGAATAATTTCTGGAGAGAGATAGTCCTTGCAGTTCGCTGCATGAATGGGCCGGCTCGACCGGTGAAATACCACGACCTCTCAGAAGACCGACGTAAAGTGGCTCATGCCGCGTTTCGTTCGGTGAGAGAGGTACCCGGAGGCCCACCCCCCTTCCCCGTCCTTTCCTATCCCCTATCCCTTAAAGGTCGGCAACGGTACAGTAACACTATATGTGTTGCTGGTGTCCATGGGCGGCGTTGATTGCTTACCATCAGGTGACACGCCTGCTCGTTTGCCCTCCTATCCCATAAAAAAAAAAAATAAGTGCTTGGCGCCTAAATTACACTACACACACCACTGTCTGGGCCACCCAACATACAAAACCGACTCTCTTCTAGTTAATGGATCCATGACTAACATGGAGACCAGAAATATTGCTCACGATGTTATTGAAGGCTCCCATATATATGAAAAAAAAAAACACGCAGTACGTTTGTGATGCTACGAATTTATGCTTAATATTTTTCCAAATTTTGACCATAGGACCGTTTCCATTGTCATTCGATCTCACATTTAATATGGCGGATGAAGGAGGGCACAGGATACGTGTACACCTCCATTGGTAAATATGTAAAAATACAGCCAGAGACCAAAACACAGACCTTATTACCTTGTATAAATTAATTATAACTTGTAGTCAAGGAAACGAGATTATTTCCAAATCCGATGACGTAACTTAATCCGATGCAGGAGCGGTATCTGTGCCTCAACCATGTGAGAGTACCTACCAGTTTATCTGTCACGTCGCTCATGTCACTGGGGATGAGCGCATCTCAGAAAGTGAGTTGGTGATAAATTTACTGTAAATAATGCATAGGATGCCAAAATTGCAACAAAATGCACCTTGCGCCAAAATTAACTTAATTTGAACAAGGAAAGTGCGTCATGGCCTTCCGCAACTTATACCATCCTTCTCCTGTATATTTGCTTAACCAATCTTTCTTCTGAACGCCGACGAACTCTTTCAAACTCCCTTTTTTAACTAACAGTACTTCGTTCTCTAAATTTCTCCATTTGAAATTGAATTACCTTGGTCTTCTCTGAAACTCTATTTACAATATGTTTTATTTTTGTTGCAGGTAATTTAACTTCTGCCACCTAGCCGCCGCGTACCTACGACTACTATAACCGTGGGTGTATAATATTATCAAAATAAACTAATGCGAAAATATTCTTCCACGATGATAAATCTTATATTATCGATCTCACTTAATAGCTTTATAATATTTTGTTGGAGTTCTAAAATTGGCTCGGTTTTGTATTAAACAATTTGATCTGTCAAGTCTTCGAGAAAGTTCATTTTTGGTTAGTTAACGACATAGCATGATATCTGCTGATCGGCTTGTTCAAATAATATATAATATCACTAATAGACCACTACATTATCAATTCAATTGCTACGTCATTCTAATCTAATAAAGAAATATAAATACTGTTCGAATTAAATTTTAAGATAACACAGAAAGTGTTGATAAGTCTAAACGACTGACGCCATTATTTCGCGGGCTTTGTGTGACGTGACACAACACAACACGCTCCGCATATATTTTCTTCAAGATTCGAACTGAACTTATTATATACAGATTGATAATTGTAAAGATAATATGATGTTAATAAGATGATTAATTCATTAGGCACATTATGTAAATTAAAGATTTGCAGAAGATAATCCTCTAGTTAATACGAAGCGTCTCTCGGTGAGTTACAATGGGAACTGGTTAAATCATAAAAACGCTGACCTCGACACAGCATCCGTGAAATCTTACACGTGGAGTATTATAAGGCGTGTCCTAAAACAAGAGGTTATTTTATAATTTCTTGTTATTATTCACGCCGTTTATACTCGAGGCTGTAGGTAGGTAAGTAAGTATTTAAGAAAAACAAATCTTGAGGATAAGAAAATTTGTGTGGGCATGGATATATTTTCTTAGTGTAGAATATAAACCGGCTTCAAATATAATAAATATTACTAGCCTTCCTCCAATATAGCAAATGTGAGGAGACGATTCTTGTGCCACCGTTTATCAAGAACGGTACCCTAAAATTGCAAACTCAGAGGTCAGCCAATATACGCCTACGAGTAATACAGCAAACACAAACCAATAGGAAAATATATTATCTCCGGTCATCGACCCACACAAAATGGCACCCCCCTTTCCCCCCACACGACGAGTATATTGTGACTTCATAGGAGTAGTAGTGGTTTACTTTTGGTGACAACACAAATTTATAATTAGGCAGCGTTTGCAGTTTCGTAGTGAATGGGGTTCTCTTGAATGATTTGCACACAATCAACTAATTCATATTTTGTTCGTGATTTTAATTACTTTTTTCCAACTCGTGTCGTTTGGCGCGGTCTCAGCGATGTTTCAAGACAGATCTGTTATCTGATGTTGATAATTATATGCTGCCACGTGTGTACTTGGCATTTTACAAACACTACTAAATTAAATACTAAACTAGGAATCACTCACTAATATAGGCGTAAATCCTAATTTAAGATTCCAAACAACAAGTTAGAATGTGTAGACTTGGGAACTGGGACTTGAACAAGAAACAAGAGGTAAACAATGACCATCGTCCAAGGACACCTGCAACACAAATAGTGTCAGAGTTTCGTTGTCGACCTTTAAGTCTCGGAATACCTCTCTCACCGAACGAAACACGGCATGAACCATTTTATGTCGATATTCTGAGACACTGGTCGAACTGGTCGTGAATGTCTTGATAGGTAAATCTATATTTCAATTGGATGAAATTATTGAGTGAGACTGCTCAGAACGCTAACATATGGACGTTGGATATGGGAGATGGGGAGGCGTTGTAGGTTCAGGACCATGTTGTAGAACAGAGAGTTGGATTTAATTAGAGTGTAAGTACTAAGGTGGGTGACTAAGCTCGTCTCCAGTGCTGGATTTAAAGGACTTAACAGTCTAGAAAGCCACGAAGTCACACGAACCCCGTAAGGGACGTTGACGTGACGTTATGTCGTTTTTAGCTGTTTACATTTGTGTTGATACAAAATATTTGCAATGTTTATGTTTGTAACTAATTGGATACATTGTAATTATTTAATCACAAATTGATCACGTTTGGCGTGTACTACACGTAACTAACTAGACGTACATACGTTCAGCTATTTTGTTAACTCATTAACAATTGTCACGCATTAACAACGGAATGTGACTAATTATTTTATACTAGTTTTCACACGGGTGTTCATTCGCGTACATGCACTCGGATCAAAGTATTTTAGATAAAGTAAAAGTGGTTATTCGGGGGTAATGCATTAGCGGGATTTTTGCGTGTTCTATGGTTGATGTGCAATTTATTAATAAAATAGACACTGAAGTTTTATTAAGATATCGCCAAAGTTGAAGTATCATCAATTATCAAAAGGAAAAATTGGAATGAGAATGTTGAAATTTAATCTAATTCTGCTTAGTGGTTGACTCAATGTAATCATATTGTTCCTGGATTCCTGCTGGATTCCCTTGTTTGACTTTGTCTAGTTTGGTTAACCGTGGAGTTGTATTAGGGCAAATTTTAAAGTTCGACAAAATTGAAAAAATAGGTTTTATTTTTAATTTTGACTAATATTTCCGCGATAAAAACTATCCTTTCCAGAAACGCAATCTTATTAATTCCTAGCTGACCCGACTAACTTAGTTCCGGATCAAAAGTAATAAATGAGTAAATTTCGTATTTGTCACTTTCTTTAATATATCATACTTGAATTATACATAAAAACCCCCCCTTGACACCCTATATCTATTAATAATAACCGCATCAATATCCGTTGAGTGGATTCCAAGATATAAGCATACAATGGGACAGACAGCGGAAAGCGACTCTGTTTTATACTATGTAATGATGTTATATATTTCTTTATTATATTCTAATGTATATTTCTAATACAGCGGCGTAGGCGTCAAGAGAACTTGGAAAATTAAGATAATTATCTAATAATTAAAAATAACAACTGGTACCTATTAAATCATACAACAAAGGATCTTTACAAACAAATTTTTTTTCTTTAGTAAATACATCTTATAAATAAATATTTAATTTTTTGTTTCGTGGTCTGATGTGGGTTCCCAATAGTAAAAATCATATTTTAACATCAACTTTTTGATTTTTATTTCCAAAAAGTGGGTGCTCTCTGTATCAATGAAAATTGCTTTTAAACAACTGCCATCTTTTTGTTCATCACTCGTGAAAATGATCTCTGTAAAGAGTTCGAAACGTCGGGATATAAATAAAAATAAGTAATAAATAAACGCGATATAATCCTAAAAGTTGTTTTAATGTTATTAGGCTTTCGCGTTGCATATTACACAGATATAATGAACGGGAACTAAACGCAACAAGTTTAGGTAAATATTATTTACCTTAATTTTCTTGACAATTCGCCCAGGTTGTACTGACCTTTTTCACAAGCAGACTGGACGAGGAACTGTAGACGCTGCATATGTTTGATGAGAGATTAACAGAACACAAAAATACATGTATTTTTATGAGAAAGTAGGCTAACAGACTACTGAGTCCCTTGATGTTAAGCGACTCACATCACCCGTGGATAACTAGAAGGGTCTCGTCTGCGTTGACTGCCTTTTAGGCTTATGCTGAATGATTTCTGTAAAAAAAAACATAGCCATAGGAAACACAACGCGGGTGGAGCTGCGTGTATCAACCAGTAATGCTATGATAGTGGAACGTGGTGCCTTGAAGATACACGTGTCTCCTGTTATCAACTGTTCACTATTTCTATGTCATGTGCCGGTTGTCTATCTATTGTAATCAGCTATAGGCCTAGTGGTTCGGTATCCAGTTTCTGTAAAGGAGGTTTTGATTCCAAATCCTTGCTAGCTAACTTATCATTAATTTTCCTCGAAGGTTGTGCGACAAGCGATAAATATAAAGATGACTGACCAATTTTTGCCTATGATTTGTGTCAAAAGCTTCCACCTAGGATCAAGGAAAACGGCGCGGCTATGCAAAACTCTTGCTGCCCACTCCACAGAATATAAAAGATGTGAAATTACAAAAATGGAAAACCCAACCAAGCGTAATTTTATTCCACGTAGATATATAACATAAATATAATAAATACGTCACGGCAAACGAATTTAACTGGACACCTCCTAGGTTAAAGTACATATTGCTATATATAGGCCAACAAATATACATGGCACCCGTATTCGAACCTGAAATTTCTGATTGTTTTTCGACTAGTGTTAGAACGATAATGAAATTTGATTACTTCATTTGTAGCACAACAAACAAACATGTTTGCATGCTTTTGTGATATTAAACTTATTGTCGTCCTCAAATAATAATAATATAATATAATAATATCTTGGACACAAATCACACAGCGCCCTCCAGTTCCAAGCTAAGCAACTAAATGGTTGTGCTATGGATACTAGATAACGGATACTAATACATATATACTTTTCTTTTTGTAAATACATACTTATAATACATAGAAAAACACCCAGACGCCGCACAAATATTCATGTTTGTCACAAATATTTGTGCTCGGGTGGGAATCGAACCCCCGACCTCAGTGCTGCAGCCGGTAGTTTTACCAATGCGCCGCGAGGCCCGTCAAAATATTGCTACAGTTCTAAGGGTCGAGGCTTTTTAGTGATTAGTATTTATTAAATATTGATAACTTGACGCCTTTTCCTACCGGAATATGTAGGCAGCGGCTGTTAAGCCACATGTCGCTGTTTTTTATGTACTAGACCAATTGCCATACACCGGGCACAGTTTTGTCAGTCATCGATATATACCACACATAACCTCCGAAAAGAATTCCGAGATATGGTGTGAGCCCGAATTCTATCACACGACTTCTTGATCCAGAAGCGCGAATAACATAACTGCACGCCTTTTTCTACCCGAAGGTGTAGGCAGCGGCTGTTAAGCCTCGTCTCGCCGTGAACCGTGTGAAAACAGGCGTTGGTGTTTGATGGTATGACGTTACGGCTTCCTGTAGACGGAAGTATAAGAGTTGCAACCTAGAAGGCGTCTCTCGAACAGACACGTGCGTAACTTCACTACCATTATGCCTGAAGGTGTACGTAGCGATTAGTATTCCTCAATACGAGGAACTGAAACTGAGGTACTCCATCTCCTAATTCACCTCTTTTTGTGAAAAATAACTCCGTTGTTTTTCAAAAGCCCCAGTTTCAGGAGTTGATCGTTTAGACGAGCTTCCAAAAAGAGCGCTGCATCACGGCTGGCTTTGAAAGCTCTACAGAGAGATGAATGTTTGATGAGCGCTGCAGGGATAGAAGGGGGCAGTAAGTGCGCACAATAATCCAATCATGTAACCCAACTTGGTTAACTTGAGCATCTTCAAAATCCGCCCATGGACACCAGCAACACATATAAAGTTACTGTTGCGTTGCCGACCTTTTAGAGATAGGGAAGGATGGGGAAGGGGGGTGGGCCTCCGGGTACCTGTCTCACCGAACGAAACGCGGCATGAGCCACTTTACGTCGATCTACTGAAAAGTCGTGGTGTTTCACCTGTCGAGCAGGCCCATTCATGCAGCGTACTGCTTGGCTCTATCACTGTTTGGTCTTCGCAAATATTATCACTTGTCCGAGTTTTAAAAAGCCCGAGTGGCTTCTTATTCGTCTTCGCCGCAATACTAATTTTCTCCGTTGTTTTTTTAATCCTAAGTCCCCCAAGTATTTCAAGGAACGTTTTCAGTTCTTACATGACACACATTCGTAATGTCTGCGGTCCATAATACTGGCAGTTTCTTATTAGTTTAAGGTGTGCAGATAGTGAACTATATACCTATCCACCTGTATCTGTATGTGTAATGCAATTAGATGTTATAGTGGTTTTTAACTAACATATTTTGTCAGTGGCCAATACGCAAACCGCGTTCGCCATATTAAAAAAAAAAAACTAACATATAACTTAACTTCACGCCATTTTCTACCCGAAGGTGTAGGCAATGGCTGTTAAGCAGTAAGCCTCGACTCGCCATTATGTTTACGTCCCAAATGGAATAGGTGGCGAACCTGTTGCCATACCGGGCACAAAGTTTTTAGTCATCTATATTTATCACACATAACTTTCGAAATTAATTTCGAAAAGTCGTCGGTGTGAGCCAGTGTCAGTATTCGAACCCGGACCTCTGGATCAGAAGCCGTCTTCTCGACTACTGGACCACCGAGACCTGCAAATACAAACTACAAATTCACCCTCTATATTTATAACGGCCGACCTGTGCGCAGGAGCCGGCACCAGGCTCGTGACAGCCGACACAGGCTCCGGCGACATCAGTGTAGTTGGCGACAATGATTCAGTGGTGATATCGATATTAATGTACTGATCCTTGATCCCGATATTCAGGTCGACGTTTCTGTTTATCGATGTTGTAACTCCACGTGCAAACTGTTCTGTACACACACACCCACACACACACATACATACAAGTAACCTCTCTATAAAATATATAATCAGGAATCCCGCAATCGTACTTACTGCTTTATTGTTTTCCATAATTTCATATCTTTGTCTACCCGAAGATATAGACTGTTAAGCCGGCTCACAATTTTTTTACGTTCCAAATGGAATAGTGGCGCAACCTAATACCATATCCGGACACAAAATATTTAATTATCTACTGTAAATTTTTAGATATATTTTTTTAGGGAACTAAATATAGGTCTAGACTCTTTCAATCAACTTCTAAAGAAAAATTACTAACTCATAGAATAGTTTCGGAGTACCGAGAGATCTCCAAATCGTCCATATTAATTATTAAACAAATATTTTAAATGTAAAATAGGTATACGGGACCAAAGCAGTAACCGAAGCTTGAACTCACATGTCAAAAATTAATGTCGACTCCAAACAACTGCGTCGTCCGGTTATATCCGGAATTGGCCGACCAACAACTCCATGGCACCACTGCTTACAAATATTAAGGGCGTGACTCTACAAGATGAGTTTATGAAGTTCTTATAGAAATAGTGAATATAGTCACAGACAGACAAATCAGTTCAATTTGCAAATGGGTTTACATAGATGATTGTACCGCACCGCACACGCTCGGACCTCCTGATCAGATATATATAGATATTTACAAACAGACAGATTATACACGTAATCTTAATGTCGACCCATACATATACCTACATATAATTGATTCTTAATTAACGCTATAAAGCTGCTAATTCCAGATTAATAACAATAACAGTTGTTGTATGCACACACATTCACACAGCGCCATCTAGTTCAAAGCTAACTAAATATTGTATTGTAGAATAGGTAATACCATGCCGATAGTATTAGAACTTTAAGCCCTTGATCCTTGGAATTATGGGCAGTGACAACTATGTCTCGAAATGCCTCATATATCCATAATACATTAGGTGCACACCAAAAAATTTCCGAAATCTTTTGGAAGGTAATATGGACCGTCGTCGATAACTTGGCTCGGTATGGAAAAGTAACAAACCGGAATGAAACTTTCTAGTGCTTCGATGTCCTAATGTCCTAATCAAAATGGATGCAAAATTCCATGACGATCGATCTCGTTTCTGGTTTTATTTTCACTTTACAAAACACCACCTCAGAGCCTTCATATTGAGCTGTAAAAGGGCTATACACTAAAGTTATTCTGCGCGCCCTGCAAACAGCACGTCGTGAAGTTATATAAGTGAAGTACTCATGTTACACGTGTCGCATAGATAACGGGCCGGCGTGCCCTCGACTCTGGATCTCCTACTCAATAATATGTAGGTAAAGGGTCAGCACTTCTGGCACAATGATTGCATTATAATACATTTATTAACAATAAATTAATCCATTCTGTCGGTATCGCCATGATATCGGAACTGGAGGCCATCCGTCACAATTGTCTGAGTAGGAGTAACGAACTGTGTGTTATTATATTATGTGATGATACCGTGTCGTCCTGAAGGGCTGGAATCATGCGACTCAAATTTAGAGATCTGTCCCAATAGTAACTCATACCTTGATCAAAATCACAGCCACACAGAAAACCGCTGGTTCTGGTTTCAAGAGGCTTGATGAACATTTTCTGTGTAGACATGGTATACATACATACAACCCTATTTAAAAGAGGGAATTCAAAGGGTCGGCGAAGCTCGTGTGTTGTCTGCTTGATGTGTGCGTCCATGCGCAACGGTAACCTTATACAGTTAAGCTCTATATTTGTGACTTTTATAAACTAAAGATACTGAAGATCGTTAGAATCTGAAGATTTTCTTATTATTGATTCTAGGCTTCGAAAACTATGAAAAAATTTATAGTTTTCGAAGCCTAAAATCAATTCAATGTCAATAAAATTCTAGACTCAATACAAGAAGTCGTTCGAAAAAAAATATAAGATTGTTCTATTGCGAAATTCCGAAAAAATCCTGACTTCTGGCGTCACAACGATATTTTTTCGAATTTCAAGCAATAATAGCGATAATCAGTTTTGTCTTTTTGTATACTCTTCGAAAGATGTTTCACCTATGATTTTTTGATTGGACTTAGATTTGAGCAGACAATAAGGAATCACAGTCTCAAAGCAATTGTTTGAAAGCTCAAACAATACTAAGCATGCATTAGTCACGTCAGGGGGGTGATGTCATGTCATCCCCTAGTTTAAAATAACACCAGACTAATTATTCTGTTAAATTATAATCCGACCGCAGACTTGCAGGAACCCAAGGGGAAATTGAAGACCAATTTGAAAAATGAACCTCCACTTTTCAGGGAAGTAACATATTCCGCGAATTATATTATGACGGCTTGACTCTAATCCTCTTAAAAAATGGCTGCAGTTCAATAATTCTTGTGAACCGAAGCAAAAGTCTTTACCCAACTGCAAAAGAAGAAGTTATATTATTTTCCTGTTATGTGTGCACATTTGATATTTTTCGTATATTCGGCCGCAAGATATGATGTGCAGATAACCTCCAAGTGTTCTCTGAGTGGAGCAAAGGGGATGTCCAGTGGAAACTTGTTATGTAAAAGAAATAATTACCAATATATTTATCTCGAGCTTACCTCAATAAACAATAACAGTGATAATTTACTTATTTATATTGTCATTGTTATTTAACATGTATTGTTATGAACTACAAGCTTCCCGCGACTTTCTCCACGCCAGAACTTATCTGGACAGCCTTGGAAGCTGGCTGTAGCCAATACATTGGTAAATCAAATATTTCTTCAACTCAATTCAGAAAAACCTTTGAGTGTTAAAAGATAATCAGTAAAGTAAAATTTAGAAAACTTAATGGTTTTGATCGCTGATGGTGGTTCCTACAAAGTAAAGTATCAATCGCATTGATCATGCGGTTAAGCGACTATAGATGGGGGACCACCGGCTAAAGTATAACAAAATACTCATGATGAGTAGGTATACGTTATTCGTAAAGAAAACAATATTCCGAACCGGATCAGCCTTTTGGGCGCTACCAGTCCACAGACATGCGGACAGTTGCAGTGTAAAATAGCCAGATCAGATAGAATGTCAGAATTCTCCGAAGCCGGTGATCACCTATGCGTGTGCACTGACCCGGGCGCAATAAATACAAGTACTATATACTGACACAAATATTGTGGTAATTGAAATAATGTGAGATGAGATAATAGGTGGTACATCTAGTTGTTGAACATTATAATTATGTCATAGGAAATACCTTCAGTAGGAATGATGATTATTTTGTTTCGATACTCTATAGTCTATACCATAGAAGACTGGTATGAGATGAAGAGGGCTCCATCCTTACTCCCTTTACCATATAGTCGGCATAAGGTCGGCAATTCAAGTATTTTTATTTTATTTTTTTATGGGATAGGAGGGCAAACGAGCAGGCGTGTCACCTGATGGTAAGCAACTAACGCAGCCCATGGACACCAGCAGCACATATAGTGTTACTGTTGCGTTGCCGACCTTTAAGGTAAGGGGATAGGAAAGGATGGGGAAGGGGGTGGGCCTCCGGGTACCTCTCTCACCGAAAGAAACGTGGCATGGGCCACTTTACGTTGGTCTTCTGAGAGGTCGTGGTATTTCACCGGTCGAACCGGCCCATTTATGCCGTAAACTGTTTGGCTCTACCAGTATTACGCTGTTGGCGTTGCAAATCGTTGCAGAAAACGACAAAGTGCGTGAATCTCAATAGATGGGTAATGTTGAGTGACGTGCTGTTACAGAGAGCGGCGTGTATGGTGGTGCGGCGTCATGGAGGACGAGGTGACCTTCATGTTCCAGCTGGGCGTGGTGAGGGACGCGGTCGCCACGCCGGCGCACCTGCTCACACTGGCCTACCTCAAGGAGCTGGCCGTCAAATTTGTACACGACAAGGTGAATTTATTTATTCGTATTTTGCAGAGTTTCCCAAACTTTAAACTCCACGCATCACCTAAATTTGAATATGGCACCAAAACAACAGGAGTTCAAAGTAAAGTTTTTATTTGTCAATAATACAAATACAGCTAGCTTGGCTAGCTAGGTTAAGGCTTTTTAATATTAATATAATCGGTGCGATTTAAATTTATCGATCGATTTCAGTGCCTTTTAAGTTGTAACTAAATATTAGCCTGAGTAAAAATATAACTAGGGTGGTTAAGTTCTTTCAATATTTCATCAATTAAAAATATTGTATGTTGTTTGTTAGATACCAGACAACGGGCTGAATCGTCTCTCGGACCGTATTCTTCTGTTTCGTCACGACTACTGTTCGCCAAATGTGCTGCAGTTGATCAATTCAGCGTCAGATGTGACTGACGAAACCCTCGTCGAGATCGTATTGACAGCCAACCGTGAGTGCATTAACGCTACCATTATTGAATTGGGTGTAATAAATCTCCATAACTGAAAAAATTTAAGCCCCGATACTTCGTTCAAGTGTCCAATATTTTCTCATGGGATACCGATAAAGTTAAAAGTTAATAAACATACTTCACCGCGCCGTTATGTTTACGTCCCAAATGGAATAGGTGGCGAACCTGTTGCCATACTGGGCACAAAGTTTACAGTCATCGATATTTATCTCACATAGCTTACGAAAAGTCATTGGTGTGAACCAGGATTCGAAACCGCGACTTCTTGATTCAGAAGAGGGGTGCTCCACCACTGGACCACCGAGACTAATAAAAATTAATAAAGATTTTACAAATTTCGGTTCACTCACAGATTTACAATTAATATCTATTATTTCAGCATACATTTGTGACAGCGGTCCTGAAGCAGCACCGGTTCCGAGGCCACACGCGTTAGCTGTACACTCTTACAAGGCGCCTACATTCTGTGATTTCTGTGGTGAAATGCTATTTGGACTTGTGCGGCAAGGGCTCAAGTGTGAAGGTATGAACTGTGTGGCTTTGCCTCGATTGAAATTTATTATAAATTAATATAGCTGAACATTACAAACCCTTATTCATTTTAAGCGTATATGATCACATTGCAGGATGCGGCCTCAACTACCACAAGCGTTGCGCTATAAAGGTGCCGTCAAATTGCACGTCACCTGTTACATCGAGGAGTGGCGCGGGGTCTCGCCGTGTGTCGGGGGGTGCGGGGGGTAGATCCCCCTCACGAGCTTCCACGCACAGCCACGCCTCGCATGATGACTCGCTGGTAAGGAAACTGGCCGATCTCGTCACTGGCAACACTAAAGACAACACAAGAGATAAAGACTACTGACCACTCGTTCACAACCGTCCCAGACATTTTGTGATAAAACTTGTATCATATATACATAGTAGCTTTTACACGTTATAAAAATGTTACAAAATTTATTGCTTATGCTTTAGACTATTGTCAGTACCGCTCCTTATATTAGCTATACGTATATAGTAATCGATCAAAATAAACACAACATCTAGAAAGTTATCTCTAATTGAAGTAAAAGTCTGTCAAAGGTGAAATTTCTGCGCAAAAAAATATGCAGATAATAAGGAAAACAACATTTATGTATTTTCTGTGGTAGTATTGGGTATTGCGTAATCAGGTAAAAAGTGGTAAAATTAATATAAACTATAATAAGCGTTCTTGGTGTATACAATACAGTATTAGAATAACAAATTAACATGTGGGTAAAGAAAGACGTTTAAGAACCATACTATTAACGATCAAATAGAATCGCTTAATCTCTAATATATGTTATGTCTTAAAATATGAAATTAGAGCAGCATAGGCTGTCGTACTTAAATAGTCCTAATTATCACTCAACAACCGATTGACGGTATATCATTGGATAGAATTTAATAAATAGAATTGTGCATAATTATTTAATAAGTTAACATAGTATTTACAAACGTCCTTATTTAAGTAAAAGGTATATAGTAGATCTTCCTTAAGTTCTTCCGCTTTACTGGATCTTATCTTAGAAAGATTGTGGATACCGTCCATACAAAACAGAATCATAATATGCTGTTATCATCTAGATGTTAAACGAAGGGGTAACAATGCAAATATTAACGGGGTGGGGGACAATAAAGTTTTAGAAATACTGGTGTATTTTTAGACCTAGTCTTATATATGAATCTCATATTTTTATACAATTTTATATCATAATATTAATGAAATATTTATTTTTGGTTGCATAAACCAGATTCTTATCATATTCTTCCAAAACGATTGATGGATATTCCCAATTTGCTTATAGAATTTATTTTTTATTTTTTTTTAATTTATTATTTTGATCTCATGGAAATGAAATCAAAATAACTATTTACACATTAATAAATTAAATTATCCTCGTAGTAGTATACTGGCTTATTTAACTGACTGGCGCGTAAAGAAGTGGCTGGTTCGATACCCGTGTAACTATAAGTACCTACACATGAGATGAACATAGGTATAATATGTGTGACATCTGAGCGTGCCCGATTGTAATACAAATAGGCCTCTTCTAGAAAAAAAAACTGTTTGGAACAATTTGAAAAAGTGCTGCCTACAACTTTGTTATGGTTTGAAGCTATACTTATATATATAATAAAAATAATAAGCTTATGAGTAAGAAATCGGTTGGTAATCGCAGCGTGAAGCCTTATAAGTACTAGAAGACTACTAAGACTTATAACTCAGAAATAATTAACGCGACACTTTTTAAGTAAACAATTATTTACCTTTATTCGCCTGACGTTTCGGCCAGGTTGCACTAGCCGTGGTCACAAGCAGACTGAAGTGGCGCCCTCACGACTCCGTAGATGAGGCAAATGTTTGTACATCTACCCTCATCGCTTGGTGCTGTTTTTTATTCTTTTTTCTAGATACCGTCACACTACACTTATAACGTCCCTATTCTGTACGCCCCACGACGCGTGCCTATTCTGATAGATTAGCCGACGGTGAACTAAAGCGAGGTGTTTTTATTTTATTAATCACTGGATTCCTTTTTGCGGAGAGTTTATATCCATCTTCCCGATTGAAATTCTTGTGCTTTTTAATTTCAATCGCTTCACACACAGCTCTGGGATAATAGTGGCGATCATGGAAAGGACTTCCGGATGGTCGAACTTGATCCAGTGATTAATGCCGTCGAGAATTATGTGCTCGGCTATCGCTGAATTGTTCACCTGTCGATTCTTCACTGCGGCTTTGTGTTCCTTGACCCTTTCAGCTATTGTTCGCTTAGTCTGGCCTATATACGAACTACCACAGCCGCAATTTATGTTGTAGACACCAGGTGTTTGTAACGGCAAGACATCCTTCGGCGTGCCCAATATACACCGTGAATTTATAGTCGTTTTGGAAACGAAACAGGTGAATTTGGAATAACTCATAGAACTATTAAGAATGGATAAATTAATTGTAATACTTAATATTAAAAAGTTTTAATTTTAATAAATATTTTCACTCGTTCGAGTTAGGAAATAGTAACGCATCGCCATTTTATTCAAACACATTGTGAATGAAGCACGCCATAAGAAAGGACAACGCACCGCAGCTCAGCTGATACCTACCTACCTACCTACGGCGGCGCGACAGAACGAGCGAGCGAGTACTTACCTATCGTATTTCAAAGTTATTATTTAAAATAAAATACATAAAGTAGGTTCAAGTTTTAAGTAGAAATATTTAAATGTGATGTATGATAGAAATATTTAAAAAAGGAATTAATTCAATACACTAGTCCCTCAGCACAGAATAATCAACTTTTAAAATAGGAAAAAAAAACATAGCGTCACGCCTGTATTCTTGAAAGAGTAGGTAGAGGTGTATTACACACCCACGGTTTCAATCAACTTTTACATACCTCTAACAGTTTGTTTACATTTCTCTGTATCGAAGCAACTGCTCGAAATGGAGTCCCCCGCGTTCAATACACAAACGTGCACGTTTTACACTGTTGTCTTTTAGTTTTCTCAATGTATTTCTATTGCTTTTAACTTTATCAAATGCGTCCACTATCGCTCTGCGTAACTCATCACGGCTTTCGTGTTCACGTGTGTAAACGAGTCTCTTTATTTCCGACCACAAGAAAAAATCCAGGGGTGTTAAGTCCGGGCTTCTCGGTGGCCAAGTCACAGGCCCGCCCCGGCCTATCCACCGATCACTAAACTGATTATTTAAGTATGTACGCACTGCACTTGCGTAATGAGCCGGACAGCCGTCGTGTTGGTAGTACATACCTCTTGTGTACGCTAACGGCACATCCTCTAGTAACTCAGATATGACTGTTTGTAACATCTCTAAGTACGAGTTGCCGGTTAGATGACCTTCGATAAAAATAGGCCCTATTAATTGGTCGTTAATAATACCGGCCCAAACATTTACACTGAAACGAACCTGATGGTGGTCTTCTCGGATCAAAAGGGGGTTAATAAGAGCCCAGTAATGTTCATTATGCACATTGTACAGTCCCACTCGAGTAAACAGTGATTCATCCGTCCACAGTATGTTGGCGTTTGTATTATTTAAAAACCACTGACAAAAGGCGATTCTTGCTGGTGCATCACTGTTGTTAATTACGTGAGCCTTACGGAAATGGTACGGGTGTAGTCCGTGAGTATTTAATATTTTCCATACAAAATATTGGCTAACATCAAATTCTCGTGCCGCCATTCTCGTGCTTCGCCGCGGATCGCGCTCGAAGTACTCCAGAATATCTTCTTCAATCTCCGGCGAATAATTTAAACTTCCTCGGCCTTGCGCATGAGTCGGCGCACGGAATTGTCCATGGTCGAGAAGGCGCTGGGTTACAGCTAAGATGGTGGGCGTAGAGGGAACTTGAGGACTTTCAATTCCTCGCAGCCGTAGCGCATCCAAGTGCTCTGGCTGGGAATACAAACGCCGGGCCTCTTCTAGATTGTAGTTGGCAATAGCATACAGCTGTACCATTGCCAAGTACTCCACATTTGAGTATTCGTACTGACGACTCATTTTCGCGCGGAACGTAAACAATACAAGCGTGTCAACACGGGATTGTCACACAGTACTAAAGAGAAGGAAGAAAGGACGCCTGTTGTGCGGAAGTGCGGGGATGCGCAAGAGTGGTGGTAGGTGCGTGATTGGCTGGCGGCGCCGACATAGCCGTCGGTGTCTTTAATGGTGAATTTGATTTTGTGTGAAAAATTGTGAATGACATCGATAGTAAAATACATAGTATTTGATTTACGTGAGATTGAGTAGCGTTACTACCGTTTCTCACTTTTTCACTATAAGAGATATGAATCTCGATGTTGATAAAATAAAGTATTTTTATTTTATGAAATTAACGTTATATATAGCTTCTCTTATTGATATATAATTCAAATTTTTTGTTTCCAAAACGACCTTAAATTCACGGTGTATTTGTTACCTTTGTCCCCGGAGTGTATACTGTGGGAACTGAATATCTTTTCAGTACTGTACCTATCTTGTCTGTCACTCCTTTGATATAAGGCATGTAGGCTGGCTGTCGGTTCACTTCCGGATGTTTGCGTCGTCTCGACCGCGGTTTACTTAGTCTGTTAACCTGATATCCGTTGTTCCTCAATACCTCCTGAACATGATCAAGTTCTTGCTGTAAATATTCAGAGTCACAGAGATCCTCGGCTCTATTTTTCAAAGAAGTCACAACGGATTGCAAGTGTGGAGGGTGATGCTGTGACGAGGCATGTAGGTACCTATCAGTGTGTGTGGGTTTGCGGTATACACAGTGAGATAAGGAACCATCAGATTTTACATTGAGCCTGACGTCTAAGAAGGGCAGCGACCGGTTCACCTCCATCTCATATGTAAACTTTATTTTGGAGTGAATTGTTTAGTAAAATAATAACACCTCGCTTTAGTTCACAGTCGGCTAATCTATCAGAATAGGCACGCGTCGTAGGGCGTACAGAATAGGGACGTGATAAGTGTAGTGTGTGATGGTATCTAGAAAAAACAGCACCAAGCGATGAGGGTAGATGTACAAACATTTGCCTCATCTACGGAGTCGTGAGGGCGCCACTTCAGTCTGCTTGTGACCACGGCTAGTGCAACCTGGCCGAAACGTCAAGCTAATAAAGGTAAATAATTGTTTACCTAGAAAAGTATCGCGTTAATTCCTGTTCATTATATCTGAGTAATATGCAACGCAAAAGCATAAAAGTTTTTTAAGACTTATAAGTACTAGAAGGGAAGAGTGAGGTAGAGTTTAGTACATATTAATATTTCATAACTAATGTAATATAATCAGTTTATTTTTGTATTATTATTTTTGCATTAAGATTAATATACTTTACTTTATAATGTAAAATGTACTTTTGTACTGTATTTTTCACTTCCGTCCACACAGAGACAATATGACATGGCTATTGCCCACATAATAATTTTTAAATTGCACAAATTTAATTTTAAAAACTTTAATTTTTTTATTGTTATTATAATTATTGTGAACTAACATCACGAATAAGGTGGTGGGTAGCATTTTGTTTGAATATATTTTTTTGTTTGTTTAATAAATAATAAAATTTTAATATTATTTTTTTTTAGTTTTATTTCTCTTTCTGTGGCACCCATCATCTTATTACTAGTCAAAATTCAGAATTGGTAACGATAGTATATAGTAATAATATTTAAAAAGATACTACTCGACTACGCAAAAATGCGTCAAGTAAAGTCAAAATAGCTTTATTTACATATATCTTCAGGTCTCTGGAGACCGATGAAAATAAAAATGGTCAACAAATACAAATATGGGCAAAGGCATGAGGCATGAGTTTCTTGCCCGGTTCTTCTAATGCTAGCTGCATGAGAAGAACCGAGCAAGAAACTCATGTCTCAAAGACTTTCCAAGTTATGTAATATTAATATTAATTAATTAAATCAATAATATTAATATCGCTACTAAAAACAGAGCAGTTGACGGTAAAGATGTAACAGCCAGAATACTCGACCATCAAAGATAAGACGCTACCAAATTATAATAAACATACTACATGTTAATAAGAGAAATTCTATGCAACTATTATAGTCGAGCACAAATGACGGGACGACGACGACGATCTTTGCCACTGAAACAAACATTCACTCGCTAAAACATAAATCTCCCGCGTCGTCGGGAAATACATATGTGTATTTTAGTTTTTTCACTTTTTTGAATATATATTCAGAAAACTTAAATAAATACTCACAGGCCGCACAAACGTTCGATATAATGCGGAGTATATTAGTACTCCGCATTATATACCTATATAGCCAGGCCATGGAGACGACCAGAAAATACAACCTAGGGGCCATCCGTAAAGTACGTCACACGAATTTCATGATTTTCAGACCCCCACCCCCTCCTTGTCACAGGTGGTCACATTTGTGAGACCCCCTAGTGTGACGTCACAAATTTGCAATTTTACATCTAAAAATTTTATATTAAAACAGCAGTTCCACAATTAGTTTTATTTCCATTTAAATTACTTTTTTTATGAAATCAACATCAAATATTTAAAAAAATAACAAATCCATAAACTATTAATTAAAAAAAAATAAAGGAATTTATTTCGTCTGTAAAGCTAGAAAGGTCAAGTCGGCATAATCACTCGTTTTATATCTCAAAATTTAGTGCTCATTTAGTGCTGATAACAGATATTTGGTGTTGTGATAGGGGGACTGAAAATGAGAACACTGCTAACTTTTCATTAAGCTAGCAGTGTACCATTCGTGACCGCGCTATGATACAGTGATGAATTTATTCGTCTTCAGTCCATGGACTTTGAATCCATTCCTTTAAATTATTTATAATTGGCATAGAAGTTAGTTCGTTGTCATTGGGGTTGTTAACGTCAGGAACATTTGTGTTGTGTACATCTTTTTCATCTAACCATATGGCATCATTTATATCATCCAAACACAGAATTTCTCTGGCTAGCTGCTCTAGGTGCTATTCTTTGAGGACGAATCTTTGCAATAGGCAAAACTTGCTGCTTCTTATGTAGTTGTTTGTGTTGGTTATTGGCTTGGGCTCATAGTCGGCGTGTGCGGCGTGTCACTAGAGCGGGTTTGAAATCGTCAACAACAAAAAAAGACATTTCAAACCGTATGTTCATATGGATAGAGTAGAAATATTTTTTTAATTTTAATTAATATTTAAAATTTCTTGATTCAGTTTATTTTGAAATGTGATGTCACAAAACTTAGGACCCCGCCCACCCCTTGTCACACCATGTCACACTTCGCCGACCCCCTCTCCCCACCTTTATGTGTGACGTACTTTACGGATGACCCCTTGCGTACTAGAGCAATATTACACATTATAAGCTTGATGATTCTATATAAGAACAATGGCTTAGCAGATTGAAAAGCAAAATCCTTTCCATGACCAAATAGACCATGTCTTATCGGATGACATATAACAAGAGTTATGAAATCCCAGAAAACGAATGACATATGTGAGAAAGACCGAGCCTGAAGGCGTTCAGATCTTTCTTTTTACCACGCAAGAGACTTATCTTGAAGTAGAATTGTTGTTGGAAGAAAGATAATAATGCCAGGTCGGCGATGTTTCTGTTTGAATGGCAAGGAAACTACTCACTAATCTCACCATTCTTGGTCGATGGTGTCTAACCCTTAATTTCCACGTGCCTTGTTGATCATTCAACATAAAAGTCGTAAAATTTTTATGTAATTTTTATATATAGAAAGCTTTTCTCCACTCCTTATTGATTAGTTCATTTGAAACTACAAATATAAGTTCGGGCTGAAATTGATGACTGGTCAATGTTACGTAAAGCTATTTTTTTGCAGTAAAACAGAGAATACAATATTTATAATAGGTACATTACAAAACACCCAGATGCCACACAAAATCTCATTATTATCACTCTAATCTCTGTGAGCGGGTGGAGATTGGATCCGGCGCAAAACAGCCACTAACTAATTTTAGCAGTATACCGGCAGATGATAGATATCTTCACGTATATCTGTCTGTACAGATGGGTGTTGGTAAACGTAGCCGGTCTCCATCACGGGCGGGCTCAGTGTCCGGATCAGTGGCCACCACCAGCGCCGCAGTATTGGCGATACCTCACACCTTCGAAGTACACTCATACACGAGGCCTACCGTCTGCAGGTATTGCAAGAAACTGCTCAGGGGATTGTTCAAACAGGTAACTTCTTAGGTCTCATAAACGTTAAGTGCAAACTTTGTCGTTGTCAGCTAATTTTCTGACGAGTCTTGGGGTTAAATATCTAATCAAGAATATTTGTTATTTCAATAGGGTCTGCAGTGTCGAGACTGCCACTACAACGCGCATAGGAAGTGCATACCACTGATACCGAAGGACTGTGGTGCCGAGATACGGGACCTGCACAGTAAGTGTTAGTATAACACGCTAAATATGCTATAATCCCCTCTATTACCGGAAACAATAGGCCTAGTTAAAAAAATTATGAATTGTTTCATTAATCGATCATTACTATAGGTGAATACCAGGATAGCAGCACTGGCAGTGAGTTATCTGAGTCTGCACGTCTGCCTGACGACGAGTCAGACGACGGTGGAAACGAAGTAGGGGACAGCATCAACATAGAAGATACAGAGGCAAGCGAACTTTACAATTGAAATTTAGCATTAGCTGAATATAATAATATTAATATGATATTATTGATATGATGAATTAAAAAAAAAACTTTGCTTAGAATATCTTTTCTGGCAGGTCTTGCTCCGTCGTCGACAGGGAGACGACGAAGATGTACCTCAGCGTGACACACTGCCAGAACGGTCGGCGAGCAGACCGAGCAGGTAGGTGGTCGAAGACATCCTCTCTCCTCTCTCTGTGTGTAGTGGTGGTGATGGTATTCTGCTATGTGCTCTGTATTCTGTACTAGCTTTTGTTTACTTTCTCCTCCCTTTCCAAGAATAACTGTGGCAATCAGGAGATGTTTTTTTTTTCAATAACATTTTGTGCCTTTACTTCTTTAATAACCAAAAGTTTTTCATTTTGAGAAATCGAATAAAATTAGAAATAACCAAGTACCAATCGACTAAAGATGATGACCAACTGACACTTGAAATGTACCCTATACTCATTTCCCTCTTATTTGGAATTAATCTGAATATGGCAACTACCCTCACAATCACTCGCACGCAACTCTCTAAGCAGCTGCATCCCCTGTACTGTTAGATCTGACGCGTATCAACGTTCCAGCTCGTCTTCGTCTCCCAGCGCGAACATTCCTCTCATGCGGATAGTGCAGTCTGTGAAACACACAAAAAAGAGAGATGGCCAGTGGCTGAAGGAAGGTTGGTTGGTGCACTGTACTAACAAAGACAAAACTGTGAGTATAAACTTTTTTGTTATTTGAAATTTATCCGTATACCACAATGAACATATCAAATTCCGCTATGTGCATCTATCCAATCAAATCCAAAGTAATAATAAAAATAAAGGTCCGAGGATGGAACCTTGAGGTATCCTGATAATAACATGTCAATAACATGCCTCTATTCCGCATATATGTAAATATATTTAGTCTATCCTGTAAGTCAAATGCAAATATATCAAATGCAATACATTTAATTACGTATTGCTAAAGCTTTCACAAAAGCGTTGTTCTGTCTACTTAGTCACATGCCTTAGTAAAATCATAGTTTGCACTTCTTGCATCTCTAGAATAATCGATAGATGAATAATTATTATTATATATGAATACATATATAACTTCACGCCAAATACCCTTTGGGATCCCTTGAATAATTATATATCATTATTATTATATTTATCTTTAAATTAAAAAACTAGTCTCTTATTTTGAGATTCAGCCATCGAAAAATTACATCTGAAAAACGTATGGATGACAAGCTTACACAGCATAACACCGAAGAATGGCGGGATAACTATTCCGAAACAAGGGTCAACCCAAAAAATTTTCGGTAGGGACGGGCAGCAGCGTCCCTATCTATAACAGGTGAACCCCTGCGGTCTCTAATACGTCTGCCCAGCGTGGGGACTATGGGCAAAAACCTCCCAAAATGAAAAGAGCGCAGAACCAACGGCCCCCTGTTCCTGGTGGTCCCACTATTCCCGGCCAAGGCAGCGGTCGTGGTAACGGTGAAATAGGTGGTTCTAAGAATCTCCGGGTTACGCAGGCTGTCAAAAACAACTACGCGCGGCTACATACAAGGTGTAGGCAGCGGCTGTTAAGCCTCGTCTCGCCGTTATCTTTACGTCCCAAATGGAATAGGTGGCGAACCTATTGCCATACCGGGCACAATGTTTTCAGTCATCGATATTTATCACACATAACTTCCGAAAACAATTTCGGAAAGCCATTGGTGTCAGCCAGTATTATTATATCAATAGCCCGTTCAAAATTAAATAATAATCAGTTTAAAGAACAGCCGCTGAGTTTTCTTGCTGGGTCTTTCTCAGGACTGGCCGCGTTTTTGACCCAGTGGTAGATTTTACCAAATATTTTATCTTTAAATTTAAAATCAATCGATATTTAATAATAGTTATAGGTACTTTGATTTCAACCAACTTAGAAAAATAAGATAATTTTCTAATACTTAAATAATAACAACTGGTGAATACATCTATACATATAATAAAATTGTAGAAAAGTCAAAACTGTACATTGAATATTTTTTAAAAAGAATACTTGGTGTGTGATCTGCAATCGATACCGAAGCCAAAAATATACTCTTTAGAATTTTTGTCTGTTTGTCTGTTTGTCTGTATGTATGTCCGGGATAAACTCAAAAAGTACTGCATGGATTTACTTCAAATTTGGCACGAAAATTATTAAGAAGTCGGGTCAACATATAGGCTACATATTATCACGCTATCACCTACGAGGAACGAGCAGTGAACCTTTATTTCTTCAATGTATTCTGTAGCAACGTGTAATCTAACGACGCATATTTGTATGTTGTTATGGTGTTATTATGTTAATAACCATGCTTTAATCTATACATATAATAATAATAATAATATAATATAAGTTAGCTTCACATTTTAATTAACTTATGCCGTTAAACATAACAGACAATTTTAAAACAGTGCCATCTATGAGATTTACAAAACAGAAAACATTAAGTTGAATTACACGTGTAAGCACTTTTTGGTTTTAGATATAAATAAATCTTTGAGATTTTAAAAACATCAAGTCGAATTACATGTTTAAACACTTTTTGAATATAAATAATTGAAATTTCATCATGCGCTTGCGGTCAATAGATGTTTTTAAGAGTCATAGATGGAGTTGTGCATTTTCTTCTTTAAAATTGTATCGTTAATTCTTTTCAGAGATGAGCAAGACAATTAAAAAAATGTATTTGTATATGCTAAAAACTGTTAATATTTTTGTTCGGTATTTATTGGTGTAATGATTGCTTCGTAATTTTATAATTTTACACCATTAAAAAAAAATGTTTCCTATTCGCTAACTAGATGGCGTTGGCGTCGAATTAGATCGCGCTATAATTTCGTTCACCAAAAGTGATGTTATGAGTACGGATGTCGCCGCGACAACTCATAGAAACTGGGGTTACCTGCGTTGCTATAAGTTATCGTGTGCTTAGTCGAATTTAACGTGAAAACTGAAAATACTTTCCTGAAATATAATTTAAAAAAAAAATATTTACTTAAATAAACTTCATTCGGAATCGGACTACTGCTTACTGCTTAGCTATCATTATCTGTGTGTAAATTCTCAGCGTGTAAATTATTTTCTGTTATTTTTCAAACTTAAAATAATCAAAATGCCTAGAAAACGGTCTAATCTATCCCAATCCCCAAACGATAGTCGAAGGAAAAGGTTAGCTCGATCTCTTGAAACCACCATTGAGCGTGAGGCAAGGATAGCTACTCTTCGAGAACACAATGCGGAAATTCGAGATGGAGAAAGTAGTACGTCGCGCCAGTCCCGATTAGATACTATGCGCACTCAAAATGCATCGTTGCGGTCTCTGGAAAGTATAGAAGCATACGAAATGCGGCTATTAAATGATCGGAAGCGCCATGCTGAGTCTCGCGCGTCAGAGACATACACGCAACAAGAGACAAGACTGAGTTTGCAGCGCAGCCGCACTTATGCCGCTCGATCGTGCGAGAGTGCTGAAATTCGAGAAGCTCGATTGGAAAGCGACCGGGAGCGTCACGCTGAGTCTCGCGCGTCAGAGACGTACACGCAGCTAGAGACGAGGTTGAGTTCCCAGCGCTCTCGCACAGATGCAGCTCGATTTTGTGAGAGTGTCGAAGCGCGAGAAGCTCGACTGGAAAGCGACCGGGAGCGCCACGCTGAGTCTCGCGCGTCAGAGACGTACACGCAGCTAGAGACGAGGTTGAGTTCCCAGCGCTCTCGCACAGATGCAGCTCGATTTTGTGAGAGTGTCGAAGCGCGAAAAGCTCGACTGGAAAGCGACCGGGAGCGCCACGCTGAGTCTCGCGCGTCAGAGACGTACACGCAGCAAGAGACGAGGTTGAGTTCCCAGCGCTCTCGCACAGATGCAGCTCGATTTTGTGAGAGTGTCGAAGCGCGAGAAGCTCGACTGGAAAGCGACCGGGAGCGCCACGCTGAGTCTCGCGCGTCAGAGACGTACACGCAGCAAGAGACGAGGTTGAGTTCCCAGCGCTCTCGCTCAGATGCCGCTCGATTTTATGAGAGTGTCGAAGCGCGAGAAGCGCGACTGGAAAGCGACCGGGAGCGCCACGCCGAGTCTCGCGCGTCAGAGACATACACGCAGCGAGAGACGAGGTTGAATTCGCAGCGGAGTCGCACTTCTCTTTCTCGGTCGATCGAAGATCATGAAGAGCGGATGACCCGGTTAAGAAGAGATCGTTCTCAGCATGCCCTTTCACGGTCGTTAGAGAACGATGAGCAGCGTGAAGAACGTCGTGCAGCTGCTCGGCAGCGGTACCACGACGTGTGTGGCGATACGTCTGCTCATCTATCGCTAGAACGGGATAGAATTCAAGAGTTTCGAGGATCTTGGTCGGGTGAACAGCGTGCGGCACAACTAGAACTAGATCGTCTGCGGCGTAGCATGAATCAACTTTCAACATCTGACGATGAATCCATGGTTTACGATATCGAAGAGCAATCGTGGCTAAATAAAGAGGGAAGTGGATTTATGTACAATGTTGCGATTAACTACGCCGCACACGGAGATATTGGTGTCTTAGAAGAAGTGTGTGCCCACTGTCAAGCCCGCAAATGGAAAGGAGAGCCCAATGGGATGTGTTGTGCATCTGGTAAGGTACGCTTGGAGTCTATGCAAGACCCACCAGATCTGTTAAGAATCTTACTAAATGGCGAACATCCGAAGTCCAGCCATTTTTTGAAAAACATCCGAGCTTATAACAGCGCCTTCCAGATGACTTCGTTTGGTGCAAATCAAATCGTTGAAGCAGGTTTCATGCCGACATTCAAGGTCCAGGGGCAAGTTTACCATCAAATCGGTTCGCTGCTACCTACAGACATTCCAAAATTTTTGCAAATTTATTTTGTAAGTGATTTTGAAGAACAAGCAAACCTACGAAGTAGACACATCCCCAATTTGGACCCTGTTCTGGTCAGAGGATTGCAAAGTATGTTGCATAACGTTAATCCGCACATTGGCAACTTCAAAGCCGCTCTGGCGTCGGTGCCTGAGAACGAGCGCAACCGCTTTAAGTTTGTCATCAGTGCAGATAGAAAGCCGATTGCAGCCCATCCGGGACGATATAATGCGCCAACGACGAATGAGGTCGCCGTTCTCTTAGTCGATCAGGAGTGTGATAAAAGAGATATCGTCTTACGCACGCACGATGACCGGCTTCAAAGGATCAGCGAAACTCACCGCGCGTACGATTCTCTTCAATATCCGCTCATGTTTTGTCGCGGAGAGGATGGCTACCATTTCGCCCACTATAATGTAGACCCCCAGACAGGCTCCCCAAATTATAACAAAAAAACGTCCGCCATGCAGTTCTACAGCTTCTTGATCCAGCTGAGGGTGAACAATGGCTCTTATCTCCACCATCATCGTACACTCTTTAGTCAGTTTCTGGTGGACATGTATGCCAAAATTGAGACAGAGCGTTTGGTATTTATAAGGTCCAATCAAAGAAAGCTGAGAGCTGAGAACTACGTCCATCTCAGAGATGCCATGCAGAATGATGCCAATGCTCAAGATGTAGGAAGGATGGTCATTCTCCCCTCCACCTTCACAGGAGGTCCGCGGTACATGCACGAGAGGACCCAAGATGCATTTTGCTATGTGCGAAAGTTTGGTCGCCCGGACCTCTTTATTACTATCACTACCAACCCAAAGTGGCCTGAAATAACAGCTCAACTCCTTGCAGGACAGGTTTCGTACGACAGGCACGACTTGATCTCTCGCGTATTCCACCTGAAGTTGAAATGCCTTATGGATCTTCTAACAAAGGCAAAAGTGTTTGGTACAGTCCGATGTCATATGTACTCCGTGGAATGGCAAAAACGCGGCTTGCCACACGCGCATCTGCTTTTGTGGTTGGAAGAAAAGATCAGGCCTATCCAGATTGATCAAGTCATAAGTGCAGAGCTTCCGGACCCTGACGTTGATCCTGTTCTGCATCAAATTGTTAAAAGTCACATGGTGCATGGCCCCTGTGGCACGTTAAATCCAAGTTCCCCTTGTATGAAAGACGGACGTTGTACAAAAAGATTCCCAAAAAAATTTACCAACGAAACCATTACTGGTGAGGATGGATATCCCTCATACCGGCGCCGATCACCAGCAGAGGGCGGGCATTCCACTGAGCTGAGCGTGCGTGGCCAGGCGCGACCGGTCGATAACCGATGGATTGTTCCTTACTCACCAGTACTGTCCAGGACCTTCCAGACGCACATCAACGTCGAGTCGTGCACCAGCGTCGGGTCGATCAAATATATCTGCAAATACGTGAACAAAGGTAGCGATCAGGCGACGTTTGCTTTACAGAACACTGACAGAGACGAGGTGACCAAGTATCAGTCCGGTCGCTACATCAGCACGTCTGAAGCAGTTTGGCGGATACTGGCGTTCTCTATACATGACAGGCATCCTGCCGTCATGCATTTAGACGTCCACCTAGAAAACGGTCAGCGCATATATTTTGATCCCAACAACGTTGCTGAGCGCTTAGAAAATCCGCGCCAAACAACTCTCTTGGCATTTTTCAGGCTCTGCGAAATCGACCAGTTTGCGAGGTTCCTTACGTATGACGAGGTGCCTTCATATTACACGTACGACAAGCAAAGGGGAATATTTAACCGACGTCGAAGAGGAGGTGCTGTCGAAGGTTTTCCGGGAATTTTCAAGGACACCGTATTGGGTAGAGTTTATACCGTGCACCCGAATAATGGCGAATGCTATTTTCTGCGGTTATTACTTCACACGATCCGAGGCCCAACGTCTTTTGCCTTTCTGAGAACATTTGATGGCGTGGAGTATCCCACTTACCGCGCAGCCTGTGTAGCACGTCACCTTCTCGACGGTGACCAAAACTGGGATGACACCCTCGCGGAGGCGAGCGTCAGTAACAGCCCCAGCCGTATGCGTCATCTGTTTGCCGTCATCTTGGTGTTTTGTGGAGTCACGAACCCGGTAGCTTTGTGGGAAAAATATCGACATCATCTATCTGAAGATTTTCTACGAGCTTTGAGGCGTGCTACTGGAGACGAAGTCGAAGTAACTGATGAACGCGTGCTGAACACCTGTCTTAGTTCACTTCAAGACGTGGTCATTTCCATCGGCGGCAATCCATTGGTCGAATATGGGTTACCAGCTCCCCAATCATCACCGCATCAAGACCGTGGAAATCGAGAGTATAACGCTGAGACAATTTACGATCCGAGCGAAATGACCACCATACGAAATCACCATGTCGCTTTGTTCTCTTCAGAGCAAAAACAAATTTATGACACTGTTCTTAAAAGCGTTGGGCAAAACCAGGGTAAAATGTTTTTCTTGGATGCTCCTGGTGGAACAGGAAAAACATTTGTTACCACTGGCATACTTGCAGAGGTCAGGAGGCAAGGCAAAATTGCCATTGCTGTAGCGTCGTCGGGAATCGCTGCCACACTGCTTCCGGGTGGCAAGACAGCACATGCCATGTTTAAAATTCCCATCGATTTAGAGAGCACCGAAACGCCTGTTTGTGGTGTGTCACGCAATAGTGATAAGGGACACGTGCTGAAGGATTGCTCTCTGATCGTATGGGATGAGTGTACGATGGCCAATAGAAAAGCAGTTGAGGCCGTGGACAGAACCCTGCAGGACATCCGCAGGAACGAACACTTGATGGGTGGTGTCACAGTTCTATTCAGTGGCGATTTCCGACAAACGCTTCCCGTGGTGACGCGGGGATCGAGGGCTGACGAGGTGAATGCTTCGTTGAAACGATCTTCGCTGTGGTCACGAGTTCGTACGCTGCGCTTGACCATTAATATGAGAGCTCGGCTCGGCGGCAATGCACGTGCTCAAGAATTCTCCGATGTTCTTCTAAGTCTTGGCGAAGGCACTCTACCAGAGGAGAGAGGTGGGCAGGTGGTGCTTCCAGAGTCTCTCGGTAGAGTCGTATCCAGCTTAGAAGAACTCATTCGCTGTGTGTACGGGGACATCAGTCATATACCGCACCAGCAGAATTCTTGGGTATGTGAGCGGGCAATTTTGACGCCCAAAAATGGTCAGGCTGAAGCAATCAACGAATGCATTCTCTCGAAAATTGAGGGGAATGAAGTGGTTTACACCTCTATAAACACTGTCATCGAGCAAGATGATGCCACACATTATCCCGTGGAATTTCTGAACTCTCTGTCAGCAAGTGGACTTCCAGCGCATACTATCAAGCTGAAAGTCGGTGTCCCGATTATGCTTCTTCGGAACCTATCTCCTCCGAAGTTGTGTAACGGGACCCGCCTTAAAGTCATCTCGCTCCACAGACACAGCATTGAGGCGGAAATTCTTACGGGTTGTGGCGTAGGCGAGGCAGTATTTGTACCACGCATTCCCCTCATACCTCATAACTTCCCGTTCCAGTTCAAGCGCGTACAGTTCCCCGTGAGTGTTTGCTTCGCGATGACCATCAATAAGTCGCAGGGGCAGACACTGAGAGCAGCGGGTGTCGACCTCAGGACGAGCTGCTTCTCACACGGGCAGCTGTACGTCGCTTGCTCCCGCGTCACCAGTCCTGACTCTCTTTACATTTTGGCTGCGGAGAGCCAAACCAGCAATGTTGTTTATAGAGAAGTTTTATAAGTATATATTTTTATCCTTTTCTATATTTATATTTTCTTATTCATTATTTTCTACATTTGCTTCAGTCGCAACTTATTACTTAATTCAGCAGAATCACCATAAAGTCATTTATTCAAAGCAGACTGAAAATCAGCACTTTTGAAGTTCAACAATTTTACAAAAGACAGTCTCCCTCTGTTACTGTACTTTCTGTATTTATGAAATGTAAAGAAGTAACGGGTAAATAAATGTTATTTTAAAAGGTATAATCGTAGGTATTTTTGGTGCTGTATAGCGTTCAGGCAGATGACGTCGCGGGCTACAGCTATACTACAAAAATTCCTGTTAAAATGAAAATAAACAATGCGGGCAACAACCATTGCTACCGCAATCTGTACTTATCCTATCAGTTACAATTTCATTTTAGAGGTAATTACTTCTCAACTGTCTATGTAAAAATATAGCTATCTGATCACAAATTCCACGCGTACGAAGTCGCGAGCACAGCTAGTCTTATAAATAAGTATTTAACTTTTGTTTTCATGGTCTGATGTGGGTTACCAATAGTAAAAATCATATTTTTTAACATCAACTTTTTGATTTTTATTGCCAAAAAGTGGGTGCTCTCTGTATCAATGAAAATAGCTTTCGAACAACTACCATCCTTTTGTTCATCACTCGTGAAAATGATCTCTGTAAAGACTTCGAAACGTCGGGAAATAAATATAAATAAGTAATAAATAAACGCGATATAATCCTAAAAGTTGTTTTAATCTATGAGATGTCATATCTCCCAAACTCTTCACACTGGACACTGGATTGGACTGGACAGGGTATCAACGTGAATGGTAAGTACATCTCGCATCTTCGGTTTGCCGACATCGTTATAATAGCAGAGTCGCTGGAACAGTTAAGCGGAATGTTGCGCAGCCTAGACGAGTCCTCCCGGCTTGTCGGTTTGGGCATGAACTTGGATAAGACCAAGGTCATGTTCAATGAACATGTCGTGCCCGGACTGATAAGCGTCGAAGGGTCAGTTCTCGAAGTCGTTAACAAATACGTCTACCTAGGCCAAATTATCCAGTTAGGTAGACGAAACTTCCAGAAGGAGGCCGACAGGGAGATTCAGCTGGGTTGGGCTGCATTTGGCAAACTGCGTCGAGTTTTCAGTTCGCCTATACCGCAATGCCTAAAGACCAAAGTCTTTGACCAGTGCGTCTTACCGGTAATGACCTACGGTGCCGAAACGTGGACACTCACGGTGGGGCTAGTCCACAAATTTAAAGTCGCTCAGCGAGCTATGGAGCGAGCTATGCTTGGGGTATATCTGAAAGATAAACTCAGGAATGAGTATATCAGCCAGAGAACGGGGGTAACCGACATAGCTCGTAGAATAAGATCGCTGAAGTGGCAATGGGCTGGTCATGTCTGCCGAAGGACCGATGGTAGATGGAGTAAGAAGGTCATAGAGTGGAGACCACGTCTTGGTAAACGTAACGTAGGCCGCCCACCAGCCCGATGGTCACATGATCTCAGAAAGGCTGCTGAAAAAGACTGGATGCGGAAGACAGAGAATCGGATGTTGTGGCGCACATTGGGAGAGGCCTATGTCCAGCAGTGGACTGCAATAGGCTGATGATGAACTATGAGTATTGCTAATGATATTTATCGTTTCTATTGACGATTTATTTCACAGTTAAAGCGTCACTATTGGCGTTTGGATAGCAAGTCCATCACGCTGTTCACATCGGACCAAGGAACTAAGTACTACAAAGAAATACCGTTAAATGAAATATTAGCCATAGACACAGCCAGGCAACCGCATTCAGGTAAATTTTGGTGGTATTATTATTTTCTATTCCTATTCATTTAGTGTTGCCGTAGTCATAATTCTCAATTATTTTATGTTATTTTCCTGCTACTAGGTGTGTATCTGAATAGTTTAGAATTTCTTTGTTATTGCTTTTCACTATATCTAAAGAAATCTAGATTCAGAAATAGAATATGCTTCATGTGTTATAACAGTGGTGGTATCATCATTACATAGTATAAAACAAAGTCACTTTCCGCTGTCTGTCCCCTTACATGCGCATATCTTTAAAACTATGCAGCGGATTTCGATGCGGTTTTTTTTAATAGTTAGAGCGTGTCAACGGGGTGGTTTTGATCTATAATTCATGTATAGTGTAGTAAAAAAAAGTGATAATTTTCAAGATTTCGAACTTTAATCGCAAACGCTGCCAAGTGATAAATCAAAACAATGTACTGCATTATTATACACCTTTAAAAGGTCTACAAAAAAGTCCGCGAAGGCATATGTATATCTCTTAGAGATAACCCACAATGACCATTTTTATTTTTTACTTTTTACGAGAAATAATGGCTTATTTACGAAGCGATTTTAAACATTACAGCATTAATTTTCAACCAATTAAGTGTCTTAAGTAGTTAGATTGTGCATGTAATATAGATGATCCTGGCCCTTTACAGCATGCAATTTAAACGAATATTTTCGAATATATTGCAGTATTAACATAGCGGGACAGCAGTTAAAGCCGATAAATAGCACAAATTGAACCTCATGATATCCAAAATTTACTCATTTATTACTTTCGATGCGGAACAAAGTTCGCCGGGTCAGCTAGTTGTATGTAAAATAAACACATTTTAAAACAATATATAGTATCTAGGAGACTGGACCGAAAGAACTACCTAAGTGTTGACAATACATCACCTTACTGTCTCTTCACATATTCATAGTCTCTTCTTTTTTCGCTTGTCAGTTATTACTGAAGATGTCTTATCAAAAAATTACAATTGGAATTGAGCCATTATAAATATTGGAGAATATGCTGTACATACAGGTGCAGAAGTGATGCACTGTTTCGAAGTGCGCACTGCCAACCTGGACTACCTCGTGGGGATAGAGGAAGCGTGGGCGGGGGGCGCTCCGCCCCCACCCGACTCCGGCCTTGGGGCCTATCTGGCGAGATCCTGGGAGACTGCGGTCAGACAGGCGCTCATGCCCGTCACACATCATTCAGGTACCTACTTAAATCTGTTTTATTCGGACGTACTCGTATGTATACATAGCTGTAAAAATGCGAATTTGTAGAACATTGCTTGATGTGTCTAAGATTGTTTTTTAAGGAACAATACTATTGTACTTCACCACCAAAAGTTATCCACACGATAGAACTTGACAAATACTAACATTAACCGATTGATTGTATCGTGTGGAGCAGGTATTAGACAGTGTGTAACTTGTGTTTCCGTGTGGTGCAGCGGAGGCGCGGGGCGCGGGCGAGGCGGAGGGCGAGGGGGGCCGCGAGGAGCGCGTGTCGGACATGGCGCAGCTGTACCAGATCTACCCGGACGAGGTGCTGGGCTCGGGCCAGTTCGGCATCGTGTACGGCGGCCTGCACCGCCGCTCCAAGAGACCCGTCGCCATCAAGGTGCGTCTGCTCTTTGTTATCACCATCTCTGTTTACTTAAGTATATGCAGAGTGCAGAGTGAGATAGCCTTTTTATATGGACGGCAAACGAGCAAGCGTGTCACTTGATGGTAAGCAATCTGCGCCGCCCATGGACACCAGCAACACATATAGTGTTACTGTTGCGTTGCAGACCTTTAAGGGAGTAGGATAAGAAAGTATGGGGAAGGGGAGGGGGGGTTAGGGGGGGGCTCCGGGTACCACTCTTACCAAACGAACCATGGCATGAGCCACTTAATGCAGCAAACTGCTTGGCTCTACTACTGTTAACTGCCTTTAACGGTTTTGGATCCCTATTTAGTTATTGAGGCTATCTCACTTGACACTTGGCACAGTCAGATCTGAGAATAAATCAAAATGAATTTAAATTATATGCGGGTTTATGTATCATCAGTTAAAATACTAGAGTGTCAGGTATCTTTACGTAGTAATGCTTATTTGTATATCAGTATACTGTTACTAAAAAAAATGTTACAACTGCAGGTAATAGACAAACTCCGGTTCCCGACGAAGCAGGAGGCGCAACTCAAGAACGAAGTGGCGATACTGCAGAACCTGTCGCACCCTGGAGTCGTGAACTTGGAACGCATGTTCGAGACTCCTGAGAGGATCTTTGTCGTGATGGAAAAGCTGAAGGGAGATATGCTCGAGATGATCCTCTCCCACGAGAACGGAAGGCTCACTGAGAGGATCACTAAGTTTCTTGTGGCACAGGTACTTGATGAACTTATTTATTCTTCCTGAAATGTTTTCTGTCCAAACAGCGAAACATTTATATCCTGGAAAAAATGTTTTAAGTGTCACCCAAATGAAGATAATGTTGTGCTTTACATGCATTGTCTATTAGAGCGTGCTATAACAAAATTGTCGGTTTCAGATCCTGGTGGCGTTGAAGCACCTGCATGAGAAGAACATAGTGCACTGCGATCTGAAGCCCGAGAACGTGCTGCTGTCAAGCGATGAACCTTTCCCGCAAGTGAAGCTCTGCGACTTTGGGTTCGCGCGCATTATCGGCGAGAAGTCCTTCCGGCGCTCCGTGGTGGGGACGCCAGCCTATCTCGGTACGTGTACTCCCAGTCTTGAAATTTGCTACATTAAGTTTGTAAATAATACCTGGAGTATTATTATTGAACAATCAAATGGGATAACGCAAACATTGCAAAATTCGTTGAAAACCTTCTCTTAGCATTTGTTGTTTTTGTCGTTTCTAAAATTTATTTATGATGTATTTATTGGTGATATATCTACTTAGCTCCGGAGGTGCTCCGCAACAAGGGGTACAATCGGTCGCTGGACATGTGGTCCGTGGGCGTAATCATCTACGTGTCCCTGTCGGGCACATTCCCCTTCAACGAGGACGAGGACATCAACGAGCAGATACAGAACGCAGCTTTCATGTACCCGCCCACGCCCTGGAGAGAGATCTCTGCTGAAGGTAAGTGCAGTCAATGTGAATACTCAGAGGCTTTGGTACGTGGTCAGTTCTCACACCAATTTCCTTCATAATTCTCTGACTACGAGTGTGCTGATGCTGTAATCGTGACTCTAAAATTGAACGTTATCATTTTTCACTAAAGTCGTCAATGAAAGTCATTAAAGTATACAGAGTATGTGTGCTACATCTGGTTTGTAGAATGCTCTCGAATACGGGTCCATCTGACCTGGATGTTGGAGATTGCGAGGAAAAAATTAAAGAAAGTATAGTGAACAGTGCAAAAGAAGATGAAGAATGAGGTACCGAGAGGTGATGCCTGCTGGGACGCGAAGAGGAAAGCTTTGCTGAATTATATCTCACATTGATGACAGTATGACAGGCAATAAGATTGAGATTGTCGAGTCGCTGCAGGAATGCTACGGGTGGAGAGAGTAATTGCGAACATAGAAGTGAGGTTGTCGAAAAATTTTTAAACGAATAACAAACTATTCTGGAGAGAAGTTAAAACTCTCCTAGTTATTTGAGAACATTCAGAACTGATAAGAACTGTCTTCTAGAAAAGAGCTAGAGATTTTTGTCAATCCAAGCGATGTGTCCGGTCGGCGCAGGTATTGTCGTCCTAGTTTTTTAAAGAAAGAAAGAAAGAAAGAATTTTTTATTTGCTAGATATGTGGTACATTTCAAGCTGTTACAATTAAATAATTCCAGCACACATCACCATTTGGCATGCAAATATTTACTGGTCAATAGATAAATAATTTTGATTTCTTATTTAATTATACAATAAATTTCCAAATAAAAGTACACATAAAAAGAACAAAAACTATGTCACATATTAAGTATAATCAAATATTATTTAATGATAGTCCATGTCAATTAAAAGGAAACAAAAATACTTATTGAGATCTCAACATAATTGATTTGTCAAAATAAAAAGTGTATTATGTCAATAAAAAAATATTTGTCAAAAAATTCTCTAATTGTATAGAACGTGTTTTCCACTAGCCAAGATTTCAAAGGCTTTTTCATTTTTGCAAGTGGCAGTTCGCGTATTGACTTCGGTACTTTATTGAACACTTTTATGCACATCATGTAGCAATTATTTAAAAACAATGATGACTTACAGTTAGTAATGGTCAATAATTTCGTGGGATCTCTTTTACCTAAACTTGAATTGTCACGGGCACAGTTAAATTCGTCTGGAAATCGTTTGACGTGAACACAGATTTCGAAAATGTAAATTCCTACCAATGTCAATATGTCATTATTTCTGAACAGCAGCCTACATGACTCGAGCGGCCCCACATCACATAAAGCACGAATACATCTCTTCTGTGCTATGAATGCCTTACTGATGTCTGTTGAATTGCCCCAAAGTAATAAACCATATCTTAATGTGGACTCTACGTACCCATAGTATGCAATGAGCGCAGCCGATTTACCTGCCACACGCTGCAATTTACGAAGGGCGTATACAAATTTATTTAACTTGGTAACGACGTTTTTTACATGTACCTTCCAGTTACAAAATTGATCTACATATACACCTAAAAATTTTGTATTTGTAACCTTATTATGTAATAGACTCGTCATGGTACATTATACTGACTATTTCGTGTACTGTTTTATAGTTTGAAAATTGAATGAATTTAGTTTTACTTATGTTTGCGCTCAGTTTATTTGATTCCATCCATGACATTGTGCTTTTAATCACATTAGTTAGGCTAATGTCGAAATTGCTGTTGCTATCATTTTTAGGCACTATTATGGAAATGTCATCAGCAAATAATATTGACTTGTGTGGAGTTGATTTTGGAAAATCATTAATATATAATAAGAATAAGAGGGGTCCGAGTACGCTGCCTTGAGGCACCCCGTATTTATTCACTAAAAATAATGATCTATATGGAGTTAGTAGTAAATTATCATCCACACGTGAAACTTCTACGCATTGTTTGCGGTTAAATAAGTAACTTTGTATCCATTTTAACACTTGCCCTCTGATCCCATATCTTTCACATTTGTCGAGTAATATGCTATGGTCAACACAGTCAAATGCTTTTGACATGTCAAAGAAAATTGTGACAACAGGAGTTTTTTTATTTATGTATTGTGTTACTTGACGTAATAAAGAAAATACTGCCAATGTTGTCGATTTGCCCCTTTGAAAGCCATTCTGCTCACGCTCAAGAACTTTATATTTTGATAAAAAGTTATAAACTCGAGAATACATAGCTTTCTCAAATATTTTCGAAAATATGGATATTAGTGTTATTGGTCTATAATTTGTGAGATCATGGCGGTCATCTTTTTTATATAGGGGTTTAACGATGGATATTTTAAGTTTTTCTGGAAACACAAAGGCAACAACTAGTATAGTTATTAAAATGCAATATGTAGCTGGTAAAATAAGAGCTTTTTTATTTCTTTGTATTTAATTTCATTATATAAACTAAATTTTGATTTGTCATAATTATTTTAACCTTATTGCAATTTCTTTCTAATTAATTCTTTTTGTGCTATCTGTACTAGTATTTTTTTTTGTAAATCTCTAAATTTTTTTGTAACACAACAAGTAGTTACGAAGCGGCTACCGAACATGCCAGATGTATATTTGTTATTATAAAGATAATTAAATCGATATTTGTTATTTTGCAATGTATGTATGTAAGTATCTAAGTATGTATATAATAAGTATGTAATAAATATTTATTATGCATTGAATCTTAGAACTCAATTTTAAAGTTTTTATACACGCTAAGTTTGGATAATATTATTAACAGTCGTAGAGCCAAGCAGTCCGCTGCATGAATGGGCTAGCTCGACGCGTGAAACTCCACCGCCACTCATTCAAATATAGTTTTAATGCTTTTTGACAATATGGGTATCAAATGAAAGGGCTTTTCGATAGTAACTTGAAAATGTGACGTCATTCTAAATCCAATGCTATAAGTATTTTAATGCATTTTACATTTTTAATCGAATGGGCTTGAGCTTGGGGGAGTACCTAAATCAAAGAACAATGCGACGTCGAATATGGCAGGTCCTCCTAAATAAAATAGTCACCAAATTCTACCCAGACCTATATTAAGATTTATACTCGAGTGGGGATCAAACCCGCCAATCTCCATTCCACAGTCAGTAGTTTTACCGTGTATTGGTAAAACTACCGTGTGTGGAATGTAAGTAAGTTGTGCTCTTTATAAATTAAGCGTGTTATAAATGTACGTCTGTTAAAAAGTTCCACTTCAGTAGCGCGGAGGGACTCCACGTAATTTTTCCGTTTGATGGCTATATAAGCGTAAGGCAGGGTTTTGCATTGTACGCTGAGCTGTTTATCTTGTATCTGAACAGTTTTCTCCAGAGAGTGAAATCGATGAATGTGGGAATGCAAATGGTTGATCTAGTTGTGAGCCGTCTATTTCATGCAGATGATATCGTCCGTGCCTTTAGTTGAATCGTCGTAAGGCACTAGTCACAACTATGAGAGGCGATCGTTTGCCGGGAAGCCAGGGATATAATTAAATTAAATACAGTAATAAATACAGAAATAAAAAAGCCATTATTTTACTAATTACTAAATATTTTTTACAATTCTAATACTGAACTAGTTGAGTTACTCCTGTGCCTGTATGGATACTTTTATTAAGGTTCCCAAGGTTGGCTTTTCAGTTATAGCGACGTCAAACTAATTATTATTTGTTATTATTATTATTATATAGCATTAAAAAACTGCCTTGTTTATATATTCCTAGTAATATTTGACTTATTGTTTTTTTTAAAGGAGCATATAAATTTAAAAATTAAAAACAATATTTTTTATGCAGTTAGTACTTTTGAGACACGGTGCGATAAAAACAGTGCCGCTACTAGCTACTAGATGTCTATGTACAGTTTTTAATCACGCTATGGAAATTCTCTTCCTTGGTTTATTTAAGCCGATTTATGTTCTTGTGTTTTATATTACCTATAATACCCGCGAGGGGGCGTTAAAAGCGTTAAACGCATTTGCAAGAGACATTAGAAGTTCCACTTCAATAAATACAAGGTAGTGGTTGATGACGTAGTGTTGGAGCAAGGGGATGACCTTAGATACTGGATATGCTGTTAGCAAGGATAGACAGATCAAGTGGCACTCTAAAGGTGATGTCGAGACCCCTAATATTGGACGAGATTGAACAAAAGTTATGAAAGTCGAAGAAATTAGTGAGATGTGTTAGAATCGTGCCTTACGGCGCTCAGATACATACATATATATATATGTGTGTGTGTGTGTCTACGAAAATCCAACTCGATCTTGGTATCTGGGTTTTTTCTACTAAACCTTCGATGTAAATGTAGTCTAAATTAGCTAGATTCATCTGACAAATCATCGGTAATGTGTACGTATCTGACGTGTGATCGGGGCGATTTCAGCGATCGACCTGATCAACAACCTGCTGCAAGTGAAGCAGCGCAAGCGGCTGTCGGTGGACAAGTCGCAGGCGCACGCCTGGCTGCAGACCGCCGAGGCCTGGCGCGACCTGCGCGCGCTGGAGCGGCGTGCAGCCGTGCGCTACCTCACGCACGCCAGCGACGACGCGCGCTGGGACCAGCACTGACGGTAACTACCACCTCACCCTCGAGTCTACTATAGGCCATCCGCGCTAACGGCTGACGGAAATACGTATCTCTATTTTGATACAGAGCAGAGAAGAAGCGCGTCGAGGAGACCAGTGCTCGAGTTGGAACTGTGCAGCAATCCTGCCTCACGCTCCAACTTGGAAGTGACTCCTCGTCCGGCAGGTGGGTGTCACCACCTACTGGATAGAGCGACCTCAACCGACACTCCGTTATATACATATATATTGTGCCAACGCAACGAATTCTGGACAAATATTGTTAATTTTAGACCATTATATATTGTACAAACTTCCATTTTGTAATAGTAATTGACCAGAGGTCAATGTTAGTTCATAGTATGCCAATATATTTATTTAGTGGTAACGTACCAACAAGTCACAAGTGACCACAGTAAGGTTGATTTACCCGGATCCGCTTGGGTTTTTTACTATGTGTTTTCGCCCGCTAATCAAAACTCAATACAGTTGCGAACAAGGAGGGGCCCACTATTTGTTTTTCGTAAACTAGAATCGATAATTTGATGAATCGAGTATTTGTAGTTTACTCCTTTAAATCGATTTATAACGACTATGAACTCCTTATGTGTCAGACCTGCTGATGTATTATGAACTCTTCATTCCAACCAGCTTACGCGCTGCCTTGCAAATTCGTATTTTCAACGACTAATGTTAGCTAGTCGGTGACGAGTAGTCACTGATAAATTCACTCTGAATTCTATTTATCAACGACTAATTCCATTTAGTCAGTCATGGGTAGTCTAGACTAGCTGAAATTAGTCGTTGGAAATACGAATTCGCTAGGCAGCGAGCAAGCTGGCTGGAATTAAGAGCTTATAATAGGTCCCCTGGTCCATTATTTGCTAGACGTTCCTAGTTTGATGCATTTAAAATATTTGGAAGTGTCTTTTGCTTATTATTGATCCGGTGTAAATCGACCTTAACTTTATTTTTATACGAGTTTCTTAGAAGATTGTCGATCTCGCCGAGTTTTATCTTTTTGATATATTTTTTTTATTATTATCGCTTGTTAGTCAATAAATGTATATTTTAATGGTGATGCGTACGATTTATTTATTTAATTATTATGTGAATGTTTTTTAGCAACGATATACACTGTTAATAATGATTAAATGTATGATTTTGTCATAATAATTCTGACACATTTTTTTATAATAATATTAATTTTACAATGTACAATTGTTATTTATATAACTGCTGCATTCCTATAATTATGTTATTATTTTTTTATCAAACTATTTATTTTTTAGGCATTTACGAGAAGTCACAGCTGACATTTTTTTAATTGTTATATTTTTAGAAATTTTTGAAAAGTTTTTTTTTATTAAAATGAGCATTTTTTTATTAGTTAATAAGTTATTGAATATTTTACGTTGTTATTTTTATTTTCACGTCGTTAGTTTTAAGAATAATAAGAAAAAAAACTTGTCAGGATCTTACGAGATTATGCGATTTATATTTAAAAAAAAAATAATAGATTTTAAAATAAAATTTGATGAGATTTTTTTGTGATCAGTACCGTTAATTTATTTTTAAGTGTTACATATTACGTCACAAATATATCACGCATAATGAATATATATAGTCTTTAGTTGAAATTTAATAACATTTGATAATTTCTGGGGCTCCATCACGATCTGTAGGAATGGTATGCATAGGTATTTTTATGAAATAAACACGAGAAAACATCCAATAACTTTATACATTCCTGAATAATAATCACGAGTCGAAACTATGATGTAAGAGAGATTTTGGTCTAAATGAGGATTTGGAAATGTGAGGTGAGAGTTTCACTAAGCAGATATATGGTGTGAAAGCGGAAAGGAAGGTCACAGCTCCACTGCCGTAATTGGTAGTGCTTTATCCGATGGAGACATGTGGAGCATTATAATTAACCACTGAGGATGAATGGAGAGTATGTTTATATGCCTTTGTGTGGTGCTAGGTTCCCTCTGAGCACGTTGTGAGGGTCTTGGCGCGAATATAAATATTTGAATTAATTTTGTATTATTGGTTTATATATTTGAAACTATTTTTAAAAACTGAGTGAATGAAAGTGAGAACGGTATGGCAGTTTGTAGGCGACCGTGGTAGGAGCCTGTACAGACGATACGTTCGGAAAAACGTCTGCCAATCACAATTTTGCATTGCAATGCACAAATATAGTTATTTTATTATTATAAACGTTAAAAAATTATTATTTTATCTGTACAGATATAAATAATCTGTGCTCCTGTTTTAGTAAGAGCGACAGTCTTAATGACTTTTTTTATAAATATTCATCTACCGTCTGTGGATAATCACCAAAATGGCTAGATGTATTTTTATATCATTTAGATTTTTATAGATATACATCCATTTAACAAATACAAGCATTTTTTTTCAAATTAATTATATATTAAAAAACAAGAAGTAAATTTATCGGGGCTGTGTAAAAATCATGTATCTATTCTAAACATCAGAAGTGGGATATAGGTTTTTTTTTCTTCCACTCACTTCTTCCATTGAAATTTGTAGTAAACTCACACTATCACTCACTGTCTGTTTATTTTTCAAACCACCAGAGAGCAACAGCAGGAAACATACAGGGCATGAAATGCTACATCATGAGATACTCCCGTATCAGTTTCCACGTCAATATGCACGTTCCGATACGTTTATACTTGCATAAATTCAACTTGTAGGCACATCGACATAGAAATTGGTCGCTGTTGGTAGTCCGGATAATCGCGAATCCGTATAACTGAGGGCCGGATAAAAGAGTTTCTACTGTACTTCTAATTAATATTTGGACGCATTTTCATAAATCTTTGGGAAAATTATTTAAACTCAAAAGACAAAATGTTATTATTGGGGCATTGTTTTTTATATGTTGCAGTAGTTTTGGAATGTGGTCTTACTGCCTGACTCCTAGGTGTGGGAATCTCCATGACACCCTCCTATCCGGCATTAGTCTTCAGTTATATTCACAATATTGTCGGAGTTAATTTCTTTTTTATGGAAAACGAGGGCAAACATGCAAACGGGTCAACTGATGGTAAGCAACTACGACCGCCCATGGACACCTGCAACATAGATGTGTTACAAATGAGGTGCCAGACTTTAAAGCAGTAAGATGGAAAAGGAAGGAGAGATGTGGGTCTCGGTATGCCTCTCTCACCGAACGAAACGCGAAATGAGCCACTTTTCGTCGATATTCTGAGATGCTGTGGTATTCCACCCGTCAAGCAGCCCCATTCATGCTGTAAACTGCGTGACTCTACCGCTGCAAAAAATTGGTCAATAAGAATGCGTCTTTATATTAAAAAGTACCTCATATTACAAAGTTTGGATTGAAATAATTTTGATATTTTATTGCTGAATGCGTGTACGAATGTGTTGTACTGGGCAAAAATATTGATATAAATGTTTTTAGAAGAATATTTTACAGGAAACGTACTAAGAATGTAATATTTTATATCAGCTTGATATTCAGCCGCGTGTTATAGTGTCTATTAAATATAAGGAATAAACAACTGACCACACAAACCGTGGTTTATATGCACACTCAATTTCATTACAATCGGCCTAGCCGTTCATTAGCATCACACTGAGGAAATGTAAATTTTACGTCACAATATTGTTATTTTTCTAGTAGTATTTGACATATTTAATTTAATGTAATTATAATTCCCCAATATTTTGTAATTAAAATCATTTCTTAATTTTTTTTGTCCCTCTTAATGTCATTTCGTTATTTATTATTAATTTTGAACGATAACAGCCGAAAATATGTTTACATATTTTAAGTACACAATTTTATTTTTCCTGCAGATTTTTTAAATAATACACTCATTTAGTTTAATGATGTTATTTGTATAGGTATAAGTTTAATTTCGCCAAGCGTAAGTCGAATTTGTGAAGGGTATTGCTACGATATGGTATTCAATATTGAATTACACTGGATGTTAATACTTATTAGTTTATTATTTGCTTTCATTCATTGGAGTATACACAAAATCACATAACTTTTGACGCTTAAACGTATATTACAGTATTATGTTTTGTTTTTTATATTTATTTTATTTTATGTTGCAATATCCTAAGGTGTAGGCAGCGGTATTACTTCTCCCTAGGCTCAACGAATATTGGTATCATAAATATACAACAATCATGTTCATCAATGTATATTAATATATAATTAAAAATAATACAAACAATAATAATAAATAAAATTTTACAAAGTAAAAATGTTGTTCGGATAACCAAGAATGTGCACAAATGAAAAATAGGATAGGAAAAATAATGTATTCAGGGTCTGACACCATCTCAGAACTGAAGGTGATGAGTTTGTAGGATGATCGATGATGATGTATTTGTTGATGCCCGGGGTATTATCGGAACTTTTTCACTATTCAAAATAAAATAGTAATGATTTAGGATGAATATAAATAAAAAAGCGTGTGTTGGCAAACGCGTTAGAAGTTATACTTCTTTGGCGTACCAAGATAAGAAAAAAAAGAACACTATACTACGCACGCCGAATGATGATTCCTATGACAGCTCGTTAGCGCTTAACATTGTACTGACGTCCTGTCACAACAAATCCTTTAAAGGTCCATTAAAAATCTAAAAAGTCATATTTGTGTACATTTGTAAATTATAAAAATGATTATTAAGACATTATTACGTAATGTTCGGAAATAATGGAAAAAAACTCAATGCAAATGTAGATGGTACGTGCTGCAAAAGTTACGTCGTCAAGCTGTTATCGACTAAGAAGGGACACGCCGATAAACAAAATATCGATAATTTGTTGGAAAAATTTAACAAATGCTTTGAGTTTGTATTTTATTTATATCAATCTGAATCTGATACAGGGTCAAGCGGATCTTCAAAATCTGAGTTTGAACTGCAGCTATCCGTGACGTTTATTATTAACGGTTGGTCAATGATCTTGTCGTATTGTACATCCCGATCCCAGTCTTGTAAGCAAATTTTCTTCGTTCTTTCGACCACTTTTCGCCAATCGTCAGCTGTCACTTGAGCGCAAGCTTCTTCCAATAAAACCATCATTTTATTTGCCGTGAATGGGGGAGTTGTGTTATGCCTGCATATGCTGCATAACCTGAAAATATTTGTACATTTAATAATTATTTTTAGAAATATGTTATTATGCATATACATAATACATACATACATACATAACTTCACGCCAAATCCCTTGCGGGGTAGGCAGAGAGAACAGAGCGCCATAGGGCACGATTCTTACACGCCTCACTCGCTTCGTTGACTTTCATAACTCTTTTCATGCACGCGCGTCGGTTTTTGAGGCTCTTAACATCACCTTCCTCCAGAACACGTTCTATTTGGTCATGGAATGTGTGTCTTGGCCGTCCTCGACTCCTATATCCATCCGCTTATGCATTGTATATCTGCTTAGTCAGTCTTGCATCAACCATTCTTTCTACATGTCCGAACCATCGGAGCATGCCCTTTCTTACTTTTACACCGACACTCTCTTTCAAACCAACTTCCTTCCTTACAACCTTGTACTTACAACGCGGTCAGCGAGAGTCACTCCGCAGATTTTGCGTAGAGCCCTCATTTCTACAGCGTTTATTCTACTTTCATGCACACTCTGCCATACCCAGCTCTCGGTTCCATAAGTTAGCGTTGGGATCAGGACTGCATTGTGGATTTTTGGAGCTGGGCTTTTCTGCTAATGTTTTTCGCGCCCAGGAATCTGCCCAACGCTCCATTTACGCTATTTCCTATCGCCACTCGTCTTTCTACATCCGCGGTGTACCTTCCATCTCTGCTAAAAGCGCATCCAGGGTATACAATTTCATTCACTTGTTCCAGCACTACATCATCAATCATTATCCTTGCATCTGTTCTGGATTCCTCCCTTTCAAACACCATAACTTTTGTTTTCGTCGCATTCAACTGCAAGCCTTTAATCATGCAATCATCTTTCATAGTAGTGACTAGTGTTTGCAGGTCCGACGGCGATTCGGCTAGAAGCACGGCGTCATCTGCGTAAAGCAGGCAGCTCACAACTCACCCATTCGCATCCCTACATCCATCGATCTCACTCTCTGGAGACAACTGTCCAGGTACAGGATGAACAGTCGAGCGGACAGCACGCAACCCTGTCTGACGCCGATATTGACGTCAAACCAGGGGGACAAGTCGCCGTCAACACGCACACACGCTGTGCAGCCCTCATAAGTGGACTTCACAGCGCGCAGCAGTGCTCCGCTCACCCCGTAGCCCGGGAGTATGCCCCACAGATCCTTTCGTAACACTCTGTCAAACGCTTTTTCCAAAATTTTAAAAACGCTTTTATTATATAAATAAAAAATATAGATACCTTTGATCTGCGCCCATATCAACTCGATTGCATTATATTGGCAGTGATAGGGCGGTAACCGAATTACCGTGTGTCCATTTGGTTTGGCCAATTCATCCAAAAAATATGATGGGTGCGTCTGTTGTTTGTGTAAGTTCAACAGTCTAACCAACTCTTTTTTTAACATCTGACTGTCAGCTTCTACACCATGGCGTTGTAACCACTCTATAATTTCAGCTTTTTTGTTATTGCTGCTGGGGGGGTTTGTTAATTTGAACTGAGTGATATGAAGCATTGTCCATTAAAATATAGTGAGGCTCATTCAAATTTTCTAACAGTTTTATAAACCATGTCTTAAAGTTTTCGAAATTCATTTCCTCGTGGTACTCCGTTGTTTTCACTGACTTAAAATCCCACAGGCAATTCGGCACAAAACCTGTAGCTGTGCCAGCGTGGCAAATGATTAAGCGCTGACCCTTTCCTTTAGGAGTTTTTGCGCTGGATTTGGCTGTGTCATCCGTCCATGCCTTACCTACAGTATGATTGGCGTTCAGCCATTTCTCATCAAAGTATACTACCGTCTCCCAGTTATCGATTTGTTTGATTTTGCGAAGAAAATCGCATCGTAATAAAGCTATGTCAGTACGCTCAAAACAATTCTAAGGGAAGTAGCGCCGCCTTTGAGGGGTTCTGCAGCTTTTAATGAAGATAATAACTTCTGGCAGGTCGGTTGTTCACCTCGTAGGTAGTAACGATAAATATGATTGCGTATAGCATCTAAATCAAAATCATCAGGTTCTGTTATATGACATAACCTTTTCTTTTCCTTCTTTGGTGTTATTAGTTTATTGTCCTCCATGGACGACTTCCCAAATTTTTCCTTTGTTATTCGAGAAATAGTAGCCTTTCCGATTCGTAGAGCATCGGCTACACGATCGCGAACATTGTCAAGCGGTAACAAGGGTCCGCCATTTTGTTGTTCACGAGCAAAATAGTCTCGCAAACGAACTACAAACTCCCGAACTTCACTGTTGAGAACAGTTTTCTGCTGTCTTTTCGGCATCAAACGGTAACAGAAAATCAACAAATAACAGCGAAAACAGCGACGTGGCGCATACAAGGCGTCAGAGCACTCGTATGACGATGCGATGCGGTGTGACAAGAAGACAAAACAGACTGACAAGACATGACATGACTGAATTAAAAAAATACGGTAGGTCTGAGGCCTCCTTTTAAATATTTTTCCATGAATGATGAATTCTTTAAATTTCAATTCAAAAATAATTCTAAACTCTTTAAATTATGCAATTTGAATAAAAATTAAAGTATAGTAAAATAAAATAGTTTCGCATCACTAATACAACTGTCAGTTGAAACGTCATAGGGATCATCATTCGGCGTGCGAACTATAACAATAGAAAAAAGGTATTTAACACATTGAAAGTTTTAACTAGAACTAGTTAAATAAAGTTCATATAAATATCACAAAACTGTATCTTTATCTTACTTCACTGACTAACTTCAGACTGTCGGTTTTTTGTGACGGTGTGAGCGCGCGTTTTCCCAGCGCGCCAAACGAAGTGTAACCTCAAAAATAAGATACGGCATAGATGTTTGTTGAAGTCAAAGGGAGATGCAGTCCATTTGATGAGATGACAGTGAAATTTGCCAATACTCATTTTTATATATTATAATAATATATCTATTTTTAAACGTTTGACAATTGGAGCGGTGATATTTGAGTGTATAATTATTGATAACCATTTAATAATAAGGTTCACGTATCTAAATATCATTAAATTTATAAAGATATCAATATTATAGCTCTCTTTCCTCTTTCTAATATTTATAAAATAACGAAGCGTTGCTTTATTTCAAGTTTTAATTATGAAATGAATGAACGATCTGATCTTTTCCCTAGTAAAAGGTTGACATGTTCTCTAATCAAAATGTTGCTTTTGACAGCTACTTTTATCGAGCTTTTATCAAAGTTTTTTTGTGAAATATCCCGTCTGAGAATCATTTTTCAACGCACAATACAATAGATAACTACCGCATTAAATTAATGTACAAATCGTTATTAATATATAAATAATATTAAAACGTAGCTTTTTTATTGTAATAGTAAAACAATTCAAAGAATGTCGCTTTAAAAACACGTTATTTTCTACAAAGGCCGCTTGCAAAGTTACTGAAAAATAAGAAAAAAAAAATTCGCGTGGAGTCTCTCCGCGCTATGGAAGTAAAACTTTGTAACAAACATACATTTATAACACGCTTAATTTAAAAAGAGCACATCTTACTTACATTACGACGGGCCTCGTGGTGCATTGGTAAAATCGAATGTAGAACGGAGATTGGCGGATTCAATCCCCACTTGAGTATAAATCTTAATATGGGTCTGAGTAGAATTTGGTAATTACTCCTCTATTTAAGAAGATACCCCATATTCAACGTCGTATTGTTCTTTGATTTAGGTACTCCCCCAAGCTCAAGCCCATTCAACCCATATTGTAAAAATGAATTAAAATACTTATTCCGCAATATTGGATTTAGGATGACGTCACATTTTTCAACATACTATCGAAAAGCCCTTTTATTTGATACACAAAAAACATTAAAACTATCTGTGAATGAGAGCTATTGGTATTTCCCGGGCGAGCCAGCCCATTTATGCAGCGGACTGCTTGGCTCCTCTTGTTTAAAAACTTAAAAAATGAGTTGTAAGATCAAGAACTACGTAATACATAATAAGTAATATTTATTACATTCATAATATATACCTACATACTACATTGCAAAATGAAAAATTCGATCCATGCGGTTCGATTACAAATATCGACGTAAAGTTGCTCGTGCCGCTTTTCGTTCGGTGAGGGAGGTATCCAAAGGTCCGAGCCCCTTTCCCTCCTACTCTCTTAAAGGAGCGCAACGCACCACAGTGTTCATGGGCGGTGTCAAATTGCTTACCATCAGGTGACCCACTTACTCGTTTGCCCTCCTATCCCATAAAAAACTAATTCAAACTAATTCGTATCATTTTCGCGTGGAGAATTATCCAAATCTCAAATTTTTACCATGGGTTACCTACCTAATATCAAGTAATTCAGAGAAATCATTGGCTCGGAATCGATCCCACGACCAGCGAGACTATTAATATTAAAATATTATAGGTACTATTAAAAATTGGAATGATAACTAAGTTCAAATGATAACTAAGTTCCTAACTAGTAAGTAAGTGGTGTAACCTAATGGTATTATTACATCACTAGTAAAACTAATAATCACTTTGAACTTTGAAAATGTATAATGTGTTGAAATGTAAATTATAAAAGGCATGGCACTTCAAATAGAATGTGATTAACAGACATAAAATAGAATGATCAACATTATCATAATGGTGTCTGTATAGATATTTAAATCAAATATCTATTTGGAATATATATCATACGGACACGTCACAGACATGTCTGTTAATCACCATCTATTTGAAGTGCCATGCCTTTTATAATTTACATTTCAACACATTATACATTTTCAAAGTTCAAAGGAATTATATTAAAGATAATATATATATATATATATATATATATATATATATATATATATCAAATATAAAAATATTTGATATTTTTTTATTTCATAATATAGAGATTATTTGACCGAGGACCATAAACAGACTATTATTATACCCTTATTCTGAACTTATTCCATATAACTCTGGTTCAGCGCTTATTTCTAAGATCTTGTAACTTGTAATTGCCAAACTAGTTATGAATTAACTATATTTATTTATTACACTTGAACAACCAAGGCTCATGTATGTGTAAAAATTGGATGGGTAGATAGCAGTATCTTTGTATTTCATAATATAGAAATTATTTCACCGAGGACCAGAAACAGACTATTATTTAAACCCGTAATCTGAACTTATAAATGTTTCTTTTTATAAGATTAGTTAACCATGAGTATAAACCATGAGTGATGATTGAAGTCAGTTTATCATTAAATTATCCTTGAAATATATTATACTTGAAAATTAATTCTCTTAAAAATTTTAAATGAAAATTATACATCAAGTTACTATATAAACTGTAAATAGCTAATGTTGTTTAGGTATGCTTTGCAATATTTTAAATGTGATGAATTAAAAAAAAATACAGTTTATAAGTTTATAATTACCAAAATATTCGTAAGTACATCCAGTAACAAGTAAAATATTTGTTCAAATCACGACTAATTTTGGTTTAAGCAAAAGCTCTTTGTCGTATTGTCTTTCACAGAGTAAAATTAATTCATCGTCACTCGTTGTGCACTATTTTTTTACGTTCTTAAGCTTTACTACAGAACAAAGTACTCCTAAACCAATTTACACTTTACAGTTGGAGTATACAGTTGAATATATTTAATAAAAACAAACAAATAGAGCAGAGTACCGAACTGTCACGATTATTTACTAATAATATGTTTTTACGTTTTCGGTCATAGAGGTCGCGCTTCGCATACGTCAACTTATTAAATCGCGCTATGGTTTCACTACCGTAGGGTTTATATATGATTGACATTCCAAATCAATTAGTACCTCCACTTGCCACTAGATGTCTGTGTACTATTATAATTCAAGCTTAACAAATTGAAAAGTTAGCTTCATATATACTTCGATGTTTTAAAGTAGTACTAAATATTAATATATATTGCCCCGCGAGGGCCGCAAGGGGGCGTTAAAAACGTTAAACGCTCTTGCACGAGACATTAGAAGTTTTACTTCAAAAACAGTTGAAAAAGATATATTTAAAATAAAATTTTGTAATGGAATATATGAATATGATAAATGTTAAAAAATAATGGTAAATTATTTCATATTGTTTAAATTAACGGTAAAATATGAAAAAAATACCTCAACTTCAGCGGTAGGTACAGTGCTCTGTGTCTCCACAATTGATATATTTTTATCAAATATGTTGCCTAAATAAATTCAGTTCCTGTTGAGGTAAGCTAGCTGTCTGGTATACGTGTTTTATAAAATTATACAATAAATGATGTAATTTTAAATGCTAAATATCGGCCTAAATTATTAATAATATAAGATATTTGAATGCAATATGCATTTATCATTGTAAGCAGTCTGTTTGTCTGTTGATGTTTTTTTTTATAGTTAATAAGCGAATAATATCGATCGGCAACGATCTACAAAATGTGCTAATTGTAACTATTATATGAAATATTAAATGAGGTTTTTAATATATAACTGATTTTGTTTTATTGTTGCGAGAAAAAATAACAGGTTGTGTGAACTTTACACTATTTGCATGTCATTATCATTAGATACATAATATAAAATATAAAACTAAGTCGCTTTCCGCTGTCTGTCCCCTTATATGCGTATATCTTTGAAACTACGCAACGGATTTTGATGCGGTTTTCTTTAATAGATAGAGGGTGTCAGCAGAGTAATTTTTAAGTATAATTCACCTATACTGTAGCAAATAAAAATTGATAATTTTCGAGACTTAGCACTTTATTTGCAAACGCTGGCTGAACCCTAACCGTCTTATTACAAAACACAGACTAAGGAAAGAGTCAGGTTTATGATAAGTAACAAATAAAATTCTTATTACAAAATGAAGATTATCGCAAATAGGTGGTCTATGTTTGGAAAAAAAGTTAGTCTCGCCAGACCCCTAGTTTAACGATGGTACCAACTGCATAAACGTCAAAATTGTTTACTTTTGAGGTTAGCTTGAGTTGTTGTATTTCTCATCATTATGGAAATATTTAATAAAATGGAAGACAATAGGACTAATTAAATGGATTTTGAAGATTTAAAATTAATCCAAACTATTCACCGACCTCTAAAACAACAGTCTCATATGAATACGTAAATAAAGTGAGAGTAAAGTGATGACAATTTTCGCAATCAATATAGAAGATTTTGGTAAACAGATTAATATATTAATAAGAGGATTTATCCAATGATTCTCGTGGAGAAATCCAGGTAGCATGTGCATTGCGAAGTTGGGCAGTAAGTAATAGTGTATTTAACATAATAGTTAACATAATAGTTTACGATTGTATTCCTTTATAAACATACATAGCATAACTTCACCTCTTTTTCTACCCAAAGGTGTAGGCAGTGGCTGTTAAGCCTGAACTCGCCGTTATGTTTACGTCCCAAATATGTGGGATGCGTCCCAATAGGTGGCAAACCAATTGCCATATCTAGCACAAAGTTTTAAGTCATCGATATTTATCACGCATAACATTCGAAATTAATTAATTTCGAAAAATCATTGGTGTGAGCCAGGAATGGAACCCGCACCCTCTGGATTCAGAAACCATGTGCTCGACCACTGGACCACGAAGACTATATATTCTTACAATAACTAGTGAATTTATTTTTATAGGTTCATAACATTTCCATTGATAAGAAGGAAGGCTTGTTTCCAGCAGAAGATGACAATGTTGGTGGCCAAATCTAGTGGTCTTGAAAGAATACCACCCATTGTAACCAATACTGTACATGGAAATATTAAAAAAAAAACAATCATTTCCAAATTACTTTTAATATGTCTTAAAATGGTATCATTAATTATAATAACTCATTTAATATTAATGGATAACTTGAAAGCAGCGGAAATCTGTAAGCAAAACCTGTTAGTAATTATTATTATCCTTTGATGGTGATAGGATAAAAAAATAAAGGTAAAAAGAACATTTTAATTATTAACACATATGTATTGTTTAGTTGCCTTTTTTCTATAATTAAATTTATCTTATTGTCTAGGTAGCAAATCTTAATTTTTAATTTATATTGACTATTTTAATATTATATACGTGTTCAACTTTCAATAACTACAACTATTAGATACATAGCAATATTGAATACTAAAAGAAAACCTCTTTAACGGAATATCTTTTAGTATCTTTCCTGTAAATTTAAATAAAAAATACTTTTAGTAATAAAATACAATATTTATATATAAACATCATACTAGACCACATGTATTAAGTATAAGAATATTTTATATACATATTTTTGTGAATAGAAGTACTACTGATATTCTGCATTATTAAGAAAAGAATTTAGTTTTGTTTCACTGTGCTGAAGTAATCATTTGTGAAATATGGAATATTTTATTAAATTGAAAATACATTTTATAAGACATTTATTATCCTGTTGCACCAATAAAATTAAAAATAATATTACAATATTAAATCAATTAGAATATTGTTTTTATCACTAACCTTTTTTCTCAATTCTTGGTTATTTTCTATGTTAACGGGTGTTTCTGAACTACATACAGCTCGGTTCACTGACATCAACATCTGGACCATTAAAAATCTATAGCAAAATAATATTAAGTACATACTTTACTATAATAAAAGAATACATAACCCGAAGAACTTAAATCATTGCCTGCACTGCATCACTGTCAAAGTTAACGCCACAATACCATAATCACGAGGACAGATTTTAATTACTGCTTGGTCCTGTGAAACTTATGGTGGGTTTTCACTACCAGCTCTCTGAATCTGTAGTTGCTAAAAGATGATCGCCTTTTCCAAGCCAATTTAAGTTCACTTTCTTAACTTGTGTTCCCTGTTAGTATGTATAATCTAGAAATTTAACATCATATAAAATTGCTTAATTAGTGCAAATTATAGGCAGCAAATTGTACTTACTTATTTAAAATACTCTCATTCTTTTTGTTTCTTCAAAGTTTTATTAGAGATTAAGAATTTATATAGTATTTTATATAGTAGAAAGACGAGTGGCGATAGGAAATAGCGTAAATGGAGCGTTGGGCAGATTCCTGGGCGCAAAAAACATTAGCAGAAAAGCCCAGCTAGCAATCCACAATGCAGTCCTGATCCCAACGCTAACTTATGGAAGTGAGAGATGGGTATGGCAGAGTGTGCATGAAAGTAGAATAAACGCGGTGGAAATGAGGGCACTACGCAAAATCTGCGGAGTGACTCTCGCTGACCGCGTAGAAAACAAGGTTGTACGGAAGGAAGTTGGTTTGAAAGAGAGTGTCGGTGTAAAAGTAAGAAAGGGCATGCTCCGATGGTTCGGATATGTAGAAAGAATGGTTGATGCAAGACTGACTAAGCAGATATACAATGCAAAAGCGGATGGATGTAGGAGTCGAGGACGGCCTAGACACACATTCCATGACCAAATAGAACGTGTTCTGGAGGAAGGTGATGTTAAAAGCCTCAAAAACCGACGCGCGTGCATGAAAAGAGTTATGAATGTCAACGAAGCGAGTGAGGCGTGTGAGAATCGTGCCCTCTGGCGCTCTGTTCTCTCTGCCTACCCCGCAAGGGATTCGGCGTGAAGTTATGTATGTATGTGTATGTAAGAATTTATATTCTACTATATGTTTCGACTCGGAAATCAGCTGGCGTTATATTTCCTGTCCAGATATATTTTAGGACTCCAGTTTTACCACTTTGTATCTTTTATTGATCCATTTTAAAATATAAAAGCTATATCCATGAATCTAAAACGACCTAATGACAAGAAGTAGTCAAAGATACTGAATGCTTGCGTGGCGTCCAGTTCACACACTTATCGCATCATTTTACAAATATATTACAATTGTTATTTACATTCCGGGACAATAAATTGCTTTATCAAGGCTTCTTTCGTTATTGGCAAAGTGGGGACCACTGGACCACCGCCAGGTTATACCTTTCAAAACTGAACGATAAGACCGAATTACATTCAAATCAATGAATCATTGTGTACTCTACTCTGTGAGGGGAGATGCCAATCTTAGTACAATCAAGACTCGGTATAGTTTGCGTTTTGTAATGAGGAGGAGCACTAACCATTTGGTATCGAATCAGCCCACGATCCGATAAACCAGCCTAACTAGCTGTTTTAGTACATCGTTTTGTAATAAGACGGTCTATGTCTTACCCTGTTACCGTAAATAATTTAACTCTTCTATATGCAAATATATCCCTAGCATCTGTTTAAATTAATTAAATAAAGCTTTATTATTATTATTATCTGTTTAGAAACGAAATTGGTAAGTATTGTATGCATTAGCTCATACTTTTTTTGTTAAAATTGTTTGCACTCACAATAGCATAGACCTAACCATCCATACTAAAAATTTCTTTTATGTTCCGATCACCGTTACTTTGATGTCAAAGGCCCGATTAGTGATGGTTAACTCGAGTTGCTAACTCGAGTTGGGCTTGACTCAAGTCAACTCAAGTTGATTACCTCCAACTCGAGTTCAAATACTTAATTAAATCGACATGGAACGGAGTTACTGAGACCTTTATTTGAGCCGTGATTATTTATGACTACATTCGTTTATAACAAACAAAGCGATATATTTATTTACTAGCTGACCGGTGAACTTTGTTCCGCATCAAAAGTAATAAATGAGTAAATTTTGGAAATCATGAGGTACAATTTGTGCTATTTATCGGCTTCAACTGCTGTCCCGCTATGTTAATACTGCAATATCTTCGAAAATATTCGTTTAAATTGCATGCTGTAATGGACCAGGATCATCTATATTATATGCACAATCTATTTAAGACACATAATTGGATGAAAATTAATGCTGTAGTGTTTAAAATCGCTTCGTAAATAAGCCATTCTTTCTCGTAGAAAGTAAAAAAATAAAAATGGTCATTGTAGGTTATCCTGAGATAGACGTATGCCCTCACGGACTTTTTTGTAGACCTTTTGAAGGTTTTCAATAATGTAGAACATTGTTTTGATTTATCACTTAGGGTTCAGCCAGCGATTACAATTAAAGTGCTAAATCTCGAAAATTATCATTTTTTCTTTACAACATCATATTTGAAAAGCTACCCAGTTGACACCCTCTAACTATTAAAAAAACCGCATCAAAATCCGTTGCGTAGTTTTAAAGGTATAAGCATATAAGGGGACAGACAGCGGAAAGTGACTTTGTTTTATACTATGTTATGATTTCATATGTAGATTTGAAATTAACCTATTTTTGTTCGGTTTCTGTTAATTATCTTTTATGTCCAATTTATTTCCTTTAACAAAAAGAAATTGTAAATCTTAGTTCATATATAACATAACATCACGCTGAGTCCTTTGCAGAAACAACACAGCGCCATAAGACACGATTCTTACAAGCCTCACTTGCTTCTTTGACTTTTATAACTCACTTTTTATACACGCTCGTTGATTTTTATGTCTTCGGACGGCACCTTCCTCCAGGACTATTTGGTCTGAGAAGATAAATCATGGCCGTCCTCAACTCCTACATCCATCCGCTTATGCATTGTATATCTGCTTAGACTATCTTGCATCATCCTACATGTCCAACTGTCTGAACCATCGGACATGTAGGAATTTTTCTTTTGTTTATATGTAGATAATTTTAGCTACATATACTTACTCATCATCGAGATGGGATCATGACACTTTCTTCAGAAGTATAACCAAGTTAAGACAATTTAACAGTGGTAGAGTCTTGCAGTTCGATGCATAAATGGGCCGGCTCGACTGATGAAATACCACGTCCTCTCGGAATATCGGCATGAAATGGGTCGTGTCAAGTTTCGTTCGGTGAGAGAGGTATCCGAAGGCTTTCAAGGGGGGGAAAGGGGATCGCCCTTTCCCTCCCTTAAAAGATGGCAACGCACCACGGTGTTCATCACAGCCAGGGCGTAGGGCATCACGGGCGGTGAGTAGTTGCTTACCATCAGGTGACCCCCTTGCTCGTTTGCCCTCCTTTCACATAAAATAATAATAATAATGCTTGATACAATGACTTTAGACAGTCCACTGTCGGTGAACGAATTTATTTTTTAATAATAACTTTAAAATGACCCTAACTCAAGTTGCAACTCGAGTTACGTGTATTTTAACTCGAGTCAACTCGAATTAGGATTTTTTGAGTTTGCACATCACTAGGCCCGATGCCAGATGCTTTTCACGACCTCATTACGATGTTTACTTTTCTAATTTTTGAAATGTGCCACTCATGCTCACTATACTATAGTAGGTATTTGTTTAATTGGCTGACTGTACCATAAAGAGGATTACTGTATAATTATTACGGACGTATAGGATATGTCTGATAGCAATAGCCCATCATGGTTAATAAAACCATCTCTTTGTATTGTATCTGTACTATAAGTATGTTGACATCGAGAGCAGTGTTTTTAGGAGCAAGCTATGAAATTAAAACAACAATTGGTAGACAATTGCAAATATTGACAGGCTACACAAAAAAGACTTACTTAATCTGAAATGTTTATTTTATAAAATCTTATACTTAGTAGTATATGTATTGCCGAAGCAAGTACAATTAAACTTAATTAAACGATAAAAAATAATTAGTGTACCCATAATTCTTAGTGTTTAATATACACGTCGATTAAGGAACTTCCAGTAAAAGGAATCGTTACTGTAAAAGGTACATTATTCTTTGTAATAATGGATATCAACTGTGCTAGGCGGTTTTAGCCGCTATTCTATAAATAATTTTGGTGCTAAAAATTCAATATAAACCAAATCTTAATTAAGGAATTTAAGAGATTTTTTTATTGAAAATTGTGTAATTTTTAAGGGTGTTTATTAAGATTTAAATAATATAATAAAATATTTATCCTAAATAGATGTCGTTAAAATCGATCTCATCATCAGCAGATTAAATTTTTTTTTATATATTATATAATATATAAATTTATATTATATAATATATTATATAAATTTATTATTTATTAATTATTTAATAATTTATGTAGACAGAAGAACATCGGGTTATAATTTTGACATTAATTACAAGAAAATATTATACGAGAATAATTTATGTTTTACATTTTAAAACATTTACATCTTTAAAAAGAGGCATGAGATTTTCTAAGCATAAATTAATGTACACAAATCCATAGGCGTAACTTGTGATACTAAATTACCTTGTTTAATAAGCTTCCAAAATATTTATAGTTTTGTATTATGACAGAGCGAATCCGTTACCAAAGATGATGAAGATATTTTCCACTTGTTCTCCAAACCCAACAATTCCTACATATGGGTGTCATTATTTCTGACAGTAATAATTAATAGTATAATTAAAAGATAAAATGATCAATGGCAAGACAGCGTTAAGTAGGTATTGGACACCCTCTCTATTTTTCGTTTGTAGTCGGGTGATAGTCACAATATATCCTTGTATGAATATAATTTGAAAGTATAAATATAATAAATATATCAGAAATTTCTTACAATATATATATATATATACATAGTTTTGTACAACCAAATAAATTATATGTATAACGCCTAATCATTTAGTAATAGCAAATATATAGAGACACGTATTGCCATAAAAATATCAGGCGCTTGTTTCACATTTAGAATTTTTACTATTAAAGTAGTGTTATGACTGCAAAAATTGCGGTAAAAATATATACAAAAGTACCATTTCTCTTTTTTTTTAAGTTTTGAGCAATAATTTGTTTATTTCAATTAGATAATAATTTGAAACTCTTCCTATAAACTACAATACATTTTTGATTAATAAAAAACTCTTACAACAATATCACATCCGAACAAATTGGCGAAATATACTTAATTTTAATTTTATAAAAGGTAAGTTAGGTACCTAATATTAAACTAATGGAAAAAACGTTAGATAAATATACTATTACTTACATAGGTAAGTATTCGCTTATAAAGTTTCTTTTTAAAAGGTTGATGCAGCGCCAAATTATTGACATCTAATAATGATTACCTTTATGTTATTCAACTATAGAATTCATAAATAGGTAGTTAATTAAATTTATAAATTTATAAACATCGTATCTCATAAGATTTCTTTGATAATATCATGGGATCATGTGACATTTAGCGAATATAAAATTATGATATTGAATATGATAACTATTCAAATAGGTATATTCAAGAATAGTGCGAATTATTCACATCGACATTAAATAAATAGATAATTATTTTAAAATAAACATCACACAGGATCTAATATGCGTCAGATTTCAATAATTTGACACTGGAAACGCGCTATAATAACCTAAAGTACCTATACCTTAAAATTAATAATGATATGAAACGTTAACGCAGCCTTAATTAATTAAAATACAATATTTTAATGTATCAATACAACAATATTTTCGGAAATGGCATTCTCGGTGACTTTGCATTTTGATGATTTCTCCTGCGATAATATCAGCTAAAAATGTTCTAATTCAATTTTTAGGGTTCCATATCCAAAACGGGACCGAAAATAATATTACTGAGACTTCGTTGCATGTTTGTCACCAAGCTCAATCATCATCAAGAACGGTGATTGCTAGAGAGTTGATGATTATTTTTATTGCCGCTATAACAACAATTACAGCAACAACAACCTGTAATATATATTATACGTCATGGGACGTACATGTACGTGCCAGCAATAGTACCTATATATACACTGTACAAGATCGTAATTACGTCTTTCATTGATCGACCACTCATCCACCATCGCTGAAGAACCACCACCTAACGATAACACCATCCTCGAGAATAGTCTCCAGTAATACAACACGTACCCCGACTTTCAAGAAACTGTTATATCACGAGTTCACTATTTTTTGTGAAAAATATAATAACATCGCCCACGCAAAGTCAATTAAAGAATGACTCGAAACCTGAAGCTTATAACGTGGCTGTATTTCCGTCGAGTCGCGAATTCCTGGAATCTCTGGATCAACCTCGTGTATGGTTTATAAGGGCAGATGCCTCAGAAGAAGGCAGAAGTAATCACTCCTCGACAAAAATACAGCGACGAGACCAACTTCCTAGTCATAGTATCAAAACTAGGAAAGGAACCGATACAGAAAGTTACAGATTTATTACTGAAACCTCAAGTAGGAGATTTTGAAGATGTGCTTGCTAAAAATATACGAGGAATCAGAGATGCACAAAATACAGAAGAATTACTGAGGAAGCTGAGTTCGAAAACATGGAACCAGCGCAACACGGCCGGTGGCAACAGGGGTTTGGTTACCGCCGCTCACGTTCCAACTCTCGCAGCCTCCCGCTTATACGTACTCCAGAACTGGGTATGTCAGTATCATTTCCGTTTTAAGCAACGTCCTTAAAGATGTGTGCCGCCCAGCGCCTGGAAAAGGCAGCAGGAAAACTAGGTGAGGCAGTTCAGGTAGCAGAACGGACCTCCAGTTCACGCGCGTGCCAGATGTTTACCGCCCGATAAATTTAATAGAGTTAAACCATAATTCGCTACTATGTAGGAATTAGGAATATGTTGGCCGTCTATAATTCCATGGCCTAGTCCTTTACACGTAGTACCTGAAAAAAATGGTGTCCTTGTGGAGATTTTAGACGATTATAGCCGGCTTCTATACCGGATCGTTATCCATTGCCCAGAATTCAAGATTTTACGTATATGTTATAAAGAAGTAATTCATCAGGTGTCAAAATTAAAATTAAAAAATTAAAAACACGTACCTACAGCAACACAAGTACAACAGGAATATGTAGCTAATTATACATAAAAATATTATTATGTCAATAACTATAGGAATGTTAAATTTAACATATAAGGATTATTGGTTTTTTTTTAATTAAGGGGGAAATGGTGTACCTTAGTATATTATACGCCATGGCACGTACATGTACGACGGAAGTTGTCGCTGGCACAAATAAAGATGATAAGAGCGTAATTGCGTCTTTCATTGATCGACCACTCATCCACCATCGCTGTAGAACCACCACCTCACGATAGCATAATTCACAAGAATAGCCCCCAGTAACCCAACACGTTACAAACCCATACAACAAACTTGATTTTTTACTGTTTCTGGCTCGTTACTAATGTAAGGGGTATAAAACGTCATGGCACGTGGCAGTGTACGCACAGCATGCATCAGTGGTCGGTGTGCAGCGACAGACAGTTGTCGCTGACACTAATATAGATGAAAAGATCATAATTACCACCACCACCATCATAGAAGAACCAACATCATCTACAAGAAGAGACACCAGTAACACAACCGGTACATTGGTGACCCCGACAAATACGTAATCAAAAAACTCCGACGTGTGAATCCCGACGTTTCAAGGGACCCCGACTTTCAAAACACTGTTATATCGTGAGTGCACTATTTTATCTGAAAAATTAATCATGAAATTCAATTTTCCAGCTCAATGCCGTCGCCCACGCAAAGTCAATTGAAGAATGACTCGAAAGCTGAAGCTTATAACGAGGCTGCATTTCCGTAGATTCGCGAATTCCTGAATTTTGGACGTACCAGTGTTTGGTTTATAAGGGCAGAAGCCTCAGAAAAAGGCAACTCCACACAAATACAGCGATGACACAAAGTTCCAAGGGAAAGGAACCGATACAGCAAGTTACAGACTTATTAGTGAAGCCTCCAGAGAGTAACAAGAACAAAACTTTGAAGATGCTAGAAATATACGAGGAATCAGGATTATTAAGGAAGCTGAGTTCCCGTAAGGAAGACAGGTGTAAGGGATACTACACCTCGTGACACGTACATGTACGTGCCATCAATAGTATATAACCACTGTACGCACAGTATGCTGTAGTGGTCGGTGTGTAGCGACACACAGTTGTCGCTGACACGAATAAAGATGACAAGATCTTAATTACGTCTTTCATTAACGACCACTCCCGTACCATCATGAAGAAGTACCAACTCACGATATACCATCACCCAGTGGAATAGTCCCCAGTAACGTCATCCGTTACACTGGTGACCCCGACGAACACGCAATGAAGAATCCCCGACGTCAGCATAGTCACCTGTACCTACCGCTACACTGGTGACCCCGACGTGATCTGAACACGCAACCTTCTGATGACGAACACCATCACCGAAGAACATCCGCCTCACGATGACATCAACCAGAAGAACAGTCATCAGTAACAACCTACCGTTACATTGGTGACCCCGACGAACACGCAATGAAGAAACCCCGACGTGTGAACCCCGACGAACACGCAATCAAGAAACCCTGACGTGTGAACCCCGACGCTTCAAGAAAATCCGACTTCCAAGAAATTGTTACACCGTGAGTGCACTATTTTTTTGTGAAAAATTAATCCACAAACTCCATGCTCCAGCACAATGCCGTCGCCTACGCAAGGTCCATCGAAGAATGACTCGAAATCTGAAGCCTTTATCGCGACAGCATTTCCTTCGATTCGCAATTTCCGAAATTTTTGACGGACTAGCCTCGCGTATGGTTTACAAGAGCAGAAGAAGTCAGACGAAGTCAAAAGTACTCACTCCACAAAAGCACAGCGACGAGAGACCAAGTTCTAAGGAAAAGAACCGATACGATACAATAAGTAGGAAACTTTGAAGATGCGAGACGAGACGAGGAATCACAGAGGCGCCAAATACAGAAAAAATATTACGGAAACCGAGTTCCCGTAACGAAGACACGGAACGAGCGCAACGCGGCCGGTCGCAACAGAAGGTTTAGCCACCGCCGCTCACGTTCCAACTCTCGCAGCCACACGCGTACACTCCAGAACTCCAAAAGCCAAGATTAGGTATGTCAGTGTCACGTAAGAAACATGCTTATAGATGTGTGCCACCCTGAGCCGGAAGAAGGCTGCAGGAAAACTAGGTGTGGGGGTATACATGTAGCAGAGCCGGATATCTCCGCGCGCCAAACGTTTACCGCCCGATCTATTTATTTGTGTTAAAACAGAATTCGCTGCTATGCAGGAATTAGGGATACGTAGGCCGTCAAGAAGTCTATGATCTAGTTATCTACACGTTGTACTTTAAAATTTGGGAAATACGTCATTGTAGAGATTATAGACAATTAAACGCGGCTACTATACCGGATTGTATAATTGTTAAAAACACGTAATCATAAGATATTGTGTATGTTATAGTGACTGTGACAATGTCACGCAATTTCCGCAAAGCATGTTGACGACTAATCGTTGTTAAATCACGTCGTCACTATTTTGCAATGTAGGCATCATATTAACATTGACATTGAGAACTAGTTTTTTCTAATTACCGATATATTGACAAATATTTATAGTAAAATCACGTTTGCCAATTAAGCATTATATGTTATTATTGTATTAATCTTGTTTATTAACATGTACATGTAAAGATATTATGTACTGTACCTACTGTGTAACAATAGGAATTTATTTTTTTTACTTTTGTGATCCATTTTAAGGATTTTTGTTTTCAACTAAGGGGGGAATGGTGTAAGGGATACTACACCTCGTGGCACGTACATGTACGTGTACATGTACATGTGCTGTATTGGTCGGTGTGTAGCGACAACTGTGTGTCGCTACACACCGCACTACAGCATACTGTGCGTACAGTGGTTATATACTATTGATGGCACGTATTGTTGTTTTTTTTCTAATGAAGGGGGAATGGTGTAAGGGATATTATACGTGGCACGTACATGTACCTGCAAGCAGTAGTTTAAGATCACTGCACGCACAGTATGCGGCAGTGGTCGGTGTGCAGGGACACACAGTTGTCGCTGACACGAATAAAGATGACGAGATCGTAATTACGTCTTTCATTGATCGACTACTCATCCACTATCGCCGAAGAACCACCACCTCACGATAACATGATCCACAAAAATAGTCTCCAGTAACCAAGCACGTTACAAACCCATATAACCAACTTGATTTTATACCGTTTCTGGCTTTAACTATTCACAAAATATTTAGTGATGTGTTCTCTTTAAATATAATTAATAAGTATGAAATAAATAATTAAGGGTTTCCCACACAGTAAAAGAGCTTTATTAGTGGTTTATTATTGGATGTTATTAACGCCGTTTACTAACCGGTACGGAACCCACCGTGCGCGAGTCTCAATACCACTTGGCCGGCTTATAAAAACAGTTATAGATAAAGAATATTATTCCGGGTATAGAAATATTTCTGTCCAGTAACACAAAGAGCCAAGAAGGGTTTAATAAGTGATTAATTTTCAGAGTCCCAACAACCTCCTTGGGTTTGCGCGATACTCTATAACTGATACTCAGCTGCCTGTCCTTCAATCTGTGACAAGGCCTGTATCGATAGATTTTTGAAATATTGATAAAACAATAGGTAAATCCGTTATTAGGTACTGAAGGTACTTCTGTTGATAATTAGAAAACTGTTCTATGATTTTAATTAATATTAAAAAATTATGTGTACCACATAATTTTGAACCCTCCTTATACGAGACCGACGTACACTTGTCTGATTATTTATTGTTACATTAGTGAGAGTTCTAGTTAGGAATGTAAAGTCACTTTATTACGTATTCGGATGCCGTTCCTCAAGATCTTCATCATTGACAATGTTCTGTGACGTCCACGACATTGTTCTTTCTCCATCCGAAAAAGAAGTATCCCACTGCGAGGCCGAGGACCAGCGCCAGGCAGAGCCACACGTTGTAAGTCATGAACACCAGCATAAGAGTGTAAGAGGCAGTCGACTGCAGGAAGTGGAGAACAGTTTGTATCACGTGGCCAGAGGACATTATTGAATATCTGGAAAAGAGAGTGCGATGAGCGTCAGAACAACAAAAATAAAAAGATTTGACAAGAAATAAGAGGATGAAGTTAGGATGCATGTTGGTATGTATGTTGAGTTGCCCAATGTTATCCTACAGAAGTTCTCAAGGTCCTGCATCTCGGTGTTAACCAACTGCTAAAAACTACTAACTACTTCTAAAAACGGAAAAAGAAATATATTTAGGAGTTATATATTCCAATATATCAACTTACTTAACAACTGCTGGCCCTCCACAAGCTCCATTGTTCCCGCATTCGCTCTTCGTGATGTTGACCCTGGAGTCAGCATTAACAGTTAAGGCTCTAGCATGAAGTGCCTCTCTGAAGTATTTCAAACCTTCATAAAGAACACCAGCGAAGAAGATGGCGAGTGCTGATCCGAAGAGTTCCAGACCACTGGTTGTCATCCAACCGGTGAACAGGATCTCCTGGCAGACCGACGAGTGGAACTGTAATAGAGACGAATTAAATTTAAATAACTTGAGTATACACGACCTTCACACCCCCTATAAGCCCCTAACTATCAGCAAGAATTACAAATAAGAGAAAGAATACAAATAAGAGTGACTAAAAAGCAGAATTGTGAATATTCTTGTCAAAACATGATAGGTACGTATCATTTCATGAACAAATTTCAAAGCAAACACTTTATCAGTAAACAGTGCATTTTGTTAGAAACCACAGCGGTTTCCGCTGTACGGTAGTTAGACAGTACCTATCACCTACCTACATGATATGTGTTTTAGTGATGTGCCGGATATCCGTATCCGTATCTGCGGATATGGGAAAGAAAACATCTGTCTTCATAACATAAAATATTACTGTACTGTTACTTTCCGGGTTCTACAGTCAAGTACAGACCAGTTTTGTACGTCGCCCTTGAATGTTAACTTAGAATCTTCTAACTTAAGAAATTTTGTGTCTTTTTCCACAAATTTCCAACAAAACTAACAATTTTGTTTTAATTTTTTGCTCATTATTTTGAACTTTAACAGTGACAGTTAAACGTAAAGTTTGTTAATGACAGCGATTGCTTAAAGCATAAATTTATACATATATTATAACACTTGGATTATCTGAAAAGCGTGTTGACCCTCTCGTGAACAACTTCACGGTACCGGATATTATAATAATATACAGTTTGTATGTTATTTGTGATCCCATCGTATCCCATCACTAGTACAGTTACTGATGTGCAACAACCGCGAACCTCGCCATGATATCGTCGACATAATGTTGTGATCGAATTGTATTCGTTATACGATAACGATACGATAACGATTATTACTGACCTACATACTTGTAACGCAATGCAAATAATTTATAATATGTTGGTACAATTACACACATACTCACGAAATTATTTTAATAAAAACAACATACCATTATACCAACATAACAAAAATGTTGACTAAATTAAGGTTTCTGTAGTTTGAGCATATGAGAAAAAATGGTGAAGAAATATTTCTAAGTACAAAGAGACACTTAATTTTGACAATGCAATCCATAAGTAAAGTAACTTAACTGATTATCTAATGATGATATGTATGTATTGAACAGTGGCAGAGTCTTACAGTTTGTTACTCGACCGGTGAAACACAACGACCTTTCGGAACATCGGCATTAAGTGGCTCGTGCCGCGTTTTATTCGGTTAGACGGGTATCCGGAGGCCCGATCTCCTTTCCCCAATTTTTCTTTTCCTACTTCCTTGAAAAACATCACGGTGTTCACCGGCGGTGAGTGCTTGCTTGCCATCGGGTGACCCACTTGCGCGTTTACCCTTAACCCCATAAAAAATGGCTATCTAAAAAAGTCAGCACTGCTCGCATTAGTCTCAGCGTAAAGGTATATAACCTTCGTTGATAAATGAGCTGTCAAGATGCTTCTGTGGTTACTGCGTTCAAGCAAACAAACAAACAAAATCTCTAATATCTCTCTAATCATAACTCAAAATATAATATTAGTATAGATTTTGATAGATTAATTGATAAACTATATTTAATGTTCAAAACAAACATTGTTATCAGTTTATCATTAATACACGTATTTAAGGAAGGACGTTTTTTAATGAAATTATTCTAAAAAACATATATAGTATAAATTTTTTTTGTTATTTAACAGCAAAAACAAATATTGTAGGTGATTATGTATTTGAGCCGTTTGTAGTTGAGACTCTGGGGGACATGGAGTCCGAGTCCTCGTGCACTTTACAAAGATCTTGCAAAGAGGCTGATCCAAGCCTCTCGCGACCAGAGAGCTGGTCTATTCTTCGCACAGAGTATTAGTATTGCCATTCAGCGTGGCAATGCTAATCCTATTCGATTTCAGCTAGTTTTTTAATTGTATATATTGTAAATAATGTAATTTTTTTTTTCTTACTATAACAGCAATATCTGTTGTTTAAATATTTTGTATTTAGATGATTTATATATTTTTAATATTTTACTAATAGTTTATTAATTACATTCTAAAAATAAACTATACATAACCTACAGGAAGTCCTACAGGGGTTCTGTAGGATTTCGAGTTTCCGATCCCTAATGCCATTAGGGATTGCATTCTCAGGGTTTATCAGAGATCTAGAATAATTCACTCAGAGTATCAAGTTCTGTTTTGTTTAAAATGGCCGTTACCATTGGCCTTTGGCATTGAGAGCGTGAAGGTACAAAAGAGAGAGAAAATATAAAATGAACTAGTTAGGTACTTACCACCATAGCATGTCCATGACCACCAGTGCAGGCGTCCCCCATGTCATGGCCCTCGTGCCCGCCATGGTCCGTGTGGTCCATGCCGGCGTGGTGATGAGAATGATCCATCTTTATCGTTCCTTCTCTGCAACATAAGACATATTATCGCGATAATTATTTATCTTATCGGCCTACACGGAGTGGGTGGGTTTACCAGTTAGATAAAGTCTTTAAAAGTGCACTAGCGTCTATTTTGGTTAGATTTGTATTTAATTCAAATGTCGTTTAATACATTGAATAGTTAGAATTACATTGAAATGTACATTAAAAATCCAATTTAAAATTGCACCAAAAATTGTATTTTATTTTTATTAGAGCCGGGAAGGTGATTTTCATTCATATTCGATGATGCCTAATTTTATTTTCAAAAGAATAATTTTCAAACATATGTTATTGGATAAAAGCGATATCAAATAAATAAATAAATCAAGCGAGAGTTATTAAATAATCGCACAAAAATAATGTAATTTTATTGTGAAAGTGACAAAAATGTAAATATAACGTAACGTAAATATACAATTTTTCGTAGACTTCAAGTAAAGTGCCACAACTGCTTAATATCCCATTAAATCACAGTATATCTTCTAAATTTAGATGTACTATCTATAAATAAAACTATTTATAAAATAATTTGATAATTAAAAAAATATTTGAATATGATATAATAAGATTAAATAGTCAATAAATATCAGACAGGGGGTCGACGAAGTGTGACATAAGTGTGACAAGGGGTGGGCGGGGTCCTAAGTTTTGTGACATCACATTTCAAAATAAATTGAATCAAGAAATTTCAAATATTAATTAAGACTAAAAATAATTTCTACTCTATCTATATGAACATACGGTTTGAAATGTTTTGTTTGTTGTTGACGACTTCATACCCGCTCTAGTGACACGCCGCACACGCCGACTATGAGCCCAAAGCAATAACCAACATAATCAACTACATAAGAAGCAGCAAATTTTACCTATTTTTTTATGGGATAGGAGGGCAAACGAGCAGGCGTGTCACCTGATGGTAAGCAACCAACGCCGCCCATGGACACCAGCAACACATATAGTGTTACTGTTGCGTTGCCGACCTTTAGGGGTATGGGATAGGAAAGGATGGGAAAGGGGAGTGGGCCCTCGGGTACCTCTATCACCGAACAAGACGCGGCATGAGCCACTTTACGCATTTCTCCGGTCGAGCCGGCCCATTCATGCAGCGAACTGCTTGGCTCTACCACTGTTGACCTACCTACTGTTGGTCTACCCTTGTTATAAAGATTAGTCCTCAAAGAACAGCAGCTAGACGTGCCAGAGAAATTCTTTGTTTGAATGATATAAATGATGCCATATGGTTAGATGAAAAAGATCACCAGAAATATTCCTCACGTTAACACCCCAATGAGAACGAACTGATCTATACGAATTATAAATAATTTAAAGGAATGGATTCAAAGTCCATGGACTGAAGACGACTAAGTTCCTTTCTCTTTCTTTAATTAATAGTTTATGGATTAGTTATTTTTTCAAATATTTGATGTTGATTTCATAAAAAAGTAATTTAAATGGAAAACTAATTAAGGGACTGCTGTTTTAATTTAAAAATTTTAGATGTAAATTTGCAAATTTGTGACGTCACACTAGGGAGGGGGGGGGGTCTCACAAATGTGACCACCTGTGACAAGGAGGGGGTGGGGGTCTAAAAATCATGAAATTCGTGTGACGTACTTTATGGATGGCCCCCAAGACTCCATCTTTTATTAAAGAAAACCTAAAAAAATTTTTAATTTTTAATATAAACTATTAAAAATCGAATAATCACTAATGAAATACTGGACTTTAACTTCAAACGGTGTTATTTATTTTTATATAAATTCAAAGCGTCACTTTGAATTCTTTGAATCCTTCTTCACGGTAAACAATACAATTATTTTATCATAATTTGCACAGCTGATTTGTAACATATAATAGACACAATATACAAATATAATATACACGTATGTAAGAAATAAATGTATTGTTGTGAGAACACAATACGTTAAGTTGTTGTTTGTTCATAAATACATACATATATTGTAAGTATTAGGTACCTATTGTTTTTATTTTCTAAATTAATTAGCATTTTTTTAAAGTATAGTGGCACTTGGTACGGTAACGTAATAACAATCTTTTATTTGAAATATATCGGCTAAAATATCTCAGTATTAAAATCTTATTTGTAAGTTTAAAAAAAACAGATGGGTGAATAGAAATTCCTGTAGTATTTTTTCCAGTTGTGTTTCTATGTCATATGTTGTTTATCGGGGAGAGCGGTAGTGTAAGTTGCCTAGAATTACACGACGTTAGTAAATATTAATTTGGTGACCATCTATTTATTTAGTGAGTCAGGTTCGATTCCCGGCTTACAAAAATGACCTTGCAAAATTATTTTCGTGAGTTATATACTCAATATTTTAATATTTTATCACGCATAGTAAATTAAAGTCAAGTAAAATTATTTGAATTCGAGACTTCTTAAACGGAAGCGGAATGCTGAACCGCTATGCCACTGAGACTGTTTATACCGTAAATAAATATTATTTTTGATATATTCCTTTGACAGAGACAAGTTCTAGATGGTATTGTGCAAGGCAAGCTTTCACTGCTCGCCGGAGAGCCGGCAGGGCAATCACTGTTGTGCAACACCATCTGTACCAGCCTTGACTCAGATATTGCCTGAGTACTTCCGACCTGACTCTCTACTACCATCTCAATTAGCACTCTTATTATCGGTCTTGCAAAAGAAAAACTGACAAACCAACCTTAATTTATACACACGAATCTTCCGTCGAAGCTGGGTATTATGAAGAATTTTCCTTAAAAATCCATTCAATAGATTGCGTTTTTTTAACAGCCTCATAGACAAAGGTCCGTATTTTGATGTAAAGTCTCTAAAATATGCGACCGACAATTTAATTTAAATAAAAAGTTTATATCTAGTAAAAGTCTCGGTGGTCCAGTGGTCGAGCATCCCGCTTCAGAATCAAGAGGTGGCGGGTTCGAATCCTGACTCACACCACTGACTTTTCGAAATTAATTTCGAAAGTTATGTGTGATAAATATCGATGAATGAAAACTTTGTGCCAAGTATGGCAATAGGTTCGCCACCTATTCCATTTGGTACGTAAACATAACGGCGAGTCGAGGCTTAACAGCCACTGCCTACACCTTCGGATAGAAAAAGGCGTGAAATTTTGTAATGTTACATCTAGTACCTACTCAGCTAGTATGTGTTTTTACACAGATTTAATGTTCTATGTATTTAATACATTAAACATTTTAATTAATTGGTATAATTAGTTGAGTACAATTATTACGTTGTCTGAATTGTTCGTCTATTTGTCACATCTATTTAATATCTTATAATTTTTTGGAGTCGTTAGTAATTTCTTTAAAAGGTTCTATTTATGTTCAATTTGGAGCACTCACTCTTAAAGGTGTGAAGGTACAAACAGATTGTAACAATAATATTTATATGATGGTAGATCGAGCTGAAGTTATACAAAAGTTGATTTAACTTTTGTTATTAAATCCAATTTTAATATACATTTTACTGCAAAATAGTCACGGTCACATTATATACAAATATACACATACCTATATTCAAGTAAATTTTATTTTGTGGGGTGGGCAGAGAGAACGAAACTGTTATCTTCAAATCTGCCAAGCATAATTGAGGGCAACGAAATATGACTTGAAAAAGAGTACGACAACCATTTAGTTTGCCATTTATGGAGTTCTCAAATGACAGCCAATTTGGTCTAAGGCCTTTTTGTGAGATTGGGAACAATCGACCAAATAGCCCAACTGGTGGTCAGTGCAAGACAGATAATGTTACAGTTGAGATGCCGGCCGTTAAGTCGGCATGAGGCACGACGTCGATATTATGACAAGACATGGTACTTTAGAGGACGACCCGGTTTATCACAACCGGACTGATAGACGCGCCCTTATATTGAAGAAAAATAGCTAATACTTCGGCCAAAAATTAATTTATGAAAAATCTTTACATCTAGTACACTACTGTTTTTACTGGCTTTGTATGTTTTATGAAAACTTGAATGTTTTCTTTGGCGGGATAGGGAAGTAGCTGGAAGTGGCGAGGGGAAGAGGTTGGGCCATCGGATACCTCTCTCACCGTGCGAAACGCGGCATGAGCCACTTTACTCCGATATTCTGAAAGTCGTAGCATATCACCGGTCGAACCGGCACTGTCATGCACGGAACTGCGCGGCTCTACCACGACATTAACCTTCTACATACAATTATTGCTACTAAATTGTTCATTTATCTGTCACGTCTATGTCTTACAACTTTACGTATTATTTTTACTTTACGTATAATTTGTTTTCTCCTTTCAAGGTTAGGTTTATGTACATTTTCAAATTTAATGTATTAAATTTTATATGTTGAATGACTGTCTTAAGTTTTTTTATCATACCATACATATCAGAGTAAAGATATTTTAATTGGATACGAAATCAAATGACTAGTGATGTTTAGTAGCTTAGTAGGTAGGCAGCAGGTAATTACTAACGTTTAAGATAATATTGTGATCACCTCCTCGGGTTTTTTACCTGGACCACTCACCCGTATGAAGGCAAAATAGTATTTTCCTTGTTGCAGTATCTCACGTAATTACTTAATTAAGACACGACGCACGAGTACGTTTAGTTTTTTATATCTTCACACCTTTTATTAATATCTGAGGGTATAGACAAAGAGCTGTTCTAAGATGTAAAGAGACGTCAAATCAGGTCACGTCACATCGCTTGCGGGGCAGGCAGAAAGAACAGAGCGTCTTAAAGATACGAATATTTACTTACTTCATAAGTTCTGATAATGTGTCCTTGATTTTTTTTTATGAAATAGGCGACAAACGAGTAAATGAATCCCTCATGGTAAGCAACTAGCGCATTCTATCGACACTTGTAACACATATCGTGTTACAGTTACATCGTCCGACTTTAAGATAGAATAGGATTAAAGTGGGATAGGGAAGGGGTTGGGCCTCCAGGTAACTCTCTCACCGAACGTAACGCGGAACAAGTACGGGCATATTTCGAAATACGGCAGTATTTCACTAGTCCAATCGGCCCATTCATGTAACAACCTGCGTGCCAGGACCACTGCAATGTGTTAGAACTCGGGGTCTATCTATCAGAAGTCGCAATATCACACCGCTAGGACAATAGTCAGTATAGTTTTATATTAACCGCGGCGTGCTCGCTACAAATCAACAATGTTATCGTCAATACCATTCAATTAAATATATTTTATTGCCAAGTTCAGCACCGTCGTAAAATTGCGACAGTTATGGCTGCCAACCAACCGTACACAAACAGTATTTATTCAAATAATGTGTCGAAACACAATTTAAATTGTATTTCACTAAATAAATATCATTTGAATCGGATGGCAGAAATAATAAAATAATACCAGACGCTTACGTGATGTCATTTGTCATGAATTTAAGGTTCTGTGAGCGAAAAGCCAAAAACGCAAAGCCCTTATCGCCATTATCTACAATTCCCTTCATCCCCATACTTATAGGAGGTGGACAGAGGTTAATTGCCATTGGTCAATTTCAAATTTCATAATTCTTGTCATAGACGCTCAGTTTTCAAGGCCTTTAGCGTCACCTTCTTACAAATGACTACCAACTCGCTCATGGAATGTGTGTATTCTATTCTCCTTAGATCCCATCTTAGATCTCTTTCCTCTATATATCTGCTAAGTCATTTTTCTGTCTTTAAATTTCATATTATCTCAGATCCCATAAAAAAGAGTTGGAAGGGATCTGAGGGCAAACGAGCAAGCGTGTCACCTGTTGGTAAGTGACCAGCGCCACCCTTGGACACCTGCAACACATATAGTGTTACAGTTGCGTTACCGACCTTTAAGGATCGTAGGATGAAAAAGGATGGGGAAGGGAAGTGGGCCTCCGGGTACCTCTCTCACCGAACGAAACGCAGCATTTGCCACTTTACGTCGATCTTCTGAGAGGTCGTGGTATTTCTCCGGTCGAGCCGGCCCATTCATGCAGCGAACTGCTGTATGCATTGTAAAACTCTTTCCTTTCTCCTTACTTATTTTAATGCCGACACTTTACTCACAGTCTATTCTGTCTGGCTCACAACGTTGTTTCTTTTAAGAAGTTCTTCTCGCTGCTGAGTTCCTAAAATTGAAAAAAAAAATCTGTAATCTTTAGTTCATCGTCAGCCCAGATTTGTAAACTGATGAATGTAGACCTCCCCTCAGCACGCCATAACGCCTGGTTTTGTGTCACCTGCATCCAACGACTGCCTGCTGGTTTATGACGTCGGTCCGTCTAGTATGGGGACCACGCTGCGCATTCCGATCCATGGTCGCCACCCAAGAACCTTTCTTCCCCAGCAGTCATCGGCTCTTCGAGTGATGTGGCCTGCCCACCTTCTCTTCAGCTTGCTGGCTATGCGGACTAAGTCAGCTACTTCCGTACGTCTACGGATCTTATTTCGTAGAGAGATACCGAGCATAGCCCACTCCATGCACGGTAATCGACTTTGAGTTTCTTAATATGGCCAGCATTTAAAGACCATGTCTCCGGTCCATATGTCATCGCTGGTAACTGACACTAGTCATAGGCATTGGATTTTAGCCACTGAGGAATTTGGGACTAGAAAATATACCTATGCTTCCCGAACGCTGTCCAGCCGAGTTGGACCCGTTGGTTAATCTCATTCTCGAAGTTGGCTCTACCTAGTTAAATAACTTGTTCTAGGCCAACATAGTGACAGACAACGTAGAGGATGAAATTGTTGGTGAGCTATTATAATTTATTTAATTAATCGTTAATATAAATATTTCGCTTAACATAGATATATTTATTATAACGTAATGTCCGGCAGAGATCGATTTTACGATGATGTACGAACATATAATTCGAGGCCGCGGTCTTCACGGAGCTGAGCGGGGCGGAGCGGTGTTAAAACAATCAGTTGAGATGCGGTCGCATTGTAAGCGCATATTCATAAAATGCACACTGAGTCCAACTACAACTACTAACAAAAACATGTTTTCATTTAAAAGATTAAAATGACAGCAATTTATAACTTTGAGCTAGGATATTTTTTTCAAAGTGGTAACTAATAATACATCAAAACATCTTAATCCCTTCTAGTCTACATGGTATACTGTAAAATTAGTATTATATTTTCAAGTCATTTTAAAGTCTCGATGTTCCACACCAAAGATTTCTTGGTATGTTTTTCAAAAGTTATGTGTGATAAATATCGATGACTGACAACTTTATCCCTTATGTATGGCAATACGTTCCGTCATCTGTTCCATTTGGGACGTAACAATTCGGCGGCTCGAGGATTAACAGCTGCTGCCTACACCTTTGGGTAGAAAAAGCTGTGAAGTTATGTTTATATTTGAACGAGTTTCCAATGTACATTGGATGGGCATTTCCACAAACCACAAGTTATCGTAATATCCCACAACACAGTGAACTTGTGGACAGATAATTTTGGTGAGTAGTTCAAGGTCAAATAGTGTAATTATGGCAGAGACTGAATAGCTCTCCGCTTGCAGTGGGACGTGCGCCTCCCCGGATGCATGCAATTGTCTCAGCTCGGTTCCTACGTCGTTGTTAATATACCAATAGGTGCAGACTGAACATAGTCCAGCTACATATTCTAGGACGTACAGATGAAGACGTAGGACAAGATGTACAGATAAAGATGAACTAATAGCCTTATGGTTTCCCGTCTATTCCCTTCAATTCCCGTATTAGGAAACAGCAGTAGAGCTTGCGGTATGAATGAGCCAGCGTGACTGCTTACCATGTCTTGTCTTAATATCGACGCGGCGACATCAAGTTCCTTATGCCATCTTAAAGCCCGGCAACATAACTGTAACACTGTCAGAGTTACAGGTGTCCAAGTCTTTTTTCAAGTTAGATTTGTGTTCCTCAATTATGATTGGCAGATTTTTAGATGACATTAGCTGTCATAACAACGTATTTTCGTTCTCTCTGCCCGCCCCATAAAATAGGTATGTGTATATAATGTGACCGTGACTATTTTGCAGTAAAATGTATATTAAATTTGATTTAATAACAAAATTTAAATCAACTTTTGTATAACTTTACCTCGATTCACCATCACATAAATATTATAAGTATAGTTATTATAAGTATAAGTATAGTTACACATATCATACATAACTTCACGCCAAATCCTTTGCGGGGTAGGCAGTGAGAACAGAGCGCCTTAAGGCACGATTCTTATACACCCTACTCGCTTCTTTGCCTTTAATAACTCCTTTTATTCAGGCTCGGCGATTTTTAAGGCTCCTGACATCACCTTCCTCCAGGACTCACTCCTTTAACAACCACAGATGTAGATAGTGTATAATCTATAATATGTACCTACTCATCTTTAATGAAAGTATCATTGGGTTTCATAAAATAAGTCAACTTATTTTAGTTCCTAGATTCGAATCCTGTTACACATTGATGGAATATTCGAGACGGGGTTACGTTGCCTATACCTGCAGATTGTTGAAGGTGTGATGATATAAATTATTTGTTATGTATGAATGTATAAGTAGGTATGTCTAAACACACAACATACCGTGACTTGGCTCACCTTGAACTAAACACGCTGCAATGTTTGGTGCGCTGAGGAATTCTGTGTTGTTACATATTCTTTTAGTGTTGATCAACAAAATGGCGGAATTTATTTGATAGTTACGCTTGTTTAATGTAGATTTTACTTGATAAAATCACATTAGGTTTGAATATGGCTATGTATTGGAAAATTGTACGGTGTCTGGATGTTTTTATTTATTTATTTATATACTAGCTGACCCGGCGAACGTTGTTCCGCATCAAAAGTATTATCTGCTGTCCCGCTATGTTAATACTGAAATATCTTCGTAAATATTCGTTTAAATTACATACTGTAAAGGGCAATATTGATCTATATTATATGCACAATCTATTTAATACACTTAACTGGATGAAAATCAATGCTGTAATGTTTCAAATCGCTTCGTAAATAAGCCCTTATATCTCGTAAAAAGTAAAAAAATAAAAATGGTCATTGTGGGTTATCCCTAAGTGATAGACATATGCCCTCAAGGACTTTTTTGTAGATCTTTTGAAGGTGTATAACAATGTAGTACATTATTTGTTTCTAAGATTTTCGCGAATTTCACTCATTGATCAACGTCGGGAAATAAATATAAATAAATAATAAATAAACGCGATACAATCCTAAAAGTTGTTTTGATCAATTTGATCAATGTAGTACATTGTTTTGTTTTATCACTTAGGGTTCAGGCAGCGTTTGCGATTAAAGATCTAAATCTTGAAAATTATCACTTTTTTTATTACTCTATACATGAATTATAGATCAAAACCACCCCGTTGACACCCTCTAACTATTAAAAAAAAACCGCATCAAAATCCGTTGCGTAGTTTTAAAGATATACGCATACAAGGGGACAGACAGCGGAAAGTGACTTTGTTTTATACTATGTAATGATGATACTCTTTATTGCACACATAATAAAGGAATACATAATGGAACTGAAATATAATATAGCACGATGGGCGGCCTTATTGCCGTTTTTCTATATATTATGTACCTAAATATTTACAAAATTTAAGTTAATATCCGTTGTCTAGTTTTTATGATACAATCATTTAGTTGTTCAACTTGTTCTGTCCAAATTATATTTATTAGGTAAAACATACGCGGTAAAGTGCACGCCTCATACCGCGCTGGTATGAGGCGTGCACTTTACGTCCATTTCCTAAGAGGTCGTGGTATCAATACCAGCATCAGCCACAATTGTTTTAATGGTCGATATTTATTACTCGTCCAAAAAGTAATTGTCAGAACTAAGATTCGAACTGGCGATATCTATAGTCTATACTAGAAGTCGGAGTGTCGAAGAATTGGGTTTAGGTACTATATTCGCGGAAAGAGCTGGAGTGACATTAGTCTCTACATGGCCCCGCCATTACATTACTTTACTCTCTACTAAAATAATAATAATAATATCTTGGACACAAATCACACAGCGCCCTCCAGTTCCAAACTAAGCAACTAAATGCTTGTGCTATGGATACTAGATAACGGATACTAATACATATATACTTTTCTTTTGTAAATACATACTTATAATACATAGAAAAACACCCAGACGCCGCACAAATATTCATGTTTGTCACAAATATATGTGCTCGGGTGGGAATCGAACCCACGACCTCAGTGCCGCAACCGGTAGTTTTACCAATGCGCCACGAGGCCCGTCAATTCTATAACAGCAAATTTGATAAATTTATAATAGGTCGGGGAAAAAGTCTTTTCGCATAACGTAGGTATAAACTTATTATAAAATTTCTTTGACTGTACTATTTGTGTCTGGCTGGTTTTGGTAACATTAAAAAGGTTACATTATAAAGAAAAGAAAAAAAAAAAAAAAAGTTGTTTCCCGCTATTTTTCATTTGTTTTTCTCTCCGTAAAAATTAGTGAATCTAATGAAGAAATTCGATACATTTTAAAATTTTATTATAAAAAGGCAAAAATGCAACTCAAGCAGTGAAAAAAATTTGTGATGTTTATGGACCTGATGCAGTGTCAGTAAGAGTAGCACAAATTTGGTTCAAACGTTTTCAGTCCGGAAATTTTGATGTTAAAGATGCACCTCGCTCTGGTCGCCCTGTTACGAATAAAATGGACGCCATTTTTGAAAGAGTGGAGCAAGATCGGCATATTAGTAGTTACGATGTAGCTGAAGAACTGGGAATTGACCACAAAACAGTTTTGACCCATTTGAAGAAAGCTGGTTATACAAAAAAGCTCGATATTTGGGTGCCACACGAGCTCACTCAAAGAAACTTAATGAACCGTGTACTCATTTGCGATTCATTATTGAGACGTAATGAAACCGAGCCGTTTTTGAAGAGATTGATAACTGGCGATGAAAAGTGGATCACGTACGACAAGAACGTGCGAAAAAGGTCGTGGTCGAAAGTTGGCCAGGCTTCACAGACTGTGGCCAAACCTGGCCTAACACGAAATAAGGTGATGCTGTGTGTATGGTGGGATTGGAAGGGCATTGTTCATTATGAGCTTTTACCGTCCGGCAAAACCATCGATTCTGATCTTTACTGCCAGCAACTGATGAGATTAAAGGAAGCAGTCGAGAGAAAACGGCCGGAATTGATCAACAGGAAGGGTGTGGTCTTTCATCACGATAACGCTAGACCACACACATCTTTAGCCACTCAGCAAAAATTAAGAGAGTTCGACTGGGAGGTCCTAGTGCATCCACCATATAGCCCTGACCTTGCGCCTTCAGATTTTCACCTGTTTCGGTCTCTTCAGAATTCTTTAGGTTCTGTAAGGTTGACCTCAAGAGAGGACTGCCAAAACTATTTGTCCCGTTTTTTTGATCAGAAGTCCCAAAGTTTCTACAGTAACGGGATAATGTCTCTGCCCACAAAATGGCAGAAAGTTATTCAACAAAACGGTACATATATATTGTAAATAAATGTTAATAAACTTTGAAAAAAATGTCTTGACTTTTCATACAAAAATACGAAAATACTTTTCCCCCAACCTAATATAATGTATAAACATGTTAATAATAATGTATAATAATTGTATAAACATGTTCCATGTTCAAACCTTTAGAATCGGACAGGGATCGAATCTGGTGACCTCTGCGCAACATCCGCTACGTCACTTCAGGCTAGTAATTTCATTAAATTGAATTTTAACCGTATAATAGCAATATTGCAATGACAGCCACCGTTGGGCAATACTTTATAAGACAAACTAGTTTTTTATTGACCGAGGCAAGAAGGTCGCTCAATTGCTTCAGATATTCGGCGTTCTGTCCGTTCTGTCGTAGTTTAGAAATATAAACTTAACAAATTAAACAAGAGTCAAACTAAACATATCACAAATGTACATAGTAGTTGAACATAGTTGATTCTAAACAAGAGTTAGGTGCTAGTTTACATAATACTGAACTATCAGCTATTAACAAACATCAGAACACGAGGTGGTGTCAGGAGGATGTTTAATTTTAGGTACTTTAGGTTTATTTTGTGCCCAGTATGGCAATAGGTTCGCTACCTATTCCATTTGGGGCGAAATCATGACGGTGAGACGAGGCTTAGCAACTAAAGCTGCCTACACCTTCGGGTAGAGAAAGGCGTGAAGTTATGTTAATTTATGCAATGTTGATTAATGGCGGCTTAAAAACGGGAATATTTTAGATTTGACCATTATTTGTGGTGAAGGAGACAAACCAGTGCCTACTATAGACACTTGCAACCTGTGTTGCAGTTACTTTACCGTCTATAAGATGGGAGTGAGGAGGTGTCTAAAATGAGTTGTGGAAGTTGTTGCTCCTCCGGATACCGCTCTCTCCGGCTTGAGCCATTTTACGTCTACATTTAGAGGTTTCTGTAGTCCTTATTTCAAAGGCCAAATTGGCCTGTTTGGCTCTACCATGGTTAAAAGTTTCATTTTCAGTTAATTGGTCCCGAGTCTAATGCAGTATCAGGCAACATTCGGATTCGAACTCCGGATCTGTTAAGAATAAATCTATAGAGAAGAAGAACTCTGTAGAGACAATAGAGATTTAATTAGTTCAAGTTTTCCTTAGTGTTACGACATAAAGCTGACTTGGGAATGATTTACGGATACATATGTATGAGTATCATCAAATTTACATAATTACGGCAGATATCATAATTCTTATTACATTACTGGTACTGTACTAGAAATGCTCTTAGTGCCGGTTGTCAATCAGCAATGGATTATAGAAAAAAATACGTACTGTTCAAAACCCGTTTTTGAGAGAAGGACGTTATGCAATAATCAGTCAGCAACAATCTCCGATTTGTTAAATAATGGTGCATCATTGTTGACAGACGTAAAACTTACATACATACCTTCACGCCAAGTGCCTTGCAGAATAGGTAAAGAGAATAGAGCGCCATAAGGCACAATTCTTACACGTCTCACTCGCTTCTTTGACTTTCGAAGCGACGAATTCTCACGATATCTCACCAGGGGAGAGGAATGTACAGAAAATAAAAAAAAACATGTCACGTAATTTATGGACGCCCCCTTAAATGATTCTTTTATTAATATTTTGACGCCCTTAATTCCTGAAGGAGTAGGCAGAATCATCTCGGACCTGTAGGCACCGCTTAAGCGTTTGCTGGTTTAGGAACATACGACTTCTGCCTAGCACCCACTACTAGTTTACAAGGGTCGTCTTATATTTATAAACACCAATTTTCCTCATCCTAAATGTATTTAATACAAACTGTTTTTACAACAAAAAAATAATAATCGCTTAACATAATATTATTATGTTAACTAGTTTTTTTGTTATTGTGATGTACAATTTATTTCAATTATACTATTTATATAATTGTGATGGCCGGCATATTATTGTTATTTTTAGAAAATTGAATAGTTTACTTACTACATGTGCAGTGCTCTATATAACCACTGAGCTATCGAGAGTCCATATACACATATTACTATTTTATCTTTTCTAGAGTGGTAGAGCCAAGCAGTTCGCTGCATGATTGGGCCGGCTCGACCGGTGAAATACCACCACCTCTCAGAAGATCAACGTAAAGTCGCTCATGCCGCGTTTTGTTCGGTGAGAGAGGTACCCGGAGGCCCATCCCCCTTCCCCATCCCTTCCTATCCTACTCCTTTAAAGGTCGGCAACGCAACTGTAACACTATATGTGTTTCAGGTGTCCATGGGCGGCGTTGGTCACTTAACATCAGGTGACACGCCTGCTCGTTTGCCTTCCTATCCCATAAAAAAAAAATCTACAACTAGCTGACCGGGCGAAAAGTATTTTTCAATTATATTCGTTTACAATTATAGTGCTAAATCTTAAAAATTATCACTTTTTCTTTACTACATACCACATGAATTTTACATATAAACCAACCCGTTTACACCCTCTATCTATTAAAAAAAAAAGCCGCATCAAAATCCGTTGCGTAGTTTCAAAGATCTAAGCATATAAGGGGACAGACAGCGGAAAGTGACTTTGTTTTATACTATGTAATGATAATGATATCTACTTTCGAAGCCAAAACAGCTTAATGCATATCAGCTTTATAAATATTTATTTTTAGGCAGTATTTTTTTTATATCTTATTAATTTTCAGGACAACATGTGCCAGTAAGGCATATGTTAAACATGGCGTACGAAAACATTCCGGAGTGGTAACAGTGAAGCAAGCTATTTCTATAAACAACCGATGGGTGTTGAGGAACTGGTTTTAGCCAAACCAGATTACCTAGATGCCCTCAGTCTGTCTGTACTGCTTGCTAGTTTACCTGCTTGTAGTTTTACGATGAATTTATGTATATATAAAAAATTGAAATAACTGTTTGTAACGTCAAAATAAGAGATTTATTTAATGAGTTCATGATTATGAGATATCAATAATATGTATAATGATTTGTCTAAATAGCACATCTCCAAAATGGCTGGGCTTGGCATTTTTGACAAACGAATAAAAAAAATAATGCCACCACACCCTTAACACCTCAAGCCGTAGGTTGAATGCTATTTTTTTTACATTAGTGCGAAGTATTTGTTCAGAAAGTTTGGAAATCTAAGTTATGATAATTTCAAAGAGGAAAAATCAAAAGATCGCGAACGAAAATGTGGACAAAACAAGTTATAATAACATAGACCTAACCAGTTATAAGGAAACTAGTTTTCAAAGTTCGCATTTCTCTACACCATCATTACTACTGATGATCATAGGGAATCCCAGCAAAAGTCTTCCCGTAGCCCATTTAGCTAAGAACGTATAGGTTCTCAAACAGTTGCCACTACCAATTGTTAGTATCATACTAGTAGTAGTAGAGCCGCGCAGACTAAATAACACGACCTTTCAGAACATTGACGTAAAGTGACTCAAACTGCGTTTTATTAGGAGAGAGAGGTATCAGAAAACCTCGATAGAAGGGAGGCTTTTCTCTCCATCCTTATCCCATCTTGTCATCTTATCCATCCCCACCCATCTTATCCCCACTTGCGTCCCCAGATATCTATCGGCGGCGCTGGTGGCTTACAATAAGCCGCCTTTTACATAAGAAAAAGTATCAATGTTAAGTGTCTTAATATTGACACTCTTTCTCTATTGCTCTTAAAGATGGCAGATAGAGTAGTCACCATCACCCGTACACGCTGTGCCCCATTTTGTTTAATTTAAGACAATGAACTGCCTCTCCCCGACACGGAGCGAGTCCAATTTTCTTGTCAACACAAAATTGAGATTTAAAACAACTACGTATATATACGTATGAACTAGATTAAAGATATACACATACGGACTGGTCTTCATTTGCGTTTTACGCTTTCACTCCTAAACTGCTAAACAGTTTGGTTTTTTAAAACCATGCAACTTCCGTTGCCTATAGACACCTACAACACATGTACAAGGAGAACAGTGGTTGTCCTCTGGATATCTCTCTTATCGAACTAAACGAAACGAAACGAACCAATGTATCACTTTACGTCGACATTCTGAAAGGTCGTGGAATTTCACTGGTTGAGCCGGCCCATTCATGCAGCTTCTTGCGTGGCTTTATCAGTATATTGTTGTAGAGTTGAAAAAATACTTAAAAACTTCGAAATAAACACTACGACGCACCACACCAATCCTGACTGATATTTTTAATATATTTGCATATATTTTATATAGGTTTTCATATGTTATGATACTCACGACTTAGGTATCACCTTCCAAAACAATAATTGCACATTGGATTTTCCAAATACAACAAAATGAGACCATTTCGTTTTTAAATGTGTTATTCCTTCACCAAGATAACATAACAGAACTTCACGCCTTTTCTACCCGAAGGTGTAGGTAGCGGCTGATAAGCCTTATCTCGCCGTTATGTATACATCCTAAATAGAATGGATGGCGAACCTATTGCCATACTGGGCACAAAGTTTACAGTCATCGATATTTATCACATATAACTTCCGAAAACAATTTCAAAAGATCATTGGTGTGAGCCAGGATTCGAACCCGCGACCTATTGAAAAGCAGGGTGCTCGACAACTGGACCACCGAGACTAGTAAGATTTAAGACTATAAATAAAGATAAATACGAAATTAAGACATAGGGAGTAAGCTTGTTGAAAGTAATACAAAAATCTCTTTTCATCAGTTGGGAGTTCTAGGTCCTACAAATATCGCAAGGCAGATAGAGCCACTCAGTTCGTGGCATGCAGCCTCTCAGAATATTGACGTAAGGTAGCTCATGCAACGCTTCGTTCAGTGAGAGAGGTACCCGAGGCCGCCCTACCTCTTCTTTTCCATCTTACTCCCCTAAAGGCCCGCAATGCAGGTGTCCAAGCGTGGCGGTAGTTGCTTACCATCTAGTGACCCGCTTGCTCGTTCTAATCCATAAAAATAGGCAGTGCAGAGGTTTCAATCTACTCTAAACATTTAACAACACCTACAAAATATTATAATACACTCGAGAGCAATGAATCCGGGTCACTTAAAGAATCCTAAAAATCTCGGAAACTAAAAATGCTAGGTTAATGCAATAAATTGTATTTAATAGACAATGTAATACTCCTTAAATGAAGGTATTAAAACTTCTTAGTTATTGTAAAGTTATATCATAAAAAACGCAAATTTGAAAAAGGGCCACTTTCGAAGATGGAACTACGAAATTACAGCATTTGGTTTTGCTTTTGTTTGTAATCTGTCATTTATGTGGGTACATAAACCATGTTGATAGTGCTCTATATTCATTATTCAAGCTGAAATTATGTCGCTTACGCCTGAAGAATGCACCAGAATACTTACAATGCTGGAAACCGGCCGGAGTCAGCGCGATACAGCCAGGACTGTTGGTGTGTCGCTGTCAACAGTACAAAGAGTTCTCCGACGTTACGAAGAAACTGGTTCTAACCTACGCAGACCAGGAACGGGCAGAACCAGGTATACCACAGCACGAGAAGACCGATACTTGGTGAACACCATGCTTCGAAATCGCTTTCTCACAGGAACTGAACTCACCAATCAGTTTCGACGCCTCGGAGGAAGTAACCCAAGTGCATGGACAGTAAGACGTCGGCTTGCTGAATCTAACTTAAAACCCCTTAGACCTGCAAACGGCCCTAAACTGGAGCGTGGGCATCGTATTTCAAGACTAAGATATGCCCAGAGCCACGTAAATTGGAGTATTGAAGATTGGTCAAAAGTTATGTTCTCCGACGAATCAAAATTTATGCTCTACAAGCACGATGGAAGACACAGAGTGTATCGAAGACCAGGGGAAAGATTCAAGCAAGCATGCATCGAGGAAAAAGTAGCCTACGGTGGTGGGTCTGTACTTGTGTGGGCCGGAATTTCTTCTGAAAGTCGCACAGAGCTGGTGATCATAGAAAACGGCTCTTTAACTAGCGTAAGATATGTGGAAGAAATCCTCAATGATCACGTTGGTCCATTTATGGTCAATTTAGGTGAGGATGCTATATTTATGCATGACAATGCCCGACCTCATACAGGTAGGATTGTGAATGACTACCTTCAAGAGATGAACATTACTCGTATGGAGTGGCCAGCGCGCAGCCCGGATATCAACCCGATCGAGCATGCTTGGGACGAGCTAGGCAGATGCGTAAAACAACGAAACCCTCCCCCAATCACGCTTCGTGAGCTCAAAATTGCTCTCACATAGGAATGGGAGAATATTCCCCAAAATCGTATAAGGAACTTGGTGTACAGCATGCCAAACCGCGTAAACGCAGTAATGGAAGCACGAGGAGGCAATACGAAGTATTAAAATTCAAGAAAATCGTAATAAAGTTCAAAAATTTCATGTTTCCTATTTTTGTTTTAAGGAGAGATCAGCAGATTTTTTCTTTATGTAATTTTGTGTTAATAAAATGTATGGTGACTCATATTTTTTTTACTTTCATTTAAGGAGTATTACATTGTCTATTAAATACAATTTATTGCATTAACCTATCATTTTTAGTTTCCGAGATTTTTAACATTCTTTAAGTGACCCGGATTCATTGCTCTCGAGAGTAGTTTTGTTATTTTATTTAGCGTCGTAAAAATAACAACCGTTTTGTACAATTTTTTTTCGTATCCAATATTATAATTGAGGACATTTTAAATTGTAACTGATGTAATTCACCTGATGGAAAGTGACCACCGCCGCCCATAGACATCCTCATCACCAAAAGCGTCGAGTCAGCGTTGCCGGCCTTTTAAGTGGGAGTATGCTCTTTTCTTGAAGGTCCCTAAGTCGTATCGGTCCGGGAATACCTCTGCCGGCAACTGGTTCCATAGAGGAGACGTGCGCGGCAAAAAAAGTCGGCTGAAGCGCACTGTCGTAGATTGCCAACCGTTTAGTTTCTGTTGGCGCGATGTGCGGTGGCGGAAATCAGCGGGTGGTATTAGTTCAAACAATTCCTGGGAACACTCCCCGTGGTAGATTCGATATAGGACACACAGAGAAGCAATGTCCCTCCGCAGTGCCAGGGAATCAAGCCCGTCGGAAATTGCCAGGTTGTCGACGAGCCGAACCGCTCTTCGTTGAATGCGGTCAAATGGAGCAAGCTGGTACTGGGGTGCTCCTGCCCAAAGATGGGAACAGTACTCCACGTGAGGTCTTACCTGCGCTTTATAAAGTTGCAGTCGAGGACCTGACGTGAAGTACCGTCCCGCTCTATTGAGCACACCGAGCTTCTTTGAGGCCAGCTTGGCTTTGCCTTCCAGATGACCGCAAATCTGGACGTTGCTTAACACGTCGACACCAAGGATTCCTATATGAGCAGACGGTGTCAGGGGAGCGTTCTCGAAACAGGGAGCTACGACAAAGGGTGTCTTTTTAGTGGTAAACGCGCAGATCTGTGTCTTTTTGGGGTTGAATTGGACAACCTTAGTCGGCCCCAGTCCTAGACTTGACTAAGCAGAGTTTCAACTTCAGACACAAGTCCGTTCCGATATTCATCGACGTTTTCCCGAGAAATTCTAGCGCGGCCGGTATATAAAGTATCCCCCGTGCTGTTGTCTGCATAACAATGCAAATTGCTGTTATTCAGCATATCATTGATGTGCAGAAGAAACAGCGTAGGGGATAGCACGCAGCCTTGTGGGACTCCAGCATTGATCGGTTTTAAGTCGGAGCATGAACCGTGAACAACGACCTTAATACTCCGAGCGGCGAGAAAACTGGTAATCCAATCGCACAATTTCTCGGGAAGCCCATAACACAGAAGCTTCGATAGAAGTGCTTTGTGCCAAACCCGATCGAAGGCCTTCGCTATGTCAAAACTAACAGCCAGCGCCTCCCCCTTGCTCTCAACTGCCTCTGCCCAACGATGAGTTAGGTAAACTAAAAGATCACCAGCTGAGCGGCCGCGTCGAAATCCATACTGGCGGTCACTAATTAGCTGGTGCTCCTCCAGATAACCCAGGAGCTGGCGGTTAATAATGGTTTCCATTATTTTTGAAAACAAGGAGGTGATGGCGATAGGTCTGTAGTTAGACGGGTCTGAGCGGTCACCTTTTTTTAGGGATCGGGTGGACTAAAGCAACCTTCCATTATGATGGTAAGGCGCCGAGAGAGTAGGAGTATCGGAAAAGACGCGTTAGGACCGGTGCCAACTCTGGAGCACACGTCTTCAACACTATTGCTGGGATTCCGTCAGGCCCACTCGACTTGTGGACATCCAGGGAGAAAAGTATACGCCGCACAGTACTTTGCCGAAAATGAATGTCTGGCATGGCGAAGTCACACCGCGGTATTAGAGGTGGAATTTTCCCCCTGCCGTCCAAAGTCGAGTTGGACGCAAAAAAGGTTGGCTTTCTCTTTAGCGTCATGGGCCAATGACTGGTCCTCCCTGTGCAATGGCGGAAGAGACGGCTTACAGAAGTTTCCAAGGATAGCCTTGGCGAGAGACCAGAACGCACGAGTTCCCGAGGGAAGGCGAATTAGTTTCTCCCCAATTTTGCCTATGTACTTAGACTTTGCGACGGCTAACACTCTTTTGAAGGATCTGGAGGCATAGTTGTACTTCTTCTTGTAAATGCCGTTATTTAGGTCCCCAGACGCCGCTGCATTTGCCCCGGTTTGATAACATTCCTGCTTAAAGCTTGATGCCTTTTTGCATGTGCGATCAAACCAGGGCTGGGATCTGCCACCGATTGGCACCATGAGGATGGAACGAAAAGCTCCATTCCCTGCAGCACCACATCAGTGACAGAGTCGGCAACAACGTCAGGATCACCCGACGAGAAGCAAACCTGGCCCCATGGGTAGGAGGCGAAGAAACTTCGCAACCCATCCCAGTCCGCTGACCTATAGTGCCACACACGGCGGCGAGTCGCAATACGCTGTCGAAGTGGGCTCGTGAGCGGCACTGTACTCCTTATCAGACAGTGGTCCGAAGAGCCCAAAGGGGCGTCTACGGAGACTACATATCCGTCGGGATGGGAGGTCAGCAGAAGATCCAACAGGGAAGGTAAATGATCGTCGACATCTGGAATGCGTGTGAGCGCTGTAACCAGTTGTGTCAGTTCATATGCTAGAGCAAAGTCATGGACAGATCTACCTGCGTTATCGGTTGTGGGTGATCCCAGCCAATCGGCGTGATGGGCATTGAAATCGCCTAGGATCACAATCTCGGCAGATGGGACCTGTTGAAGTACGGAATCTGCAGCCGTTTGTATGTCCATGAGTCAGTCCGTTTCGCTATTACCACTATGGGACCTATAAAGACATGCGTAGATGCGGGGATGGTCATCGCAATCTATACGCAGCCATAAGGTCGATAGGTCCCTTCCTTCAAGACTGCCGAGGCGTCGAGCACAGATATCCTCTCGGACATACACACAGACTCCAGCCCGCGGTACAAAGGAATGCTCCAATTTGTACCCAGGGTATGAGAGATCCGTGGTATCTGCCGGAGAAGATATCTGCGTCTCCGTAAGAAAGAGCAAGGCCGGCTTTGTCGTCTCGAGATGGTGATGGACGGCAAGCAAATTAGTGCGTATGCCCCTGATGTTAGAGAAGTCCACGTTTAGCGTGGCAGGGGGTGCGACGATGCCCTCTCGTTTGCCCCGGACAGTTTTAGTATTCGAGCGGAAATTTGCCCTCCCCAGAATACGCGGGGCAGCCTGAGCGTCCATGCTCTGGTAAACGCCAGACCGTGGACGCTCAGGGGGGGATTCTCCAGCGGCAGAGCGACGACTGGTAGCCCCCTGGGGTAATTGTATTTTTAAGTCCGCTGTCATTTGGGGAGGGGGAAGAGGGTGGGCCTCCGGACACCTCTCTCACCGACCGAAACGCGGCTTAAAGCCACTTCACGACGATATTCTGAGAGGCCGTGGTATTTCACCGGTCAAGCCGGCCCATTCAAGCAGCAAGCTGCGTGGCTCTACCACTGTAATATATTTTATAATTAAATATTTAATTCTTGTTTCATGGTCTGATGTGAGTTACCAATAGTAACAATCACAATCAAAATATTTTTAACTTAAACTTTTTAATTTTTACTTCCAAAATGTGGGTGCCCTCTGTATCAATGAAAATAGCTTTTGAACAACTACCATCTTTTTGTTCATCACTCGTGAAAATGATCTCTGTAAAGAGTTCAAAACGTCGGGAAATACATAAAGAATAAGCTCTGGATAAACGCGATGTAATCCATGGAAGTTTGTTTTAATGTTGGTTGGTTTTAACCTTTACCCGACTGCTCCAGAAGGAGGGTATTACTTTTCGTTATGTTTGTAATGTGTATTAGGCGTGCCAAAAAAATGCACTCACTGGTAGGTATAACCCTTGTTTCTGGCTCAGTCGGATACTTAAAATTAACATTATTAATTAATATATAATAGTGTTATCACTCATATCACAAACAAAAGGCTTGTCTGTCTGCGTGCTACCTTAACTATTAAGGTCGATTTAGCGCCGAGTAATTAAGAATTACTTGATCTGTTCTGTAAGGTCGCGCTGTAACGCCATTCACCTACATGTTGCACACATACATAATACGTTTTGTTTATGTGTCTGCTCTGACTTATCTGCAGAACTAGCATTTACCATTGTGTTAAATTGTTCTACCTACCTACAATTACACAATTGCTCTTATGAGAGCACGCACCTGCTGTTATTATTTAGTATTTCTCTTTGGAAAATTTCACATTTCGTCGATAAATATAAACATTATACTGCGAATAAACTAAAAATGTGGATGCACATCCTCAAGAAGAAGACAAACATAACAGAACATAACATAACTTCACGCCTTCTGTTACCCGAAGGTGTAGGCAGCGGCTGTTAAGCCTCGTCTCGCCGTTATGTTTACGTCCCAAATGGAATAGGTGGCGAACCTATTGCCATACTGGGCACAAACTTTGCAGTCATCGACACACATTTAACTTACGAAAACAATTTCGAAATGTCGTTGGTGTGAGCCTGTGTCAGGATTCGAACCCGGACCTCTGGATCAGAAATCGTGTCCTCGACCACTGGACCACCGAGACTGTTAACTATAAAAATGTAACTAAAATTTATTAATACATACTTGGTGTCGATTTATTACTTTTTGTCTACAAGATAATCATCTTAATCAATTTGTTCTCACTATAGCGGTGTAACGAACCGTCCAATATTAGTGCAAATATAAACCAATATCTAATTAACATTTTTAGCAATATAAAATTATACCGATAAGACACCACGGCAATTAGAAATGCAGTGTTTTTTGCTGAACATCTTTTAACCAATAAATTATTGTGTTATTATTAACTTAAAATATCTGGATGCTTACTTTTTAGAGCGCTGCACTTGTTTTTTTTTTCTATTTTAGGTAGACAATATGCTGGACAAAACAAATGCATAAACATTTACATAAAAACGATTGTGCCATGTATAAAGCCTCCGTAGACATCGAGGTTGCAGGCAGTGTTACCTACCAATAATTCATTTTTAAAAAATATATCACACATATCCTTAATATTTAACAAAAAAATTCCAATATAATTCATAATATCCCTTATTGGATAAATTTGTATTTTTAACTTTAAGAGGTAATTTGTAAATATTAATTGGTATGTATATTGTAGTTTATGGCCAGATCAACTCAATCGTGGAATATAGACACGCACTGATTGGTACAAAAAAAAATATTAACACTGGTTTTCCCAATCGCCAGTTGCTGTTATGTCAAGGAATTAATAATTTGATAATCAAACACATATGTATAGACATTCACCGCTTAAATAATAACCGCAATTTATTTCCAAGGACATGATAATATTAAATAATTTAAATATAAACTACTCACCGAAATCAATCCAGTAAAAAATGCACACAAAAGTATATTTTATTTGTTTTATTAATTTTTTTAGTTTGAACGCACTCACGATTCCGGGATTACCGCGGAAATCTGACAGATGTCAAAAATTTGGCGCGCGACGTGCGCGTCTATCGGCAATCTGTGGCGGTGTGGTGGAGTCCGTGGAGTGAGTAGAGTCGCGCGGGCGAACTAAAATACGAGTACAGTAAACTCAAAAGTGCATGTTGTACAGTCAGTATTGCGCCACTGGTTATCTTTTCTACCTTGTTACGTACGAACTGTTCGTTAACTGCGGTCTGTTTGTGGTTTAACTAGTATCCCCATATCAGTGGCCGTAGTTATCTGTACTTACCTACCCATGACCGAAATGAAGAAATGCATCCTTAAACTTAGGTACTATATATTATATCGTAAAAACGTAACTTCACGCCTTTTCTACCCGAAGGTGTAGGCAACGGCTGTTAAGTCGAATCGTTACGTTACCGTTCCAAATGGAGGAGTCTATTGCCATGCACCGGGCAAAAAGTTGTCAAATAATTATCACACATAAATTCAGTAAAGTATGTCGAGAAGTCATTGGTGTGAGCCCGGAATCGATCCCACAACTTCTGAATCAGAATCGGGAGCTCGACCACTGGAGTTCCGAGATTAAAAATTGAATATAAATTTCTATAATTTGTTTGATTTTTTTTTATATGGGATAAGAGGACAAACGAGCAGGCGTGTCACCGGATGATAAGGCCGCCCATGGACACCAGCAAAACATATAGTGTTACTGTTGCGTTGCCGACCTTTAAGGGAGAGGGGATAGGAAAGGATGGGGAAGGGGGGTGGGCCTCCGGGTACCTCTCTTACCAAACGAAACGCGGCATGAGCCACTTTACGTCGGTCTTCTGAGAGGTCGTGGTATTTCACGAGTCGAGCCGGCCCATTCATGCAGCGAACTGCTTTGCTCTACCACTGTTTAAAGGGTAACTGTTTTGAAGGATATACAACTATGGATGCATGAGGTTTTTATTTAAAACAAAGAAATAATGGCATTCACTTTATTAACAAATGAATTCGAAATTTAAAATATTAGTTGGATAATTATATCTTAAAAATGTATAAATGCTAGCCGGAACTATTGCAGCTGTAATAACGGTAAGAAGTGCAACAAGTCACACCTGATTGGGTATCTCAGATTGGTCCATTTCCGTTGAGTTTTATCACCAACTGCTCTCCACATGATACAACTTGATAATAAAATCTAAATATTGGTTAATTAATTATAACTTTTCAAACTATAAAAGAATAGCTTTCAGTTATTTATATCTTTACTGAAGTATTTAAAACTGATTATATTTAAGAGATTGTTGTAAACGATAAGACCGCCCATTGTACGTGCCTGTATCTAACTTACAAGTGCAGTTTATACAATTTATTGTATTCTATATTTTTTACAGCTTAATTTGATTTTGATTTTTTACTGCTTTTCTGTATAGTGCAAGTGCACGACACAACAACAAGTGTTTGACAGATGCACAAAATAGTTGTTTTATGATGTTCTGTGGTCTGAACTGACATCTGATCTGACTTTTAACAGTGGTAGAGACAAGCAGATCACTACATGAATGGACCGGCTCGACCAGTGAAATACCACTACCTCTCAGAATAACGACGTGTAGTGGCTCATGTCGCCCACTCCTCAATTCTATCCTTTCCTATCCCTATACCCTTAAAGGTCGACAACGTAACTGTGACACAATATGTGTTGCAGATGTCCATGGGCGGCGCTGGTCATTTACCATCAGGTGACCATTTGGTGAACATTTCTAAAAGTAGTGCATAGAACTCGCTCAATAGGGATAAGAACAGATTGATGTAGAGCGTAACGTATAACTCATCTAATTGCATGCGAAAAGGGAAAAATAAACTGATAAACCTATTCATTAATGATATGATTTCATTGAATCACGATAGACATGATGTGTATGAGGTAAACTTGTATTTCAATATTAAAAGAGAGATTACCACTCTCGACAGTCGACCGAGATTTTCCCCCGGAAGCCGTTAGCGTCTGGGGAAGTCCTGAGCGTGTTTGTGAAGAAGTGTGTCAGAGCTAGATGATCTGGTCACTAGATTTGTCATTACGCAGATCTTATTGTCACGACGTAGTAGGTAATACACAGAAACCGATCAAGATTTATTTCTGTGAGGTAATATGAAAGTGTTTTTTTTTAGGATAGGATGGCAAACGAGTCCGCGTGTCACGTGATAATAAGTGACCAGCGCCGCCCATGGACACCCACAACACACACAGTGTCACAGTTGCGTTGCCGACCCTTAGGGGAGTAGGATGGGAAAGGATGGGGAAGGGAGGCTATCAAAAATAATGGCGTAGATGGGGAAAATTACAGAAAATGCTATTATCAAAATTTTCGTACTACTATATCTATCTCCACGCCCTTAATATCCAAAGGCTTAGGCAGTATTTTCTGGTATAATTTGTCACAGGAAATACATAGAGATCCCATGGCTATTATATACATCGAATATAATAACTCAGTTCAGTCATCCATTACCACATTTATTTCCTAAGAATTGTCAGTGGTAGAGTCACACAGTTCGCTGCAAGAATGGCCGGTGAAATACCACGACCTCTCAGAATATCGTCGTAAAGTGGCTTCGCCGCGTTTCGCTCGGTGAGAGAGGTATCAGGATGCCCCTTTCCCCCTACCGTTCCCATCCCACTCTTGACCCCACCCATATCTTGTTGTAAGGGCCAGCAACGCAACTACAACATTATATGTATTCAGTAGTGTCCGACCGAAGGTCTATTTTTGGCCGAAGCCGAAGCCGATTAACCGGCAATCTCCACAACCTTCGGCCGAAGCCGAAGGTTTATAAACTATTAGTAATTTGATAATTTTCTTCAATATTATCCACAGCTAAAGAAGAATATCGGCGTAAAGTGCCTCATGCCGCACTGAACTAAGTGCATTCCGGTCCGTCAGTCACTCACTCTTTCGGAACAGTTCGTTTTATTCCGACTGTTTTCTGTTTTCCGCCTGGTTTGAAGGTGGCCGAAGCCGAAGCTTCGATCGGACACTAGTATTCAGGTGTCCATGGGCGGCGTTTATTGCCCACCATCAGGTGACATGCCTGCACGTTGGCCCCTTATATCATAAAAAAATAGGTTTACTAGGATTTAGGCTACTAGGATTCGAACTCGGGACCTTTTAAATTCATGCTGCCAAGATATTTATTTAGACATTTATTGTTGACATGACAATAAGTCAACGAGATTTTAAAATCTAGATTTAATCGTAATACTGAACAGCGTGAGATGAGTATTTCATTTATAGATTTTTCAAAGGATGTTATGGAAAGTCGAAAATGGCTCAGTTCGTTAAATTCTTCCACGTATTTAGTTATTTATTAAATATGTATAGGAAAAAGAGTGTCTGTGTCTGTACATTTGTCGTAAGAGATATAAAGTAGGCTACATTTGTACACTTGTGTTAAACATTGTAACTGGAACACAAATAAACACTTTTGCCAAAACATGTGGCAATTTTCACTTCACTGTGACTTACTTGAGAGCTTACTAATACCTAAGTAATGTGGAGAACTGAACCACAGAAATAAGTATAGACTCTTTGTGACGGCCTATAGTCTACACTTCTGTAGGAAGCGGGTCTGGTGGTAGGCGATTAACGCAACCCATAGATATCTGCAACACTAAGAGGGTCACAGTTGCATTGCTGACCATAAAGATGCGATAGGCGTAACATCTAGAATACAGGGATACGTCCAGATACGTCTATAATATACGTCGGTTTTTTCCTGAGATAGTCATATTTAAGCTAGCCCATTCATGCAGTTTGTTTATGCTAAATAATATTTTCATAGAATTGTAAAAAAAAAATATAGGTACATGTAATCTGTGTTCCCATCTGTATTGTAAAAATGACTGGAACTGGACCGTTACTTTGATAAAGAACAAACGAAGTATTTGTTCTCAAACAGTGCCTTATGAGCTTAGCGTAGACAATTAGGGTTGGCATGTGCAAACTGGTCGATTAATATTTATTAGTAATTTATATCTACGTCTTTTTTATGGGATAGGAGGGCAAACGAGCAGGCGTGTCACCTGATGGTAAGCAACCAACGCCGCCCATGGACACCAGCAACACATATAGTGTTACTGTTGCGTTGCCGACTTTTAAGGGATAGGGGATAGGAAAGGATGGGGAAGGGGGTGGAGACGGGTACCCGTCGGTCTTCTGAGAGGTCGTGGTATTTCACCAGTCGAGCCGGCCCATTCATGCAGCGAACTGCTTGGCTCTACCACTGTAAAAACGTCTATAAAATTGTTTGCAAAACATCGTCTGTCATATTCCTAGACTACTCAGACCAAGGATCAAATCAACTGACTAGATCCGCGAGCTTATAATTATTGAAAACTCAGAACTATCCTAGCCAGGTTGTTGATTTTTTATTTGTTATATTGTCTTAGCAAACATGTACATATAGACTACATATTTATCTGACCAAGCATACATTAGAGCACAGAACAAAGATCACGTGTTTACCATTTGTCAGAATGAAAAATACGATAGGTTTTTCTTAGTAGATTTTTTGGGAAGAATTCTTTTAGTGCAGTAAAAGTAATGTAATAAATAATGTTATCAATCTTCTCAATAAACTCAGTATTGACAGCCCTAGCTCGTGACGCTCACACTCCGTGCAGGAAGTAACGCAATAAGGCACATCTGTCAAGTTATGTCATATATATGTCATTTGATGGCGAAATTTGAAATCCATTCACGTTACGTAGTACTCTATGATTCGTGTATGTTTCGTAAGAGACGCAAGGTCGAGGACCCTCTTCAGGTTACGTTTTTTTATAAATGACATCGCTTTTATAAAAATAAACCAGTATGCCTTGGACTTGGAAAGTTATCTAAAAAAAATTCTATATAGTGCCATAAGTAAGGCAATAAAGTTTGGTATTTTTAGGTGACCCACTTGCTCGTTTGCCCCCTATCCAATAAAATAATAATATATTACCAATATGTTATAGGATGTGTTTAGTAGTATTGCATATTTACATACACATATTGTAATTGAGACAAAACTTTCTCCACACAAATACACGACACAAATCGCGAAGCGGACACTACACGTGGTGCTCGTTTGAAGCTCCCATTTCTTGTATCAAGCAAGAAGTGGCTATTAAACATATGGACATATTAAAAAGTATAATATATGTATGGCAATAGGTTCGCCACCTATTCCATTTGGGACGTAATCATAACGGCGAGACGAGGCTTAACAGCCGCTGCCTACACCTTCAGGTAACAAAAGGCGTGAAGTTATATTGTGAGTCATGGGGCCAACGAACAGGCGGGACACCTGATGCTAAGCAACTAGCGTCGCCCTGTAATAGAGACCATGTTACAGTTGCGTTGCCAGTCTTTATGGGGGGAAAGGAGGGATACCGTTGGGGAGGCAGACGGAAGAGCGGCGAGCCTCCGGACTCCGCTCTAACCGAACGGAACGCGGTACATGAACAACTATACCTCGTATTCCGAGAGCTCGTGGTATTTCACCGGTCGGGCGAACTCCGTGGCTCTACCACTGTAAATTCGATAAAATATCGTTGTTAAACTATAAACAAAAAACCTAATATTGCATAGTTATAAAATATATGTGTTATCAGTGATCATCATCGCTCAATAAATTTGGTCAATCTAGATGTACCTGATTATTCCACGTATTGTCGAACACGTGTATGACCTGAATACTTAAATTTAAGTATACTAGCTGACTGACCCGGCGACCTTTGCTACTGCTGAGACGCAATAATTGAGTAAATAAAAGATTATTAGTCTCGGTAGTCCAGTGGTCGAGCACCCCGCTTCTGAATCAAGGTTGCGGGTTCGAATTCTGGTTCACACCAATGACTTTCTGAAATTAATTTCGGTGTGTCAATAGATTCGCCACCTATTTGATTTGGTACATAAACATAACGGCGAGTCGACGCCTAACAGCCGCTGCCTAAACCTTCGGGTAAAGGCGTGAAGTTATGTTATGTTTAAAAGATTATTTCTAAAATAAAAGTATGCCAAGTTACTCCTTATTACATATACCCGTCAATAAAAGCCATTGCAGAAATTAGCCGGAACAAAAATTACATTTTCTTAAAAAACTAAATTGTTGTAATCGTATTTAAATGCATGTAATAAAAAGCGGTTATTTCAATATTACAAACAGACACTCCAATTTTGTTTATATCTATAGATACATATATATGTAATATGTATGTTTCTAGCAGCCATATGTTTCTTTGTCGTTCTAAATATACTTAACCAAATTTTGCATGCGAAGCCATCTTCAATATAAATTACAACATTGCGCAATCGTTTTGTTTTTATTTTAAATAATCAATATTAAAAATCAGTGAATATGCATTTAATTGAGGGCAAGCCATGAAGGTGGTGTCGGAGTTTCCACGAGTAAAGCAACTTTGTCTTACCGAAATGACACGGCAGAAATCTTAGAGATCGAGGAATGTGTATGACAAGAGTTATTTGAGTCGAGGAAGCTCTATCTGCAATAAGGACTTAAACTGTCCTACTGGAAGGCTGATAGAGAGACAGAGTCCTATATAAACACCAGCTTATTACTATAAAATATCTCTAGGTAGGTACTTTCTCACCTCCAGATAGTAGTGGTTCATTCTTAAATCCACAATTAAAATCAGTACCTGTCAAAGAGGGTTAGAGAAGAACAAGATCAGGAACCTAGTAAGTCATACTAAGATAATAAAAACAACAAATCATAACTTCACGCCTATGTTACCCGAAAGTGTAGGCAGCGGCTGTTAAGCCTCGCCTCGCCGTTACGTTCACGTCCCAAATGGAATTGATGGCGACCTATTGCCATACCGGGCACAAAGTTTTCAGGCATCGATATTTATCACACTTAATTTCCGAAAACAATTTCGAAAAGTCATTAATGTGAACCAGTGTCAGGATTCGAACCCGGACCTCTGGATCAGAAGCCGTCTGCTCGACCACTGGACCACCAAGACTATAAATTATCATAAAAACCATCAAAGAAAACGTGACTTTAAAGTTTACACTATAACTAAGTTGGAAATGGGCTGGACAAGTCTTTAAGTGGGGTCACCACAACATGTCATCCTTTCGAACTATCCATGTTGTCAGCAAAAATTTGTTAAATTTGTCTGTGGTTTTATGACAGGCCGCCTGCCTGTCGTCAACCCTCCTTAGGAATGGGTTGGAAGTGGGATGGGGAGCGGACAGGAGAGAGGTTGGGACTCCGGATACATCTCTTACCGAGCGAAACGAGGCATGAGCCACTTTACGCTGATAATTCTAAGAGGTCATCGTATTTCGTCGGTCAAGCCGACCCATTCATGCAGCGTATGGCCGGGGTAGCTGATGTTGGTAATAAGGCGTTACTTAGATTACTTCTATTTCAGAAAAATCTTATTGCTTCTGAGGCGAAACAAAGTTCTTCAGGTCAGCTAGTTTACTATAAGTTAAATTAAATTTCTACTGAGTTTAAAAATTAAGACACCTAACTTTTAGTTACTTACTCGTACTACAATTGGAACTACTAACCAATAACAAACATTATAATTTTTTTTTCGTAAATAGGTAGATATGGACATAAACTTTGAAAAAAAAGGCAAGAAATAAATGTATTTCATTAATTTATTTACATTTATAACTACTTATCCCGCCGAGGAGTTGACGTCATCTATATTAATCATACTTCCCTTTCGGAAAGAATTCCTACATATCATTGGGTGTCTACCTCGATGGGCGCTTGAAGTTGAATAAGAAGTCGGACTGCCACAACACTGAGCCATCAGGATAAAACAAAACCAACTACAAAATGTATGAACATCGTTTTAATAATTACATTTATGATTATAATGAATAATTAACTACTATTGAATTACGGAACGACCAATAACTCACATATAGCACTTGTCACAGACAGACATTCAGTGTATTATATAGAGATTATTATTTATGTAAAATGTTCATGATATGTACTGATTACGATGAGCCGATTATATTAAATAGCCATGACATATAATGACATGTTGTCTGTATGTCATGAAATAGATACACAATGTTTATTGCTTTTTGAAGTCATATCATATTTAATGACATAGATGTAACGTCTCAGTAGTGCAGTGATTAAACACTGTCACTTCTCATAGAGATGTGCTGAGTTTGAATTACTAAGTTAGTCCATATACATACATACATAACTTCACGCCAAATCCCTTGCGGGGTAGGCAGAGAGCGGTAGGCAGGCCCATTCAGCAAACTGCGTGGCTCTACCATTAGTTATACATAAATAGCTAAATAAGTATAAACTAGCGTAGGTATTCAAATAACATCACGCCTGTACATAACGGTACCGTGCAGTGAATGACATCAGCCTTTAGATACTAACTAGTAAGTTTTATTGTACAAAGCTATATTGTATTAGGCCTTTTTGTGGATCATTACTAGAACAGACAAATGATCATCTATTGACAATGATTCATTTATTGATGCTATTATAGACACAACTGATTTTGTAATAAAGATATTTATATTTATAGACGGATAATATAACATAACTTCACGCCTTTTTCTACCTGAAGGTGTTGGCAGTGACTGTCAAGCCTCGACTGGCCTTTATGTTTACTTTCCAAAGGAATAGGTGGCGTACCTTTTTTTTTTTTTTTTTTTTTTTCGCGAGGAAATGCTTTATGCACACCCCCCGCCTGGGGACGGCAGGGGGTAGTGTGGGACTCCCAAAACAGTAAACTGAAATCCGATCCTAGGGTTACCCACTAAAACCTCGCGGCGGCCTTCCTCCGGCGTTGGGGTGGTCCAGGATTCGGATAAACCCCTCTGGTCCACCCCGCCGTCGCCCCCCCTCCGTCACGAGAGGGTGCTCATCCTCGGGGAGCCTCGGCGAGACTCCCCCGGGCGGGGCGGCTCCGACCGCGCGCTGAAAAGAGGCGCGCGGCCGGCGGCGCCCCCGACGACCCTCCCCGGCCGCACCGGGGGGTCATCCTTCCCGGGCCGCGACCCGGGCGCACCCGCGGGGTGTGCACCCTCGCGGCCCGCCGGCGGCGGCGATCACTGAGCTCGCCGCCGCCGCCTTCGAGCGGGATCGGCTCTCTCCCGACCCCGCTCGGCGGCCTCCTTCTGGAGCATGACAGCTTCGCAGAAAGAGACCACAGCCCTCCACTCCTCCTCGCCCGCCAGCATTGCCGCGACCAACGCCGGCGGGGACAAGTCTCGCCCGATCCCGTCGACCAGGACTCGGCGCTCGGCCGCCCAGGCCGGGCAGACCTCCAGCGTGTGCTGGGCCGAGTCCAGGTCGGATGCGCAATGGTGGCATCTCGCCGTCTCTTCACGTTTTATTCGACTCAGATACTCACCGAAGCACCCGTGCCCGGTGAGTATCTGAGTCAACCTGTAGGTGACAGTGCCCCATTTACGGAGCACCCAGGCCTCGAGGTGGGGCAGGACGGCCCCGACGGCGCGTGAACGCGTACCGCCCTGGAGGACCAGCGCGTCGCGCCAGTCCCCCAGGACCCGCCGGAAGGCCTCCCGCCTCCGCACTTCGTGTCCCCGCGCGTCCCCCCCTCCCCGGCCGAGATCGTACGCAGCTGCGTACATCTCGGCCAGGATGATGAAGGGGGGATAACTCGCGAGGACCGTCGCCGCCTCGTACGAGATGGTACGGTAGCCCCGTACGATCCGTATGGCCATGATCCGCTCCAGGCTCCTCAGCAGAGCCTTGGAGCGGGAGGCCCCCGCGAGGTCTCGCGACCAAACGGGGGCCCCGTACAGGGCCACGGACCGCACGACGCCACCGTAGAGGCGGCGAACTTCCTCCCCCGGTCCCCCGAGGTTGGGCAGCAGGCGGTGTAAAGCGCCCGCCACCCGTCGCGCTCGGGGGACCATCCGTACGAAGTGCTCCTCGAAGCTCCAGCGGCTGTCCAGGGTGAGGCCGAGGTACTTCATGTACCGCCCCACCGGGACAGCCGTGTCACCCACCTGGATCCGCGAGGCCGGGGGTTCCCTGCCTCTGGTGAGGCGGTGGAACCACAGCGCCTCACTTTTGTGAGGCGCCACCTCCAGGCCCAGCCCGCGGATCCGTCTGACTACGATTGCCACCCCCAGCTCGGCGAACCTGAGCGTACGCTCGAAGTCGCGCCCCGTGGCGACTACCAGAGTGTCGTCTGCGTAGCAAACGACACTCACGCCACGGGGCAGACTGGAGCGGAGGACCGGATCGTATGCGAGGTTCCACAGCAGGGGCCCGAGCACGGACCCCTGCGGAACCCCGCACGTCACCTCCTTCCTCTGCTCCGTCCCGCTCCGGTCGACATAGTCCACCCGTCTCTCCTGCAGGTAGGCCCCGATGACCGACCTGAGGTAGGGAGGCACCTCGTGGTATACGAGGGCCTCCCTAATGGCCGGCCAGGGGAGGGTCCCGAATGCGTTGACGATGTCGAGCGACACCGCCAGCGCGACCCCCCCCGATCGGACTGCCGGTTCCGACAGGGCCCGCACCCGACGCACCGCGTCGATGGTCGAGCGCCCCTGCCGGAACCCGAACTGGCAGTCCGATATGTCCGGGCCCACCTGCGACAGGTGGCTGCTGATACGGGCGGAGATAACCCTTTCAAAGAGCTTCCCCGCCTCGTTCAGCAGGCATATCGGCCGGAACGACGACGGAGCATCTCCGGTCCTCCCTTGCTTTCTGATCAGCACCAGCCTCGCCGACTTCCAGTCGAGGGGGAACACCCCGCGGCGGAGGCAGTTGGTGAACAGCTGCCTCGCCTTGTTCCCCAAGACTCCCAGAGCGAGCGCCAGGACCCGGCCCGGAATTCCGTCCGGGCCGGGAGCGGCGCTCCGGGAGGCGAGCCGCGCGATGGCTCGCCCGAGCTCGTCCTCCGTCACCTCCAGCTCGTCGGACCACGGAGTGTGGTCCGACTGAGACGGAGGATCCGAGGGACCGCCCTGGACCCTTAGGTGGCGTACCTATTGTCATACCGGGCACAAAGTTTTGAGTCATCGTTATTTATCAAACATAACTTCCGAAAACAATTTAGTAAAGTTATTGGTGTGAGCCAGGATTCGAACCCGCCACTTCTTGAATTAGAAGCGGGGTGCTCGACCACTTTACCACAGATAATAGACGGAAAAATTCTAACAATGTTTATAAAAGACTTAATATGCACAGCGCCATCTAGTTTCAAATTAGGCAACCAATACTTGTGTTATGAAAACTATACAACGTTTATAATAGTAATATAATAATAATATCTTGGCCACAAATCACACAGCGCCCTCTAGTTCCAAACTAAGCAACTAAATGCTTGTGTTATGGATACTAGATAACGGATATTAATACATACTTTTCTTTCGTAAATACTTACTTATAATACATAGAAAAACACCCAGACGCCACACAAATATTCATGTTTGTCACAAATATTTGTGCTCGGGTGGGAATCGAACCCCCGACCTCAGTGCTGCAGCCGATAGTTTTACCAATACGCCACGAGGCCCGTCAATTTTTCTTCCCGTTTATTTTTCTTTTTAAACATCATGTTTTATGTATTAATATTTTTGGAAGTATGTAGCAGGTCCATACAAACATTCATACTCATCTCATCATACATACATATTTCATACATAACTTCACGCCTTTTGTTACCCGAAGGTTAGGCAGCGGCTGTTAAGCCTCGTCTCGCCATTATGTTTACGTCCCAAATGGAATAGGTGGCGAACCTATTGCCATACTGGGCACAAAGTTTCTCAGCCATCAGTCAGATATTTATCACACATTTTTTTTATAGGTTAGGAGGGCAAACGAGCATGCGTGTCACCTGATGGTAAGCAAACAACGCCGCCCATGGACACCAGAAACACATATAGTGTTACTGTTGCATTGCCGACTTTTAAGGGATAGGGGATAGGGGAAGGGGGATCCGGGTACCTCTCTCACCGGACGAAACGCGGCATGAGCCACTTTACAACGATCTTCTGAGAGGTCGTGGTATTTCACCGGTCGAGACGGCCCATTCATACAGCGAACTGCTTGGCTCTACACACTTGGCTCTGTCTCACATAACTTCCGAAAACAATTTCGAAAAGTCATTGGTGTATGGTGTATGCCACTGTATGGAATCGAACCCGGACCTCTGGATCAAAAGCCGTGTGCTCGACCACTGCGCCACCGAGACAAACATATTATTATGTATTTATTTTTTACTTGGGTAGAAACTGAACCGCCTGACCTTTACTTAGTTGGTGGTCTTAGTAGTTTTACCAATGGAGCCCAATAATTATGGAAAACACTTAGAACACAATTAGGTGTGCAAGAGTTTGAGGGTCAAGAGGACGAAATTCCTGCAAACTTCATACCTATAAGAAAAATTCGAACTATTTGTAATAAGCGCAGTCGCGGACAACAACATATAAATACAATCAGCTCTTGGCGACTATTTATTTGATTACTTATTGAAGAAAGATAAATTAGTTTTGTCGAGTCATGAGCGACTCGCCGTCAGAAACGACCACGTACCTACTGATATAATTGCGAGGGCGACGAGTGTCTCTCACTCAATGTTATGTTATTGTCATTGGAGTTGCTGATAAAGAATTTCAGCAGTGGTACCGCGTGCAACACGCTTAAGGCGAAGCTTTACTATTCTTAACATTGAAATATCTATACTGTTCTTCCACCTCTTTTACAGTGGTAGAGAGCCATGCTGCAAGAATCGGCAGGTGAAATACCACAACCTCTAAGAATATTCGCCTAAAGTGACTAATGCCACCGTTCGTTCCCCCCTTCTCCCTCCTTTCCCATCCTACTCACATAAACACCGGCAACTCAACTGTTACACTACATCTGTTGCTCGTCTTTGTCCATAGGCAGCGCTAGTCACATGACACTAATGAGCCTTTTTTAATTATTATTATAATTCACTCGACATTGCGACATCTAGTATAAATCTTTTGAACCAATATGAAATTCAAATATTTTACAAACCAAAACGAAAAATGTGTTTTTATATTTCAGCACAAATACTATATAAATACGATTTTAATTCTTATATTTATTTAGATGTTATTGTCTCATGATAAGTATTAGATTATTAGTAGATTTTCTCTTAAATAGAATCAATATAATAGTTTTAAACTTGATATTTGTAATACTTTCACGATAGACTTCGCCTTAAGTATATTTCGCACGGCACTATTCGTTCATTCAATAGTGTCGTGTGCACAGAGGCTTTATTAATAATTAATTCTTATCATTGATAATAATTTAAAATCATTCTATGATCAGTCTCTTTTAACCGATACTCTGAACAAGACCAGGTGTCGCACGAAGAAAGCTGATAGCAACGTGATAATATAGATCCTGATTTATTCATTAATCTAATTTGCTAGAGTAGTTTAATTGTTGTTTTATATGTCTTTGTTATTATGCATTCTCTGGAGTGTGTAATAAAACTATTGCCATAGTAAGGACATCTAGCGTTCAACAGATAAGACGCAATGCAGCCAAATAATCATGCATGTTTTGTAGTACATAATAGTAACTACTAGATGGCGCTGTAAAGCAAACTCCCTGCCTGTGTAAACGGTGTGTGCAAACGGTCTGCTACCTTACAAAATACAAATTAATTAATTTATGTAGATGCTAAATATTGTAAAGTAATGTAAAGTTTTTTTACTTGCATATAAGTATCTGGTATAAGCAATTGTATCGACAATGAATGTTTGGTCACTCAAAAATGATGGCCGAGTCTATTGCAATAATAACCATTATAACCATTCATGCAATATTTTTGAGGCTGAGGAGGTTTTAGAAGCGGACGAGGGTGCATGGATCAGATTTTTTCTCGCTGCAACATCGTGGAGAAACAACTGGCTGTTAACCGGAAGGTTTTCTGCGATTTTGTGGATCTGGAAAAATAGTTTGACAGTGTTACGAAAGCATCTGTGGGACATACGCGTACTCCTGGGATACGGGGTGAGCGGGGCACTGCTGCGCGCTGTGCAGTCCACTTATGAGGGCTGCACAGCGTGTGTGCGTGTTGACGGCGGCTTGTCCCCCTGGTTTGACGTCAATATCGGCGTCAGACAGGGTTGCGTGCTGTTTGCTGGACTGTTCATCCTGTACCTGGACAGTTGTCTCCAGAGAGTGAGATCGATGGATGTAGGGATGCGAATGGGTGACCTAGTTGTGAAGTGCCTGCTTTACGCAGAAGACGCCGTGCTTCTAGCCGAATCGCCGTCGGACCTGCAAACACTAGTCACTACTATGAAAGATGATTGCATGATTAAAGACTTGCAGTGGAATGCGACGAAAACGAAAGTTATGGTTTTTGAAAGGGAGGAAGTTGGTTTGAAAGTGAGTGTCGGTATAAAAGTAAGACAGGGCATGCTCCGACGGTTCGGACATGTAGAAAGAATGGTTGATGCAAGACTGACTAAGCAGATATACAATGCAAAAGCGGATGGATGCAGGAGTCGAGGGCGGCCTAGACACACATTCCATGACCAAATACAACGTGTTCTGGAGGAAGGTGATGTTAGGAGCCTCAAAAATCGACGCGCGTGCATGAAAAGAGTTATGAAAGTCAACGAAGCGAGTGAGGTGTGTAAGAATCGTGCCTTATGGCGCTCCGTTCTTTCTGCCTACCCCGCAAGGGATTTGGCGTGAAGTTATGTAAATAATGTTCTTTTACCTTGCCTTGCCTTTAAAAATAATTGAAATTGTACTAAAGAAAAAATGATGATTTTCGAGATATAAACATTTACAGCATTAATTTTCATCCAGTGAAGTGTCTTCACTTGAAAATTAATCAAATAGATTGTGCTTTTAATATAGATCAATATGGCCCTTTACAGTATGTAATTTAAACGAATATTTACGAAGATATTACAGTATTAACATAGCGGGACAAGGCAGTTGAGTTGCGCGCCAAGACGCGTGCCGATAAAGAGCACCAATTGAACTTTTTAAGATCCAAATTTTACGCGTTTATTACTTTTTATGCGGAACAAAGTTCACCGGGTCAGCTAGTGTAGATTCGAATATGATGTTAAATATGATGTCGAAAAGTCATTGGTGTGAGCCAGTGTCTGGAATCGAACCCCGACCTCTGGATCAGAAGCCGTTATTTCCGGAAGTTATGTGTGATAAATATCGATGACTAAAAACTTTGTGCCCGGTATGGCAATAGGTTCGCCACCTATTCCATTTGGGACGTAAACATAACGGCGAGACGAGGCTTAACAGCCGCTGCCTACACCTTCGGGTAACAAAAGGCAGTGAAGTTATGTTATTTATACATATGTGTAATTTTATAAAAGACAGTCTGGTTGTAACTGTCGTTGGCGCCACGATGTGTGCAAAAGGGCGTGTCCTCGGTGTCCTGTCGCCACAGCCAGAGTCCTGTCTCCTGTGTCCTGTTACAAAGTGTCCGCCACGACACGTGCGGTATCATAACTTCAATATTGGTCACGCCATAGAACAGGCTCTTCAGATATTATTTTTACACAAAAAAAATATATTGGTGTTATGTTCGTTATAGTCTCGGTGGTCCAGTGGTCGAGCACACGGTTTCTGAATCCAGAGGTCGCGGGTTCAAATCCAGCCACACCGCAATGACTTATGGAAATTAATTAATATCGGAAGTTATGTGTGATAAATATGAATGACTAAAATCTTTGTGCCCGGTATGGCAATACCGGACGTACCGGACGTAAACATAACGGCGTCGAGCGTCGAGGCTTAACAGCCATTGCCTACACCTTCGGGTAAAAAAGGCGTGAAGTTATATGTGTTATGTTCGTTATGAAGACTACTAAAGTAAAAACAAACGAATATTGGTTATATTTTTTCATGTATAAGATGTGAAGAATAGATAGATGGCAAGTGTATTGTAATATTGTATTTAATGTTGGTTATTTTATAATTGTAATTAGCACCTACTTGTAATATTGTTTACGTATTACAAGAAATGAAAATAAGAGGTTTCAACATGTGCATAATTAAAATTTTATGATCAATTTTAGACTGATGTCTTTGTTGAGGATTATTACAGATTCTATTATTGGATAAACAAATAATATCAATACATTTTTTTGGAATTAGATACAGTTTCGAGCTCCTAGCATGATGGCAGTATTCTGCTCGTGGTCAAATAAAGTGGACTCTCTCACTGTCAATTATTGGTGTAACTAAAATAATATATTTAGGTGTTTATACTTTTAGCAAAATGATGTTGCAAATATACGCATTCAAGCAACCGCGTGCAAACTTTTCATTTTTTCATTGTTTTTTTTTTATTTTTGAAACGACTCTCAACACGGCGAGCGCATTCAGGGCTGTCACTTGTAATTTCTACATTCAATTTTATGAAGGACGTACTTTATCATCTTCCTGCCCTGTTCCCATTATTTGTGGCGGGTTTTTCTTTTCCACACTTCCCTATCATTCGTATCTTCCACAATAGGAAAGACAACATGATTAAGAAATCATGTTGTCCAAATAATTTAGTTCATTATCAGAATTTTATAAATATATTAAATGGTATAATTTTTATAAAAAGTTAACTTCTCCACAGGTCTCAGAGAGAGTGGACTAAATAAGGTGTCGTAGCTTATTCTCTAGTTAACAAACTATTCACTATATTCTTGTAGATACTTACATTGTATTCATTGGAGAACAATGAAGCTGACAATTTATTCCATTCATATTAACAGTAGATATATGAGATGAAGAAAGACGAGGTGGATACTAATCATGAAAATATAAGAAATCGGATAAATTATTAAAAATTTCTAATCTAGTCTAGTAAATGTCCAACCCTATATCGCGGGCGCGGGCGTGCGGTGTCAAATGTCATTTAACAGCGGGCCGCCCCGACCCCCGAGCCCCGTCCGTCGCCATATTATTTTTTGCTCCCGCGCATTTTCGCGTACGCTCATAAAATTTCGGTATTAATACAGTAAAATTTCGGATTAGGTAGAGTATTAAATTCGAAACAAAGCAGGGATTTAATTGGTGATTCGTGTCCGCTGACGATATTTGTACGTCACAATATCCGTTTGTGTTTATTGTTTTCGGTTGTAAAATGAATTTGGGACGGTGAGCGCTAGCTTTGTGCGCCGCCATGTCGCTCGGCTATTCAATTTACCAGTGATTTTTTAAAATAAACATTATTGTGTCGGTGTAATTAAATCGTGCCGGAGAGGAAATTAAAAATATATTACGTATCGCGTATTGTGATATTGCCGTGGGCGAGTTATTTTTGAGTTTTATGAACAATGGAGGCACATTGCACTCTCTTACCCTTTCAGGGTAAGCAGTAAGAGCAGAGTACAGTAATCCACGATTCATATACACCTTATGCTTGTCGGTTGTTAAGGCTTCTGATATCAGCTTCCATTTGGGATCGTTCTATTTGCTCATGGAAATTATGTTGTAATTTCCGGTAACTACATCGTTTGTCATTTGCTCTGTATTTCAGGTTAGTCAGTATTTAATCCACCATTCTTTCTGCATGCTGTCAGAACGTTCTGAGCAAATCTTTTCTTGTCTTTCAATTAAACTTTCTTTCTTAGAATACTGTTGTAAAGCGCTCTATTTTTACTGTTTTCACAAACGGTTGTACAGGTTTTCAAACTGTGCAACACTCAGTTGCCTTGCTCCCGGTGTCATATACGCTAAAAATAGGACTTCCCATAGAAGCCCTATTTTGCGGTAGATTTTTAGAGGAACACGGTAGTGATCGCGCTCAGTCCTGCATAAACGTGACATCAATTCCTCGAAACGAATCGCGCTGCTGTTGGCAATCTATCATTATATGTACTTATTATCAGACATTAATACGCATAGTACAATAATTATAATGATTGAAGAACCTATGTGGAACCTAACTGTGGAGAAAATGCGACATTATATTGGCAGGATTATAGAAAAAAATATAAAGATCAAGGTGTGAACAAACAAATTTATTTCTTTTCTATATTTGTGTATGTATTCATATTATATATTTTTTATTTCTAGTTTGTACAAATTTAAATAGCTGTAAATATTCTATAACTTCTAGCGAAATTGTGATTGGGGTATTTTTTACCTAGGCGAGATTAGGTTTTCTCACATTATTCCTGCAATGTTTTATCTTAAGCCACAAAATAGATAGCGATAAAAGTGATAACAAATGTAAGTTGGGATCAAACCATTTCTAAGCATAGTCACTATTACAGTTAAATAAAAGTTTTGAAAATAAAACTAAAAATAAATAATAAATTATTGAAAGGAGAATGAGGGTGATATCTGATGGAGTGTTGTGGGAGGCTCAAGGTGGTTTTAGAAGCGGACGAGGGTGCATGGATCAGATTTTTTCTCTCCGCAACATCGTGGAGAAACAACTGGCTGTTAACCGGAAGGTTTTCTGCGGTTTTGTGGATCTGGAAAAAGCGTTTGACAGAGTGTCACGAAAGGATCTGTGGGGCATGTGGACTGCACAGCGTGTGTGCGTGTTGACGGCGGCTTGTCCCCCTGGTTTGACGTCAATATCGGCGTCAGACAGGGTTGCGAGCTGTCCGCTCGACTGTTCATCCTATACCTGGACAGTTGTCTCCAGAGAGTGAGATCGATGGATGTAGGGATGCGAATGGGTGACCTAGTTGTGAGCTGCCTGCTTTACGCAGATGACGCCGTGCTTCTAGCCGAATCGCCGTCGGACCTGCAAACACTAGTCACTACTATGAAAGATGATTGCATGATTAAAGGCTTGCAGTTGAATGCGGCGAAAACGAAAGTTATGGTGTTTGAAAGGGAGGAATCCAGAACAGATGCAAGGATAATGGTTGATGATGTAGTGCTGGAACAGGTGAATGAAATTGTATATCTTGGATGCGCTTTTAGCAGAGATGGAAGGTACACCGCGGATGTAGAAAGACGAGTGGCGATAGGAAATAGCGCAAATGGAGCGTTGGGCAGATTCCTGGGCCCAAAAAACATTAGAAGAAAAGCCCAGCTAGCAATCCACAATGCAGTCCTGATCCCAACGCTAACTTATGGAAGCGAGAGCTGGGTATGGCAGAGTGTGCATGAAAGTAGAATAAACGCGGTAGAAATGAGGGCACTACGCAAAATCTGCGGAGTGACTCTCGCTGACCGCGTAGAAAACAAGGTTGTAAGGAAGGAAGTTTGTTTGAAAGAGTGTGTCGGTGTAAAAGTAAGAAAGGGCATGCTCCGATGGTTTGGACATGTAGAACGAATGGTTGATGCAAGACTGACTAAGCAGATATACAATGCAAAAGCGGATGGATGTAGGAGTCGAGGACGGCCAAGACACACATTCCATGACTAAATAGAACGTGTTCTGGAGGAAGGTGATGTTAAGAGCATCAAAAACCGACGCGCGTGCATGAAAAGAGTTATGAAAGTCAACGAAGCGAGTGAGGCGTGTAAGAATCGTGCCGGCGCTCTGGTCTCTTTGCCTACCCCGCAAGGGATTTGGCGTGAAGTTATGTATGTATGTGTATGTAAAAATAAATAAAACCGAAAATAATAACAATTTCTATCAAAGGAGAATATCTTCTTGCGTGAATTATGATTTTGGAGAAAAAAAACTGTCCAACTTACATATCGTACTTTTTTATTGGTATTTTTTTTATTTATTATTTCGAAGTAGTTTTAGGTTTTATGTTTCATGAATTTAAATGGTACTGTTGAAAATAGAGTCAGGCCTTGATTTATTTAAATAAACATTTTCATAGTTTAAGCTATCATACACATCCTTACATATACACTTATACTTAATATATACAAAGATTTTTAAATGTAATAAGTACTAATGTATTAACTTAGCAAAAAAAAAAATATTTACATCATTGCACCCGAGATTAAATATTAAATTTATATGCGTGTAAATGACCATTCGTAAACATACATATTACATATAATGTAGGAGTATAAGTAGAACTTCAAATTTATTTTGTAAAAAAATAAAACATTGAATTACAATTCTAAAATTTTTAATATAAGTAGGTTTTGCCTAGCGAGGCATTATTGCTGCTAAAACCTTAACACATGAAGCGTAAAGGTGTAAAAAAATACCTACATGACTGGAGTAATTCTAAAACAATAAATACGACCTACATCGGTTACAAAAAAAAATACTTTAAGAGAAAACTCTACTGTAGATAGTTTTCTATGGTAACAAAATAGTATTTAACAAAATTCTCAAGTGTCCAAGAAATTTATGCACATATTCCGTAATGATAAAGAAAACAATGCAATAGAAGCTGACAGCATAACGGCTGGCTAGTCAAAATTGTTACTAAATCCAAACTTGGCGCTGTCCTTTATAAATAAGAAGTTATAATCTATCATTTAGTGACGGCTAAATAGATAATTCTTTTTTTTATGGGACAGGAGGGCAAACGAGCAGGCGTGTCACTTGATGGTAAGCAACCAACGCCGCCCATGGACACCAGCAACACATATAGTGTTACTGTTGAGTTGCCGACTTTTAAGGGATAGGGGATAGGAAAGGATGGGGAAGGGCGGTGGGCCTCCGGGTACCTCTCTCACCGAACGAAACGCGGCATGAGCCACTTTACGTCGGTCTTCTGAGAGGTCGTGGTATTTCACCGGTCGAGCCGGCCCATTCATGCAGTGAACTGCTTGATTCTACCACTGTTGAATTCTAATTAAAATTTATTTTTCTTATCGATAATATAAAGAAAAAAACAATAATCAAATGTCACAAAATAAAATGTCAATAAAGATGTATACAAATTAAAACAGAGTCAAAAGAAATAAAAATTACAGCTCATTATTATAATACAGCGCAGCGGAAGGTGTTGGGTTAGTTTTGAGTTGTTTCTGTCTACCCCGGAAGGAAAGAAGTTAAGTAAAATAAATACATAAGTAGAATTGTTCACCTTTGTCAGTGTACATATCCAGCTTCACACAAGTTATCGAACATTATAATCTAAGTATAATAATTACATTTAATTAGATTGTATATTTACATTAACATATAATACTCTTTTGTCAACAATTATCATTAATTAATCACTAAGTATATCATTACATCACTGTTATCACTCGCACTGCCAACGTCACACCCGTATTGCATGGGGTCCGATCAGTGTAGAAATATTACAATACAGTTGTAATAATTCACATAAAGCTTGCAATTTTGTTGTAATTTGAGCGTGAGTTCACCGTTTACATAGAAATGATGTCATTATTACCATACATTAGCTTCACCATTTATTTATATATGCCTACTGAGATAATATTATATTTTTTATATTTATTTATGATAATATTATGCACAAATAGTATCTTACACTAATAATCTCAATCGTTGAAGTTATTTTCAATTGTCATAATCACTTGTACACAATCACTATCACTAAGATGGTGATGACTGGTGATCACAGGTGATGTCAGAGCGCGTGCGCGTGTGCGTGGTGATGCGGCGGTGGCTGCTGGTGAGGGTGGGGCAAACCGTGAGGATTGGTGGCTGCGTGCTGACGACCCTTTACAGAAAGTATATATTAATACAAATTTTTAATACCTAAAAACTGTCTGGCTATGTGACGCCTACACTATATCCCATGGTGCAGCAGCATTTAGGCCTCCATAAACCAATTTCTTCATAATTTAATAATATACGCAAAAAATATAATGCGTTATGTGGGGACAATTTTATTAGTCGTATCTTTAAATAAGTATCATAACTTCCAAAAATATGTCTGAAGGTTCTACATGGTTCAAAGCGCTTACCACCAGCCTGGCTTACCACCAGGCCATGTATAATAATTAATCACTTACCTGTAAATAAACATAATAATCATATGGTTGATGTAAAGGCCAACATCTCTGCGGCGGGACCGTGTACAGTGACGGCACTGGGTAGAGGGCGCCTCCTCCGAGCTTGTTTCTCAGGATCCGACTGATGCTGGAGACGGACGGCACGTTGTATTTGTCACAGACACCGTCTGCCAAGAGCCTGTCGCGAATCTCCCACGCGAAGATACCAGGATCTTTTGCTTTCAGCTGCTTTATATAAGACACCACCTAGGAAATTTAGTGAATTTAATATCTCAAAATTAAATGGGCTTTAGAGGTTATTATGAAGCTACAAACTGAAAAGACAATTGGACACATTGTCTACGCTCGCAGAAGATTAACAGAGATAAGAAAATAAAAAATATGCAAGCTTAGGTTTCGGACCGAGGAGCTTCCAAAACAGGAGTTTTCTATTAAACTATTGAAACCGACGTTGATATCTAACGAAGGAGGCGTACTTAGAGTATTAGGTAACGCAATTTTAGAAGATTGAATTTATTTATATTTCTCAAATTATTACTTATTTCATCATATCGTAATTGTTCTGCTGTAAAGACACATTTACAGGGTTCTGCGGCCAATATTTTAAGGATTCTAAGCTACCATTCTCTCAGTCAGCCGGGAGAAAAAGAAAAACGTATGGCTGACAAGCTTACATAGCTCAACACCGAAGAATGGCGGGATAACCATTCCGAAACAAGGGTTAACCCAAAAATTCTCGGTAGGGACGGGCAGCAGCGTTCCTATCACTAACAGGTGACCCCCTGCGGTCTCCAACACGTCTGCCCAGCGTGGGGACTACGGGCAAAAACCTCCTATAATGAAAAGAGCGCAGAACCAACGGCCCCCAGTTCCCGGTGGTCCCACTATTCCCGGCCAAGGCAGCGGTCGTGGTAACGGTGGGACAGGGGGTGCTAAGAATCTCCGGGTTACGGCAGGCTGTCAAAAACAACTACGCGTGGCAACATACAACGGACGCAGTCTTCGGCTGGACCAACACCTCACCGAACTCGAGGTAGAGCTGGGTTGCTTGAACTGGCATATTCTAGGGTTATCTGAAGTCCGGCGAGAGGGGGAGGACACGATAACTCTACAGTCGGGTAACTTGCTCTATTTTCGAGAAGGTGACCAGCTCTCCCAAGGGGGTGTCGGTTTTCTGGTTCACAAGGACCTCGTTGGCAGCGTTGTGGAGATCAGCAGTGTGTCGACCAGGGTAGCGTACCTTGTAATGAAACTTTCCAACAAGTACACCCTGAAGGTGGTACAGGTATATGCGCCGACCTCGACATACCCTGACGAGATAGCGGAGGCGATGTACGAGGATATTGCGAAAGCAATACATTGTACCGCCAAGGCCCACTACAACGTTGTTATGGGGGACTTCAATGCCAAAGTGGGAGTACAAGAACGCGGCGAAACGAAAATCGGTCCATATGGCTTGGGGTGTCGAAATCACAGGGGCCAGATGCTGGTCAACTTCCTGGAGTTTGAAGGGCTCTTCTTGATGAACTCATTTTTCAAGAAGGGTCTCCACAGGAGGTGGACTTGGCGAAGCCCCGATTTTGTGACAAGGAACGAGATAGATTTTATCATAACGGATAGTAAGCATATATTTAGAGATGTCTCTGTGATCAACAGGTTCAATACTAGAAGTGATCACCGACTTCTTCGGGGCTCTCTAAATATTAACTTGAAAGCTGAAAGGACCCGGAAGATGAGGTCTATTCTCCGACCTACGCCACTCCAAATAGCCGAAACCGAAAAGTTTCAAATGGAACTTAAAAATCGATTCGACCTGCTGGAAACCACCGGTGATGTGGACGAAAGGACCGACACTGTGGTCGACACGCTGAGGAAAGTGTCTCAAAGGTTGTTCCCGAGATCGCAGAAAAAGGAGTCCAAACTCTCTGCCGAGACGCTCGAGCTGATGAGGCAAAGACGAGAAACTCCATCCGATCAGCTGTCTTCGTCAGAATGGAGAAGCCTAAACCAGCGTATTAGGAAGCTGATGCGGCGCGACCTTCGTCGATCGAATACCCGAGCAATCGAGGATGCGATCGACCGCAATAAAGGGTCGAAAGTGTTCGCTCAGCAGCTTGGAAGGCCCCATCTGACGAAGCTGAAAACTGCGGATGGACGTGTCGTCACCTCTAAGCCTGAGATTCTCGCAGAGATCGAATCTTTTTATGGGCTCCTTTATTCAACACGGATGACCAAGCCTACGGGACACAGCGATGATGACCACAGAGCCCCGCTAACGCGTCACTACAGTGAAGACATTCCCGATATCACAGCAAGCGAGATTAGGGCGGCTCTCGGGCAACTCCAGAACAACAAGGCACCCGGTGATGACGGAATTACTACAGAACTTCTAAAATCCGGCGGGACTCCTATCCTAAAGGAATTAGCAAGTCTTTTTAATTCCGTCATACACCAGGGTATAACACCACAGGTTTGGAGCAGGAGTGCGGTGGTGCTGTTCTTCAAAAAAGGTGATAAGACCTTACTGAAGAACTACAGACCCATCTCACTCCTGAGCCATATCTACAAGTTGTTCTCGAGGGTCGTCACGAATCGTCTCGCTGCAAGACTCGACGAGTTCCAGCCTCCGGAGCAGGCCGGGTTTCGAAAAGGCTTTAGAACCGTGGACCACATCCATACTGTTCGGCGGATTGTACAGAAGACCGAGGAGTAAAATCAGCCGCTGTGTATGGCATTCGTGGACTACGAGAAAGCCTTCGACTCCATCGAAACTTGGGCAGTTCTGGATGCATTGCAGCGATGTCGGATCGACTGGCGCTATATCGAGGTGTTGAGATGTTTGTGTGACACCGCCGCGATGACTGTTCAGATACAGGACCAGGTGACGAACTCCATCGAGCTGAGTCGAGGTGTAAGACAGGGAGATGTCATATCTCCCAAACTCTTCACCAACGCTTTGGAGGACGTCTTCAAGACACTGGATTGGACTGGACAGGGTATCAACGTGAATGGTGAGTACATCTCACATCTTCGGTTTGCCGACGACATCGTTGTGATGGCAGAGTCGCTGGAACAGTTAAGCGGAATGCTGCGCAGCCTAGACGAGTCCTCCCGGCGTGTCGGTTTGGGCATGAACTTGGACAAGACCAAGGTCATGTTCAATGAACATGTCGTGCCCGGACCGATAAGCGTCGAAGGGTCAGTTCTCGAAGTCGTAAACAAATACGTCTACCTAGGCCAAACTATCCAGTTAGGTAGACGAAACTTCGAGAAGGAGGCCGAAAGGAGGATTCAGCTGGGTTGGGCTGCATTTGGCAAACTGCGTCGGGTCTTCAGCTCGCCTATACCGCAATGTCTGAAGACCAAGGTCTTTGACCAGTGCGTCCTACCGGTGATGACCTACGGTGCCGAAACGTGGACACTCACGGTGGGGCTAGTCCACAAATTTAAAGTCGCTCAGCGAGCTATGGAGCGGGCTATGCTCGGGGTATCTCTGAAGGATAAACTCAGGAATGAGTATATCCGCCAGAGAACTAGGGTAACCGACATAGCTCGTAGAATAAGCTCGCTGAAGTGGCAATGGGCTGGTCACATCTGCCGAAGGACCGACGGTAGATGGAGTAAGAAGGTCATAGAGTGGAGACCGCGTTTTGGTAAACGTAGTGTAGGACGCCCACCAGCCCGATGGTCAGACGACCTCAGAAAGGCTGCTGGAAAAGACTGGATGCGGAAGGCAGAGAATCGGATGTTGTGGCGCAAATTGGGAGAGGCCTATGTCCAGCAGTGGACTGCAATAGGCTGATGATGATGATGAAGCTACCATATGAATTAATTTCTAGTTCCTTCTTTTTCCTTACTTCCCAATAATCATCTAATCATATCATCAACATATCAAAAACCAAATATCACCTGTCGCTTTCCTTGTACCTACTAAGAAGTATCTACTACTAACTTTCTAGTAGAAGAACCACGCTTCTTTGCTGCTGCACTTTTTCCTATGTAATTAGTTACATGCATATATAGCTGGCTACGGAACCCACAGACACACGCCCTTGACTAATTTTATATATTAATTTCATTAAAACATAACACTATTTGCAAACTGCGCAGTAAAGTGCCGGGTGAGAGGTCACCTGACACTAAAAGTGTTATCGGCCCCTATCTAGCTGGTACCACTGATACACTATCACGTCATTGTTTCGCACTTCAAATTTTCCACATTATTAAAAACAAACTTGAAAATATTACTAAGTATAAAACATTATTGCTTCTAATTTAACAATACTCCTTAACTTTAAGCTACTAACAAAGTAAAACCAAATTCTCGGCTTTAATATCTGATCATTTAGATAATGGGCTATTGGAATGTTTGGAAGATTCGTGCATGTTAAAAACATTAAGGAGAATGAAATAATAAACTCGACTTCAGCGTGGTAAACTAGTTCAGCTAGCTTAAAAAGTCATCATGTAATCAAAACTAAGATTGAACTAATTACCTTTGGTGTGGTAACTCTAGGTTTGGATCCGCCAATAGCACCTGGCAGTATGGAGCCGGTCTCGTGGTACCTTGCCAGGATCTTGGATACGCAACCGTGTGACACCCTGAGTTGACGGCTTATATCGCATGGCCTGGTTGTAAACATGGGTATTTTGTTAGTTTTCTAATGATAAAATAACGATATTTCTATAATTATATAATAATACCATGCATATGGTACATACATAAAAAATATATTAAACATCGGAATTAAGAACCAGACGGAACTGGAAGTTGATTTAGAACACCTATATTTCTAGAAAGTACAAATTTTCTGGGCAATCAACGATTACTGATTGAACACTTTTAGCAACGAAGTTAGCACTGAATGGTATCAACGGATATTTAGTGATTTAGGAGAAAGTAACACAAACAGATCAATCAGCAGTCTTGATTTATCATATCCTTGCTCTTGTTTTTAGATAAATACTTATGACAGAGAGGAAGAACTGCTCACAAGACAAGTTTTCATTTATTGGGCACACTAAGGAATGTAGTGACCGTTAAGAAACATAATATCATTTTATATACGTATAGACAGTTTTTACTAAGTATATAAACACATATATCAGTGACACTACAAAGTACCAGATAACTGGCACCTTATCTGACACTTTATATTTTATTACAAGTTAAATACAATCTCCGTTACACAATGTCCATATCGGTAACAATAGCGCCAACGACAATTTACTAGTTATGTTATTATTATATAACTTTAAGGCATAGGTTGATAAGCTTTACCAGAACTCTTTGAGGTAAATTTAAATTCGTACAAATAAAAAGTCAGATTAAAAGAATTTAAGTCAAATGTCACGTTACCTAATTCCCAGCTGGGCTAGTTCCACTATTCTTAACCTCACGGCATTGGGCAGGGGTCTTCCGTTGACGAACACGCCACCAAGCTGGTTCACCTCCCCGTATTGTTGTGTGCCAGTACCTCCTATGCCAGGGTTACCTATTCCAGTCGCGCTTGGATCTGAGGACAATGGAAATATTGAATTTATGTACATCTTTCATTCTGCGGCTTTTACGCCCGTATTCCTCAATTTACGTCCGAAATTAATCAGGTGGCTGAACCTATTGTCATTCATCGGGAACCATGTTCTTATTGAAGAGTCACTAGTGAGATTCGATTATATCCCACCACTTTATGATTCAGAAGTGTGCGAATAAGTAAATGCAAAGATTTCAATAGCTTTCTTATTGACAATTATTAAAAGCAATATGTTATCAGTTTAACCCTGCAAAACTATTCGTACGAATGAAGTGAACTGTGTCTAACACTGGGCCAATTAGACCGAGCCGTGACATCGCAACTTAGAGCGCACCGCTCGGGCCGAGTGACACCCGACACTCACTTTGATGTCGATGCGACAAAAACCCTCAACTGCCGTCGATGGACAGACGACACCCGCTCGTAAACTTGTCTGATTCATAATCATATTTCAATAAGAAATTTTCGCTATCAGCCTTTAGATTTTCAAGATTTTTTTTTCAATTATGCAGCTGCATTAAGGAGACCCTTGTTACTCCCGTACTTGATTGATTGTGGGTCAGTTTGATTAGACCATTGGCGGACCACAGGTCTGTCAGTGTTCGTAATGATAACCTCCTAAGTGGGGATAGAGAACGTTGACAAAATTAAACCAAATTATATAATTAAAAACAAACTCCGGGCGACGCTAGGAGATGAAAGACTCGTGTCGTATTACGCCAGTCCAATAAACGTCAGTTATTTTGACAGCTGTCACTTTGACGTTGTGTAAGTTTGACGTATTGCCCTTGTGACAGGTGCGGCGAGCTCGACAACAAATTGTGTGAGCGTAAGATGAGATGAGATGAGTGCGCATCAGTTAGTTGTCACTACTAACTGTTTCAAACATTTATCTTCACAGTGGGGTTGTTTATTAAAGCGGTGATGTTTCGAGGATTACAGTTAAATTTAACTGACTAAATAAAATGTGTACCCATTCATGCAGCGAAATGCATGGGTGTACCACTTTAATACATATTATAACGATATAAAATTGTAACTGCTGATTGTAATTAGTTGAAAAGAGAAATACCTAAGTAAAATAAAGCTTCAAAAGAGGCATTGTTTTATATACATCATTAGGAAATGTCAATAGATCACCTATTCGCTAGATAAGTTTCGTCGTAATTAATCCAGCCAGAAGTCCCATAAGTACCTATATGATGGGTATAGGCGCGGTTATTAAGAGTAAGTTAATTTGTTATTTCATCTGCTATACCTACTTAGATAAATCTTTCAAAGTTTATTTGTCAAACAAGATGTGCGATGTCAGCACATTAGTCACTCTGGCTAGTGCAGTGTCAGTGCAGTGCCAGTGGAGTGTCAGGACGCGGTCAGACAAAGTACACTGAAATAAATAAAGTCGAGACACTCCTAACTTATTCGCGTACAAATTGGAGGAGCACACAACAAAACGCTTGATAAATGTGAACATTTTCACATACATGGTGATCACGAATTTGTAATTTGACGTCTTAACACATACTAGTACATAAACTTTTATTACATAAAATAATATTTGGACACAATACAACACCGCTCTCTAGTTCAAAACTAAGCAACTAAATGCTTGTGCTTTGAATACTATGATAACGGATAACTTTTGTGAATACATACATACTACATATATAAACAACATACATATATACTTTTGTAAATACATACTTTTAATACATAGAAAAAACACCCAAACGCCATACAAACATTCATGCTTGTCACAAATATTGGTACTCGGGTAGGGATGGAACCCGCCACCCTCGGCAGCTTTACCAATGCACCAGGAAGCCCGTCGTTTTACTGGCGTCGAAGTACCTGTATAACGGCTTATAGGCAGCGGTACTCATACTAAATAAGCAACTTGATTAAATCATTAAAATTATCATCATTTCCGTACACAATATAGCTGATGGTAAGCGTTTAATGTCGCCCTTGGACATGACAACCAAGGACCTGTAGAAACATGTCACAAACACTTCGAAAATTTATTAATAGTTCATATTTCTGGGTTTTTAATATAGTTCACTATATTCTAAACGAATAGGATATTGCTCCCCCTTGATGATAAGAATATTACGAAACCTTTGAAAGAATCTCGCTGTCTCATATTCCATGTCTGCAAGGCATACTACATATTTAAATCACTCCCTATAAATGTGTTGGATAGCGGATGAAAAGACGTCGCATGTTCTTGGGTATGCAAAAGGACAATTGAGAGATACGTGTTGTAGATTTATTTGCTACTTGCCACTTACCACTTACCACTTGCCACTCCTTACTTGAGCAGTACATGTATGTAACTGTAATTACATTACATTAGAGTGGTACACTGTTCAGCTAATGTTACAATTACATATCTTTCAAAAATAATTTTGACAAGTGCCATAAAGTTTAGGAAAACGCATTTGCATAAAACTATAATTTATTTGGTCTCGCTGGTCCAGTGGTCGAGCACCCCGCTTCAGGATTCAGAGCGGGTTCGAATCCTGGCTCACACCAATGACTTTTCGAAATTAATTTCGAAAGTTATATGTGATAAATATCGATGACAAAAAACTTTGCGCTCGGTACGGCAATAGGTTCGCTATCTATTCCATTTGGGATTTAAACATAACGGCGAGTCGAGGCTTAACAGCCACTGCCTACACCTTCAGGTAGAAAAAGGCTTGAAGTTATGTATGTGTTGTGTATAATTTATTGAGAAGCAATTATTCAAAATGTTGATTGAACGCTACCAGTTTCTAGTGTTCTGAGTCTGACGAGGTTTTTCCGATTAAGTTCCGTTTTTCAGATAAGTTGATAATTTGTTTTGAAATTAACAGCTATATTCAAACTAACAATAAACTAAGTCGTGTGTAACAAAAATTGCAAATTCGTCAAATAAAATACAAGATTTTCTATAGTACCTACCTATCTAAGAAGAATCTTTTTAAATGCTCAGTCAATTCTGGATATTAGAATTGATTGTATCAATGAATATCTAAATACATTTGTACAAGTTACATTGCAATAGTAAATGTTCAAAGTTTGTCGGCGTTTCGGTGTTTCCTCACACGTAGTAGTAAGTATGGGCGGTGCCGAGTAACGCCTCCGCACATGTTGCCAGCACTTGGGAGCTGATCATCACCAGACTGCACCAGGAGCAAAGGGATAGCTAATAAACAACTCCTGGGTGGTATCACTGACTAAAGAGGTTAGCTTACTTAGTACACAACAACTTTGAACTTTTGATTTAGGACAGGCTACATAGCATTTTACTTCTTTAAAAGAACGTGAAAAATTCGGACAGGCTCAAAGTTAAAAGCCCTGCTGTCTAAGTAAAAAAGTAATATACGAGGTGTATTTTTCCTATCAGATATGTATTTTTGTACCATGGCAACCTAATGACGCATTTTTAATAATGATGATTGATACCAGAATCTAAGTAATATAAATTACTCTATTTAAAAGTTAGAACTCATTAGAGAAAATTCTGTAGAAAAAAAAATAGGTTTGTGTCTACTTTTTAGCAAAATATCAAAATTCCAGTTCAGCCAGACCAATCCTTTATCAGTTTTTTTGATAAATTTAAGCATTTTAATAATATACGTATTATTGTTATATTAAAAACCTTTCTCAAAGACAATAGGTCGGTATGTCTGTTTGTGCGCACGTGTGTGCAGTTTTTGTGCGTTCTGCGAATGTCACGCTTGGTGTTCACATCAAAGGCGCCATCTGTGTACGACATTCTTGAGTACGTATATTTAATTAAAACAGAGTACCTACCTATATTAATTTACATTGTCATTTATTAAGGAAAAATATCTGGCATTAATGAAAGATGCAAGTTATGAAATAATTTCTATATTTTAGAAGTATGTACATTACTGATGGATTAAACATCTCTTATGATATATATATTCTTGCCAGTTCTCAAAACCTTGACGCCGGAACTGGCACTTAGATTCGCTTTCACATTCAGACAGTGTGATGAAAGGGAATCTAAGCTCCGCGAATTTTAGCTAATAGTTTTGTATGACGTTTCTAAGTACTTTGTAAAGTCTAAGGAATAAATATATTCTGAATTTGAATTTGAATAATTTAATTAATAAATAATTAGCAGCTCCACTGTGACCGATGTTCCGTTGTATGAAAATAAACATTATTTAATTTTCTTGGTAACGTATGCCAGATTATCAACAGTAATATTCATTATTTACGCTATAAATTTACTATTATTGCCAAACTGAGAACATCACGTAACTCATTAACTGCACCAACAATCTAGAGAAGAAAGAAATATTTTGTCTATATCAACCATTACAAAAAACTGCGTAGAGCTTTACACATAATGCTGAAATTGTAACTTTGAATATTCTAAATCCAAGTAGCTGTCTACAAAAACATCATTTATTTGTTTTAGTTTTAATTCTACTAGACTAGACTCTACTAGAGTCTACTATATATACAGTAGAACAGAATAAAAGAGTTAGCTCCATAAATAAAGCAAAAAATCTCATAATATTATTTGTCGATAACTATATCAATCGCAACACCCGAAAGTTGAATATTTCCCTTTGAAATGAAACTAATTGGTACTAAAAAGAGATACAGTAATATGATAGTGTACACGCGGGAAAGGAACAGACTCATTCTCTTGCGGCCTGTGGACTTCTGGCGGGAAACATCTTTCTTTCCCAGTTTAATTTATGAGCCGCCTTTGACGTTCGCTCGCTGACAGTTACTGGGTGTGTTCCACGAATATAAAACGTTCATTAATTCAACAGAAACCGCTAAAGTGTTATATATTGTTGTGTTCGTTTGAAAACTCGTAGTATTTTGGAGAATAAAAGCGGCAATGGTTCGTTAACAACGCGTTGTGGCCGCTTCTTTAAGTGTAAATATAGTACAAGTCGTCCCGTTTGTTCCAAAGTAGAACAATTAATTAATAGCCATCTCTTTCAAGTTGAAAACTGCTGATATTTATATAATGGCACAGTGTTTTTGTAAGCTTTGATAATAATTAAAAATATGTTTAAAATAAATACTTTTTTTTATTAGATGTTAATGTTTGTGTTGTGTTATGTTGAAAATAGAAGTTGATATTATTTACGAATACACATGAAATTTGCAGTCTAGAATCAACACTTAGCTCACTGGGCTTTACTAAGGTGTGTTCTAGGTTAGAACTTCTAGCAGATCTCACCGAACGAAAAGCGGGGTGAGCCAATTAACGTCCATTTTCTAAAAGGTGGTAACGGGTATTTCAACTCATCAAAAGAATACTTAATGACTTCCGAAAATCCGAAAATATTCCCGAACTCTTGGGCGCGAGCCCAAAATCAATCCCACAACTTCTTGCTTCAGAAGCTCGAGCTCGACCACTGGCCAGCCCATTCATACAGCTAACTACTCTCTACCACTGTTTAACTTTTTCCATAACTTTATTGGATAGGTATATTTACTGAACTTATATGACATTCATGTTTTTGTCTCGGTGGTGTGGAGGTCGAACGGTCCGCTTCTAAATCAAGAATCTTTGGAAGACTTTGGAAATCATTTCAGAAATAATGCGTGTTAAATATCGATGACCTACAACATTATGCTTTAAATGACGTCCAGTGGCTATTTTCGTGGTTCGCTCGGTGAGAGTTATCCGGAGGCCCACTCCCTTCCCCCTTCTGTCTACTTTACTTCCAGAATCCCACTCTCTATCCCACTTCAAAGCCAGGCAACGTAACTATACACTTCTCAGTGCTGCAGATGTTCATGGGCGGCACTAGATGCTTGCCATCGGGTGTTTGCTCTTCCTCCTCGTTCATTTAAACAAAAAATATTTTAGCCAAGAACTTCTTAATTCTCAATTCAGAATTCAGAGTACTAAGCCGGCCATAAAAAAATTGTCCTAGTCATACTGATAATCTTGTCAACTGATAGTTTTGATTTCTTAATATTTTTATGAATTTTCTTATTAATCAAGAACCATAAATAATAATTGCCAGATTTATTTCAGTCAGACTTACTGAAACTGATTTTAAACATAAACGTATACTACTACATAACGGTAACTATCTTTTCAGTGTGGCGTATTGTTAAAACTTTTTAATAAAACAATCATGGGCGACGGTTACTCTAATGTCTCCGAGTGGCCAACCCAAGTCCTTTAGGCTACAAAGAAAATACTAGCTCCTACTTTTATGATAATAGTTTTATTGAAGTTAAATTAGTTAAAGTCGCGTAATTAAATAAAAGTTTCAGTGTTGAAAGCGATAAATATTGCTGCGATAACGCACTGGCGCCTTAATGTTTTTGTTTTTCAAATTTTAGAAATTAATACATTTCTTCGACTTCACATAGCGCCATCTAGCTCCACGTCAAGAAATTATGGGATTTGCTATTATCCAGACAACAGATAAAATTATAGGTATTACGTATTAAATATATTTTAATTTGATTTGATTCTTTGAGAGTCGCAGCGAGCTATGTAGTCGAGCACGCGGCTTCTGAATACAAAGTCCGGGTTCGAATGGTTTTTCGAAATTAATTTCGAAAGTTAAGTGCGATAAACATCGATGACTAAAAATTTTGTGTCCAGTATTGCAATAAGTTTGCCACCTATTGGTTCTATTTAGTCCATTTGGGGCCTAAACATAACGGCAAGTCGAGGCTTAACAGCCACTGCCTCCACCTTCCGGTAGAAAAAGGCGTGAATTATGGCGTTATGTTTTGATTTTTCTCAGTTTATTCTCACACATGCACGGTAGGTACAAGGTGTAAAACGTTTAACTCTAATTAACTAAATATCTAATTAACTGTGTTTTTAGAAACACAGGTACAGGTATACTACAGGTACCTAATGACTATACTGTTCGGATACTTTATTCTAGACCTACTTGAAATTTAAGTTTTCGAGCTAATTTCAGGCGTTCTGAACACTTGTGTAAAATACATAAATTTTATTTTTTTATTAATTGCAAAAATAATGTGGCCTGTTGTGACTGTGAATTGAATTGATTAGCTTTATTTAGTTACAGTGCCAGGTGATTTATTGATTGAGAAATAGATTTAAGGTGATAAATTATAGGTTAAACGTTTAAACATTTAACACGCAATCATTATGCATTGTCAAATTGTTGTACGCCGTCCAAGTCTATTTGACAATCATGCCACGTAATAAAATGTTGCGAAACTCTGTAAGAATTATTAACACGCACACACACATTGCTATCGACCAATCGGTGAAGAGTATTCTCAAACTCGCCCAGAGGTTAACAAATTGAGGCATACTTTATATATGACCTTATTTGTGCTGAGTTTGTAATGTTTGACTCTAAGAGTGTTCAATGTGGTGTAATAATAGTACCTAAATAAAAAATACTTGTAAACAAAAATAGTTGTAAATCTGACGACAGAATACTAATTATTAAACTAACTGCGTTTGTCTGTATGTACCAATATGTAGGTATAATGTATATCACAACTACACCATTACAGACATGGGAATAAACATTCCATAAAATTGTGTTCTAGAAGATTTTCTCATAAATAATAATAATAAATTACTAATATAAAAACGAAATCTTTATATATTTAATTTATAAAATTAACATATAAGTACATCTACCTGTACCTACACACCCTCCACCGCTTAAAGGTAAGAGCGCAAACTAATGAATATTTATTGCTATATACTTACTTAATAACGTCTGTAACCTGTTATCGACAACTTGTGTCATCGATCATATCCAGGGAAAAAAACATCGAAAATCCGTTGAGGATTTAGATCAGGACCTCTCCATCGAAAGACATTCGTAGTAGGGCCAAAACGGTCTTTAAGTGAATGACTTATAAAATAACAATTATCGTAGTCGGTACTTGTATCTACTATTTACCTATTCATGGTGGTTTTTTTAACTTTCTAGTACGGAGCTCAGTACTCGGTAGTCCAATGTGAAGTGTCCTCAAAGGCCACACACGTCGATACTCCGCCGACAAACGGACCCGCTAAGCAAACATCAGCTACCGGCGAGAGTCTGCCGCCCGCTCATCGCTCACGTATCGACCGTCTGAAGAGGCCTTAACCTCACTCACACATCACAACATTCACAACTAATGTAGGTGTGTCTGAACTTAAAATTGAAAAAGTTAAATATTAGAATTTACCCAATTTTGTAACTGCATTTTGTAACCAAATATTAAGAAGAGAAAAAGAAATTTGTTGGACTGGTTTCTTAAATCCCTTGTTTTGTTTGAAAGCTGACGTACACACACTTCAAAATACGCGCGAGTCAGCTGGTCTCGTTTTTTTTTATTCATACCATTTTGACAGCTGAAAGCCTTAGAAGCCATACAGCATTTTCTGTAGTAGGTACCTATTAATGTTATTTTCTCTCGTTTGAATAAAACAAAGTCTGACAAAGCCTGTACCTTTTGTACATACATACAAAACTTCACGCCAAATCCCTTGCGGGTTAGGCAGAGAGAACGGTACCTTCTGTGATAATGTTTTAGAACGCAAGATGTCGAAAAGGCATTATAATATTCCTCCGGGAAGCGTCTTGTGTAAACACTAAATAAAACTCTTTAATTTGACTTGATTCCATTCTCAAAGATATTTTTCTAGAGCACCTAATTGTAAGTAGACTTGTCGTCATTTGAATTGCGATAAAAACAACAAAATTCAAGACAATTTGAAACCTAATTCCATTCTATTGTCAAAAAGACCTCCAAAACTCGTTACATATAGTACCTACTATCTACCTTAGCTACAAAAATTAATAATAAATATATTAAAGTCTGTTTCAAATAATGATCTCTCGTCTATAAATAGAGTGTAACATATTGACATTCCTGACTTCTGCTATTAACATTGGCAACATCATCTGCCCCTTATTAACCCCTATAAACAGTGTCAGAGGTAGACCATAAGTCACTATAACTAATTATTATTGACACACGCCACAGATTATTTGTACACGGAAGAGCTTGGACGACAAGATGTGCAGTATGTCGACGTTATTTGTAACAATAAGTTTAGTGTATGACATTTGTCAGGTGTCTATTTGTGGATATCCGCACGCGCAGGAGGGAAGCCCAGCTGGACCACGCTGGGTGGTGTATTTTTGGGTTATATGCCTGCGATTTTTGAGATGAACTCACTGTGATGAGAACTGCACATCAATAAGAATGTAGGTACTGGAAGTAGAGCTGATCTATGTAGTAAGCTGAAATATGTAACGGTGAAACTTGAATAAAATTTCTTTGACACCGTGCGATGTTTAAATCGCTATATTTCTTTCAAATTTCCTCATTCATCGTTAAGAAACATAATAAGCTACGTTAAGATTTCCTAAAAGTTATTCTAGAGCTGTTTCCTTGGTCACAGCCCGGGTCCTCGTAAACCGAAGAGCGCGCGCTAAAACCACTACGCTATTGAGATAATAACAATTCAATCCACCTCGTATAAATTAAATTATTAAATCAAGTAATCTCAGTTGTGTATCACATAAAAAACGGCTATAAACGTGTGTTGCGCTGTTATCAGTTCCGCTGCAAATAACAACACAAATGAAAAACATTCCAATTGTAATATTATCACAGAGAAAAACTCATTTAATGAAGGAATTAATTGGATGTAGATATTGATCCAAATGATTATATATTAAATAGACCAAGTACGAATTATGGAGCGACAGAAAAAAGGTAGCAAAGACTCGTCTCGAAAAGATTTTTTTTTAAAAGTAGGCAGCCTAAGTTACTCCCTATTACATCAGATACTTGGCAAGAAAAGTTCTTATATGTACATAGATATAGGTTCTGAAAAGTCATTGGAGTCACAGATTTCAAGCCACCTAAAAAGAAGAAGTAGAGACGACAAAAAGTTCGCGACACTTATTTTTTTTATGGGATAGGAAGGCAAACAAGCAGGCGTGTCACCTGATGTCCAGCAACCAACGCCGCCCATGGACACCAGCAACACATATAGTGTTACCGTGCGTTGCCGACCATTAAGGGATAGGGAAGGATGGGAAAGGGGGGTGGGCCTCCGGGTACCTCTCTCACCGAACGAAACGCGGCATGAGTCACTTTACGTCGATCTTCTGAGAGGTCGTGGTATTTCACCGGTCGAGCCGGCCCATTTATGCAGCGAACTGCTTGGCTGTCCCACTCTTAAAAAAAACAATTGGTGACAGTAGGGTCTGTGTAAAAGTCTAATAAATCAGTGAATTTCTTGGTCCACACAATATTCAGTTATTTGCTTCTTTATTTATGTTATTGATCAAATAACAATATAGTGTGTGTAGTGTGCGCCGGCGCATCTGTCCCCAGTAGCACAGTGGGGGGCTGGGGGCGGGGGGCAGGTTGGTGTTTGCCGCCATTAGGTTGTTGACAGGAGGCGGGCGCGGCTAATGCGTGCGCAAACATACCGCGTGGTGACTCGCGGGAGTTCCGACAACTTAGGTACTTACAAGTTGGACCCAACAAAGATTCGTAATGACGCCAAGTCAAGTTATAGTTTCTTTACTTGATCTCTCAGAATATCGACGTAAACTGGCTCATGCCGCGTTTCGCTCTCCATTCCAATTCCGAGCTCTACCCTACTCTTTTTTAAAATGCGACAACGTAACTGGTACAGTGTTCGTGGGCGGCATTAGTTGCTTACCATCAGGTGACACGCCTGCTCGTTTGCTCCTACCCCATAAAAGACTCGCTCTACAGTAAGGGCCGCCCCATCGTCGCAAATAGCAACTGAGCGAATTGACGATTTAAATCATCTGTCGTACCGTGAGTGTCACTGGATTCTAGTTCGGCAGTCCACAGTTCATATCCAGGCTCGCATAATTACCGATGTCTAGATATACCTTCGGATATTAAGAGCATAGGTATAGTACATTAAAATAATATGTTCTAATATTTAAACAAATATGTTAAACAAAAATAAGTAGTTAATAATTCTATTCGCTATTATCACTTATCAGTTATGTCTATATTCGTTCTCTCTGTCTACCCCGCAAGGGATTTGGCGTGAAGTCACGTATGTATGTACCTACCAAGGACTAAGTGCCTTACCGTCAAATAGGTACGTCCATTTGATATACAACGATCTATCCTCTCTCTCTATAAAATGTTTGCTTACAAATGTCTGCAAACTGAATCCCTAAATGTAACTAAATATGAACAAACTTACAAATCTATTGCGGGTACTAATCCCCTCAAACAACCTTGTTACAAGTGCATTACAGTCCTGTAGTAGTTGTCAACAGAGGTCGGACAGAAGCTATTGTAACTAAATTTTGTTTGTTCATGTATTTAAGCCCCTGTAAATATCGGATTACAATTTGTTTGGATATTTTGGCGCCAACATTAATCGAATACATATTGTTTTTAGGTTTAAATGTTAGATATAAAGATATAGATGATGTAAATTATAATAAATAAAAGTATCTCCCTCCAAGTATCCCCCTAACGCAGATAAAAAAATGTAGAATGTCTTGAAATTGTCAGCATTTATGATTTATGACTGCTGCTACATTGTTTAATAAATAGCGTGATAATATAGCCTCTTGGAAGCCGCGATCATGTCCTTCGTTGCCATGACTCAAGCAGAACAAATAGACAAATATTTGTTCTTATACCCAAGATACTATAGGTAGGTAGGTAGGTACACCCATCGTGTCGCCATCTAGATTTAATTATTTGCGAACGAGCGTGGTTGGCTTCTGATCCAGGTCCGGGTTCGATTCCAGACACTGGCTCACACCAGTGACTTTTCGAAATTGTTGTCGGAAGTTATGTGAAAGAAAAACTTTGTGCCCGGCATGGTAATAGGTTCGCCACCTATTCCATTTGGGACGTAAACATAACGGCGAGACGAGGCTTAACAGCCGCTGCCTACACCTTCGGGTAACAAAAGGCGTGCAGTTATGTTATGTTATGATATTTATCACACTTAACTTCCGAAAACAATTTCGAAAAGTCATTGGTGTGAGCCAGTGTCTGGAATCGAACCCGGACCTGGATCAGAAGCCAACCACGCTCGACCACTGCACCATGAAGGATGTAGTAGGTAGAGTTAAGTTTGATGCAGAACAAAGTTCACCGGGTCCGCTAGTTTGAAATAAATGAAAAATATATTAATAAAAACAATCTTTATTTATTTACCATTTCTTATGTTCTTCTTTTTCTTAATAAGAACAATCTTCTGTTCAGTTTTTTTGTTCATGCCACCACGCCTGGTTTTCGTCCATTTTTGCGAACCATTTTGCATAAAACAGAATTAATACAAAAAACAATTAGGTACATATCTATATTAATTATAACAAGTTTCAGTAAGCTCTAAAATACAACGAAAAAACCAAATTTGTCTTATCTTGTTAGTAAAAAAGATGTGTCTCTCTAGGGCCAACTATCCACAAAAATATCTAATTAAGGTGACTATCCTGTTTGATGCGATTACTTAATAATAATATCTTGGACACAATATACACAGTGCCCTCTAGTTCCAAGATAAGCAACTAAATGCTTGTGTTATGGATACTAGATAACGGATATCAATACATAAATACTTTTCTTTTGTAAATACATAATATACATTATGATACATAGAGAAACACCCAGACGCCACACAAACATTCATGTTGGTGACAAATATTAGTACTCGGGTGGGAATCGAACGCAACCAATGTGCCATGGGGCCCGTCACTTGCACTTTACACGTTACTGAACAATATAGCTACTTTTAATGCCTGTCGCGGAAGGTGTTTGCTCATACGAACAAAACACCTATCCCGATGACTCACAGAGCCTTAAAGCCTGCTGAGGGGCAACACTCATTGCAGTAAAGTGACATCCCAAATTATATTCCTAACATTGAGTATTAAAAATCCGGGGCAACTATCCAGCTTTAAACCTACTTTCAATAGAAAGAGCACGCGGGCAGTCCTGCGGGCCACAATTAGTTTATCATATATTTTTTTAGTTTTTTAAATAGGTATACATTAATAATGTTAGCAGTCGGAGTGGTACTCAGCGCCACACAGCAGTAGTTAGTGGCTCGTGCTCACAGATAACCTCTGACGATAACCGCTCCACAATCGACACATGATATACAACCGACTACATCGAGCCAATTCACATCACACACACTGTAGTACAGACCACCCCGCTCATAATTAGCAGTTGCCTACTCCTTCACAGAATCCGCGTGTGAATATAACTAAGCAGATATATCATGGATATAAGAATAATAGATCGGCAATAGTCACCCAACCAACGAGACCAAAAATGGGTTGTTGATGTGTGAGTGACTTATCGCGCTTCAAAGTGTCAACTTTTACATAGTTCATGTTCATGTGTTGGAATCCTGAAAATCTAATACATATACGCGGTTGCGTTGTCAGTGATGAATATTAGTACATTTTTGCTGACATGTGCCATCTATTATAGTCTATGGTAAATCTCTGAGGTATACAGTGCGAATACTGATGTCGCATCGGAAGGCGATGTTAAGAGTGCCTTAGTAACCGCTGAGGTATATGACTGGAGTGACTCAAGCTTATGAAGCAACAGACAATATGAATATGAAGACAGCAACAAACAGCATAGTCTTATTGTGGTGAATAAATAGGTTATGGGCCTATTGCCTTATTGGTTGTGTCGTCAATTTCTTTTAAACTGTCTTCATTCAGCTTCTTCGCACGCACAAAATTCACCATTTAGTGTAGGTATTATACCGACACTAAATGGTGAATTTTTTAGTTTAAGTTTAAGTCTATAGTCTCGGTGGCCCAGTGGTCGAGCACACGGCTTCTGATTCCGAAGTTCGGGTTCGAATCCTGACACTGGCTCACTCCAATGACATTTCGAAATTGTTTTCGAAATGTTATTGGAGTGAGCCAGTGTCAGGATTCGAAAGGCCAAAGTTAAGTGTGATAAATATCGATAACTGAAAACTTTGTGTCCGGTATGGCAATAGGTTCGCCACCGCGAGACGAGGCTTAACAGCCGCTGCCTACACCTTCGGGTAACAAAGGCGTGAGGTTATGTATATGTATGTTATAGTCATTTAAGCACCCAGCTTGTCCTGATATTTTTTAGAGGCGACGCTTCGCTTTGCCGCTTCTCCATTCAGAGGGCAGTAGAAACGAGTAGTAATGCGATCGTTTTATTTTTAAACGAATTAATTTCTCACGACATATCGACATTAATAATTTAAAGAAATAAATAACAACAATACCAGTTAGTTCATACAATATGTGTAGTGACGCGCAGCGGTGCCATATTATCGCATTTATCGATAACCCGTGAAGCCCTCTGACATATCGATAAAGTGTGCCTAGCTCGCGCCCCGACGCCGCCGCCCTACGCTTAATTTAATTAACTAAACAACTATATTAACTAAAGCAAGTAATTAACTATAGCTACTTTCCGTTTATTTTTTTGTTTCTGTGCCAGATAATGGTAGCTATATTTGTTTAGTTAAAAATGTGACCATTAGCGACTAACTGGTCCACCTATTTATCGGTTAATTATATATATTAATGTAAGTACTTATGTGTATAGATGGTTATTTACATAAATAATTATATAGTTTATTCTTTTGCATTTAAAAATAATTGTAGATATGGTTAGGTACTAAGAAAAATGGAAAAATGTAACCTTTTTATGTGAATCTCCGTTTAGTTCTCAGTGTGACATATTAGGTTGCCGGGCATGTAATAAAATTGTAACAGCGTGCTGCCTATGCCTCGATGAAAGGCTTTAATAGAACAACAGTAGGTGGGTAAAATATCTACATATTTCCGAATTGTATTTCCATGGAATAGTTGGCATACTTACACAATGTTATAGATTTGATCTTCTATTATTAACTTCTTCAAAAGTTTTCTGAAAAATGTTTAGCCTACCACTCAGCATTTTCAAGAAAGAAAAGCAAAACCGAGCACTTTTTGTAACTTTGTTGGAGACTCTGGCTTTTCCTCCATATCTAAAGCCTCAACATTTAATCACACTTCAAATACCTTGGTTCGCTTATCCAAAGTAACGGTAATATTGACCAGGATGTGAATAACAGGGTGAACTTGAAATGAATGAAATGGCGGCAGGTCTGGATGCGACCCACGGATGAGTCTTAAATTAAAAGGGAAAATATCGACATATCGATTCTCAGACATTCGTATGTTGGCCGACGAAAAAAGTGGATGAAAGGAAAGTACCTAGATGTAACAGAGATGCAAATTTAAAGATGGATGTGTGGTGTGACAAAAAGGATAAGAAATAAGCATTAGGAACCATGAAAGTCATACTATAAGTATTATTTTTAGGAAAAAATAGAAGTGATGGAGAGTGGTAGAAGATTGGCATGGTATGGTCGTATTATGAGAAGGGAAGGAAGTCATGTTACAAGGAGAGTGATGAGCAGAGGTGGATGGACTTTATAAAAGTTGGAGGGTTGATATAAGTGTGGAAATGACGAGTGATAGAAGAGAATTGAAAAAGAGAGTTGATGTTAGAGTTATGGGCAAGTTAGTTAGTTATGTTAGTTAATGTAATGGACAAGTATCCGCATCAAAAAGGATAGTCGCCCTATTTATATTTGCGGATGGTGGCCCCTAGAGAGATGCAATTATTATTAACAAAAAAAGACGAAATCCTTGTCATTCAAATAGCTATTTACTTTACAGTGTAGATATTATGTATTTATTATATTATAGATAACAAAATGGTTTCCAAAAATGAGCCAAAACCAGACTTGGTGGCAGGTTACAACAGTGGTAGAGCCAAGCAGTTCGCTGCATGAATGGGCCGGCTCGACCGCTGATATACCACGACCTCTCAGAAGACCAACGTAAAGTGGCTCATGCCGCGTTTCGTTCGGTGAGAGAGGTATCCGGAGGCCCACCCCCCTTCCCCATCCTTTCCTATCCCCAATCCTTTAAAGGTCGGCAACGCAACAGTAACACTATATGTGTGGCTGGTGTCCATGGGCGGCGTTGGTTGCTTACCATCAGGTGACACGCCTGCACGTTTGCACTCCTATCCCATAAAAAAAAAAGTAGAATCAGCTGAAATTACTCGAAAATACGGAGTAAATTCTCGCACTTTATAAAACTTATAATTATTTCATAATGTTACTTAATATTTCACATTGTAGGTAGGTATTTGTTTAAATATCGCAGTAAATTATAAGGAATGATAGATAAATATTAAGGACTAGTTGACCCAGCGAACTTTGTTCCGCATCAAAATTAATAAATAAGTAAAATTTGGATCTTAAACACTTAAATTTTTGCTATTCATCGACACGCGTTTTGGCGCGCAACGCAACTGTTATGGCTCGCTATGTTTATACTGTAATATCTTCGTAAATATTCGTTTGAATTACATACTGTAAAGGGCCATATTGACCTATATAAAAAGCACAATCTCTTTAAGACACTTAACTGGATGAAAATTAATACTGTGATGTTTAAAGTTGCTTCGTAAATAAGCCATTATTTCTCTTAAAAAGTAAAAAAATAAAAATGGTTATTGCGGGTTATCCTTAAGACATAGACATATGCTATCGCGGACTTTTTTGTTGACTGAAGGTGTTTAATAATGTAGAACATTGTTTTGATCTATCTATCAGGGTTCAGCCTGCGTTTGCAATTAAAGTGCTAAATCTCGAAAATTATCATTTTTTCTTTACAACATCATATATGAATTATAGATCAAAACCACCCCGTTGACACCCTCTAACTATTAAAAAAACCGCATCAAAATCCGTTGCGTAGTTTCAAAGATATAAGCATATAAGGGGACGGACAGCGGAAAGTGACATTGTTTTATAGTATGTAATGATTACCTATTGGTACACTAACTAGTTGACCCAGCAAACTTTGTTTTGCCTCAGAAGCAGTAACAAGAAATAAAAATGGTCATTGTGGGATATCCCAGTTACTTATACCTTTTGAAAATGTTTATTAATGTAGTTGTGTACCTTGTTTGTATTTATCACTTAGGGTTCAGTCAGCGTTTGCAATTAAAGTGCTAAATCTCGACAATGATCACTTTTTACTAGATTATTCGTACATGAGTTATACATAGAAACCACACGGTTGACACCCTCTATCTAATAAAAAGCCGCATCTAACTCTATTGAGTAATTTCAAAGATCTAAGCATTTAAGGGGACAGACAGCGGAAGGTGACTTTATTAAAGGTATACTATGTAAAACTTTTTTACATTAATAAGAAGAAATAAATTAATTACATTATTTACAATATACTTAGTCATGCCATAAATATTGTAACAAAGAAAAAAATTTTTTATATTACAAATAACATTTATTACTTTTACAGTGTGTACTACTTTAATACATAAATATAAAACGATATAAAATATAAAAAGCTTATTCGAAGTGGTCTCCATTGGCTGCAATACAGGCCTTTAAGCGTTGAGGCCAGTTATCAATAGAAACACGCACACTTTCCATGGGAAAATTCTTCATTGACAATCGTATGGATTGTTTTAGGGACTCTAAATTATTATGACGTTTAGGGCAAGCCGTACTCTCTAAAACTGACCACAAATCATAATCCAGTGGATTAAGATTGGGACTAGACGACGGCCAGTCTTCAGCTCTAATGAAGTCCGAAACGTTCGCTTCCAACCAAGATTGCGTGGACCGAGCTTTATGACCCGGTGCCGAGTCTTGCTGGAAGGACCATACTTCGTTATTGAACATGGTGTTGTTAAGGGGCTTGACTACCTTTTCAAGAATGGTATCTTGATACACTTGTGCCGATGTTTTGATACCTTTTTCACAAAAATATGGCTCAGTCACTCCTTCATAGCTAACACCCCACCAAACCATCACTGAAGTCGGATAATGCCCACGTTGCACTCTGTCAACTAATTGGGAAGCTTCCTAAGAGCTTTGAGCATAAATACGGTCAGTTTGCTTGTTAAAATGTTGCTCAATTGTAAAAACTTTTTCATCCGTAAACAATATTTTTCTGTGACCTCCCTTTGCGTACCGCTTCAGTAGTTGTTTAGATTTTAACACCCTATTCTTTTTTAAATTATCAGTTAATAAATGACCAGTGCGCCTCTTATAGACTGCAAGTCCTAAGTCATCTTTTAAAATACGCGACATTGTTCTAGGCGCTATCTTCATCTCCCGAGATAAAATCTTTTGCTTGCGGACAGGATTTCATCGAATTCTTTCCCTTACTGCTTTGACCACCTTTTTCGTACGAACACTACGTGAACGGCCAGGTCTTTTTCTGTCACAAACAGAGGAGGTCTCTTTGTACCTATTAATAGCTGGTACACAAACATTTGACTAATACCAAGTGTATGGAGAGTTTTAAAAATTGCATTTGGCTCCATACCTACTTTGTGTAAGGCATTCACAGCGATTCGGTTCTCTTTATCACCCCACTCCATTTTAATATCGCAAAATATTGTACAATGTATTGCCGCCAAAACGAGAAAACACAATGAATAACCGTATAAAAATGACAGATTCCAAATTCAAATGTAAGATTTTTTTATTTTTAGTTGTAACAGTATTTATACAGACTAAGTATACAATTAAAAAACTACTAGAAATCAAATTTCTCCGCATCTCGGTCTACTCGCAGCGTGCCCAGAAGACCGGCCGCATTGCCACGCTGAATGGCAATGCTAATCCTCTGTGCGAAGAATAGACCAGCCTTCTGGTCGCGAGAGGCTTGGATCAGCCTTTTTGCAAGATCTTTGTAAAGTGCACGAGCACTCGGACCCCATGGTTTTTAATTTGGCTCCGCGAAATAATTTTAATTTATTTCATTCTGAATTAAAATTTTTGGTTTTTTGCAGGTGGAGCTGATGGCCGTGCTGCCTGGCGTCCACTGCAGGGTGAATTAGAGATTGTTTTTTATGATACCGTGAAAAATTTTGACGTTTGTATTATGGTTTGCATTATTGGTCTTCGTAGTGGTAATGGTGTTTATACTGTAAGTATTATTATTTTTATGAGCACCAACGAAAATCACGATGCGGAAGTAAGTCTAAGTCAACCGACCACATCACGAACTACTTTAGTTCGGTGCCCACACTGTTCCCAGATACGATTTTTTGAAGATGAACGGGGTTTGAAAGTGCATTTTGGGAAAGTGCACAGGTCACAAAGTGTCTTATGTACTCCCATAGTGACTTCCAACTCCGTTCCACCATTAGATAGTAGTCAAATTCCTTTTTGGAAAACATTATCGAATTTGAAAAATTCTGTTCCGGTTATAAAGAGAATCCCACGTGGTGCAAGACCTACAGTTACCAAGAAATTGGTAGATTGTATTCATATTGTCATTCACGAAAACTCTACAGCAGCCTGGGAGCAGTTACTCACATTCCCTTACAGAGTTTTACATATTTCCAGAGATACATGTACCTAATCTATCTTTGACCAATCAATTTAAAAACAATTGTAATGTTTCATTTCACGATTTCGATACAAAATTTAATCAATATCCAAAAAAATCACTCTACCAACATGTGGAGTCGAAGTTAAGGGAAGGTGACATAAAAGGAGCATCGAAGTTATTGTTCAGTAGTGATGTGGTGGCACCTTGTTCTTCTGACACCCTAACGGGTCTAAAAGACAAGCCCCCAAGGCCCATTGACAATCTTATTTTCCCAGATCCTCCTGATTTTTTCGAGCTAAAGATGTACTTACTGCAATTGGCTCCTTCAAGAATGGTTTTGCCGGTGGCTTTGATGGTTTGACACCACAACATCTGAAAGATCTTGTATGTCCAACCACCGGGGAAGCCGGTGATGCTCTCTTGAAGGAGCTTACTGCTTTAATGAACCTTATGCTGTCCGGCACTGTGAACGAATGCATAACCGATTTTCTTTATGGTGCAAATTTATGCGCCCTTTCAAAAAAGGATGGTGGCATTCGTCCCATTGCCGTGGGTTGCCAGCCAAACTATGTTGCCAATACTACAGAACATCTCTCGCCTCCAAATTTCAGCCTACCCAACTTGGTTTCGGGTCCAGAGGAGGCTGTTAGGCTACCATACATGCTTTGACCACACATTTGGGTTCTGGTGAAGGTGAGGTCGTTTTAAAGGTTGACATCAAAAATGCTTTCAACTCTGTAAATAGGGTTACTCTGCTGAGTCAAGCCAAAACAGAGACACCAGAAATTTTCAAATTCCTTTGGCAGTGCTATAGAAATCCTTCAAAATTATTATATAAAGATAACCTTTTGGAGTCAGCAGTTGGTTGTCAGCAGGGTGACCCTCTTGGACCAGTAATTTTCAGTTTAGCGATACATCCTATCATAAAACAGCTGAATTCAAAATGTAATGTCTGGTATCTAAATGATGGAACCCTTTGAGATACAATAGATACAGTTTTCAAAGATTTGGCTATGTTAAAAAATAACTACTGGCTTGGAGTTAAATACATCAAAATGTGAAATCGATTTAAATGATAAAATAGATAAAATTTCGGCTTTGTCAAAATTTAATTCTTTGGCACCCAGTATAAAAATAGTAGAAAACAGTTCATTACGCCTCTTAGGGTCTCCAATCTGTGAAGATGCCTACAACTCTTTCTTAGAGGAAAAAAATCAAAATTTTCATCAAGTTTCGGACCGCTTACTTAAAATTAACATGCATTCAGCTTTCACCATTATTCGTTATTGTTTGTTTGTTCCAAAATTTACACATGCTATTAAATCATCACAATTTTTTAAACATTCGGCACTTTTAGAAAAAATAGATGACATTGTAAAAACCACCCTTAGTAAAATTCTTAATACATATATCGCTAAACGACCGGGTATGGCAACAGTATTAAAAATTTCTGATGTAAGTTTACCGGCTTTTCTATCTTCAGTCCATAGAACCGAAGAATTAACCAGGAAAATTCTCACTCATACATTGGGTAATTCTGAAGTGTTATGCAAGACTGAGGCAGTAAATTTCATGCATTCACAAGTCCAGAAACATTTCTTTACATGAAGATGATGCAACATTTTTTCAGGATTTCAGATCCTTTGAAAATGTTTAATAAGTGGATAACTAAGCCTACTACCTGTAGGTATTTTATTTTTTATCCTGGCCTTAAAATATTACTATCGAGATTGATCTTCTCAATTGATTCTTTTCAAGCATTAAATTAAGATTTTGTGGACTGTAAATCAGCTGGAAAATCTTTGTATGAGATTGTGGCGACCAAATAAACCGACATGAATTTGACTTATTTGGAACCTAATTGATTTTATTTAAAATTAAGTAATATTTTTCTTGTGGTAAAACTACTGCTATTGGGAGAGATTAGCATTATGTATTAAGATCTATATGACTATAAGGAACCGTGATGTTCATAGTGAAGGCCAAAGACTGACCTGTTTCCATGGCATATCCGGCCGCTGCTGCAGCGGCATGCAGCGCGCCATAATCCTTCCCATCCATAGCACCCAGCATCATCATAGAGCACTGCACTTCACATGAACACGAGTCAGGACTGGGCACGACGCGCGTCGGTCGAGCTGCACGTGAGGCGCGCTCGAAGCCCGCAACACATGTGCGTGCGCGCGCGCACCTATACTGTGTCGACCTTCGCGCGCTCCGCCCGACCGCACTCATTGGTCATCATCCACCAATCGCTGCGCTTCAATTCAAACGCATTCCTTTTTCAAACGCATTCTATTTAAATACGTTAAACTTCCTCAATTTTATGTAAGCCATTTTAAACTTAATCTTGAAGTGTTAAGGTTGGTTTTATTGTGTTGTTTTGTGTATGAAGCATGTCTGTTTTCTCGTTCGGTCCGATACGCTCGGCAAGGAGGGTGAATAGATGCGAGGAATATGTGTCGCCTGTGGAAGTGTTCCAATGCTCCACTCCTCCACCGTGGCAGCGTGATGGGTGGCCATTGGACGCGCCATGTACACGCATTATGTACTGCTAATTGTTATTTTCAAGCGCGTTAATTGTGTAACGACACACATTACTATGATGTTAATGAAGTCACGTTGTTGTATTAGATACACTGATTTGAACGTACGTTAATATACGGTATTAGCACTATACGCATAGGTATATTAGACCAAATGTAATTGTCGTTTATGTTTTAAATATTGATGAAATGAGATCCCACGCGTTTTAGTCACGGGAAAAGCTGCTCTAGGTACTTATCTATCTATTTACTTGGTTAGATACTGCATTTATCACATCTGCGACTTCCACGGCGTGCTGCGCCTTTCCTTGTTAGGTAACTTAATACCTACCTATAATGAACTCATAAAATTGGGCACGATGTACGACTGGTATTTTTCGGAAAGACATTGGTTTCTAAAATTCAAATTCTGACCCGTATTAATTAGGTATGTAGGTTAGCATATTTACTCTACATAAAAAGCAGACACCGTCGTGATACTCAGAGCCAGAAGTAATATTGCCAATACCCTAGGTCTTCAAGACTTGTTATACAAAGGCGTCGGCTCAAATCTGGCACTAATCCTACTCCTAGACCTACTCGAGAGCGCTGCCATATGCAACATTAGGTAGCGTGAATGTATTAGGTATCAACAAGTAGGTACATTTCCGTAGTCTGATTCCATAACAGAAGGCAAAATAGACTTTAGGTGACAGTAAATAAAATCCTCGGAATATCTCCTGATTTTCCATGCACCAATGAGGAGTCTTCTCTCTACTTCCACCACAAACCATCCATCATTACTTTAGCTTTATAATTAACCTATAAACAGCACATTAACTTCAACAGAAGCGCATTTCATGTGTAGATATTTGTCGGTATATGTGTGTCTGTGTGTTCGCTGCCGCCTGACACGGTTCATTGGATCGCTGTAATTTGCTTCAAAAGGATACAGCCGAACGATATATTTGCCATATTTTTTACATAAATAAACTACATATTTGTGGTAATTAACAGAGAACGCCCGACGGCGGCGCCTCAGACGCTGTTTTTGCTACAATAGGTGCGCTACGACTGTACGCTACCGCTACACGACATTCTTGTTTCTGATACCCGACACGTGTTTCCGTCGTGTTTCCATCTTTTACGGGAATGTCGGGAATCTTTTTAAATATAATTAGCTTTTCAAAGTATTTTTTACGAAAGTGTCGTCAAATTTCATCGAACGAAATACTTGACGACGAGAAGTGCTAGTAACTTTTACCCAGTCCTACCTAGATAGAGATAGATATAGATAGTAGAGACCTAGTGTATGCACTTGGTTTCAACTTCAGATTTTCCCAACAAAGGTCTAAAGTGTTAAATTGCCAAGTGGTAACCTTGATAATTTAACATAACATAACTTCACGCCTTTTGTTACCCGAAGGTGTAGGCAGCGGCTGTTAAGCCTCGTCTCGCCGTTATGTTTACGTCCCAAATGGAATAGGTGGTGAACCTATTGCCATACCGGGCACAAAGTTTGTCAGTCATCGGTATTTATTACACATAACTTCCGAAAACAATTTCGAAAAGTCATTGATGTGAGCCAGTGTCTGGAATCGAACCCCGGACCTCTGGATCAGAGGCCGTGCGCTCGCCCACTGCGCCACCGAGACTACGCGAACACTACGCGAATACATAATTACATACGTAGTCGTCAGCCGAGTCAGGGCGAGTAGGTAGTTACCCATCCTACTGTATCCAAGTTGCCAGGTTCCTGATCCCCATCCTAAATGACAGGCGAACAGTGATTCTTATGTGGAGACTGGAGAGTGCTCGATTCACTCGTGCTATCATAGGATCCAAGAATTCTAGGAAAAGCTGCCTGCTCTTCACGGTAACAAAGGCGTGAAAGCCCGTCAAACTCACTCACTCACTTATAAGTGAAAAATATTTCCTTTTAAAAACAATATCCAGAATGGATAATATAGGTATTATGTATAAATGTACTGGGTAGGTGGAGTGAGTATTTTGGGGAAATGTACGAGTATGTTCCGCATGTGGGCGCCGCGAGCGAGTCTGCGACTGACGCCGCTGTGCCAACATGTGACGAGGACATTACTATGGAAGAAATTGAATGGTCGATACGAAGTATGAAAAATTACCTGCAAACACTAGTCGCTATTATGAAAGATGATTTCTTGACGAAAGATTTACAATTGAATATGATGAAAACGAAAGTTATAGTGTTTGAAAGGGAAGAATTCAGAACGGATGCAAGGATAATCGTTGATTATGTGGAGCATGTGAATAAAATTGTAGGTACACCGCAGATGTCGAAAGAAGAGTGGCGTTAGGAAACAGCGTCAATAAAGCGTTGGGTAGATTCCTGGACGTAAGGAATGTTATCAGGAAAACCCAGCTTCACAATGCGGCGCTGACCCCAACGCTGACTTATGGAATCGAGAGTTTGAGAGCGTGTATGACAAGAGTTATGAAAGTCAAAGAAGCGAGTGAGGCCCCGCAAGGAACTCGGCGTGATGTTCTGTATGTATGTATGTGTTGAAAATATCCTCTCTAATGACCGGCTGAATTGCATTTGAAATAATAAAATATATCAATAACATATCAGCATTATTTATAAGAAACTACTTAGGTATACTGCCTACGAGCATTATAATAAGAATATCAAGCGACTACTGTACGAACTTTAATACTTAACGCATTGTTCTCGGCCATACCCCGTGGTTAATGTGCAATTGTCTCGCCACTGCCAACCAAATGGGGGGGTTCCCCCCTCCCACTAACCTTCCATTTCCCTATTGTTAACGCTTTTATCTTTTCTATAGAACTATAACTTTATAGTATTCGTTTACGAGAGTTTTTTTTCAGATTAGGAGCGACCGATCGTTCTTTTGTTATCAGTTTATTTACTACTAGCTGTTGTCCGCTACTTCGTCTGCGTGGACGCCATAAACCAGCAAAAATACTGTGCCTGTGCCTTTGAAAGGGTTCATTGCTCACCCCCAATTAGTGAGAGCATGACAATATCTAGCCTATGTGTTGACCCGACCTCTTGGCTATATTTATGCAAAATTGGACGTAAAAGCATGTACTGTATTCGTTTACGTCCAATTTGTTTGTCTTTTAGAGTTTATCCGTAACAAATATACAGATAAACAGACAAAAACTCTGGAAAGCATATTTTTGGGTCCGGTATCGAGTGTAGGTAGATCATGTCCCAAGTATTCTAAAACAAATATTCAATGTACAGTTTCAACTTTCCTACGATTTTATTATATGTATAGATAACAGTGTAACTTTACTTTTAGGTATATACCTACCTAAGCCTTTAGTTAAGATATGCATGGGCTGCTTTGCGTCCTCTCGTCGATACCAAGAATAACTTTATCATGCATAAGTCACAGTCTGGTTCCCGAATTCGAACCTGTGGAAACCAATAGGCTATGTGGAAAATACGATAGGGTACATCCTTGTACCCTTATTAATTGTCTATACAGACAAGATTCCAATATTCCAGACTCTCCAAGAGTCATTCTCACAAATAGTTGTCTCTTAATTACTGAAGGTTGGCAGTCAACTCGGCGAATCTCTCAACTTAAACCAACCGTGTACTTCGGCAATTAAACGCGTGAAGGTACAATATAAGCAGACAAGAAGTCATAACAAAGACGTAAGTACTTGCATGGCTTTGTACAATTTTAATCAAGTACCTGGTCGCGCTCCGTCAACCGCAGACACCGATATGTAGGCAGTAGGCACCTATGGTGTAGTGTTGCACCTTGCCGTTCCAAGAACTATTGGTGTTCGATATTGCATTATGATCTACAAGTTCTTAATAAAGAATTTGAAGCTGTAAAATTTGGTCTCATTGTTTGGTTAAGCGCGCTAATCTCAGAAACTGCTGATCCGATTTGTAAACTTTTCAACCCAACTATCGAGGAAACTGGCTACATTATCAGCCTACGAATATTGGAAGTGGAGCTGGCTTTTTAACAGTAGATAATCGGCCTAAAACATGTAAAAATAATAGGTATGGGTAAGTTGAAGTTAGGTTAAGTTACCTAATTACTAAGCAGATAGATACCTATTTAATGCGTGTGAAGGCAGAACACGGTAAATACCTTCCCTGATGTAATAGCCAGTATTTTATCGGAAAGCAACATCAGAAGTCATAAAACTATGAAAGTTAAAGAAACTAGTGAATTAAGTACACGTACAATTTTTTCAGCCTCCTCGCGTGGGACTTGGTTGGAACTGGTTTGAAGTTATGTTTTAGTAAAACTTATATATCGATACCTAGGTAGGTACCAATACGTAGGTACCAAGGCGTGGTATTCTTCTGGGTGAGAATTAATTAGTGTCCGACCGAAGGTCTATTTTTGGCCGAAGCCGAAGTCTATTATTCGGCAATCTCCACAACCTTCGGCCGACACCGAAGCCGAAGCCGAAGGTTTATATACTATTAGTAATTTAATATTTTTTTACAATATTATCCACAGCTAAAGAGGAAATCGGCGTAAAGTGGCTCCTGCCGTTTTTCTCTCGGTGACAGAGGTATCCGCACTGAACTAAGTGCTGTCCGGTCCGTCAGTCACTCACTCTTTCGTAACAGTTCGTTTAATTTCGAAGGTTCTCAGACCTTCGGCGGGACCTTCGGAAGATCTCGCTGAAGATGGATTTTTGGCCGAAGGTGGCCGAAGCCGAAGCTTCGGTCGGACACTAGAATTAATCCTTGGACTTCTACGAAGTTTAGTAAAATCTACAGTAAGTAGGTATGGGCCAACATAATATCCTCTACCCACCACATAGGGCACCGCCTCCTTCATCATCAGAACAAAGAATCTGTACATCCTTTGACAGTATCCGAGCGCACTCGTTTCAAGCTAAAAATACATGCATCGAACATAATCGAGTCGGACGTTAGATCTCAACGGTGGGCTACACGCTCCACCGCCACCAGTAATCGAACCGCCTTCCTCACCGCTCACCCCTCACCGACAAATCACTGAACACAAACCCACCTTACACCCTTACATTTAAGACTCAAATTTCCACTACCCCTCAAAGGAGTTGTGACTCTAAAGTAGAATTAACTATTTTGAATTTTACAGTCATGGTATCAAGGTTGTATTTCGATTGTGTTTTTATAAAGGGCGTGTAAAGAACGGATGCTGTACTCGATAATATCAATGTTTTTAATTAGACAATTTAATTAAAACGCGTTGTACTGCAATGTAATTACACTATCAATTTGTTCGTTTGTAAGCGTTTTGTTGCGCTTGTAAAAATCACTGCGCCAATTTAGGAGTTAACAGAGCGACATTTAAAATTAATAATGACTTTATATTTTTATAATCAAATTTTAGAGACTATGACAATGCCTGGCTGATATATTTGATTACATATGCGTCATATATTTATCTAGCTTTAGTAGTTAAAGATCGTAACTAATTACATGTGTTTACAAAACCGTCATTGAAATGTTTAGATCCCCATGCTATTCTTAAAGGCAGTTTGTCTTCTAAACTTTAGCCTGTTCGAAATTAAAATGTGAAAAAATCTTTTATATTGGGAATATGATATAAAAATATTAGGTACCTACTGTCGTGAAGTTATTTCCTAATGAAAATTCGGTGAACAGAAAATAACTCACTTCGGGTAGAAAAAGTAGTCAATAATAGGTATATAAAAAATAGATAGTAGGTAGGTTAGACAGAGATCGAATTTTAATTAATGCAAAAACGCAAGCTCTTGAAAAATGACATCATTTTCCTGCCCTTGGCCTTGCCCTTGTTCTCTAAGTTTTGCCTATGATTTTATGACCGGTGGCCTGATCCTCCTTGAAAATGTATTCATTTGTGGTTTATAATCCACCAGGAGCATGCAGCAATAGACGAGCTTGGCCTTTAATTTATCTTAGCCTCCTTCTCCTAATTGTCTTAATTTGCCCAAATAGTTGGATTCGCCCAAAAAGTTGGTTGGTCGATCCTGATCGCTAGGTTGCTATGTGCAACATTACCACTTTCATAGAAGTATTTACCGTTCCTACAGATGAAGAAAAGTGACTGGACGGGTAAGTACAAACAATACACTTATGTGTACCTAATTTCTTTCCGCTCTTGAGTTTCACGACAAGAAAGTTGGACTGATCAGAGAGAGACTAAGTACTTATTACTTCTTATAAACCATTTTTCGGTACCTTTTCCACTGATAAATCATTGTTACCTTCATTCAACATACAACAAAAATGCCCATCCATTGCTTGATAATGTTACCGTTTCTGCGATGCTTCCACCAAACCTTTGCATAATTATTGAAATTTTGTTACAGTTGTCCAGTTTGAAAATAACAATGTCAAGAATATAGATATAGATAAGGAATTAGAAGGATGAAGGTTTTTTTATAACTTCTTATTTTTAAGCAGTAGGTATGTAGTGAAAGCCTGTGTTTTTTTAATCCTCGTTATATTTTATGCGATGTAAGAACTTGAAGTAGGCATAAGAATACCTATAATATTCTGGCAATTTTAAATGCTAAATTTGTGGCTACAACCTACCCCGCTGCAGTTTAAAGGGATCAAATTTCCTTTCATTTCAACATGAGTCTAATTTTAATGGCGACATACCAAAGCTGACATCTCCAGTGACATAAATGTCAGAATGACGTACACAAGTCAAAATTATACAAAACCTATATACGTATCTATATATTTGTTGCAACCCTCGAGCGGTGTAAATATCAAAGGCGCCGCCCTTCCCACACCATCGTGTTATGAGTATAGTCGGCATAGGGATGACACTAAAAACGTTTATGCTTATAAATGACCTCACGCTCTTACGTCGAAGGTGTAGACAGCGTTACTGGTATCTTTGAATCAAATATTTGTTACCATTGAGCCCGTTGGTATAAACAAGTTAAATTTTGCGTCAATACCTACTAATTAGTACCGACTTATGGACAGATGTAAAACATAGATAATGAGATTGTAAGATAATGTAAGATTGCACAGTCTGAAAGTCTGCGAATTAAATGTCATAACGCTTTATTTACATATGCGTGAATAAACTGATCTAAGAAGAATTTATTCTGCTATGAAACTTTAAGTGACAACCCTACGCCAATAGTGACACAATGTCAGTCAGTCGGCGGCGCTCATCTGATACTCATTAACTACAAATACGACAAACATACATATATAAATATTACTTACGTATAGCATTATATTAGGTACAACAACTGTATTCTTTAATTTTGTATTGTACCAATGATAAACCTAGTTGTCCCTCGCAGCTCTACCCGCGTGAAATTCTGCTTCAAAAATGTACGTTCCATTGTATTAATATAGAGATCAAATTTTTGGTCTCGGTGGTCCAGTGGTCGAGAACACGGCTTCTGAATCCAGATGTCGCGGGTTCGAATCTTGGCACACACTAATGACTTTTAAAAATTAATTTCAAAAGTTAATATAGTAGGTAGGTAGTAAAGTAAAGTAACATAAAGTGTTAAATATCGATGACTGAAAACTTTGTGCCCGGTATGGCAATAGGTTCGCTATTCGCTACCTATTCCATTTGGGACGTAATCATACCGTCGAGTTGAGGCTTGACAGCCACAGCCTACACCTTCGGGTAGAAAATGGCGTGAAGTTATGTTATGTTAAATTTTTGAAGCTAGTCTAGGTCTAGGTTGCCTAATTCAATAAACAATGTGTATTTAATCGTTCTAAATATGTTCTTTAGAAAAGGTTCGTCAACTATTCTGAACTAACGAGAGTTACCTATCATTTATGAGCTTGATGGAAGGTTTAACCGTAGGTAGTTACCCAGCACAGAAAGTTTAAAAATGAATGTTTCCAAGAGAAAGTGAGTTTGCTTATTTATCTCAAAAATTTGTTATCTTATATCTTTAAACGAGCAATTCTTGTATATATATATGTATATATATATGTATATTAATTGGAACTCGGAATCGGCTCCAACGATTTTCATGAAATTTAGTATATAGGGGGTTTCGGGGGCGATAAATCGATCTAGCTAGGAATCATTTTTAGAAAATTTCATTTTATCGTGTTTTATCGATAATCAACTTAAACATCAACTTACTTTTTGGAATTCCTGACATCTATTGGCGAATGCTATAATTATTTTAAATTGTGAGCAACTAACTTGCTTTAACGACAACAACACTAAAGCTATTCCAGCAGATGGCGTTGTTTATAAAAAAAAAGAAAATACCGAGCAAAGCTCGGTCATCCAGATATTTTTTATAATAATAGTATTGGACCTGGCGAAAATGGCTTCGCGTAAAAAATAGAGAAATAAATTTGGTCTTTGTGACTATCCCTATGTGACTTTTAAGTACATAGGTACAGCATTGCGGACTGTTTTGTAGGCCTTTTGAATTTGTACATTGTTTTGATCTGTCATTAAGGATTCAGCCGGTGTTTAGAATCAAAATCCTAAATAGCTAAATTATCACTTTTTATGTAATATATTATACATTAATTACCTATAGATATATACCACCACGTTGACATCATCTAGTTGCGTATGCGTTGCGTAGTTTCAAAGATATAAGCATACCTACATGGGGACAGACAGCGGAAAGCGACTTTGTTATAAACTATGTAATGAGGATGATATTATAGCCTCGGCGGTCCAGTGGTCGAGTTCCCCGCTCCCGATTCAGAAGTCGTGGGATGAGTCCGGTCTCACACCAGTGATTTCTTGGGATTCTTTTCCCACGTTATGTGTGATCAATATCGAAGACTGACAACTTTGTGTCCAGTGTATGGCAATAGATTCCGCCACCTATTCCATTTGGGACGTAGCGATTCGACGTTTCGAGGCTTAACAGCCTCTGCCTACACCTTCGGATCGAAAAAGGCGGGAACATATGTTATGTTATCTTTAGGTATATATTTATCAACACCAATTTGTAATTTTCAAACAAGATTTCCAGTTCCATATATTTTTCTGAATGTATTAGAATAAGCAGATCGTCCATTAAAGCCCCGTTAGAGAACTCGTTATTAAGCTTCTGAACAAATGCAAATATAAGGAGCGGGACTTGAATAAACACTAATAATGTTCGGCTGGTTTGTTTAATTTACTTACTCAGCACGCACCGCTCCCCCGCGCCTCATTCCGCCTCACTCGACCACATTCGGCTGCGTTCGGCTGCGTCCAGTCGCACTCGGCTGCGTTCGGCCGCGCTTCGCCTCACCTCTGCGCATGTCCGCTAAATACAGTTTCGCTAGGATCTCATTATGATAATTACAATGTATTATACCTAAATAAATCAAATATTAAATAATTAGATACTATAAATAACCATATTGTTGTCACATTTGTGCGTAGTTCTTCTTACTGTGGTAGAGCAACGCAGCCCACTGTATGAATGGCTCGACTGGTGAAATACAAGGACCTATCAACCCATCGCCTCGTTCGGTGAGAAAGGTCCCGGAGAGCTACCTTCTTTTGTCACCCCTAACTCCAATCTTCCCCGTGTTGCAAATGTCCGGGTGGCGCTATTCGCTTACCACCAGGTGGCCTGGTTCCATAAAATAAAATTGTTACCTAGTCAATTTTGTCTCAAGTAAAATGGTTACGACAATAATTGGAAGACTGTGATTTAGGTACAACGTAATCTTATAGGTGTAGACAGAAGAAAAGATACGATTCTTACACGCCTCACTCGCTTTATTGACTCAATAAATCTACTAAAAAATAACAGTAAAACACAATATTAAACCTATATTATTTGATTTGATTGATTGATTTTTATAATCAAATAAATATTTTCATTTTCATATTTCAATCTTAATAAAATATATTTGATGTTATTACAATATTAAACAAAAGCGGTAAGTAAGTACTAAGTACCTACCTATCCAGTAGGCTCCTATGGATAGGGTGCAGTTAAGTTTAGCGCCGAGTGTCCCGCTCCACTGGCTGCCAGATTTACGATACATCACTTCAAACACTTCGGACGAGAAGAATAGCTCATTCCACTTGAACATAAATACATTAATGATGATGGCATTGTGAGAGAAACAGCGTCAAGGTTGTCCAGAGTGAGGAAGCCAATCCAAGGATCACCATAGGCTCACAGAAAACTGTAGCCCAAATAACACTATATTTTTGATTTTCTTTTTATGGGATAGGAGGACAATCGAGCATGCGTGTCACCTGATGGTAAGTGACAAGCGCCACCTATGGACATCTGAAACATATAGTGTAACAATGACGTTGCCGACCTTTGAGGGAGTAGGATGGGGAAGCGATGAACCGTCGATCTTCTGAGAGGTCGTGGTATTGCACCGGTCGAGCTGGCCAATTCATACAGCGAACTGCTTGGCTCTACCACTGTTGGCGGTGACTTCCGGTTGGTGAGTAGAGAATTTGTAATGTTGACATTAGAGGGGACAGTAGATAGGCTATCTAAGTATCTACCTATTGTTTACAAAGAAGAGTACTACCTACCAACATACATTAATAGATTGGAGGTGGTCCATAAATTACGTTTATATTTAAATTCTTTTAACTATTTTTTTTTATTTGATGCGGTTTTTAATAGATAGAGGGTGTCAATAGGGTGGTTTGTATCTATAAATTATGTATTTGATGGTAAAGAAAAAGTGATAAATCCAAAATATACTTATGTATTACTTTTGATACGAAACAAAGTTCGCAGGGTCACCTAGTACCATATAAAAGCAAAAAAAAAGAGGCATGCATAAACTTGTGTTACTGTGTCATCGCCTGCAGAAAGTGCATAAGTCATTGCTGGAAATGGGTGTACTGTTCTATAATAGGGTCCCTGCGCATATTCTGGCTCTCTCTTTCGATCGGTTTAGGCGGGCTGTGAAGGATCCTGTCGTTGCTGGTGCATACTACACCATCAATGACTCCATGACGGGCAAGTCATGTTGGGACCGTCAAGTTGCTTGCTCAACGCGGATTGTGTAGTTTGCGTGTTGGAATCTGTTCACTTATTTCGGAGTGGAAGGGTTCTGTAAACATATCTGATAGTTTTTAATTTTAAATTTGCCGGATAGGTATTGTGTTCAATATATGATAGGTACATATACATTTTATTAGGTACTGTCCACATTTGTTGCACAACGTTACCAATCTAAATAAAAGATGTCGCGTCTGTCGTGCTAGACTGCAATAGTTGCACAGAATTTCTTAGTAACATGTAGGACGTTGATTTTAATTTGGTTGGGTATTAACTGTGATGGACGAGTATTCTGGCTGCTACACATTTTAAGCACGAGCCTACTGCTATATTTTCAGTAGCGATATTAATACTCGGCGATAATATTAATATAATAATTATAGTCTCGGTGGGGCAGTGGTCGAGCACACGGCTTCTGATCCAGAGGTCCGGGTTCGACTCCAGACACTGGCTCACACCAATGACTTTTCGAAATTGTTTTCGGAAGTAATGTGTGATAAATATCGATGACTGAAAAACTTTGCCCGGTATGGCAATAGGTTCGCCACCTATTCCATTTGGGACGTAAACATAACGGCGAGACGAGGCTTAACAGCCGCTGCCTACGCCTTCGGGTAACAAAAGGCGTGAAGTTATGTTATGTTATGTAATATTAATACTATGGTTATTAATTTTTAAATGATTGGAAAAGAGTATTTGGTAAATGATTCTTCTCGTGATAGCGCCTACACTAGGATTCGAGCCGCTCGTGGCGATTGCGTCTGTGTTTTCTTGTTCCGCGAAGGCACATTCTTCAAGCGCTCGCATTTAAGGATTTCATTATGATTAACAAGTTAAATTTTAAACATTAACTATTTTTAAGTGTTTGTGAAGACCTGGGAAAATAAAGCTTCTTTGACTTTGGCTTCCTTTCCCTACCGTCCACTTTACTCCCTATCCCATATAAAAGACCGGCATCACAACTGTAAAACCATCTTTGTTGCAGGTGTCCATGGCCGGCGGTAGTCACTAAACGTAATAATTCTGACATAGGTTTCCCTACTCCGTTTATGAATATTTGCGAAGCTACCTACGCAATTCATGTGTTTATTTTAACAAACTGTTCCCCACATAAATATAATATATTTCATAATAATAATAGACCGGCGTGTGTTCATGCCGCGAGGGCAGTTCGGTTGTGATGGCGCGCGACCAAGCTCGCTCGACCATCACTTCGAAGAACGCCGCTTTCATCTGCCACAGATTATTAAAAATTATTTTCAACATGTCTACCGCCACTCTTGGCATCTCGCGTACTACTCAATCATATCAGAGCTGACAACGTTCTATGAACAGCTGATTTATTATATCTCGTATATTTATCTAAGAAACAAGTTTGAATATTAAAGAGGTAGACTGGGTACTTGACTATTATTAATAAGAAGGTATCTGGTTCGAATCCTGGTACGTGCCTTCGTGTACACCACGTGTAACTTATCAGAAATATTTTAAGGGAACAATGCTGACTTGTCAAATTGAGTTCCCTCGAACCTATACTATCACTTTGCTTATATCTTCAGGTTCTCCATCCACTGTTGCAATCGCAATGTCACTGTTGCGTGCTAGGATTCAAACCCTGGTCCTTCTGAAATCCATATTCGTATATCGTATCGTATGGTGCTTCTTCAATTTAAGTATTGTAGTGTAACAGTCTACCTTCCCCAAATTTAAAATGGTTTTTTTTTAAATTATATACAAAACGGAACTCGCTAGCTTTTACAGCTATATATAGGCTATCGAGCATACCTATAGGTATACACATACAGTACTTGGAAAAGATATCCTCCTTCTGGTACAGTCAGATAAAATAAGAAAGGTATAGCACACAAATAGGTAGGATATATTTAATCTAAAATATTGCTATTTTGTTTTACAGCAGCGTCGCAGTATGTACTGAGGAGTACTGCCAAGAGTTCGCGTCTGCTTGACCACGGTGAACTTTCAGTTCAATTAGCGAGCCAAGTGTGTGCATCGCCAGCGCCATCTCGCGGTCGGTTGCGGCCGATTTAATGAGTCCACACCTTGTTGGGGTCACATTGACCGTACCTGAGACGCACCGCCTCGTTCAACAACAGAATTATAGCCAGATAATCATATTAATATTTATGCATCTGTTAAAACAAAGGTAGATATTAATATTAATTCAATTTAATTTCATTAGATGATACTAAATAAAGACACAAAACTAATGTGAATACATATTAACAACGGTACCTACCTAAAATCTCAAAGTTTATAGGTACCTATGTACCTAAGATTTTAAATCAAGAAGTATCCCAAAAGTTTAAAAAATGTTTGTAAGGATTTAATACAAGAAGTATTAAGAGTTTATGGCAGTTATGCTTAAAAGTAGATAGTTAGATGGTGGATACCCTTTCTTCTTAATTTTCGTGTGAAAGTGGGAAAAATACTTGGTACCCTATCTTTAAATTTACTTTAGGTACAATAAAACAGAACATTCCAGCACTAGTGACTGGTTCGGTCACCTACGGTTATAATTCTAAACCCAACTTGACGATAGGTAGACTTCTTTTACTCTAACCAGAAATTCCTCTTTCTTTTATATGACTGAACCTGATTTCCATCTTCTCTTTGGACCTGTTTATTGGGAATTCGATTTTCAAAATGGGTTGTATTTCTGGACCAAGGAGTTAAGAATTAAATTAATAGTTAGAAAGACAAGTACCTAACATAATCTAGCAATGTGTATTTTAAATAATAATATTATTTCTTTATTTGGTATCACAAGATTAATGTAATTGGTCACACACGAGTGAATATTAAAATACGTTCCGTTCCGCGTTCGCTCCACATGTCACACTAAAACATTTTAGTTCTGCGCCTTTTTTCACACACATTTTCATATTCTACGATTTCAATGATGTTAACAAATAAACCGTGACCGACAGACGGAGTTATTTGAAGAAAATATACCTAATGGACGTCGCAATTTATCAATATAAGCGTTTTATTAGTTGGGCAATGTGAGCGAGCGCTGTTCCGCCAAATCCGTCGTGGCGCTTGACAGCCGACGAGCGACAATCCAGCCGCCATCGGTTTGTTTGTTTTTAAAAAACAGATTGTAAATGGCGATGGCGTGGCTCTCTCGTGCTTTGATCGTCAGTCGACAGGATGGGGGTTGATTGATTTATTGCTAATATTTCATTGCCTATCTACTGATACTTATTTAGGTATGTACCTACTAAAACAATGTTAGTCAGGTAAGTAAATAGATTTAGAAATCATAAAGAATTTCTTCTATCCAGACGGAAAAAGATGTCATCCAATGTTCTTTCACAAGCAAAATATTCTAGATAATTACACTTGGAGTAGACAGCCGAAACCCACCAGGACCAGTCAGTTATTACATAATCTTTTTTAAAACGATTTTATTTGCTACTGTAATTCTTCTTTGATTTTTACTTTTTAATCATTAAATGTCCATCGATCAATTTTCATTAAAGTACATAGGTACCTATTGCTTAATATCCTGCTGTTCGTAATTGATTTGAGTAAATAGCTTTCCTAACAAGTTTTATGTGAATTTATGCACACAAGAGTTAGTTTCAATTATCTATTTATAAGGAGACGAGAAATCTGTGAGCTAATAACGGCTCGGTCGGACAGTAAACATGGCTGAACATCAATTACGGTAAGACACCGTGACGCTGGAACGCGAGTCGCGACACAGCGTCACACACACCAGCAACACGAAACATAACATTACTTACGGCATGGTCGGGTAAGAACAAGTAGACATATAAATATTTATAGTAAAATTCTTACCAACTTATAGTCTCTGTATCATAGGGATTTCATTTGAATAAAATTCAATCTCATGACTAGACTAGTGATGACCTTTACGTGGATAGCTTCAAGTAGGGTTTCCACCTAACTAAGCTTACTGCACTTTAAACTTAACTGAATAATAGCAGACTGTGCGAACTTCATATTAGCATTTTATATACATACATAACTTCACGCCATATCCCTTCCGGGGTAGGCAGAAAGAACAGACCGCCATAAGGCATGATTCTTATACCGATACGCCTCACTAGCTTCGTTGACTTTCATAACTCTTCATGCACGCACGTCGATTTTTGAGGTTCCACATTTTCTGAAGGAAGGTGATGTACCTTCCTTCAGAAAATGTTTTATTTGGTCATGTAATGTGTGTCAATGGTCTCTTCCATAAGTTAGCGTTGGTATCAGTATTGCAATGTGGATTGCTAGCTGGGCTTTTCTGCTAATATTTTTTGCGCCCAGGAATCTACCCAACGCTCCATTTACGCTGTTTCTTACCGCCACTCTTCTTTCTACGTTATCGTAGGCATTTTTTACTTACATATGTATACGAATATTTCGTTTGCCTGATTAAAGGTATTAATCATAGGAACTACTAACAATTTTTCCAATATGATGGTACCTACTAGGTATATTCGAAAATCAAATACCTAGTTATTTTTGGGAAACTTCAACCATTCAGGTACAGAGCTCAAGAAAGCCTTTCGAGTATCTAACAATAACTTTCCCCCATTTTTTATTATGCTTTATGATGCAAAAACCTTCGTTTTAAATATTAGCAGGTTATAAGTAGTAGGTAGGTAAGTATATTCTCGGTCTGTAAGACACGATCTTTATCAATTTCAGGTGGGCACCTAATTTTAGATGAGCTTATTAAAATATTTTCATATTATCATGAACAGCTGTCTGTCAGACACATCTCTAACTGAAAACGTGACGCGTTCATACAATGATCAAAGCGGTATCAGAGAGAACAGTGTTATGTGTACGAGGAGACGAGCGGCACAGCGCCCTCTGTCCCTCCCGTGTCGGTAAGTCGCGTCATCATTTTTCATAACACGCGTGAACGCTTGGCCGCGAATGACGGATTTAGTTAGACAGTAGTAAACACTGCTACCGACGAATTAGGGCTGCCCTACCCGATCTTATAAAAATAGTCAGTACTGATGTTAACGGATTGAACTAGTTGTAGGTAATGATGGTCCTATACATGTATACAGAAATTGAAATATCTCCCTGAGTAGGTACTGTAACGAACTCGTATGTATCGAGTCTGTAATGTTCGTTCTCGGGTTCGTTTCTCAGCTCCTCAATTTATATAATAAAAGGAACGCCGACTTGAGAACCTCCATTTAATGTAATATAGTTAATTTAATCTGCTGTAAGAGTATTTATGAGCTCAGTGCATGTGTGATAAATAATAATGCCAATAGATCATATCATGTTATGTATTAAAATAATAATAATACGTGCTGGGTTAAATACTGGTATTCTTTTCTGCTCTATCCCTGGGCACCTCGTCCAGGTTCCGGCTCCTCCGATATTCTTCTCCTTCTCAATGCCTCGTTCAGTGATTTCAATGATAAATTATTTAACAATTTAAAACGAATTAATTATTATATTTTAGTACAACTTTGGTATTTAAAATGATCTTCTCTTATTGAGATTACAATTAATAATTCATCTTTTATTTTATTTACATCAAAATATTCTATTAATCAAAAATATATTTTTAAAAATTTAAAATGCAAATTTCGAAACACGTAAAAGAGTTTATATTTAAAAATACCAAAGAGTTTACAGTACCTATACCAATACAAGCAAGTATTTTTGACCTAGCGGAGCAGTACCTAAGTATATCCTCGGAATTAATTAGGTATGAAATTGAAAAGCTTGATGTTGAAATAGGGGCAGGGGTTGACACTACCTACCCACGAGTATTAAGTAATACCTATAAGGATTTGAGGGTACAGAACAATGTGAACAGAGTGTAATCGAATTGGCGGATTTTAATTAAGTGATCTTCGTAAGTGTTTGTATGAGACCTAAACTGAATAAATAAGTTTTGATTTGACTTGATTGATTTGTGCGATGAAAATGTTTTTTAATAAGTTTAGTTTTTATTATTTTTTTGGATAGGGAGCAAACGTACAAGCGTATAACCTGATAATAAGCAACTAAAGCCGCCCATGGACACCCGCAACACATATAGTGTTACACTTGCGTTGCCGGCCTTTGAAATGATGTAGGAAAAGAATCGGACGTGTAATAGAGATGAGAGAAAGCGCAGTTCATTCACGCCGTAAGCTGCGTGTTTCTATCACAGGAAAAGGCCACCTTACCTATTTAGAAACCTAAGTAATCAAGTAGGTAAGTAAGGCTCGGCTTCGACTCTTTAACCGATTTTCACACAAAGGAAAAGATTCCCAAGAGGAATAAATGTATTGAGTTTTCAATAAGGTTGCTAGAGTGGCATCCCTGCGAGGGGCGCGAGTACCGCCCCTCGGCACATTTCAGCTAATTGCTTTTTTTCATAAGAGGCCGGAGATACCGCCGCTCCCCGCTGCTGCCGCGGCTCGAGGATGCATGCGCCATTGACCGTGATGTACGCATGTCTAACTGTGGCGACCCCTACACCGAAACACTAAAATTAATTACCTATCTGTTTGGATATATTGTTATTCTATATTTGTGGAAATTTCGTTTCCTCAAATATTTCATTCATGTTTTGAGACGATCTTTTTCTAAACAGATTCATTTGATTACATTCTAATAATCAGAATATGTCACCACCCCACCCAGGTGGAGATGTTTTACCTACTCGGTCGTGTGGTCGTTTTCTTTCTATATCGTGAGTGTGTGCATTTTTAACCTCTGTAGGTACCTATTTCAAGTAATATTAACTAATAACTAACTATTACCAATAGATTATAATAACAACAAATAAGTACGGCTACTTACTTTTAGTAGTGTCAATTATATACTCTACTAGCTGACCCGGCGAACTTTGTTCCGCATCAAAAGTAATAAATGAGTAAATTTTAATTGTTCAATTTCAATTTAATTAATGGTGTTATGAATAAAATCATAGTAAATAATCGTAAATAAGACATTATGCGTAAAATGGTAGGAAACAAAAATGGTCATTGTGGTTTATCCCTAAGAGATAGACATATGCCCTCGTGGACTTTTTTGTAGATATATTGAAGGTGTATAACAATGTAGTACATTGTTTTGATTTATCACTTAGGGTTCAGGCAGCGATTGCGATTAAAGTTCTAAATCTTGAAAAGGAGCAGTTTTTAAAGTGAAACTTTTATTACATCGTCTCAAACTTTTTCGTCTGCGTGTTGCATGTCGCGTGACGGTGACGTGAAGGCGCTCGTCAGAGCGCCTTTCACGTCTATTATCGTTTATTTATATTAATTAATTACCCAAATATACACTTTATTTTTGTAAATAAATACCGTAAAAACATGTAGAAAAAACATGTAGAAAACACCCCCAGACGAGGGATCGAACCCGCCCCGACCTTGTGTTATCGGTAGTGCGGTTTACCGATGCACCACGAGGGCCGTACGTATAATCGTCTAATTACCGTCCTCTTTACCAATTTCGACACATTTTCTAGGATCGGGTTTGTTTGTTTGTTTGTTTTTTACATACATACATATACGTACGTACGTATTGCAGGCGGAGAAAAAAAAAATTATATTATTTATAAATTGTGTTTTTATAAATTGTGTTTTTTGAAAATTATATTTAAGTACGAATTACATACTATTTGAAAATTATATTTAAGTACGAATTACATACTAATAAAATAATGAAATATCAATAATATTTTTCGATCTTACCGACAGAATAATAAATATATACTAATATATACTATGTACTAACATATTATATTAGAAACATATACTTAATTTTTTGCAGTGATAAACTGTAATAAAAGCAAAGCAAACACACATTGACTTCGTGTTAGTTAACAACGCCATCTGCTGGAATAGAAATTTCATGAAAATCGTTGGAGCCGATTCCGAGATTCCAATTTTATATATATACAAGAATTGCTCGTTTAAAGATATAAGATAAGATAGTGCTCTTTATATATGTATTTGTCACTTTTTCATAATAAATCGAAATATCATATTTACTGGAGGAAAAAATATCGTTTTGTTTTGTAAAGATCCTTTGTTGTAATGTTGTTAACGTTTAATAGGTGTCGCGTTATCCCTAGTACTTGTCGATTCGGGCGACATCTATCGATATAATACGATATTACGGCAGAATCATCAATAGTAGCAACCTAGTAACGCCATCTAGGAATTCTTAATCTTCAGTCGTTAACTTCCAAAGAACTTGAAAATGATGAGATTATCGAATTAATTGATTTAAATCTTTAACTTAAAGTTAAACGAAGCCAAAGCAAACTTTTAAAAAAATTGCTGTGAAGTAACTGTTTTACACTGTTGCACTCTAAAAAAATATAAATGTTAATCATTTTATCAGAATCATCAATTTAAAAAACTTACTAACTAAATTATTGAAAAATAATTATTGAAAAAATATTTTGTTTATGTATATTTAAAAAGTAGATTTAAAAATCAATAACCCAAGACTCAATTTTAAAAGTTTCACTTTTACGGTGGTTTCATAAAACCACACAATTTTTTTTTACTATACTTTACACGAAAAAACCACCCCGTTGACACCCTCTATGTATTAAAAAACCGTATCAAAATCCGTTGCTTAGTTTCACAGATATAAGCATACCCATAAGGGGACAGACAGCGGGAAGTGACTTTATTTTATAATAAGTAATGATGACAATCACAATCTATCTTGTTGATCTACTACAGGCTGCTGGGTGGCCTGTAGTAAATTCGAGAAAATTGTCTTAATACAAACTTATACCCTGTTCCTCCTGTGCCTGGACAGTTGTCTCCAGAGAGTGCGATGGACGAATATAGGAATGAGAATTGTGAGCTGCCTGCTTCACGTAGATGACGCCGTGCTTTTAGCCGAGTCGCCGTCGGACCTGCAAACACTACTCACTATTATGAAAGATGATCGTTTGACGAAACGCATACTCCGATGGTTGGGATATGCAGAAAGAATGGATGATTAATGATTGACCAAGCAGACATACCTACAGTGCAAAAGCGGGAGGATTTAGGAGTTGAGGACGGCCAAGACACACTTTCCATGATCAAATAGAAAGAGTCCCTGAGGATAGTGATGTCAGGAGCCTAAAAAACGTGCGATAAACGTACCTATGTGACAAGATTTATGGAAGCGAGTTAGGTGAGAGGATCTTTGCTGGTAGAAGTCTGTCCGACGTCTATCGGAAAGATTTTGGTGTGCGACCCCAACCTCCTCGAGCTGCTGCTGCTACATTTTTTGTGTTTCCGTAACATCAGTACCCCCCATCTTGATATTCTTACTTATCTAAAATATTTCTGTGGTTCCTCCTCTCCCTCTCCGCCAAACTATTGGTCTGCCGCGCTAAAGGATGCATGTGTAGGGGCGAGTCTGCATGCTAGCGTCCCGGATATCTGGAAGTGGTGCCACAAGATACTATCTAACTTTCCCTTTGCATACGGGGCTCGGCATTGTGGTAACATATCATTTCCCTTGCTAGTCGTGGGAACTAAATGTCTCTTTCAAAAAGGCAAAATGCGTAGTACCCGAAACCGGCGTAAATGCATGATGAGATGTATGACTGTGGATGAAGCGAAAGAAGTGTGCTAAGATCGTAGCTTATGGAAAGCCAAAGTCTCTGCCTATCCCTATGGAATACAGTCGTGAGCTTATGTAAGAATATTATGTAATCGAGTGAGGTGTATAAGAACCACGTCTTATGGCGTTCCGTTCTCTCTGCCTACCCCGCAAGGGATTTGACGTGAATTCCTAATGTATACTGTACAGTGTAGATACTTATAGGGGAAAAATATAATGTTTTTATTTACAAGACAATTAGGTTTAGTATTATACCTAACGAACCAAGAGAAAAGAATATATTTTTTAGAAAAACAAGCAAGACAACGAAATATAGTATTTTTTGGCATTGAAGAGAATGAATCGTCGTACGATAATCTTCTAAATAAAATCGTAAACTTTATAAAACATCACTTCGGCACTGACATAGAACTCAGAGATATTCAAGAGACAAGGCGAATTGGGACAAAAGGAGACAGACCTCGTCCAATTATTGTTGTCTTTTCAAAGCTAAGAATAAAAATAAATATTATGAAGCAAAGGGGGTTATTAAAAGACACACAATATTATGTGAAAGAGGACTACCCGCTACAAGTCTTGAAAAAACGCAGAGAGCTACAAGAACAGGCGAAAATAGAAATAGAGAAAGGCTACAATGTGAAAATAAAATATGATAAACTGATTATATTAAAAACGAATAACAAAAGATCACTCCCAATATCACCATCGAACACACCAATCGCAGATCCTCAGTCAAAAAACCATACCAACTCACAACTCCAAAAAAAGAACCGAACGCAACAGTCAAAACCACAAAGGTCAAACAGCTTATCTGATGGAGTCATAAAGCCGAGCATGTTTACCTTCTTGGTAAACAAAAATAACAATACAACAACCGAGCAGAAAAACGATGTCAAGACAAGCAACGTATAGCAATTAAACCCCTCCTCCTACTCCTACTCCTACACGAACACGACGACCTTAAACAAACAACAGAAAATAAACAACACAAACCATCTTCCAACCCGGCTGGTCACCGTGGAAGATTACGACCATAACCCTCCAAAAAAAGCTACACAGATGGTGAAGAGACACAACAAAAACACAACTCAATTAAAAATCGCAACTTACAACGTCAGGACCCTATCTACACATGAACGCTGGCTGGAGCTAAATGAAGCAACAAAGAAAATAAATTATGACGTAATCGGTATCCCAGAGATCAGACGACTTGGTAATAAAATAGAGGAATATGATAATTCAATATTCTGCTACATTGGAAGTACACCAGGTAAATTTGGAGTGGGCTGCATTATTAAGAAGTCTCTTAAAAACAAGATTGAAAGCTTCATCGGCCTAACAGAACGAGTGGCAATGCTAAATTTAAAACTTCATGAATTTAAGCTATCCATTATACAGGTATACGCACCCACCGAATCCGCAAAAGAAGAAGAAATAGAGGAATTTTATAAAACTATCGACAAAGCTATGGATATAACACATAAGAATATTATACTAATGGGCGACTTTAATGCGAAGGTAGGTGCTCCTAAAGAAGGTGAATACTTAACAGTGCATCAACATGGGGACGGTGAAAGAAACGATAGAGGACAGAGACTTGTGGACTACGCACTTGAACACAATCTAACTATCATCAATACATGCTTCAAGAAAAACCGTAGCCGGAGATGGACGTGGCGATCTCCAAATGGACAACACAAAAATGAGATCGACTATATACTATCCAACCAACCAAAACTATTCAATAACTTTGAAGTCCTGAATTTAAACTATCCGTCAGACCACCGATTAATTAGATCATCATTAAAAATAGCGAAACAAAAACAAAGTAGAGTAAAATTTACAAACAAAAACAACTTTCAACTAAAGACCAAAGATGAAGTAGTAAGATATAACAAAAACTTGACTTCAATGCTACCCTACCCTTCTTACAACCTGGAACATACATCAATACAAACTTATCACGAGAAAATAGTAAATGCTATTAGCCAAAGCTTGCAAAAAGCTCGAGAAAAGGGAAGAGAGCCACATAGACACCACAAAATACTATCAGATCGCACCGCTCTATTACTGAAAAGAAGAAAAGAACTACAAGAAAGAATAAATAAATCGAGATCAATGAGAAATGAGCTTTCCGCCCTCTACAAAGTAACAAATAAATACATAAAAAGAGATTACGCTAAATACAGAGAACTTACTATAGAGAGACATCTACAACACACAGGAAGCACAAAGAAGGCCTTCAAGGAACTTAGAACGAACAAGACCTGGATAGAAGGATTAAGGAAAGACAACATAACTTTGTGCAAGCGCACTGCTATTATCAATGCGGCGACAGAGTTCTATAGAAAGTTATACAGTGATAACATCCAAAATAATAACATCTCAAGCACCAATGAAAATAACGACGAAATCAGTATAAAACCAGTAGACGAAATGGAAGTCCAAGAAGCAATAAATAGCTTAAAATTGGGAAAAAGCCCTGGATCGGACAACATAACAAATGAAGTATTAAGACTAGCATACAAAACATTAGCCGGACCACTAGCGGAACTATTTAACTTAATACTGCAAAGGACTGAAACGCCCATACAATGGTCTGAATCGGACATCATACTCATCTATAAAAAGGGTGATCCGAAAGATATTGGCAACTACAGACCAATAAGCTTACTCCCGAGCCTCTACAAACTCTTCTCGGCCATTATAAATAAAAGAATCAGTAGCACATTGGAAGTAAAACAACCAATAGAGCAAGCAGGCTTCAGGAAAGGTTTCTCAACAGTGGACCATATCCACACACTTGAACAAATCATTGAAAAGTACCAAGAACAACAAAGACCGCTATACATAGCGTTTATTGACTATCAAAAAGCATTCGATACAGTAACACATGTAAGTATATGGGAAAGCCTAAAACAGCAGGGAGTTGAAGACGTATACATACAAGTCATAAAAAGCGTATATAAAAACAACATGGGCAAAATTAAGCTAGAAACTCTAGGACCAAGTTTTGCTATAGAAAGAGGCGTACGGCAAGGCGACCCCTTATCTCCAAATAATATTCATAGCCATTCTGGAGGCTATCTTCAGGAAGATAGATTGGAGTAAGTCAGGCCTATATATAAAGGACGAATACATAAGTCACTTAAGATTCGCAGATGACCTAGTGCTGTTATCAGAATCCAGCACCCAGCTACAACAAATGTTGGAAACTTTACATTCGGCTAGTATCAAGGTGGGTCTGAAAATGAATCTCTCTAAGACTATGGCAATGACAAATCGGCGGAGAAGAATATTAATAATAGATAAAGTGCCACTCGAATATACAGATTCATACATCTATCTAGGTAAGCAAATTAGTTTTGATCCGAAAAATAATGAACTGGAAGTGAAAAGAAGAATACAACAAACGTGGAATAAATATTAGAGTTTAAAGGAAATCTTTAAAAGTGGCCTGCCTATTACCATAAAAACAAAAATTATGAATTCCAGCCTTCTTCCAAGCTTGACTTATGGTTGCCAGACCTGGAAATTCACTTCAAAAGTAAAAAATCTAATCACCACCTGTCAAAGAGGACTAGAGCGCAGCATGCTTAAACTAAAGAAATCAGATAAAATACGGCACACAATAATAAGATCAAAAACTAAAGCAACAGATGCATTGAAATACGCACAAAAACTTAAATGGAGATTTGCTGGCCATGCCGCGAGGCTTAAAGACCGAAGATGGACCATAAAAGTCACTTTTTGGAATGGACCTCCAGGTAAAAGAAATCGAGGAAGACCACAGACTCGCTGTGACGACGAGATCAAAAAAGTAGCCAGCCCAAACTGGAAACAGACTGCACAGGACAGAGACAAATGGGCATCTTTGGATAGGCCTTCACCCAATAATGGGGTTCCTACAAATTATAATATTTAGGTATCTAAAATCTAACCAAACTAGCTAATAATAATAGTAAATATCATCTAGTAGTAAATATTATATAGTATATTAATAATAGTAAGTAAAATAGTTATAGGTAAATAATATAGATAATAAATAAGAATAAGTAGGTATTAAGATCAATAATTATTAATAGTTATGCGTTTAAATAGTATAGAGTGTCAAACAAGTATAATAGTACTAGTAAATAAAACAGTAAATAGCTACTATAGGATATAAACAAAATAAGTAGGTATTAATATTAATTTTAATTAGTTAAGCGTTTAAAAATAAGTTAATGTAAAAAAAATCATATGTAAAATTAATTTGTAGGAAATAAAAGGCTTTTTTATTTTATTTTATTTTTATTTATTTTATTTATTATACCTAACGAGCACAAGTCTGTGCTAGCTATAAATAGTGCCTTATACTTGATAATCGATTCAGGAGGATTTTATATTTGCCACAGCACACTCTCCACTTTCCATGACCAAATTAAATGAGTCACAGAAAGTCGGTCAGCAGCTCCAAAAACCGACGAGCGTGTATCACAACAAATATTTCATGAAAGTCTCTGTAAGTGCTCTGTTTTTTCTACCTGTCTCTTACTAAGTTTAGTAAGTAAGGCAAATCAGTAATACCTACTATAATATCGCAAAATAAATCAAAGATCTAATTGTATACAAGTTTAATAACATAACATAACCTTTTTCTACCCGAAGGTGTAGTGGCTGTTAAATATATAGAATAGCTTGCCTACTATATAGAAATTTAATTTGAAATTACTGTGGTGTGTGTCACCTGATGGTAAGCAACCAACGCCGCCCATGGACACCAGCAACACATATAGTGTTACTGTTGCGTTGCCGACCTTTAAGGGATAGGAGATAGAAAAGGATGGGGAAGCGGGGTGGGCCTCCGGGTATCTCTCTCACCAAACGAAACGCGGCATGAGCCACTTTACGTCGGTCTTCTGAAAGGTCGTTGTATTTCACCGGTCAAGTCGGCCCATTTATGCAGCGAACTACTTGGCTCTACTTATTATATCTTATTACTATTATATCTGGCCGGGACTCATTATGAGAACAAATAAAGACAAATGGATGAAGGATATAATGTAGAGGTATCCTGGGAACGTAAAGAGACAAAAAGGAAGACCAAAAGGCTTTTTTACGAAGCATTTTTAAGTATTACAACATTGAACCAAATCCATTTCTGTATCCTTATAAGCATTGTGCATCTAATATATATCAAAATTACCCTTTAACGGTATGTAATTTATATAAATATTTCCGAAGATATTACAGATTTAAAAGTCAGGAAAACAGTGGTTGCTGCGGTACCGGTCAACTCGTGCCGATAAATAGTGCCAATTGTATTTAAATAAATTCCAAAATTTACTCATGTATTGTTTTTGAGTTAAAATAAATTTCGCTGGGTCAACTAGTATATATGTCACGGTAAGAGTGAATATGTAATTGAAGATTATTAATAATTATCTATTATTAATAATTACCGAAAGTCGAGGTTAAAGTGATAAATTAATCACATTTGTCGGTTATTAGTTTAACCCTAGTGGTGATAAATGTAATAAGTGGCTCGGCTTAGTTGGCTCGGTGTTATTGTTTTAAAAGCACGTGCACGTTATTTGTTGTTGCTTACTAGGGTTAGATAGTTGTTTAGTTTAGGTTTGGTTTTAGGTTTTTTTTTTCTAGTCAGGAGTCGGAATCCTCATGAACACCCAAACTACGTCACGTATGAGGTAGTTTGGGTAGTGCCGGACTCTTACCGGCTAAACCTGTCTCCTGCCCTCTATGCTTTCTCCATAGACTGAAGGTCCATGCCCTTTTTGGATTAATTTTGATATTATTTGAATTTGAGTGATTTTAAAAATTGCTCCCCAGTTCTAACTAATTCGGTATTGCAAAATTTTAGTTTTACTGTTATCTTATGTTTGTGATAATAATTCGTTTTCGGTTTAAGTAATAAGTATAGTAATTTACTCGCGCATTTATGTTTGGATATGTGACAAAACAAAGAAAGTGAAATAAGTGGTTAGGTTAGGTTAGTTTTAACCTTGTTTGTGTGATCTCTAATTAATATAATTGTAAGACTGTGTTTAATATTATAAATAAATAGGTACCTGTTGGTCAAAAAACATTGGGTTTTTATTTATTTTATAACTTTTACCAATATGTGTCGTGAATTATTAATAATTACTACTAAAAGTAATAAATTTCGATCCTTTATTCACATTTACCAAAACATGTGGTTATTATTAATAATTTTGTAAAAATATTAATAATTTTTCAATTAATCAGATTTACCGTAATATATAGACAAAAGCCAATGAAAAAGATAAAACCTTCTTTAATTTTATTCCCCCATCCCTAATCTTGAAAAATGCTTTAGAAACATAATTTCCACGTATTTAATTATTTTCAAATTTAAAATAATTCACCAACTGACGAACTAACTAGTAATAATAATTTATATATAATATAATAGAAATAATATAATATAATAATATAAGAGAATAGATAAATATATTTTTTATACTCTATTATAGTATTTTTTAATATAATAGTCCAGTTTCTTACGTCATTAATTTTAATACTTCATATTATACCCGAGTATTTCCGTTCCACGTGTTTTTTTTTTGTAATTTACTGCACGTTTTTAAAATTTTAGTGCAATATCTACATTCAGTGTTGCCAGATTTATTGACAATGTGAAAATATCGATGCCAACTACTTTCCGTCATTTTAATCGTAAAAACGAGACCTTTAATTTAATAGAATAAAAACTTTATGTCACAAAAACTCTCGCTAGAATAGTACAGTTTATTGGCTTGGAGGAATACCATAATAGATGCACAGATGGCAAAGTATAGTAGTAGTATTCATCGGAAGTTCACGTAACAACAGTAATGATTATTCAAATTATTATATAAAAAAATCGATTCTACACAAATAGAACATCTACTAATATATGTAATTACATTTTACGTGAACATGATCGATGCGATTTTACATCTCTAAAGTAGGGTGTGATCAATATTAGGAAAACATCGATGTTGACATCAATATACAATAAATATCGATTGAAAGACATCGATATTTTTAAAACACCGATGTTTTTGGAAACAAATAAAACTGTCGATAGTATTTATGAAAAGTTTAAATTATTCGATAAATGCTCTAGAAATAACAAAAATGTTAACATTAATAAATAAATAATAATATCTTGGACACAATATACACAGCGCCCTCTAGTTCCAAGCTAAGCAACTAAATGCTTGTGTTATGGATACTAGATAACGGATATTAATACACATATACTTTTCTTTTGTAAATACATAATTATAATACATAGAAAAACACCCAGACGCCACACAAATATTCATGTTTGTCACAAATATTTGTGCTTGAGTGGGAATCGAACCCCCGACCTCAATGCTGCAGCCGGTAGTTTTACCAATGCGCCACGAGGCCCGTCAATTCCCAGTATTTGTTACGGATAATAATGCAATATTGCTACTTGAAGGTAGTACACCTACTGCACGCTAGACCGCGTCCAAAAGAATAATTGACGTTTCGATATTTTATGAAGGTAACATCGATGTTTCAACGATATCAAAGTCAACCCATCGATGTTAAAAAATCGATGTTTTTTATTTAAACATTGATGTTTATTAAACATCGATGAGTATCGACCATCCCTACTCTACAGTGTTCTGTGCTCTGCGAGTGTTTGACAGATATTGATGTCAGAAAAAATTACATTTACTTAAAATTACACAGTTGCTTAGCCTGATTTTCCCCAAATTTTAGAATTATGGGGACGGAAGTAGCTATTTCATTTAGTTCTTTACGTACTCAACTAGAAAATGAAAAAAGTAGCCTGTTTAAAATAGATGAGAATATTAAAAGAATAGTTCAAACAACCGGAAGATTTAATGATAGGTTAGCAATCACCTTGACTGTGTTGTGAAACATTTTGTGACAATATAATAATATTCTAGTGCTTTTTCGTAGATTTAATGCTACGGGAGAATACCCCAGAAGTAACAACAGAGCAGGAGGTCGAAATTCATTCCCGGATGGAGGAAACAATTTCAAAAATGATGACCAGTTTTCTAAGCGTAAACATGAAACTAAAACAGTATTCAGCAGGTATCTCGATGTTTTATGTAACTAATACTGTTTAATTAAAGTTAGTAATTAGTGTTGTGCTGGTGTTAAGTCTTACAGAAAACGCTATCAAATAGATCTGACAGAAAATTTATAACAGTCACATTGCTTTTTAAAGAAATTAACTCATGGAGTAGAATGTATTATGTGCGTGATTATTCATAAAACTGTGCTGCAACAAAAGTTATGCTTGTATATGTATACTCAATTATGTAAATGTTTTCAATGTATTCCAGGTTATCAGCTCGTGCCCAAGATAGTGATGGAGAGGATGATGGTCCTGGCATTAAAAGGGCTAAGGTACCTTCTGCAGTATCAAGAGAACTGCCCACTAGAGCTGCAGTGTTACGAGCTCAAGGTGATGATGAACAGGCTAGGACAAGAAATAGGCGCATATTTGGTTCACTGCTTGGTACTTTGCAGAAATTCAAACAAGAAGAGATAGTGTTACAAACTAAGGTATAATTATGGCATAAAATTTCTGTTATACCAGGAATAGTATTCATTTTATAAAACAGTATTTACTTGAATTATGCACATTGTGGCGCTGCCGCTGCATTTTATTTATATATAGTTACTAGCCGACTGGGCAAACATTGCTTTACCTTATAAAATAGCTGGTGGACTACTATTAAAATCAAAGAGTATGAAAAGTAGGTGTTGGCCGATCCTCAGATCCAGTGTGGACTCAAATTTCATTGAAATAGATCAAGCTGTTTTAGAGGAGTATGTTAATGTTTATTATCACACCAAACCCCTTTGTTGGTGGAGTTTCATGGAATCTTAACTAACCGCTATACTGTGTAAGGGAGACTCCTACCAAATTTCGTGGCTGCCTTATATTTCCTGATTAGTTTGTTCACAAATGGGTAATAGATAGCTGACCTACAAACTGTGCCGTGTAATTGTGCTAACAGTAGATTCTTAATTTCTTAATACTTTTGCTACCATTCTACTACTTCACTACTCGGGATCCCGGGTCATGCTGGCAAGCAATTACATAATATTAAAACATATTCTTCTAATCTATACATATAATTAAATCATAGGAAAGTCAAAACTGTATATTATTTGTATGTAACTGTATATTATTTTTTTAGAATACTTCGGACATGATCTAAAATCAATACTGAAACTAAAAATATGGTTTTAGTTTCGGTTTGTAATTTTTGTCTGTATTACTCTGTGTTTGTTATGGATGAACTCTATAAGTACTGCATGCTTTTATATCCAATTTTGCATGAATAAGAGGTCAGGTCTACACATAGGCTAAATATCATCACCCTATCACTAATCGGGGGTGAGCAATAAACCCCACAGGCATAGTATTTTTGTTGTTTTATGGCATCAGCACAGACAAAGTCGCGGGCAATGGCTAGTAGTCAATAGATAATCATAAAAGTCATAACTTTACATTTTTATTAATAGTTATTCTGCTAATTGGGAAGCCCAGACACCTAGTAAGAAAAAAATAGAATTTTATATGATTTCGATTACTTACAAACTTTACAATCTGTAATTGTAATATTTACCATTATTTACAATCTGTGTATATGAAACGCAACTTTTATTATAGCGCCATCTCTTGAATGTTGACTTTATCTAGATATCGCCATCTGTACGCCATCGTTTGGAGTTAACAAATAAAATAAACAAATAATTTGTAGATAATACAATCGCGACTATAAATTGAGATATGAACTATCCTATCTTTTAAGTTCGACCAAACTGCGTATATTTTTTTATGGCATAGGAGAGCAAACGAGCAAGTGGGTCACCTGATGGTAAGCAACTACTCACCGCCCATGGACACCCTGGTGCGTTGCCGTCCTTTAAAGAAGTAGAAGGGGAAAGGAAAGGGAAAGGTGATCGGAACTCCGGATACCTCTCTCACCTCTCACTCTCATATTCCGATAGGTTGTGGTATTTCACTGCTCGAGAAGGTCCATTCATGCAGCGAACTGGAAGACTCTATCACTGTTAAAATTACAAATTTGAATGAAATCAGTTATGTAGTTTAGGCCTCCATCGCGGAAATACAATGTGACATGTAATTTATTTTATTATATTTTCATCTGTGGCCTAGAGTCATAAGTGGAACTTATATCTGTATTTTGTTTGAAAATAATTTATTATTTAATCTCTTATCAATGAAAATATTGTAGGAGGATAAGAGAGCCCAAGTGGAACGTAAAATTGAAGAACAGGCACGGTTAGAGAAAGAACGCGAGCAGAAGGAAAGAAAAACTTTATTTGCTGAAAGAGAACACAAGAAAGCAACAATTAAAGCATTAGAAGTGAAGGTGGCACGTGTCCAAGAGTTTGAGAAGTGGGAAGAATCACAAAAGAACCTCGGAAACTTCATACTTACAAAGACAAAACCGCATATCTACTGGTTACCCAAGAAGATGTCAGATAAGGCAAATGAAAAGTTGATATCCAGTAGAAAATATCATGAAAGTGAGTAAAATATTATATGTTTTAAAAGTTTTAGAGGACATATTCTAATTGCAATATATATTTACAATTTGCAGCTAAGTATGGGCTGCTATATCGCAGTGAGTAAATAAATTGAAATTAATACTGATCTGATTGAAAGTGCGTGTTAAATAATCTATAGTCACAACCAATCTATGCATATGTTAGCAACATCTAACTAAATGACATTCACAATGTTACGTCCTTAGATTAGTTTTGATGTGTTATGGATATATAAGGATATTTAATTTTAAACTTGAGACACCCATATCATCCATTCATGTCCTATAACACACACCACTTCCCTAAAGACCACACAACCAAATAAATATCCACATTGACATTCAAAACCATGCAATATAATCTTTATATTCATGATGCTCTTAGCTGAGACCAGTGTCTTTCCCCAAAGAGAGTCCCTTGACAATCTCAAAACAAACTTTATATCTAATTCTGTTCAGTTAATAACCCGTGATTGAGTGACAAACACCTTCACAAATTGTTATATGTATAATATTCGTAACATAAATGTGAGAACAGCAAGGCAAACTGTACATATACAATTTTTAATTAATAGCTGTTAACATTACTACATTACTCAAATTTACTTTCACTTATTTATTTAAAAATAATATTTGTTTCTATACTTCTTTTTGTTATTTCTCAAAGATCTTTATACACTTTTTATACAAAGACAGCATATTTTATATGATGGGCAAACTAGCAGGCATTTCACCAACTGCAACACATAGTGTTAAAGTTGCATTGGCGTCCTATAAGGGAGTAGGATAGTATAGGATGGGAAAGGGGGTGGATACCTCTCTCACCGACCGAAACGCGGCATGAGCCACCTTACGTCTATCTTCTGAGAGGTCGTGGTATTTCAGTAGAGCCGGCCCATTCATTCACGAACTGTTTGGCTCTATTACTGTAAAAATTCTAACTAAATTAGTTTCATTTCAGCAGGAGGTAAGATGTTAAAATTCTTAACAGTCACAGTGTATAGCAGGATTTTAACTAACTTGAAGTGAGCAGCCCAGTCTTAAATAAAACCATACAAAGATTCAAGCTAATTAGGGTTCATGGCCATATGATGAATGGTTGGCGATCGACAACAGTGCGTTTCAACAGGCACTTCTTGCCGCGCACTGTTCCTTCATGGAACCAGTTGTCGGCGACGGTATTTCCGGACCGCTACGTCCTAGGCACCTTCAAGAAACGAGCCTATGCTCATCTGAAAGGCCGGCAGCGCTGATGCCCGGTTGATTATGTGTCGGCCAGTTCCCATGGGCGTATAATGGCGATAGTGTTTCTGGCCTCCATACGCCATATTGTGACTAAGGATACTATCTCTTCTAGTAATAGGTGTAATTAATTTAGTTGTTAATTTCTTATCGTTTAAACACTTGAAAATTCTTATATTACAGAGTGCATGACAAAGAAAAGACAAGAGCTTCAGGAGGAGCTTCAGCGAATAGAGCAGCGTTGTCTCCGGCCGAGAGGTCCTGGTGCTGGTACCAAAGAGAATGACCCAGATGTACCGGAGATCAAGAAGGAAGAAGAGGAACCAGAACATGGCGTGAAGAAACGTGACAAGTTTGCTATGGATGTGGATAAGGACAGCGACAATGAAGACAGACAGGATGATGATAATGTTAAAAAACAAACAGGTTATTATTTGCATGCTTTTAATGAGACTCCCTAGACCAGCTGGTTATTATTCAAAAACTATAAATGTCTATAATCACTTCTAAATTTGTCTGCCAACCATGCACCATAACTATCTTATATGCCACCCATGCTTCTCTTCTTCATCTTTCCTACGTAATTTTTTACACACATAACATAACTTCACGCCCTTTCTACCCGAAGGTGTAGGCAGCGGCTGTTAAGGCCCGTCTCGCCGTTGTTACGTCCCAAAATGGAATAGGTGGAGAACCGATACCGGGCGCAAAGTTTTTAGTCATTGGTATTAATCACATATAACTTGCGAAACATAATAATTTCGAAAAGTCATTGGTGTGAGCCAGGATTCGAACCTGCGACCTCTTCATTCAGAACTGGACCACCAAGACTTTTTTTAGAGTTTAAATTATTATAATAATAATAATAATAATTAATTTTTATTGTAAAAATAAACAAGTCATATTACAGTATGGGATCTTCTGACACCCACGGTAGTAAAAACTGTGTTGCAGGTGTCAGTGTCTTCCCTCATAATTGAGGTCACTTAATACAAAATTAAAAGAAAAAAAAACACTGTATGGCGTGTGTGTGTGGTGTGTGCGCGCGCGTGTGCGTGTGCGTCAGTGAGTGTGTGTGTGTGTGTGAGAGAGTGTATGAGGAGTGTGTGTGCGCGCGCGCGTGTGCGCATGTGTGTGTATGTGTGTGTGGGGGAGGGGGGGGGGGGGTTGCACCATATTTGAGCCACATATATAATATACTATAAATTAGTTCGATTGTAGGATTGCCTCCACATCATCATAGTCCATAGGCTTGAGCCAATCAGCCAAGACAAGTTTAAATTGGTGATTACTAAATTTGAACATTTTTTTATTTTTATTCATTTTATTATAAATGTACGGAGCAATATAATCAAAGTGTCTTTGTGCAAATGTTGACCGAGTGCGTGGCACTGGACAGCGTTCAATGCGCTTCTGTGATGGTGGAAGCTTTGGAACATATCTCTTATGGTAACGTCTCAGCGTTTCATACATGTACAGTTTTCTCACAGATCTCACAGTACACAAGAGAGATTATATAGGGCTGAAGTAGGATAGCGATAAGATAGACGCAAAAGTACCTTAAGAATCATACGCTGGGCACGCTCAACCTCAAGCATATGAGTCTTAGCTGCACCTCCCCATGCATAAATACAATAACGAATAAGACACACACAAAGCTCGGTATATTTGCACTAGGAGTTTGTCATTTGCAACTGTTCGCAATTTTTTATTATTTAGATTCTGTTAATCTTATTACTTTCTGTATTTAGTGTGATGGCTTTAATTTATAATAGCTGTAACAAATATTATTAAACCTAACTTTACATTATCTTCAGCAGTAGAAGACACAAGCAAAGAAAATAACACTGAACAGGACACATTTGGTATGGACACAACTGCTGACACCACAGATGTAAATACCTCTGTGGCAGACAACACTATTGTTGAAACACCACAAATATCCATGGAGATCAGCGCCGTAGATGAGTCACAAGGAGAGATTAGGGAAAATGAAAGTCACTCGTAACATCACCTATCACCTGCCTGTATAAAATTTAGTCAAGTTAATTTTTACATGAACTTGTATTGTGTTTTAGTGAATTTTGAAAATAGTAAAATATCAATGTCAGATCTGCATTTGGCATCTTGGTTCAAAATGCATAGAACCCTAGCCCCTATTGTGTACTGATATTCCACTATCACTGGTGATTATCACTGCAACCACCCACATGCAGAAGCATTTTGCAAAGGATTAGTGTGATGCCCTTGATATTCCATTGGTCACTATCAACCATAGGGTGCTGTGTAACCAGCTTCTGAGGTTGAAAAACAGGAATTATTCCCATTTTTTCTGCTAGACACCACCAAGTTTTTCCAATGGTAGTAGACAAATGCTGGATGCTATTAATCTAATCTAGTTGAAATTTAAATGCAGCCTTGATGTGAAATTTAATGAATATTCTATGTGGATGTATTTGGAACCATACACAGACTTGAAGATTCAATTGTGTGATGTTAATAAGTTAATAAGTTAATAGAATAAGTATTGTAAAAGTTATGGGATATTAAAGTAATGTAACTATGCAAGATGAATATTTATTTTTTTAGTTTCACTCAGTCAAATTTCTCATTTCAAATTTTGTTTGGCAAAGAGTTAATATATTAATATTAAGTGACGAAGTGTAGTGTCTTTCTCTACGGAATAAGATCCGAAGCCCGAATACTGAACCGCCACTCAAATATATAAGCGCTACTTAAGCGTTTAAGTAGCTGTCACATTAGACAGAATACGTCAAATTTGAGCAGTAAGTAGCACTTTATTGATTGTCAGATTTGAGTGGCGGTTCAGTATTCGGGCGATAGCCTGTAAAGTTAACACTCTGAAGTGGAGGTGGGCAAGCCACATCATTCGAAGAATTGACGAGCGCCGGGGAAAAAACGTTCGTGGGATGCAGGTGGTACAGGGCTGGGAGCTATGGGACGTTCAGCAGTGGACAAGGGCTGATGATGATGAATGAAGTTTTATGGTATATGTTATGAAAAATGACTAAGTGTAAATAAAGTGCAAAAGTTGAACGAAACAGGACTCGAGAAATGCTACTATGACGAAATTGACATCGTCTTATAGGTAGTGATAGAGGTGCCTAATGATGATGCCTCGGTCATTCATTCTAAAGTGACCATGTATGTACGCATGTGCATACATACCATATATACTAAACATACCACCAACTCCCTTGCGGGGTAGGCAGAACAGAGCGCCATTAGGCACAATTTATTGTTACACAGCTCACTCGTTTGTTTGACTTACATATCTCATGTCATACACGCACGTCAGTTTTAAAACTCGTGAGTCGTTCTATTTGTCACGTGCCGTGGCCGTCCTCTACTCCTACATCCATACGCTTTTGCATCTTATATCTGGTTAGTCAATCTTGCATTATACATTCTGGATGCCTTTCCTTACATTTAACCTGACACTTTTCAATCAAATTTCTTTCAGGTCAGCCCTCATTTCGACTGCGTTTAGCTTCTCATGCATACTCTCCCATACCTAAATCTCGTTTCCATAAGTTATCGTTAGCGTTGCGAGGTAGGCAGAGAGAACAGAGCGCCATGTAGCACGATTCTTACACGCCTCAGTCGCTTCATTGACTTTCATAATTATTTTCATGCACGCGCGTCGATTTTTAAGGCACCTAATATCACCTTCCTCTATCGCATTTCTTCCCGTTTATACACCTAACTTTCCTAACAATTGCATTCAATTGCAAGCCTTTCCTCAAACAAGACTGAGTGGTTAACAGACAGCTTGCAGGTCCGACAGCTAAATGTATATTCAATATTTCTGGTCATATTTATAGCATCAGAACATTATATGATAATTTATTACTCTGACTGAACAAGTTATGCCTAATATATGGATAGGGTAAATGAGTAAACAAGTCATCTGGTGGAGACTAGGGCCGCCCATAGACAAATGCAACACATTGAGTTACAGTTGCCTAGCCCGCCTTTAAGGAAGTGGGAGGCAGAAGAGGCAGGGATGCACCTCCAGATATCTTGCTCACTGTCCGAAACATGGCATGCAACACTTTAAGTTGATATTCTGAGAGGTCATATATTTCATCAATTGAGCCACTGTTAAAGAATTAAATAAAATGTTATTCTGCAAAAAGTATATTTTAATCGAATTAATAGCCTAAACAAGATCACAGATATCATTAGCATAAGTAAATTAGCATGAAATTCAAAGAAATAAATTAAGGATAGCTAAAAAGAAATATTAATAAGTATCTGATGTCAAAATTTATCCAGCAGTTTAAGGCAATTCCTCAGCATGTCCCTAAATAAAATATATATTTTAAACTTTAATAGAAGAATAATGCTTAAAATTGCATAATTAAATTTGGGACATTGGACCTTAACTTCTAAAACAAGATACAGCTAAAGGTTTGTTATTAAATAAAAGTTTATTTAACTTGGTCAAATATGTTCCAAAAAAAACATCAGACTTAAGTTACCCAAAAGCAATAAAGTTATATTATACATTTACTAAATAAAATGAAAAAATTTTCTCTAAAAGCTAAATAAAGAATTTACATTTTATTTCTGTTTACAGTGTGTACATAATATCTTCAAGTTAATGAGTGACAGTTCTCATTATTAACTGTATTACAGTAGTTAACTGGTGAAGTTAATATATATGTATATATTAGTCTTATAACTTAGTAGTTATGATCGACTATCTCTAAAACGCAAAAAAGTTAGTCCAGTGTGAATATCCTGGAGGCAATGTCATCTAACATCCAGTCCATACCTTCGAGCAAATTCTCTCCAGTCACTGCAGAACATCTCAAGATGCGCCAGTGATGAGTTTTAATGCTATCCAGATCAAGGGCCTAAAAGAAAATTATAATATCAATTTTAGGGTTTCATACACCATGTACCTCTTTGTGACAGAGCTAGGCAACTAACATGTAGGTATATCAGACATTGAAAATGCATATTAAAAATTATATACCTTTTTATGAATTTAAACATCTATAATCACAATGAATACTAAGGTTTTGCAGATATTATTTATAATTAACATATGAATGATTGCAGATCTTATTATTGGTAGAAGTGTGTAAAGCTTTAGAATAAAAGGTAAGTGTATAGTGCTCATGTATACCTCTCGTATCTCATGCAGAGATAGTGCACCAGGCAAGTCAGCCTTGTTTGCAAGCACAAGCAGTGAGGCACCTGCTAGTCTCTCTTCTTGAAGTAATGCACGCAGCTCCCGACCACAGTCAGCCAATCGGCGAGCGTCAGCACTATCTACCACCCACACTACACCATCAGTGCTCTCGAAATAGTTTTTCCAATAAGATCTGCAACAATAATTGAGATAGTATGTTCCCTATAACTTAAAATAATTTTTGAAAATGATAATGAACGAGAACATCAAAGACCTAACCTTAGTGATTTTTGGCCACCAACATCCCAGATGTTCAGTTTATAACTACGATGTTCCAAAGTTTTAATATTAAAACCTAGCGTCGGAGATATAGTATCAATTGGTTCACCATTAAAACGCTTTAATATTGTAGTTTTTCCTGCATTATCTAATCCTCTGATAAAAAAAATGTTAAAGAAATCATACAATAACGATTAAAACACAAAATTAGGTTATTTTTAAATTATTCGTAAAAAGGATACAGCATAAGGATTCTCATCTCCTTCTCTTTTTGTCTTAACTTCTTTAATATTGTAAGAAATCCCATTATTTAAATTTTTGACCAATATTATTTCATTATTTATTGCAATTCAAAATAAATGAACATTTATTACATACAGATTACAGTTGACAAACAAAACAAACAATACTAAAAATTTTTGACAACCTAAATTACTAACACCGCTACCACACTGCTATTCGCCGTTCGTGTTCGTGTTTTTTTTTTTTTTATGGGATAGGAGGGCAAACGAGCAGGCGAGTCACCTGATGGTAAGCAACCAACGCCGCACATGGACACCAGCAACACAGTGTTACTGTTGGGTTGCCAACCTTTAAGGGATAGGGGATAGGGAAGGATGGGGAAGGGGGGTAGGCCTCCGGATACCTCTCTCACCGAACGAAACGCGGCATGAGCCACTTTACGTCGGTCTTCCGAGAGGTCGTGGTATTTCACCGGTCGAGCCGGCCCATTCATGCAGCGAACTGCTTGGCTCTACCACTGTCAAAATCGCGTTGCCGCGATGTTGTCATCTCTGTCCACACTCATACACAGCTCTACTCGCGCGAATCAAAGATTAAATAAATATGGCGCGAATATTCGCGCAAATATTCGTGACGCGCCGAACTTGGATATTAGGGCTGTCGATATTTTCAAAATATCAGTTAGTCAACACATCGATATTTTTAAATATATCAATTTGGGGTTTGATGTATCGAATAATTACATAAAAATCTAGCAACATGTGGTGGTACTATACTACTCATAATTGATTACAAAGTTAAAAACCACCGTAAAAGTGAAACTTTTTTTCACATTATAGACATTTAACTAAAAATAAATGTTAAATAAAATTAAATATATTGAATGGACCGAATATAAATAAAAAGACTTAATTTAATATTCATACAAAATAAGTTAATTAATAAATTCAAGCACTCAAAATTGAAATAAATCCATAAACAACAACATGGCCGCCATATTGGCCTCGGATAAAGTGAAAGGCGCTCTGACGAGCGCCTTTCACTTTATCCCTACTCCGCGGCCGACCGTCACGCGACATGCAACACACAGACGAAAAAGTTTGAGACGACGTAATAAAAGTTTCACTTTAATAAACTCAGTGATTTTTATTTTGCATTGTATGTCCGTAAGTGTGTATGTTCTAGAATCTTAGAACTTAATTTTGAAGTAGATATCTTCAAAAGATTAAGTTGAAATATTGTATACACGCTGAGTTTGGGATGAATGAGCTGGCTCGACCACTGAAATACCACTACCTGTCATCCGAAGATATTTCCAATCCAATATGGGTTTAAATGAAAGGCTTATTGTAACTCGTAAAATAATATGACATCACTTTTTATATAATATGTCGGAGCAGATATTTTTAAAGCATTTCTACAGTATGGGGATTAAATTATAGGCTTAGTTGAGAGTAACTTGAAAAATAATATTACGTCATTAGAAATAAAATAGGGAATATTATCCAAAATAGGGTTGCAGTTATTCTACTAGATTCTACCCAGACCAGCACAAATATTTATACTCGAGTGGCGATCAAGCCCACAGATCTCGATTCCACAGTTGGTAGTTTTACCAATGCACCGTCGTAATGTAAGTAAGATATTATCTATAGCAATAGTTAAAAATATCGATATGTAGAAAATCCGACATTTTAAACAGCCCTAGCTGACTGCGCTGCGATCGCGCGAGTAATGTGGTTAGCCACTCACGTTCACATTGCCGGAATGATTCGCGGCATGACGAATAACATGTCCACACTACGTCCCAGCTGGTCAACACTCTTGAAAAAAGTAATTTAAGTTTGTGTTATCTGTTTCCCACCGTAAATAAAACCAATAAAGAATCCGAAGATCTCCGAATTCACACTCAATGTCGATCGTCATTTACCAATAGGATCGTCGAATTCGTTCGTGATAACCAATAGGATCGTCGAATTCTGCAGTAATTAACCAATAGGATCGTCGAATTCGACCGTGACTAACCAATAGGATCGTTGATGTCAAAAAAAATATATTTCATCAAGCGCCAGTATCTGTTATATTCTTTGCGAAATAAATTTTAGCAAAGTTTAGTCGCAGGAAATTACACAAATTTTCTTCCTTAATCCGCATTATACTGAGAATAGCTAGAGTTGAACTCTAGTTCCTCGTTATATTCGTATTATGCATTAGTTTGACGTCCGATAAAAGATTTTTCTAATTTCTTATTTTCAATATGGAGAATTCAAGAAAGTACAAGAACGTATCAAGAAACTATAAAAAGTGCATCATTTGCCATTAAAGACGTGTCCCTGGCTCTGATGTACGTTTGGCTCAATTACCGCTGGACCCTGACAGGTATGAAATTCTTAAGGACATCTTATTATTTCTTCAAGTTACATATCCAAAATAATGGACATCGAGATCATCAATATATTTATACTTGATAATGGATTTGCTTTGAACTGCGGCAAGCAACTCAATTTTGCTTCTGGTTATGAATTTCTTAAAGCTATATTTGAAGGAAACTTGATGGTCGATGATAATTCTTACTAAATATTATTATAGTATTAACTAGCTTTTTTATAATTATGTATTTTCATTTGTCTAAAAGTATTCAAATATAAACGCCAAATTATCATAACTAGGTATCATAGCATATCCATCCACGGAAACAATATTGGCTAAAATATCTGTTTTCAAAATATCATGAGTTAAAACGGTCATCTTGTGTTATTAGCCCGATATATGATCTGCCATGGTTTTGAAGAATAATGAAGACAACAAACAATTTTGCTTCTTCTTTAAAGTATTTAAAATGCAAAAATCTTATTATTCAGCTCTTACGATCTTATACTATCATGCATTAGGTTTTTTATTTATATGTTAACTAGCTTCTGCCCGCAGCTCCGCCTGCGTAAAAAGTAAAAAAATCTCGAGGGAATGTAGGTATAACTGGGATAAAAGTATCCTTTAAGTTAATCTAGGAAGTGTTTCTACCTATGTGGCAATTTTCATCAAAATCTGTTCAATGGTTGATGTATGAAAGAGTAACAAACATCCATACATCCTCACAAACTTTCCCATTTATAATATTAGTAGGATAATATTATATTTATTTCTTATACTTATATATTAATATGTTTACATTTCTGCATCATTTTATATTATATTTTTATCCAAATTCAAAGAACAAATATATATTAAGCTCAAAATAACAGATTAAGCTTTCAGATATACCTATTCATTATAAAAAAATAATAATAATAATCATACATCATATTACTGCCGAATATTTGTCTACAGTCTACTGAAAACTGATGTAATTTATAGATGTCCCCAGTGGGTAAAAGCCCTCGGTCAAGAAGATCTGGTCCTCTTACCGATAGAGAAACTTCATGAACTGAAGTTTGTATGTTTCAAACATTTTAGTGAAGAACATATTAATAAACAAAGAACACACACACACACACACACAACTTCACGCCAAATCCCTTGCGGGGTAGGCAGAGAGAACAGAGCGCCATAGGGCACGATTCTTACACACCTCACTCGCTTCGTTGACTTTCATAACTCTTTTCATGCACGCGCGTCGGTTTTTGAGGCTCTTAACATCACCTTCCTCCAGAACACGTTCTATTTGGTCTTGGAATGTGTGTCTTGGCCGTCCTCGACTCCTACATCCGTCCGCTTTTGCATTGTATATCTGCTTAGTCAGTCTTGCGTCAACCATTCTTTCTACATGTCCGAACCATCGGAGCATGCCCTTTCTTACTTTTACACCGACACTCTCTTTCAAACCAACTTCCTTCCTTACAACCTTGTTTTCTACGCGGTCAGCGAGAGTCACTCCGCAGATTTTGCGTAGAGCCCTCATTTCTACCGCGTTTATTCTACTTTCATGCACACTCTGCCATACCCAGCTCTCGCTTCCATAAGTTAGTGTTGGGATCAGGACTGCATTGTGGATTGCTAACTGGGCCTTTCTGCTAATATTTTTTGCGCCCAGGAATCTGCCCAACACTCCGTTTACGCTATTTCCTATCGCCACTCGTCTTTCTACATCCGCGGTGTACCTTCTGGATTCCTCCCTTTCAAACACCATTACTTTCGTTTTCGTCGCATTCAACTGCAAGCCTTTAATCATGCAATCATCTTTCATAGTAGTGACTAGTGTTTGCAGGTCCGACGGCGATTCGGCTAGAAGCACGGCGTCATCTGCGTAAAGCAGGCAGCTCACAACTAAGTCACCCATTCGCATCCCTACATCCATCGATCTCATTCTCTGGAGACAACTGTCCAGGTACAGGATGAACAGTCGAGCGGACAGCACGCAACCCTGTCTGACGCCGATATTGACGTCAAACCAGGGGGACAAGCCGCCGTCAACACGCACACACGCTGTGCAGCCCTCATAAGTGGACTGCACAGCGCGCAGCAGTGCTCCGCTCACCCCGTAGCCCGGGAGTATATCCCACAGATCCTTTCGTAACACTCTGTCAAACGCTTTTTCCAGATCCACAAAACCGCAGAAAACCTTCCGGTTAACAGCCAGTTGTTTCTCCACGATGTTGCGGAGAGAAAAAATCTGATCCATGCACCCTCGTCCGCTTCTGAAACCACCCTGAGCCTCCCACAACACTCCATCAGATATCACCCTCATTCTCCTTTCAATAATTTTCCCATACACTTTTGCTGCTAAACTGATCAAACTGATGGCCCTGTAACTGGCGCACTGCATACGTGATCCCTTACCTTTATACAAGGGCACGATGACAGCGCGCCTCCAGTCCATGGGAACCTTACCCGACCTCCAGCACAGATTGCTCAAGGTCAGGAAAGCGTCCCGGACACAGGATCCACCGTGTTTGATCATTTCAGCAGACATCATATCAATTCCAGCTGCCTTACCATTTTTCATACTTCGTATCGACCATTCAATCTCTTCCATAGTAATGTCCTCATCAGATGTTGGCGCAGCGGTGTCAGCCGTAGGCTCACTCGCGGCGCCCACATCCGGAACATACTCGTACATTTCCCCAAAATACTCACTCCACCTGCCCAATACATCGCTTGGGTTTGCAAGAATGTCACCAAACTTAGACATAATTTTGTCCATTCTGGATGATGACGAAGAACCCCGAGACTTTCTAACTTCCCTCCAGAAGAGTTTGTTATTCGCCTCGAAGTTCTCCGTCAACCTCACTTCCTCATTCGCAACAAGTCTTTCACGCTTCTCTTTCACTAAGGCTTTGGTAACATTCCTGCAGCGGCGGTAGCTCTCATACTTTTTCTCTGTCATACTATCATTCTGGTTCAAACTTGAGACATAATCCAACCATGCTTTTTTCTTTCTTTCGACGCTGGATTTCACATCCGCGTCCCACCAGGCGTCACCTCTCAGAATCTTATGCCTCTTTGCACTACCACATACTTCTTTTGCACTATTCACTATACTTTCTTTCATTCTTTCCCAGCATTCTTCAACACCTAGGTCAGTAAGACTCGTCTCATTGAGTCCTTTACTGACTAGGCCTACATACATACTCCGTACACTTTCATCTTCTAATTTCTCACATTTTATCCTTTCAAGCTCTCCGAAATGGGTACGCACTCGCCAGTGTCTCCACTTCTTGAAAAGGCCCACGAATCGGCTTACCACCAGGTAGTGGTCCGTATCAAGAGTGGGGCCTCTGTAGGCTCTTGTATCCCTTAGAGTATTTCGGAGACGACTATCTATCAAAATCAAATCTATCATACTCTTTTGCTCATTCCGTCTCCACGTATACGTGTGAATATCTTTATGACGGAATAATGTGTTAGACACAAGGAGGTTCCGTTCCAGGCATACGTCCAATATCGGCTTACCAGCATCATTCACTCTCTTGTCACCATTCGGACCAAGGACAGCCTCCAGGCCGTCTCGCTTGGTTCCGACCCACCCATTAAGATCACCACACAGAATTATCCTTTCATTTTCCTCAGCTAGATCCAGAATATCCCTAACAGTTTCCCAAAACTCTTCGAGTTCGCGGGGATCCGCGGAGCTAACGGGAGCATAAGCTGCGACCAGGAAAACTCGCGTGATCCCCAGTTTTATTCGAACCCAAAGATGTCTTGGGCCTACCAACTCATAATCTTTCACTCCGGAAGCAAAGCGGGAGGAGAGAACGACTCCAACACCCCCACTGGCACGGACGTCCGGGTCCACTCCGGACCATAGGGCTACCATGCCACCGGGGAGGTCCTCGGTCTCCCTCCCCCTCCGCTTTGTCTCCGTCAAACATAAGGCATCCAGGCATCTCTCATTTAATACATCCATCATCTCATTCATCTTTCTTGCCATGCTACCTCTAACATTCCACGTGCCTATACGGCACTCCCCTCTCCTCGTCCCGCCAGGATTGGCGCTGCGTGAAGGGTGGCGGCCCCCTTCGCCGCATGCGCATGCAGCCGCACCGACGGGGGCTAATCGGTGCCCGTCGCTTGCGGGGCACGCCCTAGCAGCCCGTCCGGCTGAGTTTGCTTTGATCAAGATTGCGTCCCACTGGGACGGCAGGGATCGCGACGCGCACGCTCTTGACATGACCCCCAACACTAAACAAAGAACAAGACTCTTAATACAGGCTGTACCAACTATTAATTTACCCACACCTTTAGAAGATGAACTATTTGTTAATTTCCCTGTGTATTTTGGCCAACATCCGACAAGTAAGTAATCATCAATCATATCTTCAAACCTAAAATGACTTGCAATGTGTACTGGCTATTAATTTGGCATAACTATTCTTAGTGACAATATGTTGTATGTAAAACAATAGTGTTGAAAAGGCAAATGAATATAAAATAAATTTCAGTCAATAAAATGTTAATTAAGTTTGTTTCTGTCTTTTGCATGGACTTTTACACTATTCAGTTATTTAAATTTAATAATATTTAATTCATATCAGATTCTGTCACATTCACTATTTCATATGTTGTGTATAAATTTAATCAAATATTAGAACTCTAGTACCTACCTATATTTTTACATAAACATTTTCAAAGACTACATAAAAAATTCCATTGGTATAATATTTTTTTATTAATTACTAATAAGTAATAAACATATGTTGTGTTAAAGTACCAATCGAAAAGTCAAAATTCCATGTTTCATTGCTCCTTTGCCAATGACTTACAACTTTTATTAAACACTCTCTTTCAGGGCCTTTACAAGATAAATCTAATTTGAATTCAGTAGAGAACACTACTAAATCACTTCCGGAATGGAATCCTATCAGTTTCCGTAAGTAAACATTAACTGCCTTATTAATAAACAGAAAGTATCTTACGCCTAGAATTAGTGGTATTTTTATTGCCATTTTGATCACTAACGGCCGAAACCAATAATCAATCCCAATCCGAATTTTGCTATTTAAGATCAGTATTACAATCCATTTCTGCTGACAAGCGTGCACATAATCAATCCTTGGATTGATTTTGTTTGGGGAATCGATCGACAGATACCCAATAATCTTAGATTGGCTTCAACCTTAGATTGGAGATTGATTATTAATTTCGGCCGTAATACAACATGTAACGGTTGACTGACTGCAAACTTTACTGACGTAAACATAACGGCGAGACGAGGCTTAACAGCCGCTGCTACACCTTCGGGTAACAAAAGGCGTGAAGTTATGTTTATGTTCACAATTTAGTTTCAAACTAAGCCACTAAATGCTTATACTATGGAACCAGATAGCGGACATATATACTTTTTTTTGTAAATACTTATGATATATAGAAAACACCTACACGCCATACAAACATATTGTTTATCGCACAAATGTTCGTACTCAGTAAGAATCGAACCCATATATTACACATATCCATAGTGTTTACTTCGCAACAGCAACTGTAATTTTACTAATCAATTACTACTTTGTTTCCAGTTCAATGCCATCAGATGTTTTTAACCAGCTACAAATCCCCTATTAGACCTACGGGTCTAAAACTTACGAGTTTGCATGTTCGAGCTTTACTCAATATCTACTCGATCTTATTTCATTCTTGATCTCATGTCATTGTCCTGTATTGTTTTGTCTTTATTCTCAAAGCTCTATTAGTAACTTATCAATTCCATGGGATAAAATCATGGATTATATCAATCGTGGATTAGGCCTAATGGGGATACCACGTAAAAAAAAACGCGCCAAGGCTTCTACCTCAATGATGGTAGGGAAACGGGGCGTTACTACTACTAACATCGCTGAAAATATTAACCTATTTTATTTACAAATAACCTATTTTTCTTTGCATATGTAAGATTACTGCAGACTTTTTAACAAATTTGAGTTTGAATTAATATCGCTTCTAATTTTCTTCCAATACTTAGATGTGTGAATTAAATATGCATTATTATTTGTTTAATTACCCTGACTGAATGTAAAATCATTCTATCTATTACGAAATATATCAATTACATAAAATTAAAATGTTTTATTTTTTCTATATATCGATATCGATCGATCGATTACATAGATTTCGTCCTGCACTAGTATTTATCTTATCCAAATTTTGATACAGTACATCACTATGGAGATACAGCAGTTTGACAGTGACACTGACACTTGGCAGTGACAACGAATGGTTGGCAACCATTCGTTCATGTCGGCAATGATGCCAACATTACAGAGGAAGAACGAATGATTAGTTTGTATATTTTTATGTTGGTGAAAGATGCGGTGTGAGTGAGCTCAGGAAAGTACTTGGAGTGCCGTCTCTAATTTACGTACTCTCTGCCCTGCCTCTTTCCCTCGCTATTCTTCGAATTATTTGTCGAGTGTATGGTAGCGGTATAACTGGTAAGTGGTAACCAATGAAGAAGGAAACCTGGAATGGAACCATGGAAGTGGCATGAACTGGCATGTCGACACAAAATTGAAGCCAGGTGTGACGTCATTTGGCCGCATAAAATGGCAGTTTAGTGCTACGCAGAAGAATTTTATTTATCGATAAACGTTCTTGGCTCATTTTATTGTAATTAATGTTGAGCATTACTTATTTATAGAATTAATAGTTAAATAGGAAGTAAGTTTATTGTTGTGCTAAATATTTTGTTTTGGATGTCAAAATAAGGGTACATGTTTTTCTTAGACTACTTATCTCTATTTGACAAACTATTTTAATTATGTTGCTGACTCTAAGGTTTGTAAATCACTTCTGCAACATACCTCTAGTGCGTCTCACAGAAAATATGAATGATTCAAATTTTAAACTTATAAAGGGACCGCGTGAAAAAACAGTCCATGTATACAAGCAATGGTGGTAACAGACGCGGTTTTATTTTTTTATTTTTATGGGATAGAAGGGCAAATGAGCAGGCGTGTCACCTGATGGTAAGCAACTAACGCCGCCCATGGACACCAGCAGCACATATAGTGTTACTGTTGCGTTGCCGACCTTTAAGGGAAGGGGATAGGAAAGGATGGGGAAGGGGGCGGGCCTCCGGGTACCTCTCTCACCGAACGAGACGTGGCATGGGCCACTTTACGTCGGTCTTCTGAGAGGTCGTGGTATTTCACCGGTCGAGCCGGCCCATTTATGCAGTAACCTGCTTGGCTCTACCACTGTATTTATATACTCTTTGGTAACAGACAATAGTGTGTCAACAAACTGCTTAGACTTAGTTATAACTTTTAATGCTTCATGCTTTATTCAATAAGCTGTTGTAATCATCCTATTTGACAATGGTCTTAAAGCCGATTAGTGTAACAAAAAATCCAAATCTTGAAAATTATCACTTTTACTTGACTACATTATAAATGAATTATAGATAAATACGACCCCGTTGATACCACGATGTCTATTAAAAAAACGCATCAAAATTGCATTTATGGGGACTGACCTTTTAACAGTGGTAGAGCCAAGCAGTTCGCTGCATGAATGGGCCGGCTCGACCGGTGAAATACCACGACCTCTCAGAAGATCGACGTAAAGTGGCTCATGCCGCGTTTCGTTCGCTGAGAGAGGTACCCGGAGGCCCACCCCCTTTCCCCATCCTTTCCTTTCCCCAATCCCCTAAAGGTCGGCACCGCAACAGAAGCACTGTATATGTTGCTGGTGTCCATGGGTGGTGTTGGTTGCTTACCATCAGGTAACACGCCTGCTCGTTTGCCCTCCTATCCCATAAAAAAAAACCTTCAAAAAGTCTACAGAAAAGTCCGCCAGGGCAGATGCCTATCTTTTAAGGACAACCCACAATGACCATTTTTCTCTTTTTACTTTTTACAAGAAATATGGCTTATTTACAAAGCAATTTTAAACACTGGTGCCCATTCTTCCAACCTTTTCCGTTAGTCGCCTTTTACGACACCCACGGAAAGAGATGGGGTGGCGGCATTCTAAGCCGGCGCCACACAGCAAGATTGATTGTGCTTTTAATAAAGATGAATATGGCCTGATACGGTATGTAATTTAAAACGAATATTTGCGAAGATATTACAGTATTAACATAGCATAGCGGAACATAGCAGTTGCGTTACGCGCCAAAACGCGTGCCGATAAATAGCACAAATTGAACTTTTTAAGATCCAAATTTTACTTTGGATGCGGAACAAACTTCGCCGGGTCAGCTAGTATGTAATATAAAGTTAATATATAAATATTAATAATGTTATTTCATTCTATTACAGCGGTTGAGTCTTGAATTTCGCTGTATGAATGGGCCGGGTAGACCGGTGAAATACCACAACCTCTTGGAATATCGGTGTGAAGTGGCTCTTGCCACGTTTCGTTCGGTGAGAGAGGTATCCGGAGGTCTGATCCCCTTCCCTTTCCCCTCCTACTCCCTTAAAGGACGGCAACGCTCCACGGTGTTTATGGGCGGTGAGAAGTTACTTACCATCAGGTGACCCACTTGCTCGTTGGCCCATATCACATAAAAAAAAATAATTTAAGACACTTCCGAATTTTATTTAAAACTAGCTTACCCGGCGAACTTTGCTTCATCTCGGAAGCAATAAATATTTTTTTGAGTTATCAAACTTAACGAAGCGAGTGAGGTGTGTAAGAATCGTGCCTTATTATGGCGCTCTGTTCTCACTGCCTACCCCGCAAGGGATTTGGAGTGAAGTTATGTATTTATGTACATGAAAATACCAGTTTAATAGTTACTGTATTTGCTTACGATTTTACAAAAAAAATATTTTAATACTTAAGGTAAGCCGCTGGTATCGAAACGTATGAAAATTTAAACGATAAGCTTAATTATTATGTTTACAGAGTTTGTCGTTTCTGTCTTAGGAATTTCTTCACGTCAAGTGTTACATACAAGTTTACTAATACCTATATGGTTAAGTTTCTCATCTCGTTTTCAGAATATGTTTATCTTGAAATAGTTTCTTAATATACATAACACTAACTCTGGGCTTAAAATAATAAGTGAAATTGGTAAACTATCTAGTTTAAAATAATAAGTGAAATTGGTAAACTATCTAGTTTAAAATAATAAGTGAAATTGGTAAACTATCTAGTTTACCAATTTCACTTATTATTTTAAGCCCAGAGTTAGTGTTAAGTATATTATGAAACTATTCCAAGATAAACATATTCTGAAAACGAAATGAGAAACTTAACCATATAGGTATTAGTAAACTTGTATGTAACATTGAATTTTAAGTGTAATTGCCAGAGGACAGATGTCCTCTGGCAATTACACTTAAAATTCAATATTTGCCATAAAGTAGACAAAGTACCATTTTACTGGTCCTTCCATTTCTAAGCCATAGATAATATTTATATCTATCCATGGCCCATGGCCGATTTCATCGCTGTCAGTCGAATATTTTATTTAATTTCTGTTTCTAAATGAAGCACCTTCAATGATTTTATGTGAGTTTATAGTGTGGAAGTGATAGTGCGGCGGTGCGGTCTCGTTGATAAGGCTCGTTGGTCGTCAGCACCATGTTTACGGGCACGGTGCGAGTTCGGGTTTGCGAGGCGACGGGGCTTAGGCCGACCGACTTTCAGAAACGGCACAACATGACCTTCGGGAAGCCAGGTGAGGCTCGTCTAGTGACTCCGATGCTTCACTTATATATTGTTGCGGATAATCTTTCATAGACCGTTATTATAGAAGCTTGATCAAGGCGCAATTTTTGCTTCGAAAAATGTGTAGCCTGTTTACAGAGATGGGTGTTGGTAATATGTAAATACGGGTATGATTGCAGACGACCAACCAATAGACCCGTACGTGTCCATCGACGCTGACGAGCACCAACTAGACCGTTCAAGCACCAAACCTAAGACATTCGACCCTGTTTGGAACGAAACCTTTATTCACGAAGTACACAATGTCAGCAGGTACATTAATACAGACGGTTACCTATTATTTAATTTCTCCTAATCATACTTAATAACTATTTCTTATAAAAAATAAATTTTAACATCGCTTACCCAATCATGTAAACATTTACATAATTCTTCACTATAAACTATGGTATGAAATGCAGGGATTACTGGAGTGCATCAAAGTTTAATAAGAATGTTACTATTAATGCTTATAAACATAAACATTCTTATAAGACTTATATTGATCCTATAAGATGTGAGATGTTATGTTCCTATGTATCTTGAAATGTAGACAATTTTTTACTAAATATACATCTTGCACTATTATTATTTATACTTTAAATATTTGGTGCCATAAAATTGGTAAAGAACCAATTGCCTTTATCTCAGGCACCGTTTGTTTAGTCATTGAAATTCATTACATATATAATTTTTTAAACATGTCTGTAAAGTCATTTACATAATATTTAACTAATTCTACTCCCACCAACAGTTTGGGCATCACAGTATTCCACGATGCTGCAATACCTCCTGATGACTTTGTTGCCAACTGCACTATACCATTTGAAGATCTGATGCATAGAGAAAAGGAGGCCACAGATTTTTGGGCAAGTATCTCATGAACTATATTTTGTTTGTATTTAAATAGTGTATCAAATGTGTGTAGCAGTAGTAGTAGCCTTGACCCAGTTAAAATATGTACTGTGTCAAATGTTGCCATGATAATGATAATGTTTACTGATGTCTCCACATAGTGGAAGGCAATTATATTTGAGTATTTCAAATTTTTATCATGAGGGTACTAGAGACTACAAAACAAATAAAAATTTTTAGTATAGTGCATACAAAGTCATACTTTTAATGTTTTGAATCAATTGATTTTTCTTATAACCATTATTAGTATGTGGGAGCTTGAACCCAGGTACTCCTAGAAGAGCACCACCAGTCACTGCACCAATATATTTATTTTCTTAAAACTAATTCATGCCAAAAGTGTGTGAAGATTGTGTTTATGAAACAATCTTTTCCCAAGAATATGTATTTAGTAAGAAAGAGTTTTCTAATTCTAATGCACCATAAACATCTTCACTAAAATTTAATTATTAATTAATTATAAACTCACTTGTAACAACTTGTGTGGCCAATAATCATGTAGAGACTGATTATCAAGATCCCAAGATCAGTAAGTGTTTATCTACTATAATACATTGATAAGATATACTTGTTTTATGTTTGTCTTGCAAGTATATTATCAAAAGCATTGACATAATATTTGTTTTGCTTGATAAAGAACAATTTTTAGATACAAATCTGTTCTTCAGTATGTACAATATATTCTACTAAATGAGATACAAGTAATTATGAACAATTTGAGGCGGAGATTTTCGTGTCCAGATCCACGTTATGTCCAGTTGGTGGACGAGGTGTATTTTGCATATACTCTTATTGTGATGTTTTAAGGAAAAACTTGTGCGCAAATTGATGTATTTCCGTACTATGTGTGGTAGTTGATTTAATTTGATTTTAATTTCTGTGGGCTGATGTGATTCATAATGATTTCTTTTAATATCTGAGTTGTGTATGTTATTGTGTATCTTGGTCTGTAGTAGTTTTTGTAAATTATCATCATAGTAGTCGTAACTTTAAACTTTTTGTACCTGAAGGTGTAAGTAGTTTAAATTGTGTATTGACTCTCTAATCTTTATTTGACTTTTGATGTATTTAAAAAAATATATATATTAAAAATAGTAACTTTTATAACATAACATCACGCCTTTGTTACCCGAAAGTGTAGGCAGCGGCTGTTAAGCCTCGTCTCACCGTTATGTCTATGTCTCAAATGGAATAGGCGGTGAACCTATTGCCACACCAGGCATAAAGTTTGCAATAATCGATATTTATCACACTTAACTTCCGAAAAACAATTTCGAGAAGTTATTGGTGTGAGCCAGTGTCAGGAATCGAACCCGGACCTCTGGATCAGAAGCCATACGGCTCGACCAGTGGGCCACCGAGAACTTTTATATTTACTTAATAATAGCAATAAAAATAAACACACTTAAAAATCTCTTAATTCTTAACTAATGATAACAAATACATCGAATATTAAGTTATGTCTCGGTTGTCCAGTAGTCCAGCTCCCCACTTCTGATTCAGTGGTCCTGGGATCGATCCCGCACACCAATAATTTCTCGGATTGTTTTCGGAAGTTCTGTGTGATAAATATCGATTACTGTCAGCTTTTCTGCCCGGGGAATAGGTTTCGCCGCCTCGGCCATTTGGGACATAATGATCGGAGTGTCAATACTTAATAGCCGCTACCGCTACCTTTGGGTACAAAAAGCGGTGACGTTATGTTACGTTTTTTATGTAACATCTCTATTGGTATAAATGGTATTAAACTTTGTGTTTTTGGTGTGATGCGTGAACGAACATACAGATAGACGAAAATAAAAAAATCGTTGTTACTTCTGTCGTCAAAAGATATACTTTTGTGTTATTATTTTCATCGAATATTCAGATAGAGTCGCGTTACAATTATTTAAAGTTACAGAGGTATAATTGGAAACAGTCATAAGACTGTTGCAAAAAGTTATGAACAAATGTATTGACAAATAGTTAATATTAATTATTGTATCATAAAGCCATAATTCGTACCAGTACGCCCTCAATAGCCGGTCGTAGCCGAAGTCTAACTCTCTCATTCAGAAGTAGGATTGTTAAAGCGCTATGTCACCGAGAGTGCTCTCTTGAAGTTATTATGAACAGGGCTCCTTTACTAAGTGTGATCTGCTAAAGGCAGTCGCTGGAACGTAGACGGATGCAGTTGCCGCTGGCGTTAAAAGAGTACTGTTCATTTCCAAGAGCTGAATAACCCGAAACTTAATTAAGTCGTGTAGCAATACTGTAACTAATATCACCTACCTATGTAGTTTGGGATGACTGCAGTGTTAAAGATACACCAGTCTGCTCTGTACGTCCTCAGAGATGGACCGTGGGCGTCGTGTTGGCAGATTTCGTCGTGTTAATTCCGTACGAAAATTATTAATTAATTCTCCTATTGCTGTATATGAATGTGTAGTGCTGACGTTTTAAAAAAATATTGAAATTTGATCATAACAAAAAAAATAAATCCAGAATATTAAAGACTAGCTGACCCGACGAACTTTGTGCCGCATCAAAAGTAATAAATGAGTAAATTTTGGATATCGTGAGGTTCAATTTGTGCTATTTATCGGCTTTAACTGCTGTCCTGCTATGTTAATACTGCAATATATTCGAAAGTATTCGTTTAAATTCCATGCTGTAAAGGGCCATTATCATCTATATTACATACACAATCTATTTAAGACACTTAACTGCATGAAAATTAATTAAAATCGCTTCGTAAATAAGCCATTATTCCTCGTAAAAAATAAAAAAATAAAAATGGTCATTGTGGGCTATCCCTAAGAGATAGACGTATTATTATGCCCTCGCGGAATTTTTAGACCTTCTGAAGTTGTTTAATAATGTAGAACATTGTTTTGATCTGTCACTTAGCAATACGATAACGTTTGCAATTAAAGTGCTAAATCTCGAAAATTATCATTTTTTCTTTACAACAACGTACATATATGAATTATAGATCAAAACCACCCCGTTGACAACCTCTAGCTATTAAAAAAACCGCATCTAAATCCGTTGCGTAGTTTTAAAGATATAAGCATATAAGCGGACAGACAGCGGAAAGTGACTTTGTCTTAAACTATGTTATGATGATTCATATTTGTCACGAAAATTTAGGTTTATTCAGGGCGGGTCCCGCGCGTCCCGGTTTCGGAATCCTGAATTTCCATTCAGATTTTCTGATATGACATTGGTGTAAGGTGATATGATTTTTATTATAGAAGACTGACCAAATTACGAAGTTTACGAGTGTAGCTATGGGCTAGACACCTATTTCATGAGAGACGAGGAAATTGACTACAACTTTGGTATTTGGATATTAAGGACTAGGGTTTTAAAATGATAGTAATGAGCGTATTTCTGTCATTTCAGGTGGATCTAGAACCACAAGGAAAGCTGCATCTGAAAATTGATCTGAAATGGAATTCACAAGGTTAGTGCTTCTTCGCATTATTGTTTTGTTACAGAATTGAGATGAAATTGTTTTATTGTATATGTGAATGATGAACTTTGTTTACAAAACATTTATCTTGGACGTATTAGTTTTGTTACATGTCTGCTATATAAATATTAGTGTTCATTTTTTATATAAATTGTCGAGAGTCCGGAATTGATGCCAGTTACTAAGCAAAATAACGGTAATTTGCAGTTTATGGTTGAGATTTTCGTAGGAGTTATGCATCAGAGATTTCAAACGAAGAATAAGGCGTGATTTAAATAAAGATGTCGCTTATGGAAGCGTCAGTTGGGTATATCAAATTGTGCATAAAAGTAGCATAAACGCGGTTCCGGGATTTTGCGCAGATTTTCCCCTAACTGAGCAAAATATGTGGAGTGACGCGCTGACGACGTTGAATAGATTGGATTGGAGGATGTTGTATTGAATGATAGTGGTGTAATAAAGGGCATGATTAAAACATGTACAGACAATGCGTGGTGCAAAATTGACTAAGCAAATATAAATAGAGTGCAAAACCGGAAGTACGTAGGAGTCGACGGCAACGACACCTTTTCCATGACTCAATTGACCGACGGGCGAAAAAGGTGGTATGAAAAGAGTTATGAAAGTCAAAGAAGCTAGTAAAGTGTGTCAAACGGCGTTCTGTTCTCTAAGATACCAAGAATCATAGTACGAAGGCTAGTCTGCAGCCCCTCCAGCGTAACTATGGCATTTAAGGACCGCGGCAAATTTATTGTTTTACTAAATGAGTAAGTGGGAGTCCGTAGCATTTTGCCTGGTTACCAGTCTGTAGTTGCTGGTTAGAAACGGGATGGTACTGTTCACTAGAGCACAGTGCCACACACCAGTTCAATTATTTTTGTTGTGTCAGCGGGTGTGGAGGCGCCGAGGAGGGAGTTCAAGGAGGGCGCGGGGTTCGCGCGGCGGCGCGGGGCGATGCGGCGCCGCGTGCACCAGGTCAACGGGCACAAGTTCATGGCCACGTTCCTGCGCCAGCCCACCTTCTGCAGCCACTGCCGGGAGTTCATCTGGTGAGCGCTCCATGTTGCCCTGTCTCGCCCCACCCCCTCTTAATCTAACGCACTTGTTACCCCTCTTTTTTAATTGTAAGGAAGACACAGTAAAACTCATTCATCACTAATAATAATTATTTATTTCGGGCTGTAAATTAAAGTTAAAATATAACTAGCAAAAACTTTTTTAAGTTTTTGGCTATTTCTGTAATTAGCGTGTGACCTAAACCCAAAAAATACCGCCTGTCTTCCGGGATTGCAAAGATTTCTGTTACTTTTGATGGTACTTTTGGACTAAACATTATATTTATTGTTACAGGGGCTTGGGCAAACAAGGATACCAATGTCAAGGTAAGCAGTGCTTATATCCAATATAGGCTTACACATAATAATATGAAAAATGTACATATGTTGCATTCTGACACTAAGTTTTGAATGTTTGAAGATTTATATATTTATATTCCTGTTCTCTATATCAGAGAAAAGCTTACAGTTTATGACTGCACCAGTAAAGCTTAGTTCTACGTATTTTGATGTTTCCAGTCTTGAACAGTGCTATAACAAATTTTCTTGTATCTAACCAATATTATTAGCGTATCTCTTGATAAATTTACATTGTAACTAGGTACAAGGTAAACATGAAATTAATTATTGTTTAGTTTTCAATACCACATTTGGATCTTTAAGTTCTCAGTAAAGATCTATGTTAAAACGCTTCTCTTTAATATTTTTTCTCTGCATTAGTTTGTACTTGCGTGGTGCATAAGCGCTGCCACTCGCTGGTGGTGACCAAGTGTCCCGGCATGAAGGAGGAGGCCAGTAAGGTACTGTCTACCGTGTTTATACCGTGTGTGGATGAATGTATTTGCGTATTTATAGTATTAGGGGGTGCGAGTTTCGGAAGGTGTATGTGTGTAAGGTGTATATATAGTAAGACCACGAGACGAGATAAAAACTATAAACAAACGGACCCTTACCGAGTTATCTTGCGATAGTTAGCAATTGACACGAATATCCGAGCGATTGATATCTCTGTCCTTGTTACTCCTATGCAGTAAAGACGTCACTTAGTCGAAAACAGTTATCGTTGCGCACTCCGTGGTGCATGATAGCAGTTGATACCGTGGTTGTCAACAGTTGGTCCGCAATTTTATTGACAACTATTAACAAGTCCATTCCTGTATGAAAAGCGTTCTAAGTGGCTATTATTCTCGTTTCCCGTATTTGGTTCTTTTATTCTTGTTATTATTCCCTTACTGTTTTAGTTCTCTTGTTAATTTTTGCTGTTATTGTTATTATTGTTACTAATTAGTTGTTGATTTTAATCATGGAGAAATGATAAATGTTTTGAACCCCTGAAAATACAACATAACTAAAGTAAGGCCAACGAGACGAGATAAAAAATATAAACAAATTTTTTATCTCGTCTCGTTGGCCTTACTATAGTTATGTGTGTGCTTATAAGGTATTTATGCGCGTGTTTATGTAGGTATGTGCGTGTTTATGAAGGTATGTGCGTGTTTATGAAGGTATGTGCGTGTTTATGAAGGTATGCGCGTTTATATGTAGGTATGTATATGTTTGTGTAGGTATATGCGTGTTTATTTAGGTATGTGCATGTTATGTAAGTGTGTGCGTGTTTATGTATGTGAATGTATGTGAGTTTTTATGAAGGTGTGTGTTTATTACGGCATGCGTGTGCACAGACGCAGAGCGGCGTGGGCGTGTCGGGCGGGCAGCGCTTCAACGTGAACGTGCCGCACCGCTTCACCGTGCACTCCTACAAGCGGTTCACCTTCTGCGACCACTGCGGCTCGCTGCTCTACGGGCTCATCAAGCAGGGCTTGCAGTGCGAAGGTAACCATCCTGCTTGAATACTTGTATTGTGTACGCACTAAGCTATATCATACCACATACTGACGAGTGCGTGCACGTTGCAGTGTGCTCTATGAACGTGCACAAACGGTGCCACAAGAACGTCGCGAACAACTGCGGCATCAACACCAAGCAGATGGCGGAGATACTAAACGAGATGGGCATTTCCCCTGACACCAACCAGCCTCGCTCCAAGTCCAAGGTACTATACTATCATCCACTTATTATGCAAATGAACGAGACCAAACTTGCTGATAAAATGTCAAAGTTATAGTCTTTTTCCTAAGGTATTGATAAAATGATTCAATTTTTAAGAATGTATTTTATGTATGTATGTGTGTATGTATTTTTATCTTCTATTTTCCCCGGGTTACTTTGAAACGGCTGTATGGATTTTGTTGCTGTACATACACATACTATTCGATTAGAATACAGTATGTATATTGTATATGCTTGCCTTTCTATATGTTCTGTGTTTTAATTTCATTTTACTAGTATTTTAAGTGTGAATATTCTCTCTGGCAGTGTCAGAACGTGCATATGTCGGAAGGCGGCCACGATCCATCAGGCGGTGGCGACTCTGACCAGAAGGATACAGAGAAACAGGATGATAAAGGTAAATACTTGCAAAATATTCCCACAAACAGGGCCTAAAAGTGTTTAGTGAAATAGTGCAACTAATTCACTGAACGCTTTTAGGTCCACACTTTGTGGTCCTTTTTTGTCAGGATATTATATACTACCTGTAAGTGTTACGTTATCTGTAGACTAACATTCCAAGTTGAAGAAACCCTGGTCATATTCAAAGAATTAGACTATGAGAGTAAAAGAGATTAATTGAGGGAAAGAGAAAAAAATTGCGCACGCAACTAAGAGACGCACGCCCGTAGCGGCCGTTGCCAATCAAGACACATTTCATAATACACATTTGTATGTAAATGACAAGCGTGATTAATTGAAATCGTTAGTTTTGTCTACCTATATTTTTTATTATGTTGCTTTTATGAAAAGTGAATTCTCAGTTTATAGCATTTATAAATCACCGTATTGTTTGAATATTCGTATAAAATATCTCTCAAACGTACACGTACTTCTACCTGACTTACTTACTTATGGTATAAGAGCTAGCAACGTTTTTAAGCGACGAATTTAGGTCGGCCTGTTTTAAGATATGTTATTGCTCTCACTCTCTCGAACGTAATTTTCTTAGTTTTTATTGTCATATTTTGAACAGTGTTTTGAACAGTGTTGCAAAAACTTTGATAAACATAATGTAAAAAACAAAAATCTTCTTAAAATGATTTGAAAAATGTATATTTTACGTGTACAAATAGGCTGCGCAGAAACAAACGCAACCACTGCCGCCAGCCGGACTGTCTGTGTTACGTTCAGGAGAGTGAGAGGAATAACATATCTTAAAATTAGCCGACCTAAATTTCTTGTTTTCCCGAAGTTGCTAATTATCGCAATATTATAGGACTTTGTTTTATTAAAATTAAGAGGTAGCTTGAGAAAATTAGTTCAAATCAGTTGTATATATCAGGCAATATTATTCACAGTTGAGTCATTACTTGACATTTAGTTTGTCTGCAAAACTTTTAATAAAATACATTACATATGTATAGCAAAGATTGTGTTTGTTTGTTTTTGTTTTGTGTTTTGTTCATATTGTTATTGTTTTCGTTTTATTTTATCACCTCGATCGAACATTAGGTGCACCGCAGACACCGTGGCGCTCTCATTGGGACGAGCTGCAGGATATATTCACTTGCTACGAAGGTGTCTGTCTTTTTGTTATTGCATCATTTACTTAATTTGTGCAAATATATTAACCCAAACTTAATATTATTGGGGGGTATGGCTGTATGAATGAAAAGCTCCATTTTAGGCGTCAGTACTAAGTAGCACAAGTGTTTACAGTTTTTTATTTATGTGACATTTTAGAAAAATGATGCTTAAAATAGTGCTTTTAGTTTTCTAATACACACATTAATTTTGCACAACGGTGTGGCGCTTCAGTAATTTTTTAAACGTGTTAAATAACATGACGGAATTTATCATATACGGTGTCCGGGAGTTTTTCTATGTAGGTATGTGGCGATATTTGGTGTCTATTTAGCATAACACAGTCAAATAGTTGCTTAGCTTAGAAAATTTTTATTATGATTGCTTTATCTATTATGATAAAAATAGTTTAGAATCTCTACTACGGGTGGTAACTAATGGTGATTACATTCTAGTGAAACTAAGTTCATTATTATTATATTTCAAACTGACGCGATCGATTTTGTTGAGTAATTTTTATAAAGCGTTTATCAAATAAAACGGTAGAATATCGGTGTCGGTAATTTCAGAAATTCACAATAAACGAGCACGCTTTACCTATTTATTCGGTGTCTAATGAGCCGGGTCGTCTATTGCGTTTTTCACGTAGAGGGCGTGTGTTCAGGCGGCGAACTCGGTGCCGGCGGGCAGGACAAGGTGTCCTTGGACGACTTCCACTTCATCAAGGTGCTCGGCAAGGGCTCCTTCGGGAAGGTGATGCTGGCCGAGAAGAAGGGCACGGACGAGGTAAGGCTGCGGCGCGGGTGGGTGCGGGTCTAGCAGTACGTTCGCTGACAGTGCGCGTGTGCGCGGTGCGCGTGTGCAGGTGTACGCGGTGAAGGTGCTGAAGAAGGACGCCATCGTGCAGGACGACGACGTGGAGTGCACGCTCACGGAGCGCCGCGTGCTGGCGCTGGCGGCGCGCCACCCGTTCCTCACGGCGCTGCACTCCGCCTTCCAGACGCGCGAGCGCCTGTTCTTCGTCATGGAGTACGTCGACGGCGGCGACCTCATGTTCCAGATCCAGCGCGCGCGCAAGTTCGACGAGCCGCGCGCGCGGTGAGTGCCTCGCGCCCCGAGCCCCCCGAGCCCCCCTCGCCCCGCAGCGAGCCTCTCTCATCGCATTGCGTTTTGCAGCTTCTACGCGGCCGAGGTCACCCTGGCTCTGCAGTTCCTGCACTCGCAAGGCGTCATCTACCGCGACCTGAAGCTCGACAACATACTCCTGGACAGTGAGGGCCACTGCAAGCTCGCCGACTTTGGCATGTGCAAGGAAGGCATCCTGGGTCAGTTATCTACGCTAGTAAACTTTGATGGGGCTGTTTTCCGTTCATACCAAATTTTGCGCTGTATGTTCGTATGTTTGTTTATCTTTCTTGTGTAATGCTAAATATGGAATTTGTTTCTTATAGATGGAGCTACTACCACCACCTTCTGTGGCACTCCCGACTATATTGCACCTGAGGTAAGAAATCGGCGGTATACAGCAGCGATGTGAATAAGAATGTTATTCTGTTATGACATTGGTTCCTTAATTTTTTTAAGAAAGTTCCATACAGACAGTACGGACCCGATAAATCCGTTATGTTATTATTATCAATTTATTATTCGCAAATAAACTAAACTCTTCACAAGAATTGATTAAAACATACCGGGTGCCAGAAGAACCTAGCGGATATCGAGAAGTGTTCATTTTAAGTTCATAGATCAATAAACATACAAAACCTTTGATCACATGAGCGACACGATAACATGCATCGCGTAGCGCCATCATCGGTGCTGCAACAAATATACACAGACATGTGGCAACTTGTCAAAATTATTATAATAATAATTGTTTTTCAAACGCAGATGATAAAGTAAATCATGTTATACTACGTTATGTATTTTAGCTAAAAGTGTTATAAATGTTTCTTTTAAATTAGCTGATTTTATACTACCTACATAATTATACTTACCGATTAGAGAATCATGAAATTACTTAAAAAATGCATATACGTATTAATTTAATGAGTTCATACCCAGTACCGTCAGCTAAATTTCATTATTCGGGAGCACTTAAACACAGTTTATAATTCGTTTCCTGTATCACCAGCTGAATTTAATAATTAGGTTGCACTTCGGAAACACCGTGTATAATTTGTATCCTGTATCACCAGCTATATTTCATTTGTTGAAAGCACTTCGATAACACCGTATATAGTTAGTAATCTGTTCACGGACGTACCGCGTGTGCAGATCCTGCAGGAGCTGGAGTACGGCCCCAGCGTGGACTGGTGGGCGCTGGGCGTCTTGCTGTACGAGATGCTGGCGGGCCAGCCGCCCTTCGAGGCCGACAACGAGGACGACCTGTTCGAGAGCATCCTGCACGACGACGTGCTCTACCCCGTCTGGCTCACCAAGGACGCCGTCTCTATACTCAAGGGTACACTTTCAATTTTGCATGGATCCGCCCAAAACTTAGTCCCTTATTGAGTATAATTTTTTTGTGTTATTTTCTTATTAGAATGATTCGATCCAGTTCGCAATGAGTGTTACGTGGTGGTCACAAGTATATGTTGACATTGTGGTGATGTGTTGTTGTGTTCCGGCAGGGTTCATGACGAAGAGCCCGGCGCGGCGGCTGGGCGTGTGCGGGGGCGTGGCCGGCATCCGCGCGCACGTGTTCTTCCGCGACGTGGACTGGGACGCGCTGCAGCAGCGCCGCCTGCGTCCGCCCTTCCGCCCCAAGGTGGTCAGTACACATACTGCGCCATCAATGGACCGGCTTGACCGATGATATACCGTGACCTCACGGAATATGCGCCTTAGACTCTGGGTTTTAAATATTTTATTTCGGAAATTATCACTTTTATTTATATTATGCATGGATTATACATGCAAATCAATGGGTTGGAACTCTCCATTAGAAAAAAAAATGGGGTGTGTGCGATTCACACACGATGGAAGTGAAACTTCAGTAAATATAAATATATACTAGCTGATCCAGCAAACGTTGTCTTGCCGAAAAATAAAATTTAAAAAATAGGAGTTGATCGTAGGGGGTTGAAAATTTAGGGTTGCATGTATTTTTGTATCCCGTTTTATAAAAAAAATAATAAACAGAAATATGTCAAAAATTGAGGGGTGGGCTACCCTTGTGATTTAGGGGGATGAAAAATAGATGTTGTCCTATTCTCAGACCTACCCGACACGCACATAAAATTTCATGAGAATCGGTCAAGCCGTTTCGGAGGAGTTCAATTACGCACATCTAGACTCGAGAATTTTATATATTAGATATATATATAATGTAAATATAGATATATATATAATCAGAGATCAGAAATATATATATATATATATATATATAATATAATCCATGATCAGTATAAAATAAAAATAAAATTTATTGATTGAAAAACATTGAAATATTAGTTAATACTTAAAACAGGATTAAAAAATATTTACACTTACCATTTATTACATCAGTCACATTAAACATTTATATTTGAACATCTATTTTCATTGTTCAATAATTGTTTTTTTACGTGCACGAAACTCGCGACTGCGTTCTGTTGAACTTTTTCCTGGATTTTTTTCATTTTAATTTTATTTTCATTTTTTTGCGTCGACATTGCTCAACAAGATATAGAAGTACCTACTCACAAACACGCAGTCAAATAATAACCCACATATACATAAACATACTCTTTTGATGTGAACTCTAGTTTATTTTAAGAATGTTTTAAAAAGAAAAATATTTTAAATTTGGAATGTCACGTTTCATTTATTTATATTGATGTGTTATTTTTCTCTGTACTAATTGCATATATATCTCCAATACAAGCATTTTTTGAATCATTCACCTAAAACGAACTAAAGTAATACTGGCTCATGGCTGACACAAATATTTAAAAACAACTTGTTCAATCGTTATCACTATTGATAATTATTAATTTAGTTCATAGATGTCGCTAAACCTTAAATAAAGTTGAGGAAGTCGTTCAAATCTACATCGGTAATCTGTGTAGTATGTTTGTCTGTGTATTACCTGATGGACATAAATGGTAATACAATAAATGAAATCGCATTCCGAAATTTTCGTAGTTAGTTATTATCTATACGGGTAATTGATAGTCACTTCAACTACCATCCGTAGCCTAGTGGATACGCCGCTTCAGACAACCACTACATTGCGTGACATCGAGGCTGAGTTTAGCCATTGGATGTTTTTGTGATTATAAAAAATTGTGTGTCAATGTAGAAACTGAAATTCCAAAAAACAAAAAGGAGAGACCGACAAAATAAAATAGTATGTATATTTCTGTCTCATTCTTTCCTGGCTTCTTCATCCTGTCGTATTTCCGTTGCATCCGGTTTGAAATCACAACGATTCTAAAGAAGTTTCACTTCAAAAACACATCAAAATCCATTGCTTTTTAAAGCTCTCAGATTACAAGATCTTCAGAGGTCTAAGCGTATAAGGAGACAGACAGCGAAAAGTTATGACGTCTAAATTTGCAACAGTATAACATTGTACGGATAAACCTTTGTCATTAAGATTCATCTTTAATACAAGTACATCTCCAGACATCTCGGGGCTAAAAGTTGTATGAATAACTTTTCTGTTGTACGTGTTGCAGAAGAGCAAGCGCGAGGCGAGCAATTTTGACGCAGAGTTCACCAAGGAGGAGCCGGTGCTGACGCCCGTGCCCGGCGACGTGGTGCGCGCCATCAACCAGGTGCGTGCGCGTGCGTGTGTGTGCGTATACGTGCACGTACACGTGTGATATAACCACTTATTCCAACCCTGTACTCGTTTGCAGGAGGAGTTCCGCGGCTTCTCATTCGTGAACAAGGACTTTAACCCGCTCCCGTCGCTCGACAAGACGCCGGTCGCCTGAGCGCGCCCGCTCTCGCTGTCGCTGCCGCTCGTGACGAACAAATGGAGCGCTCCGAAGCACGTCTGCCTGTACGTCTCACGTTTGCGAATATGTTTTTTTTCTCCACGCTGGCGGCGGGGTATGTACGGCAACATCACATATTGTTATTGTGAATATTTTAGCTTGTTTGTTCGACATGTAATCTGAAAACCGCGGTTACTTGATTTGAACTATACAAATGTATAGTTCCGTATATATAGGTTGTCCAGTTGTTTATTTATTGAGCGAAGTGCATTGGGATCTGTGTCAACGCCAATTTAAAACCGCGTGGAACTCTTGTTTACAGTAACAAGTAGCTTTCAACTATATTGAAATTATTTCGATGTATCGTATATCTATCGTACCGTGAAAAATGACAGCATTTATTTTAAAGTGACTGCGTTTTATATTCACGGAGGTAAGGTTCAGGAGGTAAGTTTACATGTGCGCCTCTAGTTTTATAATAATATCACTGAAACCAATACTTGCTAATATAGAACTTTCAAACAATAGTTTAACGGATTTGTTTTCAATGCCAAAATTAGTTTAGTATAAATGAAGCGAGAGAAAAGTTTCTTTTTTTACCAATTGCAGATCCCAAATGCGCTCTCTTTGTTTTGTCGCTCAGTTTTGTTATACAAAAAAGTATTTTATATGCATTTTTGCTAATTTGGCATTAAGTTTATGTAGCGAAATTTTTAATTTTAGCTAATTGAAGGCTAAATAAATGCTAGTCTTGTGAATATTGCAGTCGTCGACGGAACGATGATGCAAAGGGGACATCACTGTATTGTGCATCCGAGTAATTTTGTGATTGGATAGTTTCAAATTATGTGTTATAATGGTTTTAGATATTATTATAGAATCGATCTCAGTTTTGTGCTCGGGCCAAAGTTAGTCACATGATAAATCAAAATCGTTTCTCTTATTTAATTCAATTTAAATAAAGCATTTCCCAAGATGTCATTGTGAGGGCATATCTCAGTTGTTGCCACATATCAAAGTCTAAATAAAAATCTAAAAACTAAGCTAAATCTGTAACTATTTGCCAGTGAGAACCAGATGCTTTCATGAATGTGAATTATAGTTTTCCTTAGTCTCAGTCTAGTTATTACAATTCAAGCAATTCCAGTTGTTTACCATTCTTTATTATAAATAACTGCTTTGCACGATGATTATAATTATGCATCTGGTGTAGTTTTTCTCGTCAGCATAGAAAGAAAATTTTATGTTTTTCTCACTCATAAAACAATAATAAATAAAAATAACACACGATTTGAAACACCGTCATAGTTCGACACGTTCAATATCTAAACGAGAAATTAAATACACTTTGAAAATTGTAGTAGTTTTTAGTTTGATGACTGTGGGAAGTTTGGTTTCTACTTACAACAGGTGGATAAAAATTTAAAAACAATATTATTTATTTAATGAATTTTGGTACATGTCCATAAGGGCCATGATTTAATTTTCTATCCTGTTTCATCCTATAATAACGGGACTATTATTACTACCTACAGTTGTCAGACATGTTTGTTGATAAATGAATATATTTACCATTAAATCATTATAAATTGGCTATAGTCAATGTGAACTTGTAAATATTGAGAACATTATATAATGACCGAGTGGTGTTGCCAGTGTCGAGTGTGTCGCTACTTTATCTCAAAGTTATTTACGTTGGCAACACCGCGCGGAGATTGCGTGGGAGGAATCTGTAAACCCCATTCGTTAGTAGCGAGATATTGCGTCTGTTGTGTCTGTATGTGTGTGCGTGTGTGGAGGTTCGAGCTCGAGATGGGGCGAGGGGATAGAGGGGGGGGGGGAATAAACATGGCCGTCATTTTAAGTTAAGTTACGAAATTACAAACGGTGCTTTTCAAATTTTATACCAATGTGTTTATTTTTTAAATTATTATTTGATGTCTATATAGTGTTGAAGATAAAAGAAACATACTGAATAAATTATTTTACTTTAAGCACGAGTTATTTGAGCGTTATATAAAATTGCAATTCCTATACAGAGTAGTATCTAGTCCCGCTTGTATTAGCGAAGCATTTCCAATACTCAGAAACATTGAGATCGTACAGTAACTAATTTAATCTAAATGATATTTCTACGCAAATATATACTTTTTTTATTTAAATAACAATGCATTTTGTTCGTATATAGTGCAATAATATGATATATTACGCGTGAGCTGCCCTTCAGGGCCTTATCTTTATGAGTTGAACTTGAATTGAGACGAAGTTATTATTAGTAAGCAAACTGCTTACAAGCTGGTTTTTGTTTCAGAGCAATTAAAATTAATAAAAAATCTCAAAACACAAATGGAGCTCCTGAAACAGGCTCTTTAAAACACTTAACTTCGAAATGAATTCAAAAAACATAAAATAAAAAAACTGGACGTTATTAATTTGCATAGTAAATAACCTAGTACAAAATATAAACATTCTTAGCTTACACGAGGTCAGCAATGGCACTATTTATAAAATTCAATTGAATTACAATTATAAATGTATAATTTAAATATCCAAATTGCTCTAAAATTATATTATTGCAGTATAAACATTGTGCATATAAAATATATTGTATATTATTTGCGTACACGCATTATGTAAATATTATGGTTAAGTTGATATTCTCTTGACACGTTTTGTTATAAATATATGTATTTTTTTTAAATGAAAATATTCTAAATGTTTATGTACTGTGAGTACTCCGTTATTTGAAGTGTCTATATTGTTATTTTAGTCACGATTTGTTTACGCTTCTAATGCAATTAGGCAATTATTTAGATCGAATATATAATATTTTCCATAGAGAATGAAGCAAATTTGTATACATCACAATTATATTATTTGATTGGACGACACATCTAGCATACGCCATTGAAACGTAAATATGTGAGGTTTATAATAAAGCTTATAATATTAATAATAATAATAAACGTAATTATATTTACAAGGGCGTGCGTTATTTTGTTATTACGTTACCGTAATGACGTATGCTAAGTATGTTGTCGAAAGTATTTTGAGTTTAAGTATTATTTAATTAGTTGATAATTTAATACCAAAGTTTTAAGTTAACTGTTTAAGTCATTATTTTGAATCGTACATATATTTTTGAATATTTATATTGTACCCAAGTATTTTTGTGCGGTACAATGATGGCCGGGGGTGGGGATAAGGGCATGCGTTAAGATCAATGCACAAATTGTAATGCTTTATGTAGTTGTTAGTGTATAATATATTATATTTAAAAAGAAATATAATAATATAAATAATATATTAAATCATAAATCTCTGTACGTGTTCCCATATTGAAAAGTGTTATTACTGGCATAAATACTGTTTTTTTATTGACGTTACATAAATATATCGTAATAGTTGTCTACATTTTAGTTCGGTGAATGTGTGCTAAATATATGAATACTTATTGCAAACGATAATGCACCTTATTTACAGTGCATTAAAACTTAGTCTTAGTTGATAGTATTCTGTAGTGGAGTCTAATCATTTTCGTGGCCATTTGTATTTTTTATTGTTTCACTTCTTTTTGTGGCATTTTATTTTGTTTTTGTAGTAATGAACACTTTTTGATTTTCATTGCAAAGCTTACGTGATATATATAATAATAATATTTAAGTTTAATGAATTTTTCACTGTTAAAAGCAAAAAATAAATAATTTGATTTCTGCTTTATAGCCTAATAACATTGTAAGTGGACGAATGTCCTTTTATAAATGCAAAGCTGTCCAATATTTGGAAGTCCGCGTCTGAATCGCTAAGTAAACTAAGAGATACACTTGTAATAGCGTTATTTGGGTAATTTTAAAATTTTAATAGTCACTATTGATGAATAAATTACAATTACTTTTTGAAATTCTGGGTATTCTACAGTTAAAAGTAACCCTAATTCTCAACCCTAAATCATTACTTAGTGGTTCCGTAGCGAGGCGCTGGGCACTTGTACAGACTAATATTACATAATTATTATTCTGTTAAAAGAATTATTGCAGTGTTGGCTATCTGTAGATGTATCTTCCTGATCCTGAAGTGACCCGAACTGATAATGCTCATAATTAGTGCTTATTACATTTATTTTATGTTATTTCAAGTTTTTATATTATTGTAATTTAACACGTTTATGTTACCGAAGGTAGGCAGCGGCTGTTGTCTCAACTCGCCAATTCCTTAAGTTGCAAATAGGTGGCTGACCCAGATTGTAGAAACAGTGGCCATGTGATTTCTCTAGTAGTCAACGTTTTTTATGTAGCATTTAATTCCCAACATACTATGCATTCGTACATGAGTTCACGCCCAGTCCCTAGCGGGGTAAGCAGATATAACGTAGACCTAAATAAATGTAGTAATGATTATTCTGATTTCAAGTTTCAGTGCTTCAGGTATCGGGAAGGTATATAATGTATATATATATATCTATATTCATATGTATGTATTTAATTATGTGCGTTTCTCTGTTACTAGTTTTAAGGTAAATGTGCGTGGACGAATATATATACATATATATAATAGGTTGGGGAAAAAGTATTTTCGTATTTTTGTATGAAAAGTCAAGACATTTTTTTCAAAGTTTATTTACATTTATTTACAATATATATGTACCGTTTTGTTGAATAACTTTCTGCCATTTTGTGGGCAGAGACATTATCCCGTTACTGTAGAAACTTTGGGACTTCTGATCAAAAAAACGGGACAAATAGTTTTGGCAGTCCTCTCTTGAGGTCAACCTTACAGAACCTAAAGAATTCTGAAGAGACCGAAACAGGTGAAAATCTGAAGGCGCAAGGTCAGGGCTATATGGTGGATGCACTAGGACCTCCCAGTCGAACTCTCTTAATTTTTGCTGAGTGGCTAAAGATGTGTGTGGTCTAGCGTTATCGTGATGAAAGACCACACCCTTCCTGTTGATCAATTCCGGCCGTTTTCTCTCGACTGCTTCCTTTAATCTCATCAGTTGCTGGCAGTAAAGATCAGAATCGATGGTTTTGCCGGACGGTAAAAGCTCATAATGAACAATGCCCTTCCAATCCCACCATACACACAGCATCACCTTATTTCGTGTTAGGCCAGGTTTGGCCACAGTCTGTGAAGCCTGGCCAACTTTCGACCACGACCTTTTTCGCACGTTCTTGTCGTACGTGATCCACTTTTCATCGCCAGTTATCAATCTCTTCAAAAACGGCTCGGTTTCATTACGTCTCAATAATGAATCGCAAATGAGTACACGGTTCATTAAGTTCCTTTGAGTGAGCTCGTGTGGCACCCAAATATCGAGCTTTTTTGTATAACCAGCTTTCTTCAAATGGGTCAAAACTGTTTTGTGGTCAATTCCCAGTTCTTCAGCTACATCGTAACTACTAATATGCCGATCTTGCTCCACTCTTTCAAAAATGGCGTCCATTTTATTCGTAACAGGGCGACCAGAGCGAGGTGCATCTTTAACATCAAAATTTCCGGACTGAAAACGTTTGAACCAAATTTGTGCTACTCTTACTGACACTGCATCAGGTCCATAAACATCACAAATTTTTTTCACTGCTTGAGTTGCATTTTTGCCTTTTTTATAATAAAATTTTAAAATGTATCGAATTTCTTCATTAGATTCACTCATTTTTACGGAGAGAAAAACAAATGAAAAATAGCGGGAAACAACTTTTTTTTATTTTTTTCTTTTCTTTATAATGTAACCTTTTTAATGTTACCAAAACCAGCCAGACACAAATAGTACAGTCAAAGAAATTTTATAATAAGTTTATACCTACGTTATGCGAAAAGACTTTTTCCCCGACCTAATATGTACAATGTACATGCATACATACAATTCATTTATGATGTGGATCTAACTCTTATTAATATAAATGTGTGAATAGTCTTTAGATAATGATAGTGGAGTGAGGATGTGCTTTTCGGTTTATAATATTTTGGACACAATACACACAGCGCCCTCTAGTTCCGAGCTAAGCAAGTAAATGCCTGTGTTATGGAAACTAGATATTAATACATATACATTATGTTTTTCTTTTGTCCGTCTATGTCTGTCCGTTTGTGTGTCTCTGTGGGTGTATATTTGTTCAGGGTTTGTCGCGTTACCACCGAAAATATAATAATATATATATATATTCTGTTATTGTCGCTAATCACTTAAGTGTAATTCTCTGCCATTTGCGTGGTCACTGCCATCTGGTTAATACTTTGTGTGTCCAAATGTTCTTTTTTATTAGCAAATTTAGTTCCATTTATTTTGTGACTTATCCGGATTTTTAATGACTGCCAGTATCATTATTTATTTTATCGGCCTTCTACTTTTAACCATTTTGACATTTGACATTGTCATTCGACTTTGACAAATCCTGTTAAATTCGAATGACAATGTCAAACAATGCTGTTTTTTTTGTTCTCAAATACGTGAGTATTGTAACTAGTCATTTTGTCTAGCTTTTGTGCATAGTATATTTATCTCAAAGAATAATGTCGGTGAATTAATATTTATAAAAAAAAAATCTATTTCAATATTTTGGAATGAGGTGGTGACGCTTGTAGTGTCAGTAGGAAATGAATGCGGACGCGACACCCTTCGTTATCCTTTGTAACGAGCCCATTCTATAGAGGAAGTTACTTGTGGTATGCGATTGAGAGTTATTTTTTAAATTAAATACATAAATATCTATAAATCGGGCATACACTTTTTAGCTTTATTATGTGCTTTGTAATAAATTTTGCGTGAATTATTCTTACACTCTCACTGTATTTCATTAGTAATACAGCTCAAACCGATATACATTGTATTACAGAGTTGTTACTAAAACTCTATAATGCAATGTATGTGTCTTTATAGCAAATTTCGTAATTTCAATTTAAATAAATATAGATCGTCGCTTGAAAGATACCCTCTTTCGGATATCGATACCCTAATTCGCAAACATAATAACGATTTTTTTTCGAAAATGGCATTTTGATACCGGCAGAAACGAGACATTAGCTAGATTCTATCAGTATCAAATTTTTTTTTATTTTCGAAAAAAAGTGGAGTTTGTAGGTTTGCAAATTATGGTATCGATATATCGATTTGATTTACGCATTGGATACATAATGAATATGATAAACGTCCGTGTGTCTTTTGATCTTTTTTCCCGCCAATATCGCTATCAATTTTTGATTGATTTTGTTTTACACTTTTTAATCTGTAGATTTTTTTAACGCGAAACTAAAGCTCTAGTATTATGTAACGAACGATGAAATTTTGTATTACAAGTTAGCGATTTAGAAATGAATTTTTTTATGAATCTGCATTTCTCGTTTGCATGAAACTAAATTTACAGTATTAAAAAAAGTTTTCGCTTAAAAGATTTATACTACTAAAATACTATTTTAAAAAATATGTTCTTTATTTAACATATTGATACAGAGGAGATTATATTATACATAGTGTCTATCGATTTATATACAAATCTGAATAGCGCGTTGAATGTTTTAAGAGGTCCAAATTAAGTTTGTGTTACTTTGATATCGATATTCGAAATATATTACGAGATTAGTTTTACACGTTAGAAATGTTAAAAAGTTTTGTATGTCGCATTCTTGAAGCGCTTTTTTCAACAAATACTTTTCTCACATTAGTCGCTATTATTTTGCGCTTATTATAAAGTTGATTGTAGCCTACTTGAAAAAGAAACTCACGTGTTCTAATTTCCGACCTTATTGCAAAAATAAAAACATTATAATTAAATTAACACATAAAAAAGTATTATAAATACAATTTTTTGAAAGTTTATTGTTTAGTTTTTTGTAAAATTTATACATTTTTTTATTTTTTGACATTACATTTAACTCGTTCGTTTTGAGATTATTTATTGAATATTACAATAGGGATGTAGACATTTCTTGATTTTTTTCTCCTTTTTAAAGTCAATGGAATCTGCCGGCGTTCAATGATCTGATGTTTAATAGCTTTTTACTGATTGCTTCGAAGATGTAAGCATAAGCATCACAGTTAATATCTTTGAATGTCTACAGCCCTTTTGCGTATCGTAACTGTTAATTATGATAGTAGTACAATTTATTATAGGAGTGAGAAAGAATGAGAGCGTAAGCAGTACATTTGTTGTTGTTGACAACTTAATACACGCAGCACTAATTGAAGCTATATATGGATACTGTTTTATTAATATACAATATACATACACATTTTAAATCTTATCCAGTTATTTTTTCACATATATTTTTAAACACCGTAGTATAATAACTTCACGTCGAGTCCTTTGCGGGTTAGGCAGAAATAACTAAGTGCCATACGACACGGTCCTTACGTACCTCAATTGCAACGTTGATTTTCGCAGATCATAGAGATTTGAAGCTTTATAGAGTTTATAGTCGAATCAGTAATTGTAATAAATTTGAATTTGGAATTACGTTCTGTTTCATTTTTTTTCTTCATGTAGTTCTAAATTTAAAATTTATTATTTTCGCCACACAGAGTTGTTCGTGCCAGTAGCAAAAGGCTATAACTCAATTAATGGCTCTTTAATAAAGTCTACGTACTGCAAATAAACTATTTAAAACAAGGATTATTATCCTTTACCTAGTAAATATTTAAAATAATCTACTAACATTATGGTGACAGAGAGTTTGAATTTTGTTGACGTTTTATTTATTAGTTTGTTTGTGAAATGGTAAACAGTGCTAGCGATAGTCTTAACAAATTTATGTGTCGTAATGAATTTACTAATCTTCACCCAGCAGTCATTTATTTAAATGGATAATTCAAATTCAAATTACTTGTTCCGTTGATTTATACTCTTTTCGGAATTCAGTTCATGACAGTGGTCACATTAGTACATTATGGGTGTAGTAAACCAGTGGATTGTCATTTTTTTCATAAAGCGTGAAGGCAAAGGGAAACGAAACATAATGACCTTGATATGACAAAATTCGTTAATCCCCAGTATGAGTTATTATTATCTGTGTACAAATTACTGATTACCATTAGAATTTATTAGAATTTCCTTAATTTCCCAACGTTCGTTTATCTGTCTGTCACCGATCGTGCCAAAGTAACATTCTTGATAAAATAATAATCAATAGCATTATATTACAGAATAAAAAGTTTCATTATTTACATTTACGCTGTTGTTGTTATTAACGAGTTTAACAGTTATTTATTTGTTTGTGGTTATTTGTCGAATGTGACCGGTTATTGTCGGTCAAATTAAGTTCATCTGTTATAAATAGCTTGTGGTCACCGCTTAGTGTAATAACTGCGCACTGTCGCCATCTACCGGACGATGGCTTCCTAATAGCACTTGGTTTTGCACTGTTCATGGCATTTACACACACGCACTCTTAATAATTTAATGGATTTAGTCGTTTCAGTAGAAGGGAGCAGTGTCTTCAACTGTGTGGCAGTAATCGATAACTATTTTTGTTTAAAATTCAATAATTTTACATGAATTTGACGAATTTTGTTTCTCTTGAAATTAAAATTTTCCATATGTCAATATGAGTTGGACGATGTATTAAACATCGTCCAACTCATATTGACATATGGAAAATTTCAATGAAAAAAATTAAAATTTTCTCAATGACTCAGTATTGAAAAAAAATATATTTCTAAACTTATCAGATCTTTTATATCGATGACTTTACTGGATGTTTGTTTTTGTCATGCATGAGATAAAATTAAAATCCATAGACAAAGCTACTACTCGCTGTCCAGATGTGAGGTTTGTGCGCAGTTAACTGCAGATCGCTCGTATGTCCAGTAACAAAGAAACGAATAAAATTTTATGTCTGTTCGATGCCATTTTGTAAAAATTTAAGCCATTTATGCTAGCTGTAACTTGACATATCACCGCGCTGTATTTTATATATATTATTGTTTATTTTGTATTATTTTATATAAATAGATGTAATAATAATAGTCGGGTGGTTGCAATAGTCGAGTAACCAGGACGAGTCAGTTACCTTCACGACTCGACTCTTCCAACGACTCGGTGATCTAACATGATGTACTGTGTTAAACATGGCGCATTCTTTTTATTTCTTACGCTGTGCATGCAATATTGTATAACTTAAAAAATTTAACAATTAACATTGGGATTATGTACTTAAGGAAAATTTATGTTAATTGAATTGTGTTATGTTGTAAAAGAAATGGTTGACAAAATTTTTATATAAATGTATATGTTTTAAAATTCTGAAGGATTTTTTAATTTATCGTATACTTATCAATAAATGTTGTGTAAAGTTGTAGAGGATTGCGTCCGCGGCGTGACATACCAATAAGTCATAATTTACAAATTATTTGAACGCTTATATAGAACTTTTTAAAATATACTTTTTACGCTACACAGAGATGTTATAATTATAGCCAAAGAATGGTATGATATGTGTACAAAGCGGCTTTAAGCCCTATGTTGTTGTTTATTAGTTGAAGTCTTGCCAGATTATACGCAACATGTAGGTGAGCAGAGTATATTTGTATGTGTAATATAATTATTATTGTGTAGAAGTTGTTGTTATGTGATATACACTCGGCTTATTGTGAATCTCCCGATATTTTAATGATTAATGTGGCGAATATCTGATTTCATATATAATAATAATTGATAATTAATCTATCAAGTTCCTCAATCATTCGATCTCAATTCTTAGATCTTATTAAATGAACTGTAGATCTTATCTATAGTGTATACAAAACTAGTGTTTCAATATTTTGATTTAGTTTTATCTAACTGTATAAGTGTATATCACATTGCGTCAACAATCGTTAATTTGTGTTGATAATTATATATATGTAGCTAACACAGAGAAAATGAGATCTGTTGATTTTTGAGGCTGTACGGAAACACCTGGTTTTGGGGGACTAGTGTTTAATGTTATGTGTTCATGACAAAAAAAACCGATGTGCGTGGTGTTACCAAAAATAATTTATTTAAGAGTTATGTACTTTCGGCATGCGATGTCAGTGTGATGAGATTTTGTCTATGGTTTGTTGTTTTTCTTCCCCCGCAAAGTGCACGTGTTTCTGTGTACAGCCTCGGTATATATTTGTTGTCACCTCACCGATGATCACTTAGAACACGTTAGCTGAGTAAAATTAATGCATATAATATAGTTTTATGAGATAAAAATATGTATAATGTAATCCTACATGTCTATTAAATCAATGAAAATAGATTATAATGTGATGTTTTATTTATGGACGCCCCTTAATGTTACTTTTGAAAATTTCAGCCGAAAACAATCAGTTTTCGGCTCGAACGGTGAAATAGCACGACTTTTAAAGAATATCGAACAAATACCGAACGCAACATACGCCACTTATGCCGTTCGGTCATAGACCTTACCTGTCCTACTTTCTTCTTAAAGTTCGGCAACGCAACTGTTTTGCAGGTGTCCATGGGCGCTGGTAGTTGCTTACCGTCAGGTGATCCTAGGCAAAACGAAATAATATTGAGAGCGAGACCAATTATTTTAAATTTTAAGGTTTCTCAAGTCATAATAGATTACAGTTTCATTCAAATCAAACTAAATGTGCTAGCAAGTCCATCTAGCGGTTAAGTACCCAGACGCTTGTGTTTTATGTTTTCGATAGAAACTAGATGTCGCTACGAGTCGTTAATGTTTACTCAGTCTCTATGAAATAATAGCCAACGAGGATGGCGTGAGGGTGTTTTTATGATTTATTTAATACACAATCGTGGTTACGTTTCAATAGAGCCGCAAAACACAAGGGCTGTTGTTTATTTTTTAACAGATTTGCGAATCATCCCCCGAGTGTCATCCCCTAGCTCGTTATGTGCACATTTAACAGTTTTGATAAATCAACACAATGATTGTCGACGCATCTGGTGTGATTATTTAGGACACAGAAACTGTAATGAGCTGGTTTGTTCGCGCGACATACGCGTAGCTTCTGGCACAGTTGTATATTTAGTCAATTTAACGAATTGAAAACAATACGCTCGCTGTTATTTTAGCAAAATGTCTGCAATTATTTTTCTTATACGTATTATATCTATTACTAGCTTTTCGTCTCGCTAATGATTAAATATAGCCTATGTTACTCTGGGTGAATGCAGCTTTCCAATGGTGAAAGAATTTTTGAAATCGGTCTAGTAGTTTTTGAGTTTATAAAATACATACAAAAATACAAATCTGTCCTCTTTATAACATTTATAACATTGGGTTGTGCAATTTGCATCTATTCTATTGCTCCCATTACTCGATAAATTATTAAATAAATAATTTTGAACATTCCATTACATACCAATGTTAAAACTGTGCCTATTATTATTTAAAAACATCTTAAATTATCAGTCGTGTTTGCTGGATAGTTTGCAATAAAAAACGATTAGATGCACGGAGTAAGTTCATGTAATGAAGCGGTACTCGCTCCGTGTTGGGAGTAGGTACTTGGGAGTGCGCCGATGGTGTTTAACCAGGGTCGGGTCACTTATCAGACATCGCTAGAACAAAGCCTTATTCACCTCACAATAGATGTTGGTACTTACTAAACGAAACCGATTTGGAGCAACTACAAACATATACATAACTTCATGCCTAGTCCTTAGCGGGATAGGCAGAGAGAACAGAGCGCCATAAGGCACGATTCTTACACACCTCACTCTGTTTTTTGACTTTTAAAATTCTTGTCACACACGCTCGTCGTAAGACTCGTGACCTCACCTTTCTACTGGACTCTTTCAATTTCCTACATCCTTCCGCTTTTGCATTGTATATCTGCTTAGTCAATCTTTTGCATCATCCGTTGCAGCGACTAATTATAGTTCTTTTTCGATATCTTTTCGGAAATTATGCGCGTGATAAATAACAATGACTGACAGAATCGTGCTAGATTTATTACCTACTATAGTCTCCGCGCTGCATTGTATGTATGGGATATAAAACTCTGCGTGTTAAAACATAATTGCCAGTCTCTATGAAAAAGAAGATACAATGCTTTCGTTACACTTTGTACCTAATAATGAAAAGTAAGCTGAAACACACAAACACTCACTAGTTTTTGCTAGACCAACGTTATCTTCAATATGGCAAAGAGTTGTATATAAATACATAAATGTAACTTTGTTTCAGCAAATCTCAGGAATTCCGTTTTATAATTTGAAAATTACGTTCTCAACTATAAAGTGGCTCGTTTATTGAGGAATGCAATAGGTCACTTATCAACATGCTACTACTAAAACAAGCGGAGCAGTAGTATATATATCAACAAATTAGGATAGATTTTAATGTTGAACTATAGTTAGCGCAATTATTGCAAGTTTTATCTTCTAAATTTAATCCCGAATAAATTAAATTAAAAAATGGAATTATTCTCTTTTGACTCGAAAGAGCAAGTTTAAAAATAACAAAATAGTGATTTTTTATTTTAAACTCACGACACAAGTCTTAGAAAATTTCTAATAGGTATGGCTGATTTCAAATCAGCCACATTAGAAATGTTCCCGCCATCTTTATAAAATTATTCGAATTTCTAAAAAAGTAATTTAGGTGTGTATTTTTATTCTTAAACGATAAATATGTATCGTTAAAATTAAATTAAGACACTCTTTATAATGTGTGGATGTGATCACTGTTCGTTTCCATTCTCCCGACAATTCCTACGTGATACATTAAACTTCATTAACGTGGATACATTACGAAGATAATTCAATTTGTTTATGATGCGTCCATAACAGATCTTACTGCTTTCAATTTTAGATTACTCATTATTAATGGCCGGTCGATAATTTTACATTAGGTGCGTTTAATATAACCAATTATTTTAATCAAGTTTCATTTCTCAACTACCTACCTATATCATTAATCTAGTGGATAGTATATTTTTTATCTATTTCTAAATTCTCTGGAGAATTACCAAATGCCTTCGTATTACTTAGATTGTAGACAGAGTTAGATAAGTTTCCTAATTTATACATTATAAAGCACCAATCTTCACGCCGAGTAAAGTCGTGCAGGTGGACAGAAAGAAGTGGGTGCCACGAAGCGCGATTCTTACATTCCTTGCTCCATTCTTTGACTTTCATAATTCATACATCTCATACAAAAAATGAACCATGATCCTGAGGGCCGCAACAATGCAAGGTTACAGTTTGGATAGCCCGAAATGAAATCAATAATGATTTTAAAGAAAGCTTGAAAAATAAGCGTAACGTAGTCAGATTTAAATATAAATAATATCTCTAATCTCTAATGATTTTACTAGCGGAAATGTGAATTCATAACTCGCTAGTCACCATTCTTGCTCACCACGAAATGAAAAAGAAAGAAAAGGAATTAGTGACTATCACTAGTAGATGTTTATGGTACTGGCACAGTACTACTGCGACTACGCCCGCGACTGCAACAAGGAAAAGAATTAATAAACAAAGCATTCTGTCATGATCCAAGCTAAGATCTTTTTTTTGTCTCAAAATCCAACAAAACCTAAACGATATATTAGTTGTCGTGTTGAGTAATGAGTGAAATTCACATTAGACATTCAGAATTCGTCGTGGTCGTGACGTGATCAGTCGCCATCATCTCAACGTGAACATTTGTGCAAACGTGCGCAGACTGATGAGTGCTCACTTGTTCACAAATATCATTGTTCATCACACCGCCTGGGTTATGTACCCTACCCTACTAGCTACGGGAGCGACATGGGGGTTGCGATGTTTTTGTAACGTCAGCTGCGCAAGTGGATTCAATTGTACACGGATCGCCACAGAAATGGGATTAAATTATCGCAATTTATTATTTATTATCGGCTTTGTCAATTATATAGTTATAGTTTAGTTCTATAATCGACTTTATGAATGTACGTGTAAGGTTTATTTTTATGTATTTCGTTTGTAGTTCACGTAATATATTCTCCCTAGGGTGTAATAGATATGACCCCTCGCGGTTTAATTTTTTATCCATTACCTACAAAAGATTATTGTGTTTAGTTGTGCGTCGCGGCGTGAAATGGGCTCGATTATCTGCATCGAATAGTTTTATCGATTTATCAATTACGGTTAAACGATTATTGCTACCGTTAGAATGTTTTATTCGAATAATCGTAACGAATCGTTGGCTCTTGGAGGCGGCTACCGTATTGTAATTGGATTTAGGTGATTTATGTGCGCGACCAATGTTTTGATGATTTGATCAAGTGCGAGTTACATTATTTATAACACGCACTTACAGAATACACTCTTACAAATTTAGAAAAAAATGTAATCTCTATTGGCCACTGCATCCAAAGTCTATCTCATCTCATTCTCTTACCGCTACAGGGTAAGTAGTGAGGTTTTTATTTTATACTAGTTTAAATTCACTAGGCATTGTAATCAGTCAACTTGATGTATGTTTGTCATATTCTTGTAATATAAACAGTACCATGTGATCGCGTGTGTCACGCCACACCTCGGTAACGTCGTGCGACACCTGTGTGACACTCGTCCTGGGTCACTTCATTAGTCCACATGTCACGCTCACTACTCCGATCTGCGGTCTGTCCGTAGCGCAGTAGCATTTATTGTGCCGTTCTCTTTGGTGACGGCAAATTGGAGTCTTATTGAGTATGTATGTTGTAAGCATATTGGCTCTATTTTTACGAAGCTATAAATCTGAGCATAAGCAGAGATTCGATTTCAATCTGTTACAAATAATTGCTTTTTTTTGCATCATCGACAATTTATACGTCTACGCGTGCGTCGCTCAAGTCCAGTCATGCGTGAAGCACTGCTGTCACCTTCTTTTTTGTAAATGTTTTACGGCTCTGAAGATGAGTCCTTTTGAGCCTACTGCTGTCACATTTGAGCCCTTGCTGCATCATCTACTATTATTGGATTTAGTGGATATATGGGCTGTTAGGGTAATTGGTGAATCCAAAATTGTTGACGACAACCTAAAAATCTTGAACCTGCTTTTAAGTATTCTGATGAGTGTGTGCGGGAGATCTTCCTTCATTGTAAGGAGTAAGGACTATTATTATATGAAATATTCCCCGACTAATACAATGCAGTGTTCTAAAATCCCTTCACACCCGATGTTCTGGCAGCCCATTTATAAAAATATTTCGGTATTCCAGTATCTATTCTCAAAATGTTTCTCACAATCTGGATACCATTATTTACACTGGAAACACTATCAATAACGGGTGGTGTTGCCACGAATATATCGGCGCGGTTACATAACGAGCGTCGTGACTGCGTCGCGAGCACGTCCGCGCCACGTCCGCGCCACGTCCGAGGCACGCGTGTTCTCGTGCCGGAGCGCTCATTAGGCGCAATATACACCGGCTCGTTACCACACACTTTATTATGTACCGGGAATAAATAACGTATCAGGAGCGCAATGTATAGAGCAACATATATACAAATAGCTTTTACTCGCGGCTTCGTTCGCATTGAATCCATCGAATAAGTATCAGAGATCACTATAGTAGACACGGGTCAATATAAGTAATACATTTTATTGCTTGGCTGGGATCGATTTGAAAAAAAATGCAGTCAAAATTCACATTTTATTTATAGTAAAAACAATTTGATTTTTTATTAATTAAAAAGTATCCCATGTTACTTTGAAAATTTCATGCTCCAAGAGTATGTGTAAAAAATTTCATGATGATCAGTTTTGTAGTTTTTGAGTGAAAAGGTAACAAACAAACGGACTTTGGCATCTATAGCATGGGGAGAGAGGAACGTAGGTACGGCTGGTAGATCTGTCTCGATACATGTTTTATGAAAATGTTCTGAACACGATCTCTTAAATATGTTCTGGTGGAAGTAAGTTGCGTAAATGCAGATAAAATATACTTATATATTAGAACATTTTAATTGTCATAAAAATAGGTCATAATAATAATTTTGAATTTTGAATTATTTTTTCGAAAGTTGTACACGTAACATCACGCCTTTTTTATACCCGAAGGTGTAGGCTGCCGTTACGTTTACGTCCCAAATGGAATAGGTGGAGAACCTATTGCCATACCGGGCACAAAGTAATCATCGATATTTTGTCACACATAATTTTCGAAAGTCATTGGTGCGAGCCAGGATTCGAGCCCACAACCTCGTGATTCAGAAGCAGGTGTTCGACCACTGGACCACCGAGACCTACTTTAACGGAAGTTGTGTGTGATAAAAATCGAAGGCTGACAACTTTGTGTCCGGTGTAGGTATGGCAATATTACACCACCACCTATTACATTTGAGAAGCAGAAATTGGCTTAGGTACTAACCGCTGCCTACATCTTCGGGAAGAAAAACGGTGAAGCTGTAACAAAAAATATTACTATCGAATAATTGACGAAGATCATACAAAATACGACACACCTTCCATGACCAAATAGAACGAGTCGAGATGGAAGGTGATGGCAGGAACTTTAGAAATCGACGAGCGATGTGATAAGATTAGCGAGTGAGGTGTGTAAGAATCGGGCCTTATGGCGTTCTGGTCTCTCTGCTTACCCCGCATCGAATTTGGCGTTAAGTTATGTATGTATCCTATAAAAATAAATGGAAATAAAAATATTTGGCACCATATATACCTAGTAATGCCACATCATATCTTCAGAGCCACTAAGAGATTTGACCCGGTGCAGACCATGTCCCGATGGTCTCGTTCTATTTGGTCATAGAAGGTGTGTCGTGGCCGTCCTCGACTCCTACATCTATCCGCTTTTGCATATATCTGCTTAGTCAATCTTGCATCGCCCATTCTTTCTACAAATCTGAATGAAAGAATTATATGATTTTTTAACACAAACAACTAATGTTCAGCCCCGGATCTTTAATTTTTTTTAGGCGGGGCTAAAACTGAAAAATGCCGCCCCCGCCCACTAACATTTATTTTAACGTTTGCCACTCTACTCTACTACTACTCATGCCGCGAATCCGGAAACCCAATCCCAAAAGGGAAAGCCTTTTCTTCATATCCCGTTTCCGATCCCTTCCATATTCCAATTTAAGAGACAGCAACGCAAGTGCTGTGCTAGCTGTGTTTAGATGTTTATGGGTGGCGTTTGTTGCTTGCCACCGGGTGCTCACGCCTGCTTGTTTACCGTATACCATAAAGAAAACTTCTTCTAAGACTTGAACTATTTCTAGAAAATTATTTAATAGGGCATTCACAGCAACATGTTTTGCAGACCATCTCGTATGACTACTTCGTCAGTTCTCACCCGCGCTCGGCTCGTAGTCGATCCCGCCCAGCTGGGGATCACATCGGTGTCGTGCCACCGGACCCAAGCCACAGCCCAGGCGGATCTTTACGCTTCCAAGCTGCAGGAGGCAATCGCAGACGTGGCAAGTTTAGTGCGGCCGGTAAAACTGGCGGTGTTGGTGGTGACTAATCTAGACGATTCGGTCGCCAAGGAGGAAGTGAAAACGGGGGTCGCGAACATCGGATGCTGCGAGGTCGCGGCGGCCAAGTGCCGTCCTATCTGACCCGACCACGGCGGCATGGGTGCGTTGCGCCTCAAGTGCCCTGTCGCAGCGGCCTAGGACGTCCTGACGAAGGGACGGATACTGGTCGGATCTACCTCTGGACGGGGTGGTTCGGTTCCTGTTTCCTAGCAGGGCCAACTTTACGCCGACAGCTATGAACCCTCTACCCTTGGCGACTCCGCCGCCAGGGGAGGTCCAGTCACTTACGGAGGAACAATTCAATGGGGGTAACTCTCCGGTTTCGCGCCAAGGGCACAGCTCCTGGCCCTGCACGCGTATTAGATCTTGCCACCACCGAGATGGGGAGAAGGTTTCGGAGCCTCTTCAGTTCGTGCCTTGCGACTGGGAGGTTTCCGAAAGCCTGGTAGGAGGGACGGTTGTGCCTCCTTCCCAAGAACACACAGCCAAAGGGTTCCGTCCCAGAATGCGGGCCCATCGTCGTTCTCGATGAGGTTGGCAAATTGTTGGAGAGCATCATTGCCTTCCGCCTTAACGATCACCTTTGCCAAGTGGGGCCGGATCTGTCGGACGCTCAATTCGGATACCGGAAAGGGCGTTCGGCCATTGACACGTTGGCCCGTCTAAAGGGCCAGGTGCGGAAAGGTGCGAGCGTGGGAGACGGGGTGCTGGCGGTGTCATACGACTTCGCCAACGCCTGTAACTCCGTCCCCCATTCGAAGAATCTTAGAAACGCTCCACTATCATGGGGTGCCTATCTGGAGGACTGTATCGTCCTTCTGGTGGACAAGACGGGCAGGCTACGGAGATACGGCAGGAAGTCCGGTGTTCCGCAGGGGTCTGTCTTGGGCTCTCTCCTTTAGAACATCGGCTTTGACTGACTTCTGCGGGGCGCCCTCCTCCGTGGGATGAGTGTAATCTGTTATGCAGATGACAAGCTCCTCATTGCCCGGGGGAGGGACTACAGGGAAGCGGCGAGCCTCGCTTCAGCGGGTGGAACCCTCGTGGCCGGGCGAGTCTACGAATCCATCTTTAGGTGGCACTGCATAAGACCGAAGCAGCCTTCTTCCCCTGTCCTCGGCGGCGTCCTCCCGCTGACGCTCACATCAAGGTAAAATTATTGCGGTAAAGGCCATTATCATGGCTCATTATCTACAACGGGTGGAATTTCGGCCAGCACTTCATCATGATTTCCTTTCCTTTCGAATGATGCAGGTGCTGTCCGGGCACGGGTGCTTTGGATCGTACCTGAGCCGAATCGGCAGAGACGAGACCCCGTCGTGCCCGCACACTCTTCAGGTTTGCCGTTGTGATCGCGGCGGTCGGGCCTTTTTGTCACTCCCCAGCTTCCTATCTTCTAGGACCCGAAGTAGGTAGACGGAACCACGTTTCCATCTGCAAGATCAGGCTACCGCGGGAGCAGAGAAAAGCCCCACTGCGGGCGCTGGCGTCGGCGAGCTGGCGCTCGCGGTGTCGCTGCACACTGAGGTTGGACTCGCGGGGGTTGTGGTTGACCTGTAGGTAGACAATGTCTGATCCCGCACGCAGTAAGAGGCTGTGAGACCGGTCGGACAGGGGGTCCGTGGTCTCCAGTCGTGGGTGCAGTGAGTGCGCTTCAAGTATGAACCGCCCGGGGCATTGGCCCCGGCTTGCCCTCCCCTAGATACGGGGCTGCTAATGTTACAATAAAAATTATTATTTCCATTGATTTTGCTATTGAGAACTGATAAAACCTACGCATTTTAAACGTTATTTCATATTTTTTCAACAATTTGTCAATCAAATTAGAGAAGAAAATCATTTTCTCATATTCAATAAACGAATACAATGTACGAGGTATTTGAAGGCGGCAGATAAATTTAATAAATTGAATTATTATAATAAATCGTAGCTGACGTTAATATTGAACATAAAAAGAAAGATTTAGAAGTGATCACAATTATTGATAGAAAAATACCTTTATATATCAAAACGGTAGACAGGTAACTGTTCTCACACCCCCGATATGAGACCATTTAATTATCTTGAATATTTTCTAGCTTCCAATGTAATTATTATTGGATATATCTCGTCATTATTTAGATTATTGGACCTCCCACTACACCGACTGGCCTGACCACGGGTCATCACAGCATTTATCTTAATCAATATATGTTACCTACTAGACATTTTTCTATACTATCCCAATTAAAATGTAAATTAGTTTCTCCAACATACCGGCGTCTGATGTCCCTTATAGTTTCACACAAATGTACAGTAGATGGCGCTTTATTAGTTTACAATTTGATATTTGAAATGTTCATTCCGATGTGATCAGTGAGTAATTATAGAACAACGTTTTATCATTATATCGGGATAATATCATGAAATGAGTAAATGAATGATTTTATGAAATTGTCCCGGACTTACTTGCAGCCTCCATGATCACAGATGCCGAACTCAAGAGTATGTGTTGTATACAATAATAGTAGAATAGAATAGAATAGAATAGAATAGAATAGAATAGAATAGAATAGAATAGAATAGAATAGAATAGAATAGAATAGAATAGAATAGAATAGAATAGAATAGAATAGAATAGAATAGAATAGAATAGAATAGAATAGAATAGAATAGAATACTCTTTATTGTACTTAAAATAGTGATATTAACAATCGAATTATAAACAACAATTTATACAATTGGCGGTCCTATCGCTCAAGGCAATTTCTTCCGGACAACCATTTCACGGAAAGAAAGAAAGTAGATAAATGGTTGTCGGCGAATTAAACAAAAATATATATAACAACAATAAACATATCCTTATTACATATTTAAATTAAATACACATACATAGACTTACATAAATACATTCTTAAACTACATATGTACGATACGACAATTAAATAAAAATACACATATAGATATATATATATATATAGATAATAAATACATAAAAAATAATACTTATAAAAATATAGTAGGGCTAACAATGCTACTGTAGTGCTAAATAATGCTGTGTGAGCCGTGATTTGAAAATGGTAACGGATTGCGCTTTTCTGATTTCTACGGGTAATTGATTCCACAACAGTACAGCTTGAACTGTAAATGATTCACCATAAAAGTTTGTGGAATGCCTTGGAATGGATAAGCTCAAATTTTCAGAAGACCTCAGGCACTTCGAATGTGTTTCATTTAAGAACACGAAACGTTCTTTGAGATAGTTAGGTGTTTTTGGACTAAATAGAATGTTGTATAATAAAACAAAGATATGAGTATTCCGGCGAAAGCGAATAGGAAGCCACTTGAGTTTTTTACGAAACTCGGAGATATGGTCATATTTGCGAATACCAAATATGAACCGTATACATACATTTTGAAGTCGCTCAAGTTTATCCAGTTGTGCTTCAGTGAGATTTAGATAGCTGACATCGGCATAATCGATAACTTCATCCCCCTTTCTACCGGAACGGGTGGGCAGCGGCGGCTATAACTCGATTAGCGAATAGGTGGCGAACCTGTTGCTGTTCACCGGCCATAATGTTGTCAGTTATCTATATTTATCAGAGATAACTTCCGAAAAGAATCCCGTAAAGTGATTGGTACAAGCCCGGTATTGATCCTACGACTTCTTGATTCAGAAACGGTGAGCTCGGCCACTAGAGCACTGGGTTGATAGATGTGTAAAATTCAAAAACTATGCAAAAATTATTAAAAATACTAGCTTTTTATGGGATTGGAGGACAAACGAGCAAGTGGGTCACTTGATGGTAGGCAACTTCTCATCGCTCATGAACATCGTGGTGCGTTGCCATCCTTTAAGGGAGTAGGAGGAAAAAGGAGGAGGAAAGGGGATCAGAACTCCGGGACCTCTCTCACCGAACGAAACGCGGCACGAGCCACTTCACGCCGATATTCCGAGAGGTCGTGGTATTGAGCCGGTCCATTCATGCAAAGAACTAAAAAACTCTACCGCTGTTAAGCCCGGCAAACTTTCTCGCCTCGGAAGCAATAAGTAAAAGTTTTCATAATTGTTTTTTAAAATAACCTAAGATATTCCTTATTACACCAGCTACTTGCCAATAAAAGTCAAAATCGGTCAAATAGCCCCGGAACAAACAGATAGACAGACAAAAAGACAGAAAATGTTATTTTGGTGTATGTAGGTATAATATATAAATATAATATTATATTATATTTATATATTAATAAAATATATAAATATAATATATTTTATTATATAACATAACTTCACGCCTTTTCTACCCGAAGGTGTAGGCAGCGGCTGTTAAGCCCCGTTTTGCCGTTATGTTTACATCCCAAATGGAATAGGTGGCGAACCTACTGCCATACCGGGCACAAAGTTTTCAGTCATCGATATTTTTCACATATAAATTCATAGGAATGTTGTAGAAAGCGGCTATTTCAATATTACAAACAGACACTTCAGTTTTATTTATATCTGTACAATATAGATTACCCATGACATGGCATAGCCTGGCTAAATATCACAAGTTCACCTTGAAAAATTTGTGCAATATCTGTTTGACAATCCACATAGAACTTTGAAAAGAATTTACGACCGGTGTCAAAAAAAATTCACATATTGAGATGTAATTATAGCTGCCTACACCTTAACATATTAAAAGCATGATGATGTAACGCGGTATGTGTCCGTGTCCACCATTACCAGTATTCAAAGATCTTTTATTTCTTAACCAGCTGTGCACACAGATATTTGCCTGGAAATTAATTTGATTATGTATTTTTTTACTAATTAAATACCTACAATTATCTATTATTTTGTATTATGTATTAAAACACAGTTATTATGATATTCAATATGTTTAAAATGATAATGATTACAATTTGATGTTCAAATATACATACATACATACATAACTTCACGCCAAATCCCTTGCGGGGTAGGCAGAGAGAACAGAGCGCCATAGGGCACGATTCTTACACACCTCACTCGCTTCGTTGACTTTCATAACTCTTTTCATGCACGCGCGTCGGTTTTTGAGGCTCTTAACATCACCTTCCTCCAGAACACGTTCTATTTGGTCTTGGAATGTGTGTCTTGGCCGTCCTCGACTCCTACATCCGTCCGCTTTTGCATTGTATATCTGCTTAGTCAGTCTTGCGTCAACCATTCTTTCTACATGTCCGAACCATCGGAGCATGCCCTTTCTTACTTTTACACCGACACTCTCTTTCAAACCAACTTCCTTCCTTACAACCTTGTTTTCTACGCGGTCAGCGAGAGTCACTCCGCAGATTTTGCGTAGAGCCCTCATTTCTACCGCGTTTATTCTACTTTCATGCACACTCTGCCATACCCAGCTCTCGCTTCCATAAGTTAGTGTTGGGATCAGGACTGCATTGTGGATTGCTAACTGGGCCTTTCTGCTAATATTTTTTGCGCCCAGGAATCTGCCCAACACTCCGTTTACGCTATTTCCTATCGCCACTCGTCTTTCTACATCCGCGGTGTACCTTCCATCTCTGCTAAAAGCGCATCCAAGATATACAATTTCATTCACCTGTTCCAGCACTACATCATCAACCATTATCCTTGCATCTGTTCTGGATTCCTCCCTTTCAAACACCATTACTTTCGTTTTCGTCGCATTCAACTGCAAGCCTTTAATCATGCAATCATCTTTCATAGTAGTGACTAGTGTTTGCAGGTCCGACGGCGATTCGGCTAGAAGCACGGCGTCATCTGCGTAAAGCAGGCAGCTCACAACTAGGTCACCCATTCGCATCCCTACATCCATCGATCTCATTCTCTGGAGACAACTGTCCAGGTACAGGATGAACAGTCGAGCAGACAGCACGCAACCCTGTCTGACGCCGATATTGACGTCAAACCAGGGGGGACAAGCCGCCGTCAACACGCACACACGCTGTGCAGCCCTCATAAGTGGACTGCACAGCGCGCAGCAGTGCTCCGCTCACCCCGTAGCCCGGGAGTATATCCCACAGATCCTTTCGTAACACTCTGTCAAACGCTTTTTCCAGATCCACAAAACCGCAGAAAACCTTCCGGTTAACAGCCAGTTGTTTCTCCACGATGTTGCGGAGAGAAAAAATCTGATCCATGCACCCTCGTCCGCTTCTAAAACCACCCTGAGCCTCCCACAACACTCCATCAGATATCACCCTCATTCTCCTTTCAATAATTTTCCCATACACTTTTGCTGCTAAACTGATCAAACTGATGGCCCTGTAACTGGCGCACTGCATACGTGATCCCTTACCTTTATACAAGGGCACGATGACGCGCCTCCAGTCCATGGGATGTTCAAATATAAATGTTTTTTTAAGTACCTACTATCTATTTTGTTATTATTTGTGAAAAATTTAAGCTTCACATCATCACGGGAGGCTGCCTGGGATGTTTAAAGTCATAAAGAGCTATTCATTTGTAAAAAATAAATAGGTAATATTATTATTGCGAAATAGAATGCCTAAGCAGATATAGAACATTAAAGCGGAAAGATATAAGAGCGGAAAAAAAACAGAGAACACTCAAACATACCGTGTTCTATCAGAAGGTGTCATGTGGTGCCTTAACAACTATGTTAAGGGTTAAATATGTGAAAGAAAAGAGAAGGTAAGCTTAAAAAGGAGAAAGAATACTCTGATCTTTTTGTCTACTCCGTAAGGGTCACGGCTTGCAAATGTTCATTCCAGTTGATTCCTCAGTTATAAATTTGTTTATAACTACAAGATTCTGTGTAAAGAGCTTTTATCTGTGTTTGTTTGTCTGCGTATCTTGTTTGTCTGTATATCCTGTTTGTATGTATATAATGTGTTGGTAGTCGGTCGGTCGGCCGGTCGCGGTCTCTCTCCATGACAGATAGATTGCTCCGACCTCTGTCTGTGGTAAGCGCGCGTTCTGCACGCCATCTCAGTACGGTGACCATACTCCGCACTGTATTAAAGATAATTATTGCACTTTATATTTTGTTGCACTAGGGATCGTTCCTTCCAGTTAATGACAGTCACACGGAGTTATATATCATCATTAATAACGAATCTCGGTGGTCCAGTGGTCGAGCACACGGCTTCTGATCCAGAGGTCCGGGTTCGATTCCTGACACTGGCTCACACCAATGACTTTTCAACATTGTTTTCTGAAAGTTATGTGTGATAAATATCGAAGACTGAAAACTTTGTGCCCGGTATGGCACGTAAATTTGGGACGAAAACATAACGGCGGTTTACGACCCAAGGTCCCGTTCTGTTTAGGTGGTGAACTTATTGCCTTACCGGGTACAAAGTTTTCAGTCATCGATCAGACGAGGCTTAACAGCCGCTGCCTACACCTTCCGGTAACAAAGGCGTGAAGTTATGTATGTACGTAATAACGATCTCGGTTTGTACTCTTAGATTGTTTATTGGTAACAATTGGTAGCGTAAATCTGAAATACACCTATTCAACATCTTTTAACACTGGTAGTCTTGCATTTCGCTTTATGAAAGGGCCGGCTCGATCGGTGAAATAATAATAATAATATCTTGGACACAAATCACACAGCGCCCTCCAGTTTCAAACTAAGCAACTAAATGCTTGTGCTATGGATACTAGATAACGGATATTAATACATATATACTTTTGTTTTGTAAATACATACTTATAATACATAGAAAAACACCCAGACGCCGCACAAATATTCATGTTTGTCATAAATATTTGTGCTCGGGTGGGAATCGAACCCCCGACCTCATTGCTGCAGCCGGTAGTTTTACCAATGTGCCACGAGGCCCGTCAAATAAATATCGAAATATCACGAGTTCTCGACATATCGCCACGCACCACGATGTTCAAGGGCGGTGAGAAGTTACCTACTATCAGGTGACCCACTTGCTCGTTTGCCCTCCTATCCTATACAAAAAGCAAGATTAAAGTTAACTTAATTGATAGAGAACAGCTTCTATTCGTACCTATATCACAATACAGTATTATTTTAACAGTGATAGAGCCACGCTGTTCGCTACACGAATGGGCTGGCTCGACCGGTAAAATCCTCTTAGAAAATTAATACAGGCAGATGTTCGAGGGCGGCGCTAGTCTTTTACTGCCAGGTGAGCCAGGTGCCAGGTTTATTCGTTTGCCAACTGCCAATAAAGAACTAACAACTCACAATTAAATGTTTCCTTAGGTTTTTGGCAATATGCCGATACTTTCGGCAGTGTAACGTTGACACTTACGGAGTAAAACGTGAATGGATACGGCCGCGCGGCGGGTACGCATTATACGCAAGCTCCCTCTGGGTTCCCTGCCAGTCAGGTAGGGAACTTTGTACGTTCATACGGATGTATTTATGCGGAATGTCCTCCTGTTCAAACCTGATGGTCAGTGTACAAGCGGCTCACGGCCGAGCATGCAACTGGCAGCGTGTGGCAGCGAGTGGTTCAGCAAAATGAAAAAGTGGCGTCGTTCATAAATTGGAGGGCGCGCGTGACGGAGCGGCGGAGAGCCCTACTTGTGCCGCACCGGGAACTAACCGAACTCATTAATACTGATCCATCGAGAATACGATGGTTTCTTTTATAAATATTAATTTGTCATCGATAAGAGTGACGCAAGTCTCGGTGGTCGAGTGGTCGAGCATCCCGCTTCTGAATCGGGAGGCCGCGTGTTCGAATCCTGGCAGACCAATGATTTTTCGAAATTAATTTCGAAAGTTATGTGTGATACATATCGATGAGTGAAAACTTAGTGGCCGGTATGGCAATAGGTTCACTACCTATTCCATTTGGGACGTAAACATAATATATTATTAGCGGCCACATTCTAATTGGCACCCTGGTAGATACTCGTATATATTATCCTAATCATAAATATGGCTAAAAAGTTGATTTTTCGCAAATACCGATGAGTGCACTGATTCTGCAGTCGGATCTTAGACTATAACGGCGAGTCGAGGCTTAACAGCCACTGCCTACACCTTTGGGTAGAAAAAGCCGTGAAGTTATGTTATGTTACGATTAGTGACAGTATAAGTTTAGTCGAGTAGTAGTAAAAATCCGGGGTTCGAGTTCAGGTGTATAGAAATGGCCGCTCGCACGTACCTTATGAAAGTGTTTATATTTGTATCCAATGTTATCTTCGAAAATTCATAGCATTTAATCAAAATAATCAATAATTATGAGTCTTTTAGGACAATAAGTCGAAATGTTTAAATGCTTCTCGAACATGCTTGTATAGTTACGTTACAATGTATTTTATGTTTATTAATTTCCCAAAACACTTAAATTTTGAAAACAAGAGTTTAAAAACAAAAAGTAATATATATTATAATAACTTGTGCAACAGTAGGTACAATTAGTTAGCAATTCGTATATCTATGAATTTATTTCTTAGTGTTTCCCTGAAACTCATCATATAGATAGCGCGAACAGCTCGTTTCTGGAGCACAAAAATTTAATCTGCATCCGCAGCACTACCCCAAAGCAATAAGCCGTAAGACATAATACTGTGAAAATAGCTAAAATAAACTAAACAGTATCAACATCGGTGAGTTGACGTTCACAGCGTAAGCTGCTGAGCTAACTCTACCAGATAACCTCTCTAAGTAAGACAACCTTATTACCGCACTTACTTTAAACATAATTCCTTAAAGTAATTTACCAACATTCGTACGTACATATATGTATATAGAATGTAACAACCTCCGTCCGTGTAAGTAGCTATCATATCATCTAAGCTGCAGCACTCTCCAGCTGTAGCGAATATTGCGAGGCGTGAAATAGCACGTTATCGTTTGATCTGGAGGCTTCGTGTACCAATCAGAGGGGCGCTATCTGATCTGGCTGTAAATACTTGGGACAAACGAGCTGATCTCACGCCACCGCACCTCGGACCCAGCACTTACTGTCTACAGCCTCCGAATACAAACTGCGGCGAGCTGGATAGCGCCTGGATAACGGACCACACGAATTACTCTTCATTTGTCTGAATCTCACATCGAGGATGCAGTTTTCTTTTTTTATTTGCTGGAAGAAATATGGTCCACTGCAGCGTACGACTTCTGGTTTTTGTGTTATAATATTTCTCTTTATTTTAATTGAACAGAATTAATCAAATCTATTGTGATTTATTTATCTCAAAAACTGGGTAATTATTCTCTAAAAAGTAGTTTATAAATTTCAAATACCAAATATATTTAATCAGAATGGTATCGATTCAAACTAACTTCGCAATCGATATTATTACAATACAAATAAGTGTAGCCGTTCGACTATCATTAAAAATCCAGTCTGTTTTATATGAAAAACTTAGAGAGATAGGTATCATGGGGTTCAATAAGATCACTGCGCCTGACGTGAGCGGAAATACTTCAGCATGAGTCACATTACAGTACGTATCAGTACCAAGTACCAAGTACTTGTACATATTTACAGGTAAAGGTATTTACTAGACACGGTGTTGCGGAAAAGCCTTACAATTACGAGGCTCGTGACTGCCGGGATGCGACCAGCGGACCGTCCGTCTCTACATACAGCCTGCCGAGATACAGGATGTGCTCGTATATCGATGGAATCAACCTGTATCTGTATAAATACTTAGATACAGGGTGAATCATCATCATTTAGTATCAAGGGTAACGTATTTCTTAAAATGACTAAAGCGGGAGCTTTTAATAATTTATTTAATTCCATTTCTAAAGTTTCTATAATAACCCAAAAGAAGCCGGATGAATACGACAGGATGAAAATGGTCCAGTTATCGATATTTTTAGTACAATTAATACAATTGAATAATAATTTTCAAAGTATAACTTTTAGAAATGTTAATCGACTTCAAATTAGAGATTTTTAAAACTCAGACTGAAAAAGTCATTCTAATAGATTAAATTGGAATATTAATGAAGAGAAATACGATTTACAAGTTTTTTGGTCTTTACAGCGTAGGTAGGTACGTCTAGGACGTACATATGGGTATAAGCGGACCATCTCTCGTAACATAAGTGTTTGGTCTTCTTCTAAGGTGTCGGCAGTTGGAACTTCAGCTTTTCATCATTCAGCTCTTTATCTTTTTATTATTGTATTTTGATAATGCAACTAGTATTGTGATAGTAAATATTTAATTCGTTTTCATGTATGTTCGATACAATCGATTGTACATCGAGTCGTATCACGATCGATATATATTCGTTGGGAGGCTCACGACAGTGTTAACATTCAGAGTGGTGGTGGTGGTGGTATGGAGAGATCTATGACCTCGGAGCGTTGCGCTAATAAACCATCAGTTAGTGAGGTACTGAGGTCAATGGAGGGGTCTCCAGTCTACAGGCTTTAGACGTCTAGAAGGGCGGGGTCTGAGGGGAGAGGGAGAGGTGGAGGGCGTGTCGGAGCCGCTCTCTGATTGGTGGCTCCAGTTAGAAAGGCTTCTCGGTTTATTAGCTGTTTGATGGTCAGCACGGCCCTTGAACAATGCTCAACAATATAAACAATAGGTTGAAACGTGACCGCCGGGTCGCCGGTTCTATTCTCGTTCACGACATGAGCCGCTGTGCAGTTGATGAATCAGGCTAAGTGCGAGACGGACTTGAGTGTTGAAAGAACTGTATCATTTTTATTAAGTTGTATAAGTATTGCTACCATTATTAAATTGTGAGAGAAGGCGGGACTTGAACCCTTGTATACTACCATAGCGGGGTTACTGCGCTGTCATCTAAGCTGTCACTCAATGCAATTTCGTGATAAAATCGACTTAATTTCTGTCCGAACTTATATAGATTTAGTTTACTACATAAAAACAAATAATGTGGTAAAGCCAAACAGTTCGCTGCATGAATAGGCCGGCTTGACTGGTGAAATACCACGACCTCTTAGAAGATCGACGTAAATTGGCTCATGCCGTGCATGCCTCGTTAAGAGAGATACCCGGAGGCCCACCTTCCTTCCCCATTCTTTCCTATCCTACTCCCTTAAAGGTCGGCAACAAAACCGTAGCACTATATGTGTTGCAGGTGTCCATGAGCGGCGCTGGTCGCTAACCATCAGGTGACACGCCTGCTCGTTTGCTCTCTTATCCCATAAAAAAATGTAACACAAAATTTGAGTAAAATTTTAGTTTAAGTAAAACTAATTGAATTCTTATGAACGAGGTTCTTAAATTCCTCAAAGGCGTACAGCACCCTAACAATAGTAGGTATATATTCGTTCAGTTTTTGTTGCGTAAGACGAGAGGATACGTCCGAGTTGTTACTGACTTCGATTAAAATACTTGAACGATGTGAAGATGCCACACAATAAATAATATAGTCAGAAGGTTCGGTTTGCACAAACACACGCACATGTAACATTTTGACACTCTATCTAAAATAGGGAGTTTTATGTTTTCTTTTATTATTAAATTGACTATTTATATTTATAATTATTTTTTATAATTTATGAACTTGTTGTCACGTAAATATTGGTTTGAATAGCCACCCATAACTCTGTTAAGGATTCCAAAATGCTCCCAAAATTTGCAAAATAAACGAAAAAATATTTAATTATTCCCTATTCTTCAAAAATATGTTAAAACTCTAAATTGTTGTGCACATGTGACTGAAAGAATCAATTTTTACTAATGGGCCTTAAGATTTTTAATTGACGGGCCTCGTGGTGCATTGGTAAAACTACCTTTTTTTTTTCGCGTGGAAATGCTTTATGCACACCCCCCGCCTGGGAACGGCAGGGGGTAGTGTGAGACTCCCAAAACAGTAAGCTACAATCCGATCCTAGGGTTACCCACTAACACCTCGTGGCGGGTTGGTAAAACTACCTACTGCAGAATCGAGGTTGGCGGGTTCGATCCACAACTTTGTTGCGCGTAAAAAGTATAGAAAGAAATATTGTAATTGTGGTTTATTACTAAGAGATACACACACACACACACACACACACACACACACACACACACTATCACTGAGTTTTTCCTTTTAGACCTTCTTCAGGTGTATAATAATGTAGTACATTATTTTGATCTATCACTTTTAGCGTTTGCAATTAAAGTCCTAAATCTCGAAAATTGTTACTTTTTCTTTTATACATTATACATGAGTTATAGATACAAACCACCCCGTTGACACCCTGTGTCCATTATAAATCTATTGCGTAGTTTCAAAGATGTGAACATATAAAGCGACAGACAGCGGAAAGTGACATTGTATAAAGCAGTTATACAATGTAATAATAATGACAAGCATGAATTTTTGTATGGCAGATGGGTATTTTTCTATGTATTATAAGTATGTATTTAGAATAAAAAGGTATTTATGTATTAATATCCATTACCTAGTTTCCATAGTACAAGTATTTAGTTCTTTAGCTTGGAACTAGAGGGCGCTGTGTGTATTGTGTCCATGACATAATCGACTTGTCCTTCTACCTGAATATTCTCCACCGTCATCGCTTGTTTTTCTGGAACATATCTGTATTGCCTCAGTTACAGTATTTTTTATATATCCAAGTCGTTATTTGTGCGAGGAAATGCTTCGCGTGCGCTCACAAAACGCTACATGTACAGTGCACTAGCTTCACTACACCGGCTGCACTTGGTGCTGCGCTAATCACAACAGCACTTTGCGCTTTGTTCGTTACAAATTTAATACACGAACCCGGTGTTGTCAACAGCTCGACCTCATGTTCTACGTCTAAGCTATTACACACGACACTAACAATATCTCACTTCCAAGCGCTATTGTGTCTGTTCTTGACAGTTTTGTTGCTGGTATTGAAAACATTTATTTATATACTGATCTTGGTAAAGTGGACATCGTAGAGCAACACCAACAAGTTAGCGATACTTTAATAAGAACTAAGATATAATATTTTGAAATTATTTTCGGAAGTTATGTGTTATAAATATCGATGACTGAAAAAGGCGTGAAGTTATGTTTATCATTTTTGTAACTCAACATAACATTATTTAACATGACATATCGTATGGTCGCTTAAAATTATGCTACTTTGATGTGGAAAACACTATTTTTTATTCAATGTAGGTACATTTGTTAAATATTTTAGTTTAGTTTAATTTATTTATCTCTAAGATTTTCGCGAATCACGTTCATGACATTAAAACAACTTTTAGGATTATATCGCGTTTATTTATTACTAATTTTATTTTTTTCCCGACGTTTCGAACTCTTTACAGAGATCATTTTCACGAGTGATGTGTGAGTTCGTTTATTTAGTTTAATTTGTGGAATTAGTTTAGTTTAGTTTAATTTGGGATCTGACGACACCTGTTTTTAAAATATTCACCTCGTGATCGAAGTAGCGGGCAACTATAGTAACACCTATGATCTCTCTATAAGATTAACTGTTACGTGAAATAATTATGCGCAGTCTGTTCCTTCAGATATTATGGATGATATATTTTGTATTTTTAACCTTTACGCCTTACCTGTTGCGCCTCAAGTAATGAGGGCAGATAGTTGTATGTTGCTACGAACGTCCTCATAGCTTCTTTAACCCACAAAATTGGAAGGAGGATGAATACTATTTCCCAAGTGTATATTGTATTGTAGTGAGAACAGTTAGTTACATTTAGTGGGTAGGTAGAGTAGGTACAATTAGGAACGTGAGCGAAATGCGCACAGATCTGTCGCGAGATGCGCCGCCCGGCGCGCATACTAACCGCCGTTAATGCGCCGCACTCACTAAGGCTGTACACATCATGGAACTGTCTTTGGCTCTCATGAACATTCTAAAACTCCGCGTGGAGTTGCTGTTTCAAAAGTAGTAAAGCCACGTGGTGTTCAAAAGGCCCGATACAAAGAAAAATCAAGCACTAGTTATCAGGCAGACTAGTTCTTAGACTAAATTAAACTTTCTGTGATATCAAAATATAATGCAGAACGGAAAGCCACTGAGAAAAATGAGGGTGAGTTTACTGCATATTTAAGGAAAAGCTGTAACTCGTGACCACCGGTATGTTCGCAGCTTAACTGTAGCGTGCACTCGGGAAAAGTTGTTAAACAAACGGTGTATTTGGAGAGCAGAGCAGCCTCCGAGATAGGATCGTCGATAGAGCGAGATAGAGCACTTAGTATGCAACATTGTGCCCCAGCACGACGTCCCACGACGTCCCACGACGACCCACGACATAGGACACACTATTACCTATTTATGGTAATTCGTCATTTTTGTATTTTATGTATATTTGTGTGGACCGTTTATCAGATCTGCTGCAGCATAAGGAAACTCATAATCTCTCGTTGGGAGGAGCCACTGACAAGTGTCTCATTACAAAATTAAGCTTGTCTGAGATCGCAGCATCAGATACATATGTTACTTCACTAAAATTTAACTCACTGTAATGTATTCTTTAAATGGTGTACAATAAAGTGTATTCTATTCGTCTCTACAGCAGTAGTGAGGGCCTACATAGAATGGTTATAATATCATGGAATAAAGGTCTTCTAGTTTAGAGGCTGGTTGTACTGCTGCAAAGACGTTTGCGGGTTTGATTCTTACTAAGCGTTCAAACAGACTAGCGATAAGCCGTTATCGCTGCTCATAATTATCTGCAACACCATGAAGGTTTGGCTGCGATTAATATAAGATATGGACTGGAATGGGAAGAAAGAAGGTCGTGGGCTACCTTGATCCATTTCACATTAATATTCTTAGAGGTCGTAGCTAAACCATTAATGTAAATTGGTGTAAAATAATTTATTGACATATTAAAAAAAATAGTTAATGTATACAATTATGAAAATAAGTATATGCATACATATCTTTACTCACTTATCCCATCCCCAAAAAAAGAAAAATAAAAATCCATCCAAGACACCATTTTTGGGCTATTTTCTCGAACGTTAAGATGTTTTCTTAACAATATCTGTCCGTATGTCTAGCTGTGCCTACACATATATATATAGTAGATGGAGTAATATTATTGTTAGCGGCAGACCACCCGCCTGTACAAACACAATCACTACAAATAACATCGGCCATTTTGAAAACGACAACACAAAGCTCTTATTATTAACTATTACAACTATTAATAAGTTAAATGTACTATTGTTTATTTTTATTTATAAAATTAAGTTCATAATCGTTATAAGTTACAAGAATTTAACTAGACGATGTATCGATATAAAGGACTCTTTAATTATTTGTACAATACTTTTACTATGTGTGGGTTAAGTTAAAGGTATTCTGCGTGCCATCACTTTAACACGTCAAATGTAATTTTAATATTGATATACATTCACACCTGTTATATTTTAAGGTGGAAGCAGTCTTAGCTAAGACTGCTAATCTGTAGATGGTTTAACTATAGAAAAAGTTTCGTAATAATCACTATTATGGTCCAAGATTCGTAACCGTAACATGAATCAACCACGCATAATTAATCTGTTTTTTCATAATGTTTCATTTATTTATATTAAACAACGCTACTGATATACAGCCAGACACCAGATATCATATACATTTACTGACGTTCTATCAACATTTAATAAAACTCATGACATAAAATATGACTAGGAATCAAACCTATATAGCAGCAGCCGCTGTTAGCAATACTGCACAGAATACCACCACAGAAATTTTAATTGCCAAACCGTTTTCCTTCTCCCGGTTATAATCAATGCAATCAGCATTTGACTATTTTATTAAAGAAACAAAGTATTACTATCGTTATATCCGGGAATAATCAATAGCTAAAACTGTGGTCAGTAATATATACTGCTTATCCGTGGTAGTAAAGCTGCTCCAGCTGGTAGTGGGGCTGCACCAGTCGGCTGTGTGGCGGACGCGCATCATTACGTGATGTATTGAGATTGGAGGCTGTATCTTAATGAGCTCGTCACGAGCCCGAGGTGGATACGATAGCGCAAATTTGCTGCAGGTACCATGTACCAGGTACCGGTACTTGCATCACAGGACTGGACCCTCACTACCACGTACCTACACACTGCACTTCCTGTAATGAGCCGTGATCATGCATTATATTATTAAGATATGTTGCGCTAATCACAAAAGTTATAGAACTGTTTGTTATTATATATTAGTAATAATATTGATGCTGGACAAGCTATTTCTGAGTTATTTTCAAATATAATGGTAGAGCCATTTCATTAGGATAGTTAGTTCTTAAATTCCAAAATCCAATTCCTCTCCAAAGTTCTAACAAATAAAAAGCAGACTTCTTACTTACGTAGATAATATAAAAAAATGTGTTGCGCTTGTAAAATAGGGTGAACCACCTCGTTATTAGCGCTTTAAGGATGATAACGCAAAAAAATAGTAGTTGTAGTATTTTATTTACTTTATTAAAAAATCCCACTAGTACAAGATTATCCAGATTTATTAGGTAGAGTAATACCGAAAAAGAGATGGATGGAGTGTATAAAAGTTGATATGAGTATGAAGGGAGTAAGTGTGGAGATGACGAGTGATAGAAGATAATGCAAAAAGAACACATGTGGTGCCGACCCCACTTATAGTGGGATAAGAACAGGAAAATGATGAGTTCAGTGGTTTAAACGATTCAAATTCAACTACCTTTCAAATCGACTCGAATATAATACAAATAAAACTTAGTTGAAACTCGAAATGAAGTTGAAATGCTTTAACCACTCAGCTATCGTAGAAAGATTGTTGAATGGGAACTCCCATTCAACAAATTTTCAAATGATGAATTTACTACAGTTATTTTACTGTGAAGTGACAATAACATGTCACTTTACCCTACATTGAAAGGCGTCGTATAGAAAGTGTCAGTTTCTTTGAACACATTTAGTTAATTTAGAAAGGTTTCTATTCTTATCTTAATGTCAGTCGACTGCTGCTGTCGCGCTGCTTCTCTTCACTCGTCTTCACAATAATTGTCGCTATAAATAATCATAAAACTCTTACAAACGAACACACAACAAGACCTATTATATTACTGATAATATAATTAACTAATATAAAACGCTGAACTGTTGAGGCTCTATATATTTGAATGGTAATTTTAATGAGAGGTTGTTAAGTTGAATTGAAAGAATGAATATATTTCTATTAAGTGAAAATAAAGAGGTGATGTTAGTTTTCTTGTGAGTCATACTATTATTATTATTGTAGGTTCTGTTCTGTTTTGTTTGTTAAATCTTTTCACTGGATATAATAAAAACAAAATGAATTGACTTCCTACGGAATGTCTGTTATGTGTTAGAGTGCTAGAGAAGGAGTCGACCTATATGGCACCGCAACGCGTTACGTAACGCAGCAGTTTGTCCTACCATAAGATGTTTTCTTTTTTTTATAGTATATAGAGGTAAACGAGCAAGTGTGGCACCTGATGGTAAGTAATTAACGCCGCCCACGGACGCCTGCAACTGGGGTTATGACTCCGGATACCTCTCTCAACGAGCGAATGGCAGCACGAGCCACTTTTCGTCAATATTCTGAGAAGTCGTGATATTTCACCGGTGCAGCCTATACACGCAGCGAACTGCGTTGCTCTACAACTGTTTTCACTTCAGAAGTACGAATACTTGTAGACTTTTTATCTTACCAGTTCTGTACCGCAGTATTTTAATGATTTATCACTTCGGCCTCGTCGGCTAAGCACTAAGGAGTTACTTACGATCCAGGCGTCGTATTTCAATCTGTACTTCAATTATTTCCTTCCATATCCAGAAGAAGATGAAACATTGATGATGACCTAATACGATTCCTATTTCCCGCACCAATTAGAAGTGAATTTCTAACTGTCCCTAACAGAGAGTCTGATCATTTACCGTCGATTGTCAGAGGGACGATCGTTGTGCCGATAATAATGATGTAAATACCCTCAAATAAGGTGAACAAAGCCTTAATCGTTTAATACACGAACGGACGTCGGTGTCTCCTTTTACAGGAAGATATATTGTGTCAGAGTGTAGCGGCGGCGCGAGCAGAGCGGACGTGCCGTGAGGGACCAGCTCTCTCTCTGTCTCCCTCTCCACCGCAAGAGTTATAGCAGCTATTAGTTGAGCCAGATCGTGAGCACTCACTTAATTGGTCATGATATAACCACTAACATAGTATTAATTAGTTTATTTAACTAGTCGATATATTTAAGTCCAGTGGTCGAGCACATGGCTTCTGATTCAGGGGTACGGGTCCGAATCCAGTCACTGACTCAAACCAATGAGTTTTCGAAATTGTTTTCGGAAGTTAAGTGTGATAAATATCGATGACTGAAAGCTTTGTGCCCGGTATGGCAATAGGTTCACCACCTATTCCATTTGGGACGTTAAAATAATGGCGAAACGAGGCTTAACAGCCGCTGCCTATACCTTCGGGTAATAAAGGCGTGAAGCTATTAAAAATTATTAATAAAATAAATAAAATATTAAAAAATATTTCTGAGGTTTTTAATTGTAAATGTTAAGAGTACCAAACATTGTACAAAAAATGTGTATGTGTAAATAAAAATAAATGTACCAACACGCTTTTTACTATCCTAAGGTGTAGGCAAAGTTTCTTTACGTAGTAAAATAAAATATGTAGTCATTTAATGGTACGATGCAGTGCTGCTTATACCATATATCATGGGGGTGAAGCATTTGTATAAATTATGGACATATTAATAAATCGATATAAATATCGAAACGGATGAAGCTATAAAATTTGCATATTGATGGCTAATATCGATTTATTAATGCAACCTCTATGAATATTCATATTTACTGAATCGAAAATGATAAATCTATTTTGAGTAAACTGCAGGACACGAGGAGAAATATGTATGGCTATATATAGACTCTGCACCTGTTCCGTGGGACCAAACATTTCATTCAAGGAATATAAAGAATCGCTGCCTACACCATTGAGCTTTTTATTTGCGTGTTCTACCGTGAGTTTAAGTTTAATTTGAAATATGGAATCTAGGTGTTGTGAGTGATGAACTCTTCACCGTATCCGGTGGAACTGCAGGGGTCCTGATTCCACTCCACTAGAGGGCGCCACGGGCCGTCATGGGGACGAACGATTTATAACTTAACTTATTGATCTACCCACCTTCTAATTGCGCAGAACAGGGTTACCAACTCTGTATTATATTTTATTAAATTAAAGTATAATATTATACGGAAATATTCTGTAATGTAGATTATGCGCAAATAAGATTTGACGTTAACTTCCAGAATAATAGAATGTAAAGTGAAGTGATTGAAATTTTAGTTATGATGTTGTTTTCCTTAAAATCGGTTGTTTCTTCCGTTTAATACTACTTTATAAATGATTGAACAAGATTGGTTTGGAATGTAGAGTCGAGTATTTTGGCTGCTGTAACTATTTATGAACTATCTGTACAATAGAGATATACTTAATTATTATGTTTTTCATAATCGAGAAATAATATAAAAATAATAATATTTGTGCCCGGTATGGCAATAGGTTCGCATTTGGGAGGTAACATAACGGCCAGACAAAACTTAACAGCCGCTGCCTACACCTTCTAAAGCGTAAATGAGTTTCTAGCCCGGCCGCTCTCATGATAACCCTTGCATTCCTGCTTCCTCTTACTTCTGGATAGCGTCCCTATATTCTTGTTTTATTAATATACAGACGTAGTAATATGTAATTTAAATCAATTTGAATCGAGAAAATTAATTTCATTTAAAGTGGGGTACTAAATAGTAGTCTTAGGTGCAGCCGGTGTAGCTATACCTTAACTCTTTTTAAATGCAACAACCTATCCAAAATGTATAGCGTGACAACCCTAATGAGATGGAGGAGCTCCCGCGAGATATATGGCCGCGTGCACTCCGATCACAACACAAGCTTCGACAAGTTAAACGATCTTGAGAATTAAAGCATCCTCTAACTACTCAGATAATTTATGTTATTGTTAAGTATGGACTAGTATTATATGGGAACTAAGGAAAATAAGGGTTATTTATATAACTATGACGATGGTATACATACAAACAGTTATGACTTATATACGCACAAAAATAAGGCAATTTACCCCACATTAGCTACTTCAAGAATATAATTAGGGAACTTTTAAATAAGGTCTTAAACATGAAGGTTTTTGTGAAGATTTAATATATCAAAAGCTAAAGAGTTTGTAATCCCAGAGTGACGGCTGATAAAACTAGCTTTTTTTAAGCTGGACTAAAATGTTTGGAGTATTGAGGGATAAATGTCTTTGTGTCCGTATTTGTCAACCTCAGCTTAAAGTTGGAAAACTAAAAAATATTTCTAAATTAAGTCGAGATTCTGTAATTAATTCACTGATAAGAACAATTATAATATAAAATATTACATACAATATCAACATAAAAAAAATTATACACATTAATTAAATACATAACATATTGCAACAGTAAAACATAAGTCATAACTTCACAAGTCAACGGGCTTATTAAAAAACAGACTTACAAAATAGTAACAAATGTCTCACATAATGTTATTGCTTCTAAGAAACTCGTTCAAACTGTCCACTCAACATTCACTACTGCCTATGACATAGAACTCTACTTACCTGGTGGAGTCACATAAGTAATTGAATAATAATTATTGACATAGGCACAGACGTATCGTTTGGGGACACGAATGCGCTTTACACCATGTTTATGATGGGCCTGGACAAATATTGGGACATGGGCTCACAAATACTGTTGAATGGTTCGACAGCGGACAGACCACTTCACTTTTGGACAGATCATTGTTGGGCTTTTTGTTTTGTTTGGAGCGGGTAGATTGCTGTGATTTATGTACGGAAGGTCTACGGTTCGAGTTCTTGTACACACTGGTGAGTTTTTGGTAATATATTTATGAATGATTTTTTTGTAACTTCACGTCTTTTTATAGATACCTGAAGTAGTAGGAAACTTATAGCTATTCCTCGGGAAAAATGTAGTTATAATAATATGGTACAGGCCACATTTACCACTCATATCGTCTTATAATATTTAGTATTAGTCATTGGTTGGCCGCGATTCGTACCTGAATCTTGTTTAATTGAGAGGCGACTCCTCAACCTCCAGGCCACTGAGACGATTAATAGAAAGATGAGCGCGGTAAATGGCAGAACAATATCTGATATAATAATATTATATCAGAAGCTGACCCATTAAATATTGTTTTGCAAAATTTAAAATCTTCAAAATACATCTGCAAAATAAAAATAGGAGTTAATCGTAAAGGGGAGAAAATTTATGGTTGCATGTATTTTAGTATGCTATATCATAAAAAAATGAAAACAGAAAATTTCGTACTAATAATTGAAAAAGAATAGGCTTGGACCACCCTTAACACGTTAGGGGGTGTAAAATAAATGTGCTATTTGCAGGCCGAACTGTTTTGCACAATTATTCATTTCACGGAAATCGTTAAAGACATTTCGGAGGAATTTATCTATCAAATTTATTGATTATATAGTTGGAAAACTTTAAATACTATATCTAATGTGCTGATAATTCTCTGTGTGTGTGACTGACAGACAAACAGGCAGACAAGCGGTACTTCGCACCACTTACGACATTAGTGGCGTCTCCTTGAGACTTGAGTGAATGTTTTATCATGATTACAGACCAGCTCATGATCACCTTTCATAGGAGAAGCGGCGTTATATATTCATGGGTTAAAATGTATTAATAGCTACTGTAACAACTGTTCAAAGATGTCTATGATTTTTTTCAAGAGGTTGGAACTGGGATGAGGTGTGGGCAGGGATCGGATCACCAGATACCCTTTCTAACCAAGCAAAACGCCGATATTCGGAGAGATCGTGGTATTTCAACGGTAGTACCGGCCCATTCTAGCAGTGGAATGCATGGCTCTACCACTCCTTAGCTGAAATGTTTGGTTTCATGGAAAGATGACCGAACCAATTGTCATTCATTACACTTAACTCCTGAGAAGATATCTTAAAGTCGTTATATCATATTCCGCTAATCGCTCGCTCGTCACTAAAACCTCAGTTTAAAGTTCAAAGTTCGGCTAGTGATTGACCATTGTTGTCAATAGCCGCGTGTATTGGTAATTATGTTGCCCATCACTGGGCATAGATTGGGCATCGAGCGCCGCCTCGATAAAGATCGCCAACTTTTATTTCTTTGTTGCCATTGTGCGTTGTTTGAAAACTTTGAGGTTATCTGACTTGACTTGTGGTATCCTATTCGTGTTCAGTTTTAAATGATGTAGGTGATGAAATTTTGATGTTTATCTAAAACTGAGTCATTGGTGGAGATCCGGGTTCGAATTTGTTTATTTGATCCGGCGTACTGAAAGTAAATTAGATATTTATATTTTTATTAACTAAGCAACTTTACGACTAATTATGGTATGAATAGTTTTAGCAGAGAATGACTTTTTGGGTTGATAAAACCCGTGGAATAGGTAACGGGGCACAAATCATTACATAGTATAAAACAAAGTCACTTTCCGCTGTCTGTCGCCTTATATGCGCCTATCTTTAAAACTACGCAACGGATTTTAATGCGGTTTTTTTTAATAGTTAGAGGGTGACAACAGGGTGGTTTTGATCTATAATTCATGTAGTAAAAAAGTGATCATTTTCAAGATTTAGAACTTTAATCGCAAACGCTGCCTGAACCCTAAGTGATAAATCAAAACAACGTCCCACATTAATATACACCTTTAAAAGGTCTACAAAAAAGTCTGCGAGGTCATATGTCTATCTCTTAGGGATAAGCCACAATGACCATTTTTATTTTTTATTTTTTACTTTTTACGAGAAATATTATATTTAAATATTATTATTATTTACGAAGCGATTTAAAACATTACAGCACTAATTTTCATCTAATTACGTATTTTAAATAGATTGTGCGTGTAATATAGATGATCCTGGGCAATCCTGGCCCTTAACAGCATGCAATTTAAACAAATATTTTCGAAGATATTGCAGTATTTACATAGCGGGACATCAGTTATTACTTTTGATGCGGAACAAAGTTCGCCGGGTCAGCTAGTAGTTTTATATAATCAAGGGTGTTAGGATTTAAAAGGCTAGATAAAGATTATATATTAAAGCATTAAGTTGAACTTATATATAGCTTCCACACGAAAAGCAGTTCTATAAAATATACCAGTGAGAACTTTTGAGAAATACCAAGTACTTAAATAGGATTAGAATAAACAAATAAAAACTGTAATGTAACTGACCAATACGCTCTTAATATCCGTCGGTATAAGCAGCGTTCCCTGTTTTTATATAAAAAACTATTAAGAAGATGGCTTAATTCATTAATTTAAATTCATTAATTAAAAATGAATTTAGGCTAAGTTCTTCAAACCGAAAACTTGTTGAAAATTCATCGGTTTCCCTCAAGGTAATCGCCCGGGTCCTTCTCTAACGAAACGATCATTTTATCAAGACTAATTTTGTTTCCACATTTGTTGAACTCTTTTCATATTAATTATTTATGTACAAATATTTAGTACCGTTACATACTACAACTAATAAATACCAACATGGCCACATTCGATCTTTGTAAATGGGGAACCCCCAACGTTGACGTTGCGTCGTAATCGAATAGATATCGACGCGATAGCGATAATCGATACTTCCGAGATCCGATACTAATATGTATACGTGTAAATTGTATGTTGGACAATGGATCTCAAAGTTGTCAAGTGAATAACTATTAAAATTTTCACAATTATGTCTCTACAAATAAATATACCTAAATGATTATTTTGCAAGTACGATATAACGGGTGTAATGTTCTTTTGTGTCCAATAATGATCTTTGCGATACATAGAAATACATATAGCTTACATGAAAATAGTTATTTTCATTATATCTTTATGGCATTAGGTATTATATAATTTATGAATTTGAAAAAAATAAATAGGGTCTTATTTGTGATGTTTTTTCATGGTATATTAAACGGCGACATGTTTTAAGTCCATCATATTGTATAATAAGAGAGTAGTTAAGCTCGCAAGTAGTTTTCTGCAAGGCAGGTCGCGAAGATTGAACTTTTACTACTTTGAGAAACTGCGTCCGGAGTCATTCTCTGACCATTTACCTATCGTCAGTAACACGAGCGCGTTGAGTCGAGCCCACCCGGACGGAGTCGCGGCATGTTTATGTATACATGTTTATTTATACATATAGGTGTATATACGACGAAGGCTCCAATTTGCTTTGTAACTCTCAATAATTGAATGTTTTGACATAATGTGCGTGGGCCCCTAATATATACATATAAATACTGTGACTTGTTGTTTGTCTCTACAAGAATGCGATGCTCTGTTAAAGTGTTATGGATGTTGAGTTGATGATACGATATCTGTCGATGTCTTCCCAATGATGAGCCATAGGTAAGAACTTTGTGAGAAATATCTTTTCATTCAAATCTTTTTATTTATTTCTAAAATGCACGAACATAGAATAGTAAGTAGAGTAATTCTAATGAAATAATATATAGACCGATTTTTATACAAAACTTGTAGTGGTCAAAGGGGGCGTTAAAAGCGTTAAACGCTTTTGCACGAGACATTAGAAGTTCCACTTCAAAAAAAAATGAAGAAAAAGCAATCGAGTTAGCCTTCAGTCCACTAATATATTTTTAAAGGATTGCGCCGCATATGGACACTTGCATAGTGTAAGAATTGTGTTGCCGGCCTAAGGCAGGATAGAGAGAGGAGCAGCAGTAAGAGAGAGGGATAAGGAGGTAGGCCTCTGGATACCTCTCTCACAGAACGAAACACGTCATGAGCCACTTTAAGTCGATATTCTGGGAGATGGTGGTATTACACCGGTCGAACCGGCCCATTCGTGCATCCAACGGCTCTAATATATAATACTATATTATTCATATATTACTCTACATTGTAATGTTTAAACCCATATTGAGGATGAAAATGCCACTTATGACCAACCAATAGGCTATTGAGGATGAACATGCCACTTATGACGACGCCCAGCATGTCAGCTAAAATTTTAGAAATTATACTAGACTTATGTAAATATTTCAGGCCAGCCTCTATTCAATACTATATTTTCATATTCTTCCATCATCAGAGAGTGGTGTCCCAACAGTGGGATAGTGGGACAATACCGTTCACAATATAACAATATTATCTTATCGTAAATTACTAAATCATTTACAATGTATTTTGACAAGTAGATAACTATATAAAGATAACAATGAATATGGCACTGGTACATTAACTATTGTCTGTGTGTCTGCCTGTGTGTTGCGCAATGTACAAATATAGGTATAGGCAGAGCAGAGTGTATCTTGTACAACAGCGCGCCGCGGACCAACTACTGATCTTATTCCAGATAATATTTGAAGCGAATAATTTGGATTCTTTTACGTAATGTGCTCCACCAATATTGGTTGTTCAAAATGAAAACAGACGGACCGATATGTTGGACGTGCGCGCAAATATTTGCTTCTAAAAAGCAGCCTAAGTTACTGCTTATTACAACAGCTACATGACAATTAAGTGCCGTCAAAATCGGGCCAGCCGTTTCAGAGATTACCCGGAACGAACAGACAGACAGACAGACAGAAGACAAAAATGTTATTTTGGTGTACGTACCATATACCGTATTAAGTCTCGGTGGTCCAGTGGTCGATCACCCCTTTTCCGAATCAACAAGTCATGGGTTTGAATCCTTTGTATCCGGTGTATGGCAATAGGTTCGCCACCTTATTTAATTAGGGACATAAACATAGCCGCTGCCTACTCCTTCGGATAGAAAAAGACCTCACGTTATGTATGTTTGTACTGTATATATATATTCTTATGAATGTAGTAGAAAGCAGTTAAATATATAGATGTCGTGGTTGTCCCGGCGAACTTTGGAGCTTATCGACACGCGTCCTTAAAAGTAAAGAAATGAAAATGGTCACTGTAGGTTATACTTTGATTATACTTACAAACGGGCCTGTAGAACTGGAAACCTTATTAGATAAAAGGTTTCTAGTTCTAGTATCTAAAAACGGTCAAAATTCGTTGCACAGTTTTAAAGATATAAGGGGACAGACAGCGAAAAGCGACTTTGTTTTAAATTATGTAATAATGACACTACATATTTACATCCTATACATATACTATATTTACATCCAATTGTACGAAAACTGTTACTTGTTTTTTCGATGAAAATTTTACGCAGAGGGGTTCGATATCCAGCCGATAATAAATTTCAATGAAGAATCGCTTCTATTTTATTCATTTAATAGTATTTTCACATTAGTTTATACACAGTCTTGTATGTCTCGGTATTTACTGATAGCAAGAGTAGTAATTAATAATGGCAGTAGAAAACGTACTCACAAATATATTCGTAAGTTGTATAAAATAAAATGTAACGTATGTACGGTCAGTTTGAATTTGTTCTCATTTATATATTAATTATTATGAGCCTACAATAAAATCATTACATACAATTAAAAACAACATATTAACTGATATTGTAAAGTAGAAAGGTTTGTTTGTTTCTGATCAATAAACTCTGGTATGATTGAACCGATTCTAATTATTCTTTCACCGTTAGAAAGCTACTTTATTTTGATGAAATAAAGGCTGTATTTTATTTTATTAAATGTTATATTTTTGCTATAAATAAATTGAAAAATCCAGGGATGGAAATCGTCACGCCAGCTCGCAATTTACGATCAGGTATTTATTTATGGTAATTTACCACCTGACAAGAACTACATGATGTCAGAAGGTATGCCTTTTAAATAAGGTAAGAACTGGCTGAATTAATTTTATCTAAAAAGCAGCAAACTTTAACAATGGTAGAGTCACGACGTTTACTGAATGAATGGGCCGGCTCGACCGGTGAAATACAACGGCCTTTCAGAATATCGACATAAAGTGGCTCATGCCGCATTGCGTTGGGCGAGAAAGGTATCCGGAAGCCTACCCATCCTACTCCCTTAAAGGTCGGAAATGCAACTGTAATACTATCTGTGTTGCAGGTGTCCATGGGCGGTGGTAGTTGAAAGAAAACTCATCAAATACTGACCACCTACTGGGATATCTTGTTTTCTAGAAAACCACTGATTTTTTGACGGTTTCTTAAGGTACAACCCATCAAGCCCTAAAGAGACCAAAGAAAGCTGCGCCTACTAAGTACAGATACATATACCTTTATAACTTCACCTTACATCTTTCACAGTTGGTTAACTAGTCGACCTCGAGCGTTTAGCCGTTAACATTACATACATACATAACTTCACGCCAAATCCCTTGCGGGGTAGGCAGAGAGAAGAGAGCGCCATAAAGCACGATTTACTTTCATAACTCTTTTCATGCACGCGCGACGCGCTTTGACTCTCCTAAAATCACCTTCCTCCAGGACACCTTCTATTTGGTCATGAAATGTGTTTCTTGGCCATCCTTGACTCCTACATCCATCCACTTTTGAATTGTATATCTGCTTAGTCAATCTTGCATCATCCATTCTTTGTACATGTCCAAACCATCGGAGCATGCTCTTTTTTACTTTTATTAACAATACAGCTTTAAAATAAGTTAGGGTTAAAATATGAATAAAATATATGGATTAGTAGTTACTTATACAGACAATCAGAGATATTCATTAAAGTTTAATTTAAATATATATATATATATATATATCTTAGTTTAAATAGTTGTAAGGTGTGGTCGTCGTATGTGTATATACTTAACTTTAAATGATCCTTAATATTATATATATGTATAAAGCGTCAGTCAGTTTGTACATTAAACTTTTAACTTTATTACTTTTATATTTATGTTGGTAGGAATGGGTTATTTTAATTGACTAAACATAATTTGTTTAAGTTGTCTTGTAAATCTGGTTTGCGTTAATTGAAAACTTAATTCTACATTTAATGGGGTGAGGTTGAAAAACCAAATTGATAATAGTTTGGAACTTACTTTTTTAGGGATCCGTGTTCAAAACGGGTCGCTAATGGGAGTATATTTTAACTAGCGACCCGCCCCTGCTTCGCACGGCATCCGACATTAGAAACCTCAAAAATAAAAGTATTTTTTCCACTATTTAATGGATGTCTATACATATAAATCTTCCTCTTTAATCTATATATATCTATTAAAAAAGGCATCTAAATCCGTACCGTAGTTTTATCAATTTAAGCAGGCATACGGATATAGGGACTGAGAAAGCGACTTTGTTTTATACTATGTAGTGATAACGCTGTCTATCTATCTGAAAACTGAATCTCTTGTCGCTTGAAGTTTCTGAGCGTTTCTACAGAATGTGTTTTTAAATAACTGTAATAATTAAAAAAATAAAATAACAAAACGGGATCTCAACTGTCCAGTTAGTTTTGTTGTGTATATTTTGTTTTGGGGTTACACCAATATACTACTACCGCTTCTGAATCCAGAAGTCGTGGGTTCGAATCCTGGCTCACATTAATGACTTTTCGAAAGACATTTCAAAATTTTTGTGATAGATATCGATGACTGCTAACTTTGTGCCCGGTATGGCAATAGGATTGGGTTACATTTGGGACGTAAATATAACGGCGAGTCGAGGCTTAACAGCCACTGCCTACACCTTCGGGTAACAAAACGCATGAAGTTATGTTATGTATGTTATAAATGTACAATAAACTACTCTATAATGACTAAACTGGTTGCACGGAACTCTCCGTGCTAATATAACATTCGCACTTGGCCGTAAGTTTTTCTATAATCTTAAATTTAATCGTTAGATGTGAACCTGTTTATTTATATTTATATCTATTCTAATAGCAAAAAGAAGCAAGTTTGTTAGTTTGTTTCATCCTACTAATCTCAGGAACTGCCGGTTTGATCTTAAAATGTAATCATTAAACATCGGGTAAAATTGTTTACCAAATTTTATCTCAAAGTGGATATAGAAGTTAGGGTTTGTATTTTCTTTGCCTTGGGGATGAAATCTCACACGAGCAGAGTCACGGGCAACTACTAATCACAGATGTAATTGATTGGTTTTGAACGACTACCATCTTTTTGTTCATTACTCGTGAAAATGATCTCTGTAAAGAATTCGAAACGTCGGGAAATAAACAAAAATAAGTAATAAATAAACGCGATATAATCCTAAAAGTTGTTTTAATGTTATAGATGAGGTGAATTTTCAAAGGCGGTGCTGCTGCTGTTACACTCGCCCATAGGCCACGGTAACGGTTGCCATGAGAAATACCGTACGAGTATGTTTGTTTTCCACTGCCTTTGTTAATGAAAATCAGAGTAGTTTCTGCAAGCCCCTTTTTGGAATATATCAACAATAACGTGCCCGTCTACAATCATTATTCGTAAATTTAAATTGTTCAACTCAACTCAAGTTACACTTTCAATGTGCACGATACATTTAATATTTGTCCGGTGAGCGGTGAGCGGTGCGAAGAGATCGTTGAGCGCTATCGACTCAAAACAAAATGTCGTTCGTTATTTATGGCCGCGGCTCGCGACCTTTACCTGCAATGTGCATAAATAATAATATACTTATTAAAAACCGTGTGTTTGATTTGAGCAATGTTTGTTGTATTGAACATGGATTGTATGGCATCCAAAAAGAAAGTATTATTTCTTATTTGGCCGCGCTCAGAAAGCTTGTAGCTTTTGGAATGTAGATATATCTTTGAATATCGGGAATGCTTTGTAGCCTAAACGGCTTGCTAGTTTTTAGCAAGAGAACAGTTAGAAGTAAGAGTTGCCATAACTTTGCTGCATGAGGTAAACTTATATTAGTTACTGATATTCCTTAGGTAACGAACTTTTCGAGTCGTTTTCTAAAGTATATTTTTTAATATTTTTGTTATTACATTATCTCAAAGATGTAGGCTTAGGCTGACTTCGAACTCGGGACCGATCACGCAAAATATTACATGTAAAATTGTGGCAAATTTTGTTCAAATATCTAGTTTTCTTTTTGCCGCCATCTGGGACTATTTGTGTCTGAACTTGACACATTATATGATTATGTCAATTATTCTAAAAATGTAAGGTTACGTTATCATAAAAAAAATAATATAAATACATTCCACTACCGGAATGCTATTAATGCTTATAATGAATGCAAAACTAGATATTTGTGTTATTTAAATAATTTTTATTTTAATCTTGTGATGTTCGCGTGAATACTGAATATATTAAGAGAGATGCAGTACAAGTGGAAGTGGCAGTGTGACGTGTGCGCATACTATTTAGATAATTTAAACACTGTTTAGCATAATCAACGGTAGTAAGAATTGTGGCAGTGTTTAATTGAGCCAGTGGGTCTCAAACTTGGGTTAGTGTACCCCTTGAGATTCTTTGATTCTCAAGATATCACGAAATATGCATTTTTTGGAGGATAGGGCCAAATGAGCAAGCGTCACCTGATCGTAAGCAACTAGCGCCGCCCATGGACACCTGCAACACGGATAGTGTTACAGTCGAGTTGCCGGCCTTTAAGGGAGAGGGAAGGGAAGAGAGTGGAAGGAAGCAATGAACGAAACGTGAAATGTGCCACTTTACGTCGATATTCTGAGAAGTATTTAACAGGTCATGCTGGCCCATTCATGCAACAAAATGCGTAGCACACATTACACTGTTAAACTTGCCAATTTAATTGACTCGGTGGCGCAGTGGCTAGCACCCCGCTTCTGATTCAAGAAGTAGTGGGTTCAAATCCTGGCACACACCAATGACTTTTCGAAAGTTACGTGTGATAAATATCGATGACTGACAACTTTGTGCCCGGTATGGCAATAGGTTCGCCACCTATTCCATTTGTGACGTAAACATAACGGCGACACGAGGCTTAGCAGCCGCTGCCTACACCTTCGGGTAGAAAAAGGCGTGAAGTTATATTTATGTGACTGTATGTGTTTTAGAAACAACCAACATCATATTTTTCTAAAAATAGTAAATATGCAAATAAAATATAAATAAAATAAAATGCTCGATATGTGTCCGTTGCTAACGGCGTAGCCTATTTGTAGTTCCGTCGAGTGTTTTGCTTACAAATTGTGTGTATGTATGTATGTCTGTGCCGGTTTGTTACTATACAAATATGAAGTTACCTTCCCGAGTTATTCTATGCTATGATAGCCGATGGTCTCAACAAATATTAGTTAATGGTTTGTTGAAAGAGGTCCTTATAAAAATAAAAATAAAACTGAAGAGCCGATTTTAAAATAATAGTGTTCCATAAACGGTTCCATACGATTATTTTGAATCACTTTCTTTAGATATGATAGTTAAATATTTTCAAAAAAAATCAAAAATATCGATGGTAGAAATTATGCCCAGTGTGTGACAATGAACTGACAATTTTCCATATATATTATTCAAATATTTTCGAGCTAATACTGTTTGCCGCTCAGCTACGAAGCCAGCTTACACATTTAGGTGATTACGAAAGACGTATCTTATATTTTTATTTAAGACGAATAAGGGCTTAAGATTTATATCACGACCATTCAATAATATCGCTGCTCTAGAACCAATTTTATATGTCGTATGTCACAATGGTCTAATTAGATCGAACCACCAAATCACCAAATGCCATGATTAACGGCATTAATAACCGTTGCGAGTAAGCCGTGTCACCTTCGACCAATAAATACTTGGACGGTGTGCCCGCTGCGCGTGCGCAACCGACGTGATGTTTTATTTAAATGAGAAGATACGATTATCTAAAGATGGCCGATGTCGCAACTATTGCCACAGTTAATTTATGTGATGCATCATCAGCATCACGCACCACACACCTGAAACTATTGGACTATTAGTGTAGTACAACATTGAGAAGCTCTATTGCTTTATGTTAGTTTTGTGCTAAGCAAATTGATTTTCTTGCATCATATCGATCAGATAAAAGTTGTGTCCCGCAGTTATGTTCACTATCATTTTTAAAAGAAACTCGTGAAGGTATTTTTTTAAAGACGTTGGTAGCAAAACAAGTATGTCAAACAGTCGCATTTAGGAGCGCCTATTTTATATTTCAGGTCGTGTGAAGGTTTTTGCAGATATTGATATTGGTATTGAGGAATATAAAAAAAGATATAGCTGATTTAAAACGTCAAGATTTTTTTGGTTTATCGATTTTGGAGTTTAGATTTTCGTTTCTTATTTCTGAATGTATGTTATTAAACTTTGTGTTGTTTTCCCAGCACTCCATTAACAGAGGCACCGCACTTTACTAACATTTTTTCCAGTATTTATATATTCACTTTTAAAGTTTGGATTAAATATTTCATTCAAATTCGAATTCAAATAAATTAGACATTCGTGATGTTCAAAATTAATGCCAATTTTATGGTTCAATCGGGTTTACATATCGGAATGTCAAAACCGAGCAATTTATATCGAAGTTCATCGGCACACACATATTATTATCAATTTCGACGCATGCAATAAAACTGGTCTGATCTCAAATATTAATACACGTCACGGACCCGACTCATAATTTGTTTAAATTGAATTATTCAACAAATACTTTATGTGACTAACGAACATAGCTTTATATCTACATCTGATCTTGTCGTAAAAATCTACATCGATAAATAAATGCGTAACAAATACCGTATATATATACGTATTGACCCCCAACCTTTGGGGTCTGTGTCGTGAGACGCGCGATACGCATGCCAATGAATGAAACATACGATCAATAGAGCAGAATACTTCACTATTGTGTCGTCTACACGACACACTTTCTCAAACTTTTAAAAAGTGACCATTGATTAAAATTGCTTTTAGATGGCACTTTAATTGTTATAAAATGTACACAGTCATTGCAGAAAAACAGACAGTATTCTTGACCAAAAATATAATTTTCAAACTGTTTCAACGTTTTGAGACACTAAAGTCCAAGTGCGCGGAATTATATCGGACATTCCCGGATTCAAATGTTGGTACATATATATCTGCTAATTGATCTGCAGCAAATACACTACAATAATTAATCTAATGATGTAAAGCCAGCTTTTTTGATATTGGAGGTAAAACAATAATAAGTATTTGAAATTGCATTGCAATTGCATAAATACACTACAATAATTGATCTAATGATGTAAAGCCAGCTTTTTTAATATTGGAGGTAAAACAATAATAAGTATTTGAAATTGCATTGCAATTGCATAAATACTTATCGCAATAATATCGCACAATAATCACAATATAATATTTCTTAACAATTATATTTGTATCAAAAATATGTAACATTTTGAGAAATGCTGGCTTTACAATCAATTTGTTATCGGATATCACAATTTCTTTCTTACAGAAATAAGCATTTAACTAAATTAAATACTTAGACAAAACATGTTGTCAATGTTTTCGGTGAAGTACGAGCGTGTCGCGTTGTGTGGACCGTGGGACGTGTGCGGTGCGGAATGTTGGGAAACTGTGCTATTAGCTTTGAAAAGAAATAATAGTTATGGGGGGCTGTGTACCTAACCTTTGACTTTTTGTGTTGTTGAAATCATTGAAGGTAGGTTCTTTGAATTTTTTGAATGCTTGTATTAAAAGGAACTTTTCAATGTCTTTTCACAAATGTAAACATAACTCCACGCCTTCTTCTACCCAAAGGGATCGTTACATTACGTTCCATATGCAATAGGTGACGAACCTATTGCCATACCCCGGGCAAAAAGTTGTCAGTAATCTATATTCACCACACATAACTTCTGTAAAGAATTCCGAGAAATCATTGGTGATAATCCAGAATCGAACAGACGACTTCTGAATCAGATCCGGGGAGCACGACCTCTAGATCGTTTAGTAGTAGATTATTTTGTAGTATTGGCTTATGTGTAGTATTTTCTTCTGATATTATAATAACCTGACTATATGAAACAGCTATAAAATGGCAAAATTAATTACTCAGTTCTTGATAATAATGTGTCAAAATAAGAACGCGGTACTTTGCAATAAATAGAATGACTAAGCTTGTTTGAAAATTGATTTTCGTCCCGATGGTATAGCATTCGCTCTTTTTTATATTGAGTGTTCTCGACAGAGACTGTAACACGGACCCTGACGGAACATATATGCCACTGTGCCTCACTCAAATTGAATTAGAAGAAAGTTATGTTATTGTGACCCTTCCAAAGAGGTCATTTCATATTATATCTGCATAAGTCAGTAGGTATGATACAAGTAATGATATTCGCAAGTAACTGCATAACTGTTCCTGTCAGCCGTCGGAGCTAGCAGCCGTGAGGCTGGGGCCATTTCATTAACCCACAGTATCAGATGGCATCGTTTAATTGATCGCTGCCGAAGCTTATTAATAAGGCTTCCTCTAAGGCTGTCTTAAGGCAGCTCGCAGCCGCATGCGACATGGTGAGTCGTTTAGATCGCAATCAACTTGTAACGGGAGATACTGTTCATATGTTCAAGGATATATGTGTACCTTCATGCCTTTAATATGTGAAGATGTAGCAGTAATTATAATGAGAGTTGTAGCGGAATTCGTCAGGGAGATTTCACCTGCACAGATATCGGCACACGTAAATATTTGTAACTTGTCCGTTCTACAAATATCGGTGTCACCTGTGGAAGTAATTAAAAACCACCAAATTAAAAGCAGTTGAATATATACCTACATAATTTCACGCCTTGTTCTATCCAAAAGTTTAGGCAGCGGTTGTTAAAGAATAGACTCGCTGCATTTTTATATCTCAAATGGAATAGGTAGCAGAACTTATTGCCGTACATCGAGCACAATATTGTCGTTTCGGTTATTGATATTTATCAAACACAAACTCCGTCAATGACTCCGAACAGATATTGGTGTGAGCGCGGAATCGATCCCACGAAGAAAAATAAAAACAAATATTATATTAGGTCGGGGAAAAAGTCTTTTGCATAACGTAGGTATAAACTTATTATAAAATTTCTTTGACTGTACTATTTGTGTCTGGCTGGTTTTGGTAACATTAAAAAAGTTACATTATAAAGAAAAGAAAAAAATAAAAAAAAGTTGTTTCCCGCTATTTTTCATTTGTTTTTCTCTCCGTAAAAATGAGTGAATCTAATGAAGAAATTCGATACATTTTAAAATTTTATTATAAAAAAGGCAAAAATGCAACTCAAGCAGTGAAAAAAATTTGTGATGTTTATGGACCTGATGCAGTGTCAGTAAGAGTAGCACAAATTTGGTTCAAACGTTTTCAGTCCGGAAATTTTGATGTTAAAGATGCACCTCGCTCTGGTCGCCCTGTTACGAATAAAATGGACGCCATTTTTGAAAGAGTGGAGCAAGATCGGCATATTAGTAGTTACGATGTAGCTGAAGAACTGGGAATTGACCACAAAACAGTTTTGACCCATTTGAAGAAAGCTGGTTATACAAAAAAGCTCGATATTTGGGTGCCACACGAGCTCACTCAAAGAAACTTAATGAACCGTGTACTCATTTGCGATTCATTATTGAGACGTAATGAAACCGAGCCGTTTTTGAAGAGATTGATAACTGGCGATGAAAAGTGGATCACGTACGACAAGAACGTGCGAAAAAGGTCGTGGTCGAAAGTTGGCCAGGCTTCACAGACTGTGGCCAAACCTGGCCTAACACGAAATAAGGTGATGCTGTGTGTATGGTGGGATTGGAAGGGCATTGTTCATTATGAGCTTTTACCGTCCGGCAAAACCATCGATTCTGATCTTTACTGCCAGCAACTGATGAGATTAAAGGAAGCAGTCGAGAGAAAACGGCCGGAATTGATCAACAGGAAGGGTGTGGTCTTTCATCACGATAACGCTAGACCACACACATTTTTAGCCACTCAGCAAAAATTAAGAGAGTTCGACTGGGAGGTCCTAGTGCATCCACCATATAGCCCTGACCTTGCGCCTTCAGATTTTCACCTGTTTCGGTCTCTTCAGAATTCTTTAGGTTCTGTAAGGTTGACCTCAAGAGAGGACTGCCAAAACTATTTGTCCCGTTTTTTTGATCAGAAGTCCCAAAGTTTCTACAGTAACGGGATAATGTCTCTGCCCACAAAATGGCAGAAAGTTATTCAACAAAACGGTACATATATATTGTAAATAAATGTAAATAAACTTTGAAAAAAATGTCTTGACTTTTCATACAAAAATACGAAAATACTTTTTCCCCAACCTATTAATAATAATTGAAATAGGTAAACTTTCTGTCCTCTGGCAATTACACTTAAAATTCAATATTTGCCATAAAGTAGACAAAATACCATTTTACTGGTCCTTCCATTTCTAAGCCATAGATAATATTTATATCTATCCATGGCCCATGGCCGATTTCATCGCTGTCAGTCGAATATTTTATTTTATTTCTGTTTCTAAATGAAGCACCTTCAATGATTTTATGTGAGTTTATAGTGTGGAAGTGATAGTGCGGCGGTGCGGTCTCGTTGATAAGGCTCGTTGGTCGTCAGCACCATGTTTACGTAAATAAACTTTGAAAAAAATGTCTTGACTTTTAATACAAAAATACGAAAATACTTTTTCCCCAACCTATTATACAAACAAATATTCTATCTATCGATGACCAAATATTAACTGCCTTAGTGCATTTGTATAGAAGTCGTAAAGATATAAAAATAAAACTAAATCAATTCAAAACCCCACTTACTAGTATGCCACTGTCCAGATGTCGGCTCAACAAAAGTGTGGACACTAATGTCGGAGTGTATACACGCGTGTTGGAGACAAGCCGACGACACCATCACTTATGTCACGCGACATTACCACAGATAAATAATTGTCCCCGAATAATAACGATTTATTGTGAACTCGGAGTACCTACATCTCCGCATCTGGCGCGCAGCATCCACCAACTTGTCTTGTTACAGATAATATGTGTCCATAGTTTACTTTCAACATTTTACAATTAATAAGCAATAAATTAAGATTGTCGATGAAGCAATGAGATTCTGATTTAAAATTACGATAAAAGAAAAATTGTTAGAACGCCTTTCCCGCGCATGACACCGACTTTAAATACTTTCACCATTTCTTCTGTTGTGAATGTCGTAAGAGAGGGATGAAGGGGTTCCATCTCTTGTAAACAATCTCTTGAGAGACTGAAGTGTCCGTTCGCAATCTTTAAAATCTCTGAAAATTATGATGATGAAAATGATTCCAGATTAATTTAACCGTGTGTAATAAGTTAATTCAATCGTAGGTACAAAATAAATGAACTTCCGAGCTCTACGCAAAGAACTAAATCATGTTACGGCACGCTCGAATATTTGTTTTAAAAATTATAGTTTGGGAGTTTGATTTTTTTTGTCTCTGCTATTAGTAGTAGAGCCAAGCAGTTCGCTGCATGAATGGGCCGGCTCGGCCGGTGAAATACCACGACCTCTCAGAAGACTGACGTAAAGTGGCTCGTGCCGCGTTTCGTTCGGTGAGAGAGGTACCCGGAGGCCCACCCCCCTTCCCCATCCTTTCCTATCCCCTTCCCTTAAAGGTCGGCAACGCAACAGTAACACTATATGTGTTGCTGGTGTCCATGGGCGGCGTTGGTTGCTTACCATCAGGTGACACGCCTGCTCGTTTGCCCTCCTATCCCATAAAAAAAAAAAAAGTAATTAGACTATATTATATCTATATATATATAATATAAATAAATGTACAAGAACGGTATACAAATTTGTTTCGAACTTAACCAAATTATTTATAGTTTTTTTTCCATCATGTATAATAAAATATATGGTACAATGTTTGTAATTTGTGATATTGTTGTAGACATTCATAATTGTTTTATGTCTCGGCTAATAGATGGTGTTGTACTCAAATATTATTTACTTGTTAAAATTATTATGATACATCTCGATTCTCTATAACGGTGATGTATGGAACGACATGTAGATAATTATATCTTCCATGTTTTGATATTTTATTGCTAGTTAATAATTTGTTTTGTAATCTGTTTAGAAAAAAATGTACGCATAAATAACTAAGCATTTATTATGTAACTTCACTTTTTATAGTGGCGCAGGCAGCGGTTAAATCTCAAATTAACTAGGTAGCAAAACATTTTTGCGATTCATGATGCGCAAACTTGTCAGTCATCATTTATACCACATGACTTCCAAAAAGTTATTAGTCACTAGTCACAGGATTTCGACGCATTATGTTTCTGTGTATCGAGAGAATTCCCTTTTGCTGACAGCGGGAGATCAGTGCTTATTTAGCTGTTAATATCGTTAAGTTAAAGTCTCGGTGGTCCAGTGGTCGAGCACATGGCTTCTGATCCAGAGGTCCGGGTTCGAATCCTTACACTGGCTCACACTAATGACTTTTCGAATTTTTTTTCGGAAGTTATGTGTGATAAATATCGATGACTGAAAACTTTGTGCCCGGTATGGCAATAGGCTTGTCACCTATTAAATTTGGGACGAGGCTTAACAGTTTGCTGCCTACACCAGCGGGTAACAAAGGCGTGAAGTTATGTTATGTTATTATATTAAATTAATATTTGCAAAAACTACAACCACTACCTCTCAGAAGATCGACGTAAAGTGGCTCATGCTGCGTTTCGTTCGGTGAGAGAGGTACCCGGACGCCCACCCATCGTCCCCATCCTTTCCTTCTCCCTTAAAGGTCGGCAACGCAACGGTAACACTATATGTGTTGCTGGTGTCCATGGCCGGCGCAGGTTGCTTACCATCAGGCGACACACTTGCTCCTTTGCCCTTCTATCCCAGAAAAAAATGTTAAACTACAACATTACCCTTTTTAGAATTTCGGGAACGGATAGCTCTGGTCTGTGGAACAGAGAGTGCAGCAAAACCCTTTATTGATTTGCCCGATAAAACATGAAATATTTGAAAACATAGATTTATATTATTTTGATTTAGTTATGATAAATAGGATAGTAGAGCTAATGACAAATAATAATAATATAATATAATGAAATGAATATAATAAAATGAATTATATTTATATACAGTAACAACAATGTGTACAGTGGATGCGTCTCATGGTGTTTAACCGACTATTACGAGCAAACAGCGCGCCGTGTGCCCACGCCCACGCACCATACGTACCGCGCGGCTTTACACGTAGGGCTGCCATAATGACCGCACACGGTTAATTGTTTTTTTTTTTTAAGTGTGTAATTAAAGTTTATTAATTACATGTTATTTTAAAATTATTTTAAGTAAGATTGTTTTTTGAAGAGATATTTATGTCGCGATGGAACAAACACATTCCAACAAGGAGTTTCCTTCCACCTGTACCTTTTGTGAAATGTAAGTGTATAGTTTTCTTGATAAAAATGTTTAAAAAGTAACTCCATTCGTGAAATTACCTCTAAAATGTCTTTAATTATTTTTAGTACTTCACGGGTTTTTTTACCCGAAACTATGCCTCGACTTGATAGTCCAAGATCCCAGAGCGTTAAAACACAACTTATTTTTACATAAATGAAACCTCTTGTTCTCAGTAGTGTCTTATGTGCTCAGAATACCTGCGCGCTTGTGGAGCTTGCCGAGTGACACCTGGGCAGGTACCAGGTGTGAAAGGTAACTAAAATTAATAGTTATTTAACTTAAATTTTAATAGCTGTTTTTTATATATATTTTGTAGAGTACTATTATAAAGTTATACCATAAGCGCCAGACACTTTTCATGGGCCAAAACTTTTGTTAGACGCTTTAAAGCTCTACAAGAAATAAATGAACTTAACTTATTTTTACATGTCTGGCTTTTTAATATGTTGTTAAGACAAATGTTACGAAGTTATATTTAATTAGTCAGACAAAATTGATTGACCAAACACGACCTATACAGCAAAATTATTCAGTCGTGAGTATGAGCGCGAAAGCATTATATTATATGATTTTTTAAAAGAACTCAAAAATATTAATTTTAAACAAGCCCTCGTAGAGTTTTTTATTCAACACTGGGCCTCTGATGAAATGATACCATTTGTTGAGAATAAACATGTACTTATTAACTTCAAGCAATGTCATTCCTACGTAGTTGATAATAACAAAATTGTGTCACCTGTAGATGACAGTTTATCATGTCCAGAGCATGAAGAGGCAGACACAGAAATCGTCTTTCATATTTGCCTGTTAAGGCAAATTTTGTTGTAAGATGTTCTGATACCGATATAGCGATTATTATGTTAGGACATATGCATAATTTAAAAGACAATGATTCCAATGTATGGTTGAACGCAGGCACCGGAAACAACCAAAGATATATTTATTTGACAAAAGTGTACGAGAACTTGGGACCATCTTTGTGTCGAAGTTTGCCAGGATTTCATGCATTAACTGGATGTGACTTTAATCCTGCCTTTTTTAAAAAAGGTTAACAAAGATCATTTAAAATATTAATGAAGAGACCTGAGTATCAGCAAGCTTTGATGCACTTTGGTGATCCTGAATTCTTTACCGATGAGCAGAGACAAGAAGATATTTTCAAGATTATTCAAAAGTTTATCTGTGAAATCTATAGTGTTCCCAATACACACGATGTTAACGCTGCCCGTCTTCAGCTTTTTTTAAATAATTACAGTGTATCTAATATAAATGAAGAATTTAACCGTAAAAATTTAAAAAACTTTGATGCAAGCAGTTTACCACCGTGTAAAACTGAGTTATTCTACGAGCTAATTACATTTCTAGCATATGGAATTATGCACATGAAAAACAACCAACCATTTTTACTCCTGAACAAAATGGATGGAGGTTAGAGGAAAACCAGTATCACTTTCATTGGTTTGATGGTGACCAATTACCAAGGGACGTTGGTGAATCTCTTCAACAATCAGGTACTATAATTGGAGTTCAAGATTAAAATTTATTAAACTTGTAATTTTATGTATTTTAATTCTTTTGATTGTTTTTTGCAGAAGAAGATGTCAGCAACAACATAACAGATGACGATGAAGATGACTCAGTTGGACAGTATCGTGATTGGTTAAATGATGAAAATTCAAATAATTGTTTTGATGATTGCCATGATTAAACAATTAAATAAATGCTTGTTTTAAATAATTATGGGTAAATTATACCAAATATATTAAATGAATTAATTTACTTCAATACTGACTAATTATTACGTTAATATTGAAATTAATCTTATTGAAATAGAGATGCAAAAATCTTATATCGGAAGCTGTACCGTAAGTATTTTTATATATACTCTGAGACGCATGCGCATAAACGTCTGTAAAGCTAGAAAGGTCAAGTCGGCAGAATCACTCGTTTTATATCTCAAAATTTAGTGCTCATTTAGTGCTAATTTAGTGCTGATAACAGATATTTGGTGCTGTGATAGGGGGACTGAAAATGAGAACACTGCAAACTTTTCATTAAGCTAGCAGTGTACCATTCGTGACTGCGCTATGATACAGTTGGAGCGAGAGGCACATCAGCTAATAATTTAGTGCTCAATTAGTGCTAATTTAGTGCTGATAACAGATATTTGGTGCTGTGATAGGGGAACTGAAAATGAGAACACTGCTAACTTTTCATTAAGCTAGCAGTGTACCATTCGTCTCAGTCTCAGTGGGTAGGACTTGACCTTTCTAGCTTTACAGACGTTGCGCATAATGCTTTCGCACTCATACTCACGACTGAATAATTTTGCTGTATAGGTCGTGTTTGGTCAATCAATTTTGTCTGACTAATTAAATATAACTTCGTAATAATTGTCTTAACAACATATTAAAAAACCAGACATGTAAAAATAAGTTAAGTTCATTTATTTCTTGTAGAGCTTTAAAGCGTCTGACAAAAGTTTTGGCCCATGAAAAGTGTCTGGCGCTTATGGTATAACTTTATAATAGTACTCTACAAAATATATATAAAAATCAGCTATTAAAATTTAAGTTAAATAACTATTAATTTTAGTTACCTTTCACACCTGGTACCTGCCCAGGTGTCACTCGGCAAGCTCCACAAGCGCGCAGGTATTCTGAGCACATAAGACACTACTGAGAACAAGAGGTTTCATTTATGTGAAAATAAGTTGTGTCTTAACGCTCTGGGATCTTACTCTATGAATATCTTTTTCGGTCTCTAATTGAAAAGGTTTTAAAATTTTATTATTATAAAATATACAAATTTAGGAATCTTTTTTTCAATAAAAAAAAATGACTCCCTCTGATCTCTGTTCTAATAATCAACTCAGAACATCAATAGTATTGTTAGTATCCTTGTATTTAGTTCAGTAGACAACAAAAACCCTTTCATATGCGGCCTCTTACCCCAGTATCGGAATAAGTGTACACAGCAACAAAACAAAATATATTTTGAAACATAAACAATATTATTTTATACCTAAATATGAAACTTTCCTTCATAGATACTTAAAGTGATCAAAAAAAATATTTTAAATCAAAATATAACATTAACAAAAACTTAGAAACTTTGGTTTTTTAGAGTCTCATTTATAACATTATTTTTTTTGCAGTTTAGATGATTTTTTACTAGTTTTTGAAGTTATACTTCTTTAGGCGCGTTATGAAAAAATTATGAGAGTGAAATTTTAAGATGCGCGCGCATCTGTGACACCAAATTAACAGTATGAAGTTGTCTGCTTAACCGCTCATTAAGTCTCGAAAAAAAAGCTACCAACAAAATAGAAATTGAACCTCGATATTAGTCGCGCATGTTGGTACGCTCGTCACCTCTGATCACTGTTTTCATATTTATAATATTTATCAACATGTTTCTAGTTTATACATTCACAACACGTGTTTTAGTTTCATACAAGTGTGAATTATATATGTGCTAATAAATTATATTCAGTAGTGATTTAAATTGAATATTTTGATTGATATTACTTACTATTTGTGAATATTAGTCAAAAAAATTGTGCTTAAATACTTTTTCAAGTGCTCCAATATAATTGAGGTTAACTATCCGTATGTATTATTTATTGATATAAATTAAAATACTTTTATTTAATATAATTAACACTAAATATTATTAAATTATTAATGTTAAATACTTATTATTGGTTATTTAATATTTATAAAATAAAGAAATAAATTTAATAAAACATTTAATAAAAAGTTTGTGTTAAAAATTAAAATTGAACATCAAATTATAATATTAATTTTTAATATTTGCTATTAAATTGAATAAATAATAAATATTTATAAAAATAACTAAATAAATGTAATGAAAATTTTTTCATAAAAATGAAAAGTGAATATTAAATTAAGAAATCAATAAAAATATATAAAAAATTACCAACCTTAAATTAAATTTTTGAATTTATTATTAAATTTATTTTTAAAATATTAAATACTCAATAATAAACATTTAAAATTAAGAATCTTATAATATATAGTACAAATTATGTCTTATATATTTATTATTCTCTAAATTTTGTTTTTAATAATTATCTATATATATATTTTAGTGATGCCAAAGAAGTATAACTTCTCACGCGCGTACATAAGTACACGCACCCATTTTTTTTAGTTTTAAGGATTTTTTTAAAATATCAATCACGCTGTAACACATAGTAGGTAACACTACTGACTAATAACAAACTTGGTATTATGTTGAACTCGTTGCAAAAAGCATATTTAAAAAAAAACATAAAATTATGCGTGAAATGTGACAAAATATAGTAAATGTTTCAGCTTTAATCTTCATTTATCTGTCAACCCAAAATGGTGCGCGATCAGCCGCTTAATTACGAGCCCTTCTGTCCCGAGTGGTACTCAAGATGGGGGTTGCCGTTTCTTAGCGATATATTTTTCCTTAGAGATATTCAGAATGCCGCTGCGTACAGTGTCCCCACATGACCATCTGAATTAAATATAAGCGACCATTACATTTGTAGAAATTATAGCTGGGTATATTAGGTACAGCTTTTATTCTTGTATTTGAATTATTCAATTGTAACTTCATTAAAAACAAAAGGTTGTTTTAAGGTACCACCAAAACCGGGGGTGCCAGTGGTTATGTTGGAGTCCCTGTCCCTCCTAACCACCGCGATCAGGACAGTATACCAACTAAAACCACTGGGGTGTTCCCCCTCACCTCATGCGACGGGGTCGCGGGAATCCACCTACCAATATAATCTACTCTGGGACAACCCTACAAACCTTAACTTAGATTTAACGTGTTGTGTTGGTGGATGCTCTTCGTCGTGTCGGAGAGATCCCGTGACGTCATCTCTATCAACAGCACTCTGACCGGTCTGTATGCCTGTTTGTTTGTTTTTGTAACGCAAGAGCTACGCAATACACGTTATTATTTTAGTATAATTAATAATTGATCTCCTATTATTTTTGAGACATTCCTCCTCGAAGCATAGCGTGTAGAGTCTGCGTCACGAAGTCTTGAAATTTTGATGAAATCATGATGAAGAATTTACAATTTTATTTATTCTGGTAGTTGTAGCTACCACGCGGTTTGATGCAAGAATGACCCGACTCAACTGGTAAAATACCACGACATCTCAGAATATCGACGTAAAGTGGCTCACGTCGCGTTTTGTTCAGTGAGAGAGGTATCCACTTCTTTAAAGTGCTCACAGTTGATAGTATCTATAACCTCTCATGCGATCAGACATCGAACTTGCTACAACTTAAATTACTCAGAGCATTCTATACTTATGTTCACTGTGACATCAGTCACTTAATTAATAAAAGACCATAGATTTACATATTTGTTTCTCAGATTTTCGCGAATCAAATTCATAACAATAAAACAACTTTTTAGGATTTTATCGCGTTTATTTATTACTTATTTTTATATATTTCCCGACGTTTCGAACTCTTTACAGAGATCAATTTCACGAGTGATGAACAAAAAGATGGTAGTTGTTCAAAAGCTATTTTCATTGATACAGAGAGCACCCACTTTTTGGAAATATAGATCAAAAAGTTGATGTTAAAAATATGATTTTTACTATTGGTAACCCACATCAGACTATGAAACAAAAAATTAAATATTTATTTATAAGATATATTTACTAAAGAAAAAAAAGATACCTGAATGGTGAATCTCACCACCATCCTTCACAGTTAGCTGCCGTGTCAAAATCTTTGTTTCAGAGAGCACGAGGGATTTGTGACCAGGAACACATAGCAGAGGAGATTCAGCATGTGAAAAAAGTCTTACATGCCAATCAGCTTAAAGTTCCCAGAAATCATCACAAAAACCGAGTGAAGCGAGCCACAGTTGAGCGCCAACCTGCCATCTTGCCGTACGTATAGGGAATCACTGACAAAATTGGCGATATTTTTTTAAAACAAACAGATTCTGTTTGTTTTTATAGTATCGGTATAGATTAAGTTTACTAGTATCACATATACACGAGATTTACGTATCTGTATACAAAGTTAGATATCTCCAGAATGTAACTCCTGTATAGTCTGTGGTGCAGTCAACAGCAAGTTTCACGATAGTCGATAACATATCGATAGTGATCACATCACTACTCTTTCCTGCTACTCTACTCCCCGCCCCTCACCGTCCACTTCTCCCCGCACAGCCGTGAGACGCGAGACGTGCTCAATGCTAATGTTTCCGTTATCGATACGTTACAATAGATTTATCGATATAGATTACCTATAGTATGGATGAAAGAAATACAAGTTGATTTTATAAATTTTAAAAATGCTGCTATCAACCGAAATTTGTCTGCCAGTCCCATGATATCTATGAAATTGTAGTAAAATAATATGTGAAATTTATTGCCATAAATGTGCAAGTTGTTAATTAACAAATGTCAAATTTTTTGACCATATATTAAGTCCCATGAAATTATCAGAAGCCTGCAAAACATCTTTGATCAACTTATACCTAAGCGGGTATTTAACTTGTTCACTTGTTTTCATCATCTAACACTACGACACGAGTCGCGTCAGTGTTTAATCATTCTAAATTATACATGGTGTTTTTAATTACAATTGATAATAATCTTATATTTACGACTTCGCTTCTTTGTCGAACAACAAGAGTTAATAAATTGTGTGACAGATATCGGAGGCACGCAGCCCAGGCCCCAACAAAACAGATTAATATTAACAGATTACCGCTTTCACAAGTGTCGTGACCGTCTCATGTTAAGAATTTGTTCAGACGAGCAACTGGCTACAAAAAATTGCGATGTTAACAAACTTAATAAATATTTGATTTGGACAGATGGACGTTATTACTCTAAATAAATGTTTATGGTATGAGAGAGATGAGAATATTTTTTCTTGACGATTTATCCGGGATAGAGATTCATAATTTATCATGATGAATCTTCTTCAACACTTTTTTCTTCTTTCCTTTTTCTTCTTCTTTCTTTCCTCACACTGTGAATTTAACTTTCATAATCATTTACCAACTATAGTTTTTTAATTTGACTATGAAATACTGCACAGATACACTTATTGTACTTGTAAGAAGAAACACTTTTATGAAGTACTGTGAGTTCCACATATTTTTTTATGAATTCTCAATAAATTTAGTAAAACGAAATTAACTAAATTGACTGGTAGAAGAGTCCTAGAAAGTTTTTTCAATTTATTACTATCAAGCTGATTCTTCGTGAATAGTTCCTTTCGATGAGAAGCCCAACAATGCCCTATGTGGAAATTTCGATAATGGTAGCTAAAAGAGGTAGCCATGACCATGACCACGTATGATAAATAAATTATTGGAAAAAATATTTATCTTACAAAATATATCTTGTGGTTCCAATTAGTTTAGTTTAAAAACCACTAAAGTTGCTCATCGCCGTAATATTGCGGCAACTACAAGTGTTCCGTTTGTACATTTAAGACACTATACAAATAGTATTCGTGCAGGAAAACTAGTGTGGAGGTTTTAGTGGAGGGTTGACGAGAGCTTGATAAGCTGCACACTTCGCGACTTGAATACTGATGAGCTGCACATGTCACATCTGTGTGACATATGAGGTGGGGCAGTGACGTTCTGTAACTAACGGTATCTCACGGTTTAAGGGAAAACATCGAGTATACGTAGAATAGTGTTTTGCTTTTTATTACTCAACTTCGCTGTGAAGGAAAGTTGGAGGATTTGAAATCAAATTTAAAATACATTAGACAATTTTCACTGCGATAAGTTTACAAAAATTTTTTACGAAATTAAAATCGTCAAAATAAAAATATCTAATTTTCCTTTCAAATAAATTAAAGGATTATGCTCTGCTTTATACGAGCAGAATATAATTAAATTCCAGTGTATTTAAATGTTATAAGTGTGGTGACCCCTCACATTTCGGTAGCGCCTAGCGGAGCGGGGGCATATAATTACGGGCAATTTGTTGAAGTACTCCTGCCCGCTCTGGCATAGTAATTAGCGTGAAGACTGTATGATTTCGTTTAATAAGAGAGTGTCTGCTCTTATTGCGTGCCTCTGATTGGTGAGCATGAATATCTTGTGCTATTTTGAGCGATGTTTTGCAAGAATTTACATTTAAATATGTTTAATGCTTATAGACAAATTAAAGTAAAATACATTTTACCTTATTGTACAAATGCATTTGAACAAATTCTAAACGAGTGAACCGTTAGTGATGAAATTGCATTGAATTTTTATAACTGGACCTGCGTTCTGATTCTTGCTTTTCTGTCCACCGTCTTCTTATGATAAGCCTCGAGGTGTTTCAGATCAGTAGGCAGACAAATATTTTGTTACTGTTTGTACAGTATAGCTATTTTTCTGATTAATACTAATCTTTAAGGCCCTTTACACACCAAGGTGTATGCAGCGGCGATACGACAATTGCATTATCTAGTGAACCTTGTCCTATGGAATAGGTTGTGCGTAAGTACTGTTGCTACAGTCTTATATTTGACCCAATTTGGACAGTCACTGGTAGTTATCACTCACAAATACTGAAAAGGTTTCCAAAATATCGTGGGCTAACACATTCGAAATCGTAACCTCACAATGAGAAGTCGTTGCGTGTACCCAACAACTGCACTGTGAACAATAATTTTTTTACTTCCCAAATATATATATATGGAATATATATATATATATAAATATATATATATATATATATATATATATATATATATATATATACGTAGATAAGTTGTAATTTTATGATCAATTTGATCAATTTTATTATTTAATGACCAACTGTTCTCGCAAGTGGTCGCCATTTTAATCGAAATATATTTTAATGCTGTCTGCCCCACGATGCCCCACGATTTAGATCTGTTTCGATATCGGACACTTATAGCTATAAATATTTTGCAAGCTTCTGAGAAGTCACGAATAACTACTTAATAATTGTGACGGACACAGTTTCTCAAACTGGGAGTTGCGGCTCCCTAAATCTAGAGGTGTATGATAGTAACATTATTAAAATTTCACATATTTAGTACCATAAAACTAAATATTAAAAAAATATAGCAGAGGGGAATGTCTTACTTAGATCATTCCGCAACATAACTGCCGATGTCAACAACTTCAATTGCGTAAAGTTTTTTTTATATTAGAAGGGGGCAACCGAGCTTATGGGTCACCTGATGGAAAGCGACTGGCGGTAGTCGCTTTCCATCAGACATTTGCAACACTAGGGGAAACATCAGCGTTGCCGGCCATTAAAATGGGAATAGGCTCGTTTCTTGAAGGTCATGGCGGTCCGGAAATACCGTTTCTAGCAACTGGTTCCATATAAAAACAATGCGTGCCAAGAAGTGCCGGTTGGAGCGCACAGTTGTCGATCGCAAACATTTCAGGGTGGTAGCGTTGGTAGGTTGACCGATGGTGAAAACTAGCAGGTCGTATTAATCCGAGCAATTACTCAAAGCACACTCCTTGGTATATGCGGTAGAAGATGCATAGAGATACAACCTCGCTCGGCAAACCCCAAAGGTTCAATCGATCGGAAAAACCTTGGCTGTCGACACGCCGAACTGCCCGTCGTTGGATGCGGTCGAACGGCCTAAATTGCCTAAGCCTAAATTGAATTGTAATCAATTCTTGGTCAGTACGCCAAATTAAAATAAGGGTAAATTATCATTGCATTCTATATGCATGATTATTATTATTATTACGTAGTATAAAATAAAGTTGGTTTCCGCTGTCTGTGCCCTTATATGCTTGTGCTGTGCCTCTTTGAAACTACGCAATAGATTTTGAAGCTATTTGTTTAATAGATAAAAGGTATCAAAGTCAAAGTCAAAATAACTTTATTTTTATAGGTCTTCACAGACACTTAAAAATAGTCAACAAGTACAGATAACATATTATTTTAAATTAAATACAAACACGAGCGCTTGTGGAAAGACACGGACGCAATCGCCACGCGCGGCCCGATTCCGAGTGTAGGGGCTATCATGAGAAGAATCGGGCAAGAAACTCATGTGCCAAATACTCATTTGAAACCATTTGAAATAAATAACAATATTATTATAACTACTGAAAACAAATCAGTAGGTTAGTGAATAAAAGGTGTAGCAAACAGAATACTCGACAGTCACAAATAAGATCCAACCAAATTAAAATCAACGTCCTACATGTTAACAACGGGGTGGTCTATATATATAATTCATTCATACTATAAGTAAAGGAAAAGTGATGAATCCAAATTTACTTATTTATTACTCTTGTTACGGAGCAAAGGTCGCCGGGTCAACTAGTGATATTATCACTGACTCCAAGATCAGGGGAAACCCAAACGAAACACTGTAAAAATTGCGTTTTATAAATACGAATTCATTATTGTTGTTATTTTTTACGAGTCAAAACTACAAAACTTTGAGTAACAACACTTGAAAACAACCCACGATCAATTTTTTGTAGTCTATAATCCTCCTAATAACTGGTTCAGTTATCGCTCACTGCTTTCTAACTCAATTATAATTTTAATGCTATAAATATAATATTTATAGGTTGATTAATGATTGAGGAGAGTGAGCGCGCTGCGCGAGGCCGACGAGGCCGCACAGTTTGATAAACTCTCGTGTATATGATTAAAAGAGCGATTATTATAACTTAAAAAGTGCAGCGGGATAACAAACGACTTGCGCTTGTTACTTGCTAATTATATATATATATATATATAACTGTAATTAAATATTGAAGACAATCATTAATTATTTATAGGTCACTTTTGATTAATTCTTAAGTAATCGTCTGCTATGTGAGTTACAAAAGTCATAGATACCTTTAAGGTAAGTTTAAACAAATTCTTATTACGCAATAATTTTGTATCATCTTAATACGTGAACAAGTTAAAAGATTTTAAAAATAATATATATGAGTTCCAACTTATCGATCACCTTAAAAAATAAGCGCAATGTATGAGAAGAATAAAGAATATTAGGAAACCCTGCCAATACTGTTTTGTATCTTGTTGGCTTTTGATTCAGACTTGGTAAAATCAAATACCATGAAGATATAAAACAAAACCAGAGCAAACAGAGGTCATCTTCATCACTATCACCCATGAGGTCTCGAAGAACTAAGTTTAGGAGCCACTGTGAAATATATTCCCATGATAGTAGTACAACGTACTAATTGTCCAAGTTATGTGAGTGTTGCAGGTCAGCACGTCCAGACATATAGACACACATATATACATATATATGCTAATGAACGAGCTGAAATAAGAACGGAGCGAACAGTTCTCATCAACATCACACGCCACTAATAACGACTAATTAGTGGGTCAATTTGTAAGTAATTCTGTTATTGATATACTGTGAATGCATTTTAACATTGCATAACAAAAATGACCAAACTATGTTTCTACAGGGGTCATTATGACCTAACTTTGAAGGTTTGCAGATGGACCAAAGTATTTAATTCATAACATTCTATACTGCTGCTTACACCCTCGCATGGGATGGCATGGGAGGACGTCGTTGTTATTAAAGTTTAAAGATATTTAAAATTTGAAAACATACAATATATTAACATAACAGTCTCGGTGGCGCAGTTGTTGAGCACACGGCTTCAGATCCAGAGGTCCGGGGTTCGATTCCAGACACTGGCTCACACCAATGACTTTTCGAAATGGTTTTCGGAAGTTATGTGTGATAAATATCGATGACTGAAAAACTTTGTGCCCGGTATGGCAATAGGTTCGCCACCTATTCCATTTGGGACGTAAACATAACGGCGAGACGAGGCTTAACAGCCGCTGCCTACACCTTCGGGTAACAAAAGGCGTGAAGTTATGTTATGTTATGTTACAATATATTTTATTGAATGTAATATGATAAATCGTTTAAACAGTGGTAGAGCCAAGCAGTTCGCTGCATGAATGGGCCGGCTCGGCCGGTGAAATACCACGACCTCTCAGAAGACTGACGTAAAGTGGCTCGTGCCGCGTTTCGTTCGGTGAGAGAGGTACCCGGAGGCCCACTCCCCTTCCCCATCCTTTCCTATCCCCTATCCCTTAAAGGTCGGCAAGGCAACAGTAACACTATATGTGTTGCTGGTGTCCATGGGCGGCGTTGGTTGCTTACCATCAGGTGACACGCCTGCTCGTTTGCCCTCCTATCCCATAAAAAAAAATATATCATAACGGCTATTGAAAAATATTTAACAGCAGTTACATGCCAACCTTTATGGTTTCAGTGGGTTACTTTAGGTAATATTTCACGCAACTTTACATCGTGGGTCTGAAAAGGCCACATCAGTTTTGTAGAGTGCCAAGAACTGTAGCCGCTCGTTGTCGCTTATTGCCGCTTGTAGCCCGTAAAGGGTGAGGTTGTTGGTATCGATCGCGGTAAATCTCTCAGTAACAGTAACACTTGTCACCGCGACGATTGTCCGCCATGTCGTAACAGTTCGTGGATTTGCAAAGATCGCGCTGATTGCTCTCTGACTATATCTGTTTAGGGGATGTGTCAGACGTGCGATTGATAAACGCAAGAACGGTGCACAGGTTCTTCGTTGTAGATTATTGTTTTTTAACTTATTTATCATAGGATTGCGGGCGACGAGCAAGCGGGTGGCCAGGTGGTAAGCATTTAGTGCCACCCTTAGACACCAGCAACACAGATGGTGTTACATTGGCGTTGCCAGCCTTTAAAGTAGGACAGGAAGTACGATGGGAAGCTAGAAAGAGGGGCTTTAACACACCTCTCTCAATCATACAAAACGCATAAATATTAACTGGTTGAGCTGGCCTCTTCACATGCCACTATCACTTTTGAAATTGATTAACAAACTAAAATAATAAAAATTAAACTTATTTACTGTGTTTTACGTACCAATATATTATTTACGATAATTATTTTTGTTCAAATTCACACTTTTAATATAGTGCACATGCCTAACATAAGGCTGCATTTTTTTACTACGTAGCGAAGTCCAACTTCAGTCCCATTTTTTTCCTTCATCGAAATTAATTGAACTTTGAAAAGTCATTGGCGTGTATGGACTGTATGGTTTTCAAACTAAAGCACTAAGAATTAGAGACGCAGTGTGAAACTTGTACCTCGACAAAAAGTCGCAAGTGTATACCTACCGTTGTAGGCACCGACCGTTATTCAGTATTGTTTTATGAGGTGTCTGCTTGTTACTCGTTACAGAGTACACAATACACAGTGCACAGTACACAAGTACACAAGTAACAGAGTGCCACTAACATTGACTCGGCCAACATTATGTATAGTGTCGTGTTCAGTCGTCCGTCTGTACACGATGCTGAAATAACTATACTACCTGAAAGGGTTCCCCGATATCATCTCACATTATTTAGAAGCTGATTTATTGACGTGAACTGTACACGGATCGACCTGATCGAGAGTTTTTTGTGAACGACACTTTGATATCTGCTAATATTCCAGTACATATTTTTCAATTTGACTTTTTTAGTAACGAATAAAATCCAACAAGTTTTCCAGAAGCTGTTTATTAATTTGTAGCTAGAGTTCGGCACACCCTGAGACACCCTGACATAATCTAAATAAATCTTAATACCATTTACCATACTTCAGCTTCACAGAACTTCGCGATTTAACTTAACAAATAAACTCGCCATTTGTTTACACCAAATATCGTTCAAGTTAGTCGATAACAACACTTGCTACTTGCCGGTTAATAAATCAGTTCAATTGTCACTTGCTCCAATATGGGTCAGTGTTTCTCAACTATGTGTAGTGAGGTGTGTCTCCAACAAGTAATAGGCTATATACACAACACGGTAGCTGACAATTTGCGTGGGGAGCGAACACGCCGCGCTGTCCACTGTCTGCAACCCAGTTACCACTTTCTGCGTCACCACAGTCGGTGTTTTGTATTGAAATATCCTGAATATTACACTTCAGGTAACATGGCTTTACATTATAGTGACTACTGGTTTGTGGCCAGAATGGCTGTTGTAATTATGATAAGTTTTTTGAAGTGAAACTTTCCAAATCCAATAGGTGTAAATATTTTTAATGCATTTATACAATATGTGAATTCAATGAAATGGCTTATTGGGAGTAACTCGAATAATACTGTGACGTCATTCTAAATCCAATATGGCATATTTTTAATGCATATCTTCAATATGGGTGTCAAATTAAAGGTCTGGTTGAGAGTAACTTGAAACAATCTGACGATACTACCTAGAAACTGGCCAGTGCAACCTGGCCGAAACGTCAAGCTAATCAAGGTAAATATTTGTTTACCTAAAAAGTGTCGCGTTAATTCCCGTTCATCATTATCACTGAGTGATACTACCTAGACCCAGATAAATATAAATTTATACTCGGGTGGGGATTGAACCCGCCCTCAATTCCACAGTCAGTAGTTTTACCTATGCACCACCAGGCCCGTCGTAATGTAAGTGAGATGTATCAGATTTGTTTGGTATGAAGGAAAAATAAAAATCTTTGGAGTACTATTTTCCCTGTCATTTAATGTTATTCCCTATGGTAAAGTGGTGCCTATTTGTTATTTTGGATATTTGACAGTTTATAGTTATATGCTGGTTATATTTCAGAAGTGCAGAACTGTTCTGCAATGCGAGTATATAATATAATAATAATAATATCATAAATAATATCTTTTAGAGCAATAGATGCTCTAAAATATTGTTCTAAGATATATTATTTATAATATTATTTTTTCTTAAATATCTCTAGAAAGTACAGATATTTAATTTACATTTTATATTTTAATTTTAAGTTACATTATTTATTTTAATTGTAAGTTAAACGTATGATTTGTTTAAATAAAATTGTTACTTACCCAATTATATAATATATTTTCTGATAGGTTTAGATGAAGATGAGTTATAAATGTAGGTGACGATATTCTGCCAATAATGTTTAGTAATTCTGCTTGTGAATATCAAAACCATCTCAAATTTCTTGGAGTTCCAATAAAATCAGCACACAATACAACACTCTGTATAAACAAACACTTTTCTATTGTTATTTACTGCAATCTGATTGGTGCAGCCGTGACGCTGTACCCTGCAGCACGCAATAGATGTCCTCTGATACACAGATCAACAAGTCGAAAATTGAATATCGGATTATAGACATTTAGATAATAATATCTAGCTATCATATTATTCCATGTCTTAGTTACTATAACTTCGTTTTCGTCTTTTATTTGTAGGCATTTACTATAAGACCCGCGTTAATACCTTGTTTTATCCGGATATTAAAACTACGCACAGTAATATCGAACGAACTTAAATTAACACCTGTAATTTATTGCTAAACATAAACGTTTTGAGGTTCTGTTAACTCAATTCATATTTGCAAACAGATATTATCATACAAGTCGGTTATTATTTATTAGTTATGGTTTAAATCAGTTATAAATTATAATTAATCTATAACATATAGGCCTCTGCTGACCCCTTCACGCTGAGTTATGCTGGACTTAATGCCGGCCCCCTAAATGCTTCAGATAATGGTGTATGGTTGTAGAGAAGCCTGGACTTTCACATGGTAATACAGCCTTTTCATATAAACAGTGTAGTTAAGATTTAGACCATAAGGATACTTAGAATTATCGAGGGTGACCAGGTTTTGTTTCGACTTGAGAGACAAATCTTGTACCTATTAAAAAGGGGGTTGGAGATTTTGATTTGAAATTTTTTGAAGTCTGTAATTATAATAAGAATAATTTACTTTAGTTTGTATATTTGTCTAATGTAAGCTACTCTCGAGAGCAATGAATCCGGGTCACTTAAAGAATGTTAAAAATCTCGGAAACTAAAAATGATAGGTTAATGCAATAAATTGTATTTAATAGACAATGTAATACTCCTTAAATGAAAGTAAAAAAAATATGAGTCACCATACATTTTATTAACACAAAATTACATAAAGAAAAAATCTGCTGATCTCTCCTTAAAACAAAAATAGGAAACATGAAATTTTTGAACTTTATTACGATTTTCTTGAATTTTAATACTTCGTATTGCCTCCTCGTGCTTCCATTACTGCGTTTACGCGGTTTGGCATGCTGTACACCAAGTTCCTTATACGATTTTGGGGAATATTCTCCCATTCCTCTGTGAGAGCAATTTTGAGCTCACGAAGCGTGATTGGGGGAGGGTTTCGTTGTTTTACGCATCTGCCTAGCTCGTCCCAAGCATGCTCGATCGGGTTGATATCCGGGCTGCGCGCTGGCCACTCCATACGAGTAATGTTCATCTCTTGAAGGTAGTCATTCACAATCCTACCTGTATGAGGTCGGGCATTGTCATGCATAAATATAGCATCCTCACCTAAATTGACCATAAATGGACCAACGTGATCATTGAGGATTTCTTCCACATATCTTACGCTAGTTAAAGAGCCGTTTTCTATGATCACCAGCTCTGTGCGACTTTCAGAAGAAATTCCGGCCCACACAAGTACAGACCCACCACCGTAGGCTACTTTTTCCTCGATGCATGCTTGCTTGAATCTTTCCCCTGGTCTTCGATACACTCTGTGTCTTCCATCGTGCTTGTAGAGCATAAATTTTGATTCGTCGGAGAACATAACTTTTGACCAATCTTCAATACTCCAATTTACGTGGCTCTGGGCATATCTTAGTCTTGAAATACGATGCCCACGCTCCAGTTTAGGGCCGTTTGCAGGTCTAAGGGGTTTTAAGTTAGATTCAGCAAGCCGACGTCTTACTGTCCATGCACTTGGGTTACTTCCTCCGAGGCGTCGAAACTGATTGGTGAGTTCAGTTCCTGTGAGAAAGCGATTTCGAAGCATGGTGTTCACCAAGTATCGGTCTTCTCGTGCTGTGGTATACCTGGTTCTGCCCGTTCCTGGTCTGCGTAGGTTAGAACCAGTTTCTTCGTAACGTCGGAGAACTCTTTGTACTGTTGACAGCGACACACCAACAGTCCTGGCTGTATCGCGCTGACTCCGGCCGGTTTCCAGCATTGTAAGTATTCTGGTGCATTCTTCAGGCGTAAGCGACATAATTTCAGCTTGAATAATGAATATAGAGCACTATCAACATGGTTTATGTACCCACATAAATTACAGATTACAAACAAAAGCAAAACCAAATGCTGTAATTTCGTAGTTCCATCTTCGAAAGTGGCCCTTTTTCAAATTTGATTTTTTTATGATATATTTTTACAATAACTAAGAAGTTTTAATACCTTCATTTAAGGAGTATTACATTGTCTATTAAATACAATTTATTGCATTAACCTAGCATTTTTAGTTTCCGAGATTTTTAGGATTCTTTAAGTGACCCGGATTCATTGCTCTCGAGTGTATGTTAATATATATATATATGTAATACTATATATAATATTTATAATACTATCAATACTGGAAATAATTTATATGGGAGACTTGCTTCTCCTATCTATGTAGGTAGGTTTTTTTACTGAATCTCCAATTAACATTGAATTAATTAACTATTGAAGAGCTAAATTGCTGACTCATGCCACATTTTGTTTCGTGAGAGAGGTATCCGGATGTTCACCTCATCCTTATTCCCTCACTGCCCAACCTACTTCCTTAAAGGCTTGCAACGCAACGGTAACACTATGTGTGTTGAATTTGTTGATGGGCACCGCTAGTCGCTCACCATCAGGTATCCCGCTTACAATTTTGCCCCCTATGAATGATATGAAAAAAAAACCATTAAAATACAGTTTCTAATAAATAAATTGTGATACTAGAATATTGCTATTAAATTAACAATATCTTTAATAGTTTTGAAATGTTGTTTATCCTAGCGATACAGTATTAGAGAATAGCTGAAAGCCTCCAGTTCACACCTCATTCTCATTCAAATGAGATGTGGTACTGAAGGTCCTCAACACTGCAACAGCCTGTGATTTATTGAACATTATAAGGAGCATTCTAAACAAGTCTGCAATAAGCTGTTAGGTACAATACACCCCCAGGTGGGAGATTTATACATTATAATCTAAGACAGATTAAATGTTTCTAAGAGGCTGGCTGCTGGAGTCGAATAATATTGAAAGTGCGTTCGTATCTTCACACCTTTTGAAATCGAAGAAGTAGGCAGTGGAATACAAACGATGAAACCTCAACATGTTAATTGGGGTATCTAATTTCATAGAATACGTGTTAGGGCTATGATGACGCCGACATTTATGGCTTCCGAAAAGAGTTCCGAAAAGTCACTCGACATATACCCTCACTCCCGAAGTCAGAGTGATAAGCCATAGATCCATCGAGATGTTTGTGATGTAGTGTTATGATTAGTTATGAATTAAATCAACCGAAGTAAAGCCTATTATTTATTACAAATTTATTAATTTATGCAAATTATTATAACTATATTGACCTCTGACAGACCTCTCCGTTATGGAAGACGCCAGAGGTCCACCGAAGTCATTGTCAATATTAAATTATTCATTGAACAGTCATATTGATAGGAAATTATATGGAATTTTTATTTAAAATTATTGGAAATACTTAAAAAAATATTTTGTTTATGGTTATATTATATTAAAACTACAAAATGACACCAGTTTGAAACTGTGTCGAACATTTTAATTTATATACAATTCAGATAAAAGTCAAAGTAGTGTAAATATTAGATAAATAGAGAACTCTTTATTTGTATCATAAACATTAAATATCAACTAGAATACAGACTTAGAACGATAATAAGTCATTCTATAAGGACATTATTTTGACTTATAATAATATGATAGGTCCTCCACCTTACGTTTCATATCAGAAAATGCATATTCAACAAAATAAAGATGGGACCCCAGGTATTAAATGGGTGGTTATCCTATTACCTTACGTTAACGAGCTGACCACCTATTCCACAGGAGAGGAAGTATTTCCTTCAGCGAGACAAGGTAACATTGTCCACACCTCAGGTAAGAAGTTTTTGAAGATACAACAACATTTACAATTTTTATACATGACATACAAATGATCCCAGTGCTGATCCTAGCGCACCCCCCCAGTGACTTCATTGCGCGCTTTCATTTAATCTATATTTCTAAACTGGGCCTAAAAAATATATATCACTAGTGTATCATAACCTTTATTTTATTACTTTTGTTCAGTTTCAAAATTAATACGATTTCAAAATTTCACATAATACTTTAACGTATCACTAATATCTGTGTAATCAATATCATATGTATTACATATAGCAATAACGCCTACGCGATCGATATCGATACAAAATATCAGTCTAAATAACAGATACCGTTAATCGTGTGTGACATCACTGTTCTCGGTGATCACATCACCGTGCATTATTATGATTATGTTGTCACAATTCATCACAATATCACCATAATCACAGATGATATAAATATTTATATCAGTTCAGTGGTCATATGTAAATACTTGCTATTGACTTATTATTAAATTTATTGCTGCAATTAAGATCAGTTTTATTGTAATTAACGGTAGACATATATACCACGTTAATTGATGGCATATCATTAATTTAGCCGAGGGCAGTTATATCCGTGTAGCCGAACGCTAATCTCAAGTATGACGTTATAGAGAAGAGTTATTTGCTCCTATTATTAATACTACTGATATTATAAGTGTGAAAGTTATATATTAGTAATAATTTGATGAATGTTTGATGAACTTGTGATTATTTCTTGTCTAAGCTATTAAATGGAATTTATATAAATCTAATCAATAATATGGCAACACTGCTAAGTTAAAACGCAATCTAGGGACAAATCTGAAAGCTTTTTATAGTGCGTTGTCTAGTTTGCAATTTTGGTCAATTTATATATTGTCCTTATATAAATTACTAGCTGACCCGGCGAACTTTGTTCCGCATCAAAAGTAACAAAAGAGTAAATTTTGGATATCATGAGGTTCAATTTGTGCTATTTATGGGCTTTAACTGCTGTCCCGCTACGTTAATACTGCAATATCTTCTAAAATATTCGTTTAAATTACACGCTGTAAAGTTCCAGGATCATCTATATTACATGCACAATCTATTTAAGACACTTAATTGAATGAAAATTAATGCTGTAAAGTTTAAAATCGCTTCGTAAATAAGCCATTATTTCTCGTAAAAAGTAAAAAAATAAAAATGGTCATTGTGGGTTACCCCTAAGAGATAGACATATGCTCTCGTGGACTTTTTTGTAGACATTTTAAAGATGTTTAATAATGTAGAACATTGTTTTGATATATTACTTAAGGTTCAGCCAGTGTTTGCAATTAAAGTGCTAAATTTTGAAAATTAGCATTTTGTCCTTAGAACATTATATATGAATTATAGATCAAAACTACTCCGTTGACACGCTCTAACTATTTAAAAAAACCGCATCATAGTTCGCATCACCATAGTTTTAAAGATATAGGCACATAAGGGGACAGACAGCGTAAAGTGACTTTGTTTTATACTATGTAATAATGATAAATAATTGTTTAAATGTGATTTGGCTTGTAAACTTGATATTTATTATTCTAAAATTTTTATTGGCAAACAATTTTAAGAAATTCTTATCCATTCTTGCATCAAGCGAAAATGACTAAGCAAATATATACCGAAAAAGTGAGGTGTGTGGGAATCTTGCTTTGTCGTATTCTGTTCCTTCTGCCTACTCCGCAAGGGACTTAGCATAAAATTATATATGTATGTATTATTACAAACTTAGTTAAGTTCGGTAACAGTTCCGTGAAATAGCATAAAAGATCTATAGATTTAACTTTTCATATAAATATAAATAGGAATATAGCAAAGTGTTGGCTCAACAGGCGTGGTGGCGGTGTCCCGCTGTTCAACCCACCATCAGGATAAATGTTCCAAGTAATGTGCAGTACGCTGAACTGAACTAGCTATATTCAGTTGAGGCATCAAGTAATAAGAGGAGATGTGGTGTGCAATATTGTGGGGGCAACGAGTTAAGTACCGCTCGTTACTCCGTGGTAGTTGGGGTCTGATCGCGGGTCACGTCGAACTAAACGAAATAGAGTTGTTCAAATGATTATAATACCAATACTAATTGTTGGTTAGCAAATCCATGTATTTGTTTATTATTATGATTGCATTGATCCATAACAGTATAAATATCATAGTAACTAATACACTCGAGAGCAATGAATCCGGGTCACTTAAAGAATCCTAAAAATCTCGGAAACTAAAAATGCTAGGTTAATGCAATAAATTGTATTTAATAGACAATGTAATACTCCTTAAATGAAGGTATTAAAACTTCTTAGTTATTGTAAAGTTATATCATAAAAAAATCAAATTTGAAAAAGGGCCACTTTCGAAGATGGAACTACGAAATTACAGCATTTGGTTTTGCTTTTGTTTGTAATCTGTCATTTATGTGGGTACATAAACCATGTTGATAGTGCTCTATATTCATTATTCAAGCTGAAATTATGTCGCTTACGCCTGAAGAATGCACCAGAATACTTACAATGCTGGAAACCGGCCGGAGTCAGCGCGATACAGCCAGGACTGTTGGTGTGTCGCTGTCAACAGTACAAAGAGTTCTCCGACGTTACGAAGAAACTGGTTCTAACCTACGCAGACCAGGAACGGGCAGAACCAGGTATACCACAGCACGAGAAGACCGATACTTGGTGAACACCATGCTTCGAAATCGCTTTCTCACAGGAACTGAACTCACCAATCAGTTTCGACGCCTCGGAGGAAGTAACCCAAGTGCATGGACAGTAAGACGTCGGCTTGCTGAATCTAACTTAAAACCCCTTAGACCTGCAAACGGCCCTAAACTGGAGCGTGGGCATCGTATTTCAAGACTAAGATATGCCCAGAGCCACGTAAATTGGAGTATTGAAGATTGGTCAAAAGTTATGTTCTCCGACGAATCAAAATTTATGCTCTACAAGCACGATGGAAGACACAGAGTGTATCGAAGACCAGGGGAAAGATTCAAGCAAGCATGCATCGAGGAAAAAGTAGCCTACGGTGGTGGGTCTGTACTTGTGTGGGCCGGAATTTCTTCTGAAAGTCGCACAGAGCTGGTGATCATAGAAAACGGCTCTTTAACTAGCGTAAGATATGTGGAAGAAATCCTCAATGATCACGTTGGTCCATTTATGGTCAATTTAGGTGAGGATGCTATATTTATGCATGACAATGCCCGACCTCATACAGGTAGGATTGTGAATGACTACCTTCAAGAGATGAACATTACTCGTATGGAGTGGCCAGCGCGCAGCCCGGATATCAACCCGATCGAGCATGCTTGGGACGAGCTAGGCAGATGCGTAAAACAACGAAAATCTCCCCCCATCACGCTTCGTGAGCTCAAAATTGCTCTCACAGAGGAATGGGAGAATATTCCCCAAAATCGTATAAAGAACTTGGTGTACAGCATGCCAAACCGCGTAAACGCAGTAATGGAAGCACGAGGAGGCAATACGAAGTATTAAAATTCAAGAAAATCGTAATAAAGTACAAAAATTTCATGTTTCCTATTTTTGTTTTAAGGAGAGATCAGCAGATTTTTTCTTTATGTAATTTTGTGTTAATAAAATGTATGGTGACTCATATTTTTTTTACTTTCATTTAAGGAGTATTACATTGTCTATTAAATACAATTTATTGCATTAACCTATCATTTTTAGTTTCCGAGATTTTTAACATTCTTTAGGTGACCCGGATTCATTGCTCTCGAGAGTATTAACTCGTTTGATACGCAGAAAGAAGTGGGTGCCATCCATAATGGGGAAAAATATTAGTGAGATATAATTAGGTGTAAAATGATGTGGTTTGCTAATATAAGTTTCGGTAATATACGTTTTGTTTAATATAAATATATGTCCTGAAGGTGTGGACAGAGTTGCATTGAGATGCCGATAAAATATTCAAATTTCCTCCCCTGAAATAAGGGATGCTCCCACCGTATACACATCGGGCACAGTTAGTATTACTGTAGTCAACTAGTAATATTGTAATTATTAAAAATATTTACAATATCATTACAGGACAGGTATTCCTGAATCAATATTGGAAGACAAATATATACAAACATAACAAGATTAATAAATAATTAAAATATAATTTACATTCATAAGATAAATTATTATTATTAAATATTTTTTAAGTATTAAATTACAATTATTTATAAACCTAACCTAAGCTAGTGTAATGCAGTTTTGCGCTGCTTCAAATATTTGACAGCGACATATTACAGAGTACGATTTTCGATTGATTCGATATGAATCTATTAAATGTGACCGCTCTCGTTATTCATCAGTGCTCGAAATACTAAACTATTAAATATACTTATGATATATTTACCGTCTGTTATAATAAATTCTATTTGTGCAAGATATCTAACTGTCAGCATCACTAGTACGTAACGTTTCACACGATCTCATTTTGTAATGAACACTTAGAAGATAATGAGGGAGCCGCATGCAAGTCAGTAAGAAATACGGTAACGAGTACCAGTACCAGTACCTGGAGGTATGCTCTCCGGACCAGTATGTGGTACTGGTCCGTCGTGCGCTCTGCCTTGATTGATATACGAGTGTGTGCGCGCGCGCACCTGTCAATTAAGCCCTAGCGCATCCATCACCAGGGGACGAGCAGGGTGTCTGTGCCCCAGGGACCCCAGAGCTACAGAGCCCCAGTTTATATTTATGGTTCGCAACGTAAAACAGGAGCTATTCGGTTAGGCTTTAGTTTTTTTCCAATATTTGTTAAAATTACACAATCAAATATTGTCTCAAATATTGTCTGGTATTTGTGGTCTAAGGGTTCAGTACTCCACTTCGGATTCAAAGATTTTGTATTTGTATCCCAGTAAATACAATTGATTTTTTTTTATTATTATCCCATAAAAAATAAATTGGGCAAACGAGCAAGCATGTCACCTGATGGTAAGCACCCTGCGCCGCTTTAGACACCAGTAACACATATAGTGTTACCGTTGCGTTGCTGACCTTTAAGGGAGTAGGATAGGAAAGGACGGTAAGGGGGAGTGGGCCTCCGGGTACCTCTCTCATCGAATGAAACGCGCATGAGCCACTTTAGGTCGATCTTCTAAGAGGTCGTGTATTTCACCGGTCGAGCCGGCCCGTTCATGCAGCGAACTGTTTGGTAGAGCCAAGCAGTTTTACCACTGGTAGAAAATTGTTTCCGAAGTGATGTGTGATAAATTTCTATATCTATGCACACATTTGAACTATCTATACTTTACAACAGGCTATTTCTGATGAAAACTTTCAGCCTTTCCTACGAGTGAACGGTAAACTAATAAATGAGGTTGACGTGGCGTGAAATGGTCTCGATAACATCACGACTGTGGCTGAACGAGTAAAAACTAACTAAATACTTGATCCAACTTAATTAACTTGGTGTGTTGCCAGTGCGCAGGCGCAGGTCGTGCGCGTCACTCTCCCAACATGGCGGCCATTCGTCAAGCATAGCACGCGCGCTCTCCTTCGTTTGCAAAGTCTCACGCTGCGCACTAACTCAGGCGCGCTCAGAGCTGCTCACATTATCTCTGCTTACCCACTTATAATATATTTACACACATACTGAAAACAGTTAGGTTAATTAGACTTTCCCTACTAAATGTAGTCTCAAATAATTGAGAAACTATCGTTACTGAGAGGAAAAGTGGTCTCGTTGTCCGGTAAGAAACATTCTGTGGTATTAATCTTTATATGTATTGATAAAATTCGTTTAGCACGAATTGTGCGCTATTTGGAAGGTTTCAGGTTTGATTCTGGGTCCTACTTTTTTACGACTTTTATAACTCACTTTTGCCGATCGCACTAAATTTGACGGATTTTTGTAAAGGATTGATTAAGAGGAATATATAAACAGTCGTCAGCAATTCAGTTTATTTCAGTTTCAATTCACCATTGGCACCAAGATATCATAGGTAAATTTGAGAAAACTGTGCTTGGTTTTTTATGGGATAGGAGGGCAAACGAGCAGGCGTGTCACCTGATGTTAAGTGACCAACGCCGCCCATAGACACCTGCAACACTTGTAGTGTTACAGTTGCGGTGTCGACCTTTAAGGGAGTAGGATAGGAAGAGATGGGGAAGGGGGTGGGCCTCCGGGTACCTCTCTCACCGACCGAAACGCGGCAGGAGCCACTTTACGTCGATCTTCGCGGTCGTGGTAATTCACCGGTCGAGCCGGCCCATTCATGCAGCGAACTGCTTGACTCTACCACTGTCACTGCTTGTGGATGTTATGTCCTGATGATATGCATTGTTTACCTTCGTGCCATTCGCGGGGCTCGTAGTGCATCGATAAAATAACTCACCGCTCAGTGGAAGTCGAGGGGTTTGATTCCTACTAGAAAAGAGTATAGTAGCGTCTGCTGTGTGCTTTTGGATGTATTTTAAGTATGTACGTGTATCCAAAACGCTTCTGTAAGAAAAGCGTTTAGATATTTAGTTTGGAAAACCAGATGGCGCTGTGTGTATTATGCCTTGAAGATTTATTAATTAATTCCTAGACAAACTATCTTATGAATTTATGGTTATTGCTAAACATCATACGAAATTATTATATTTATCACACACTCACTTCCGAAAAGGTTTCACTGGAGTCCTTTTGTGGTTTGTATAATATGAAGACAACTGCCATCATTATGTTAGGTTATGTATGCCGAGTATGCTTTAAAAAGGAGATTACTATGCCCTGTGCGAGCTGCAGTACATTTGTACATCAGACATTGTGTACTTGTACATATTTTATATGTGTACAATATTCTCTCGTGTGTAATGTATTGCTTCATTAGGTAGAGTCGACTCTACATAGAGGGCGCCGTAACGATAACTGTCCGCGTATATCACCCAGGTACCTAAGTAATGTACAAAACTGAGATTTATTTAAATGTGCAGTTTATGTAAGTACTGCGCGCAATACATCTGCGGGTTCGAATCCAAATTGGATTGGAAACTCGCATATGTATCTATTGAATCACTTAAGGATGTTATTTATTTATGTTTATAGTAACTTTATAATAAAATGTCGTCTTCTGGAAATTTAAGTGTTTAGTAATCTGCCCCACTAGGGATGTGTAATAAGTGATATTCAAATAATTTATAGCCGTTTCAGTGATCTGAATTTTGAGTAGTTAAATCAGAAAATCTCGGGTTTGTATTCTAGTTCGCTGGTGTGAGGATGAATTCATCACTAACTTCACTTGGTTCGATTTCATGACTTTTTAGAATTATTCTGGAAGTTACGTGTAATAAATATCGATTTGTGATGAAAATGTGGCTGATATATTTCGGATGTAGAGGCGTAAAGGTACAAATACTTTTTTCATGACTGATTTTTTCATTTTTTACAGTAGTAGAGCCACGAAGCTTGCATGAACGGGCCGGGTCGACCGGTGAAATACCATGACGTCCCAGATTATCGACGTAAAGTTGCTTTTGTCGTTTTGCTCGGTGAGACCGGTATCCGGAGGCCCAAGTCCTTTCCTCTTTCCCTTCTAACCCACTTCCGACCCCTTCCGTGACCTTAACGTAAGGCCCGACAATGCAACTATAACACTATATGTGTTCGGGTGTCCATGGGCGGCGTTTGTTGCTCACCATCAGGTGACACGCCTGCTCGTTTGCCGCCCTATACCATAAGAAAAATGAAACTGGTAAATTATAAACCACTGCATTATAAACCAACCATAACAACCACTCTCCCGTGGAGTTATTTCGCGGGCAATGCGCAGAAATCTGTACATTGAAAAGAGGCAACATAACATCGTAATGCCTATAACAAGTGCAAAACAGCGTGTTTAATTACGTGATAACAAGACTCTCCGGTAGAGTTCCCATGGGATATTTGAGTGATGACGTCAGACGTGTCGATGACATGTAGAGACACAGAGACTTGTTACAATTAACTAATTAACAACAATTAAACATCGCGGCCCATTGCTCACACTGTATTGAATATACTTGCAAGTTTATTGAACCTAATTTTAATAGTTTTAAGGTTAAGTTTAGCTTGTACATCTAGTGTAATAGTACGTAATGGTAGAGCCAAATTGTGAGGAACGCGTTATATGAGATGATGCTCAAGCCGGAGTACTTTTTGTGTATCGCCGCAATAGGGAGGTGATGTTATTCTAATAAAATTAACAACTAGCACATTTTTTTCAACTTTGTCAGTGATCAAAACAACTTTCAGGATTATATCGCGTTCATTCATTATTCACTCATATCTATTTCCCGACGCTTCGAACTCTTTACATAGATCACTTTCACGAGTGACGAACAAAAAGATGGCAGCTGTTCAAAAGCTATTTTCATTGACTTTGTCAGTATTTTCATCAGAAAATATTAATGGTAGGCAAGCATGCGGCCTCATGACTTTAGTACCTAAAGTGTAGGCACCGATTCTTGGTTGATGCTGACTACAATATTCGATAATATCGTATGATTGAAGAAATTATTTCATTCAGATTAAATCCTTAAGACGCCTCCTACGACACCTACATAACGAGCAGAAATTCCAATATTCTCGGCTTGAGTGAATTACTGATTACCGATTTGCGAATATGGAAAGAAGACATTATTGTCTGAATACTAAAATAAACAGGGTCATAAATTACGAGGAGTAAAAATATCATTCTGGAATTCAAATGCCATATTAACCAATAACGTACTCAACAATTATGGCTCCTAATATGAAAAGTGTTGTGCTGCAACACCTGTACATAATAGGTTGGGGAAAAAGTATTTTCGTATTTTTGTATGAAAAGTCAAGACATTTTTTTCAAAGTTTATTTACATTTATTTACAATATATATGTACCGTTTTGTTGAATAACTTTCTGCCATTTTGTGGGCAGAGACATTATCCCGTTACTGTAGAAACTTTGGGACTTCTGATCAAAAAAACGGGACAAATAGTTTTGGCAGTCCTCTCTTGAGGTCAACCTTACAGAACCTAAAGAATTCTGAAGAGACCGAAACAGGTGAAAATCTGAAGGCGCAAGGTCAGGGCTATATGGTGGATGCACTAGGACCTCCCAGTCGAACTCTCTTAATTTTTGCTGAGTGGCTAAAGATGTGTGTGGTCTAGCGTTATCGTGATGAAAGACCACACCCTTCCTGTTGATCAATTCCGGCCGTTTTCTCTCGACTGCTTCCTTTAATCTCATCAGTTGCTGGCAGTAAAGATCAGAATCGATGGTTTTGCCGGACGGTAAAAGCTCATAATGAACAATGCCCTTCCAATCCCACCATACACACAGCATCACCTTATTTCGTGTTAGGCCAGGTTTGGCCACAGTCTGTGAAGCCTGGCCAACTTTCGACCACGACCTTTTTCGCACGTTCTTGTCGTACGTGATCCACTTTTCATCGCCAGTTATCAATCTCTTCAAAAACGGCTCGGTTTCATTACGTCTCAATAATGAATCGCAAATGAGTACACGGTTCATTAAGTTTCTTTGAGTGAGCTCGTGTGGCACCCAAATATCGAGCTTTTTTGTATAACCAGCTTTCTTCAAATGGGTCAAAACTGTTTTGTGGTCAATTCCCAGTTCTTCAGCTACATCGTAACTACTAATATGCCGATCTTGCTCCACTCTTTCAAAAATGGCGTCCATTTTATTCGTAACAGGGCGACCAGAGCGAGGTGCATCTTTAACATCAAAATTTCCGGACTGAAAACGTTTGAACCAAATTTGTGCTACTCTTACTGACACTGCATCAGGTCCATAAACATCACAAATTTTTTTCACTGCTTGAGTTGCATTTTTGCCTTTTTTATAATAAAATTTTAAAATGTATCGAATTTCTTCATTAGATTCACTCATTTTTACGGAGAGAAAAACAAATGAAAAATAGCGGGAAACAACTTTTTTTTATTTTTTTCTTTTCTTTATAATGTAACCTTTTTAATGTTACCAAAACCAGCCAGACACAAATAGTACAGTCAAAGAAATTTTATAATAAGTTTATACCTACGTTATGTGAAAAGACTTTTTCCCTGACCTATTATATTTATGCAACTGTAATATTGAAAACTTTCTCCTAAAGAATGAGTAAATTAATTTATAACTATTCCAACAAACGTCTTGCCAAAAAATAAAGCTTTTTATGAACAAACAATAAATAGAGGTTGATCGTAGAGGGGTGAAAATTTAAATTTGTATGTATTTGACTATGTGGTATCAAAAAAAAAAATCAATAATTTATCGGATCTACCTGATATGCTCACAAAATCGGTAAGCCGTTTCGGAGGAGTATGGTAACTAACACTGCTATAAGAGAATTGTATATTTTAGATAATGTATAGTGGAACACATCACTACTGGGTGTACGAGTTAATACAGTAGCGTCAAGTCATGCGCTGTAATGGCGATCCGAATTAATCGCCTCTGACCTGCCTCTGTCCCGGCTACCGACTCTACTAACATTACCGGCAATTATAGCTCTGCCGACCGCTTTGTATACTTTTTGTAAACCATTGTTGAATAAATTAATATCAGGTACGACAGTCATGCTCTTTGTAAATCTGCTGAAGCAAAAACATTTTATTGTAGCTGCGCCACGAATTAGAGGTTTTAATGTGTAATTTTATATATGAAATGAACCAAGTTGTTTTTTTTTTGATGTCGGTATCTGTGTTCGGTTCGTGTTCTGTTATAATTTGTACAAATGATTACAATTAACATCTGTTGTAAGAAAAGATTGAAGTAATTTCAATAATTTAATGAATAGACGACGATAGTTCTGAGATGAATCATTTATTTGATACATATTGTATGTAGTAGTAGGTAAGTTATACATTTTTTCATGTCAAATTTTGCTAATCTATAATATTTTTAATTTAATATAACGCAAGCAACAAAGCCTTAATACATACACTTCTTGTTAACAGAGCACCATATTATTTTGAATGTTAAGCAATCAAATACATATGTCATGGACAGTGCACTACAGATATACTTTTTTTAAGAACGTAATACTTAATATATTATATTTTTCGTAATACGTACAATAACAATCAGACGCCATATCACATCCATGCTTACTATAAATATTTGTACTCGGGCGGGATAGAACTCGAGCAGGAACCCACCTGGAAGTTCGTCAAGTAAACTTCAAAGTTCGATTTCAAAAATAATAGTTTTTGAAATTAAAGTGAGTGATAATTCTTGATATAAACAGGTAATGTAGTGCTAATATTGTGTGTAAGGTTTGTGTCGTAAGAGCATGTGGGCCCAATATTCCCAAGTGTTGCACAGCATTGCACAGTGCTGCACTGACAATGATTTGTGAAAATTACACGCTGGCCGCTTGCAGCGCCTTGTTTATGCTCTACCTTGTGACGGACTCTACATTCTTACAAAATGACCAGACGCAGAGCCGTGTGATCTAGGTAAGGAATGTCATATTTTATGTTACTTCACATTGTCAGATGATCAACTCTATCAAACCTATCTCAGAGCGAGCATTTTAATAAACGTCAACTGTTGTTGCGTACTGCAATTGTAAATTGTTATACTGCGAAAATGTTCCGCACATTTAAAAAAAATATATATATTTTTGTCTCTTAGGTCTTGGCGGTCCGGTGGTCGAGCTTCCCTTTTCTCATTCAGAAGTCATGGGTTCGATTCCAGACTCACACCAATAATTTCTCGAAATTCGCCACCTAATCATTTAGGTCGTACCGTAATAGCGAGCGGAGGCTCGGTGAAGTTACTTTTTTACTTTTCTAATTATTAAGAGTAGTTTGAAGATAATTTTATAGCTACTATTACTAAGACGATACCTGTGATGCCCCTAGCAACTATCTATAGGTCATAACAACTTGCCAGTAATCAGTCCAGCTGTGAGTCTGTTCATCACAATCGTTGTCGGATAAAAAAAGTCATAAGTAACCTTAAATATTAATCATCATTTATAAACAAACAGAACTGACAACTTTGTCTATTGTGTTGTGCATAAAAATAATCTCGCTCACATATTTGTATATGTTAATCCGAACGGATTATTGTAACGGTCCCCATTGTAGACAACGAACGCATTGATGCGCTCATACGAGTATCTCTGAGGATTTCCAACTAAATATTTAGCTTTGTACATAATGAGTATAATCTCATTACAAGACTCTACAATTGTGCCGTGAACTCTACCGTAGAGTTCACGGGAGGTCACTGTCATCTATTTCAATAAACTAAGTCTTATTAACAACTTGAAAAATCCTCTTGTCACTTTATATTTTGTTTCTGATGTAGAGACATCGCGTGTGTTTAAGTGGGCGTCTCCGTGTAATGTCTTCTGCTAGTGCTTTAAAGAGATGAACTTATTTTTTATTGTATTCACTATTGAGCACAGGCTTTCAATTATATTCTATTTCTTAAAACCTTATATAGCTAGACAGCTTTTTGGGGGAAGTATTTGCAAGTGTAAATTCATATTCTTCAAGACAGTTCTGATTCCACTTTATTTAGAAAGGGTTTTCTCTAAATTCAGAGCCAATAAGTCACCTGAACACACCAGGCTGTGATCAAATAATTTCGCCTATAAATATGAGGTGGCGCCATTTACAAGTTCGAGTATTAAAGGAGTAAAAATAATAAGAAAAAAACAATATTATATTTCAGTGGTTTAGTGGTAAATTTCAAATTATAATTTAGGGAAGGACCAAATGACTTTTCTCTTGATAAATATCACTGACTGAGCAAATAATGCGTCGTATTGAGAGTTAATTGTTGCCTACACCTCTAGGCGATAAAAGTGTGAAGTTATAAAAATACCGACAAATTAAATAATTACAGTACACTTCAAAGATTAATGGACTCCACTAATACATACAAGGTTTAAGATTGTTTGTCAGTAGCGTGGGTGCTCTAGAACTGAACCATTTATTTATTGTAAAAATAAAACACATTCAGTATTTAATTTATTCGTTATATATTAAGAAGTAATAAAAGCTCTCCTCAATTTCAATCATTATCTTGAAAGTTTTTGGACGATCTCTATAAAATGATACCAATTGGTGGTATTATGATCTGTATGTGGGCGTCCGTAGTGCACCGGCTATACTCCGGTCTCTGTCATTATGTTTACGAGCTGGTGTTACGACTGGTCACAAGTAATTGGCGCTCTACATCATACAGAGAGACTTTCATACACGTGACTCTATATTAACTGTCTTAAACATTAACGGTAAACACACACCATACAGATATCTTATAAATGATTAGAGTTTGCGGAATTATGTAGAGTTTGCTTTTATTACATAACATAACTTCACGCCTTTGTTACACGAAGGTGTAGGCAGCGGCTGTTAAGCCTCGTCTCGCCGTTATATTTAAGTCCCAAATGGAATAGTTGGCGAACCTATTGCCATACCGGGCACAAAGTTTTCAGTCATCAATATCTATCACACTTAACATCCAAAAACAATTTCGAAAAGTCATTGGTGTGAGCCATTTTCTAAATCTATTTTATTTTACAGTATTTTTTTCTAACTTCACAACTACAATATCCGAAGGTGTAAGCAGTGGGAAATCAGCCTCGATACTTAAATTTGCCCGCATGTAATAGGTAGCAGAGCTTATTACCGTATGTTTGTGATGCTTATTACAGTTTGTGAAATCACATAATGAATATTTTTACAGTGGTAGAGCCAAGCAGCTTGCTGCATTTATGCACCAACCGGTGAAATACCAGGACCTCGTAGTATAAAGTAACGCAAAATGTTTATCGGATGGAGATGTTTATCAATGATATCTGGAGGCCCACACCCTTCTCCTTTCTCCTTGTCATCTCACTTCCAAACACCTTCCCTATACCGTTTCAAAGGCTGGCAACTCAATTGTAACAATATCTTGCAGATGTTTATGGGCGGCGTTAGTTGCTTACCATCAAGTGACACGCCTGCTAGTTTGCTTCCCTATCCCATAAAAAAAACGATATTTGTGTTCAAACCCGGCACGAGTCATTATGCGGATGCGGACGGGATGCGGACTCACTCGGCCACCGTGAAGCCACTGCTCGTAAGCTATTTGATTATGTGCCATTAGCTCATTATGCGTAAAGTATGTCTTTATAAAGTGTCACCAGCCCCGGGACGTCGTTCAATATTCATTAAGTACTAATAGCTTTTATAAAACCCTATATTTTCACCTACCACTGCTAATGTGAAGTAAATTGTACCGTAGATAATTCATCATACATGTCACTTTATGTAAAGCTTGTTGACAGTTGATGTAGAATTAGTTCTTCAATGTACGATGCAGTTGTTGTTATGTTCTTATTGTGAGTCGGTCTTATTGCAATAAGACTATTACAGGGTTGCCTCGAGGCTGCATTTGTGGGACGTACGCGGGCGCAGCGCTCGGCAGCCTTCTTCCCTGGGGGGCTGCCACCGCGCATGCGCCAGATAATATCTTATTATTGGCCTTTACGCAATTGTTTATTAATCAATTTTATTCAGTACCCTGTTATTTATAAATATATTACTGCCATTTTAACAGAAGTACTCTGCACTGTCCGCCATTTTTACACATATGCGATTGCTACTTTTTAAACTTGAAAAATATATAACTTGAGTAGGGGATAAAAATCTATGCCATCATGCGCAAATACTTCTTTTTATTTTATAGACTTATTTACAATCACCATTAGCCTATTGCAGTCCACTGCTGGTCACAGGCCTCTCCCAATTTGCGCCACAACATCCGATTCTCTGTCTTCCGCATCCAGTCTTTTTCAGCAACCTTTCTGAGGTCGTCTGTCCATCGAACTGGTGGGCATCCTACTCTACGCTTACCAAGTCGCGGTCTCCACTCTATGAGCGTCTTGCTTCATTTACCATCGGACCTTGGGCAGATATGACCAGCCCATTATCCCAATATTCATCCTACATCACGCATTATATTTTGCCTGCAGCTAAAGATATACTGGTTCCTCATAGTAAAAACAGCATCCCCACGGAGCCCTGACAGCTGATTTTGACATTACGACATTCTGCAGTTTCAGTAACATATTACTCAATTTTAAATCGATTATTTATTATATACAATCTAATATTAATAGAGTTTTATTCTCTCATAAAAAGTGAATTTAAAACAACTTCTCTAATAACAATCTGTGAGAATCGGTTAATTTAAAAATAAAACCTCGACATAGCGCTGTAAAGTGTGGAGTGTTGTTCATTGTTGTTATAATTAAATTCTTCACTCAATTTTAAGATTTGTGTTCAAGTTTCAAACTGAAGTGACTCGGACTCGTTTGTGAGTCACTTGACTCGACGTCGGTTCGATTCTCGGTATTTAGTTTTTATTATTAGGCGTGTGACTTGTAGCGCCTTCGACTAAATTATGTTTTTTATTTGTATATACATACTATGTTATATTTTTATCACGTATTAGCAAAATAAAAATCTTGATGAGTTTTAGCTCAAGAGGTGATAGGCTCGAGATAATAGGCATATTATTTATATCAAATGCCACAGAAATAAGCATTATGCGTCGTTTTGCATGTATAGTGGGGTCTTTAAATGGTTTGTGTGGAGTATAATAATATAAATTGTAAGAAACGTAATTGGTATGTAGCAATGAAAAAATTTCTGTCTAAAATCATAAAAAAGCGAAAGTTAAACAAATAATCTCAAGTATAAAGAGGTGGAGCTGCCCCCTTCTGATTCATAGGGCGGATCAATTCCGCCTTATGGAATCCGGAATTGTTTTCGGAAGTTATGTGTGATAAATATCGATGATTGAAAACTTTGTGCCTGGTGTATGGCAACAGGGTCACTACCTCGGATATCTATGTTCGCCACCTATTCCATTTGGGACGTAACATACGAAACGGCGAGACGAGGCTTAACAGCCGTTGCCTACATGTGAAGTGAAGTTGTGTTCTGTAAAAAATAGTACGAACATATTTTATAAGCAGTTTGTGTGATGGCATACAAACTGCTGTTTCGCTAACAGTAATAGTTACATGTACAGTAAGTATATAAAAAGTAAATAATAAAACCATTTGAAACCCATTTAAAACCATTGTCTACTTCTATAATGTAAGCGTTCAGTTGCTTAGCTCGGAAACTAGATGGATCTGTGTGTAATGTGTTAAATAACAATAAATACGATTTTCAATTGGTTTGTTTTATTATTTCACTGGTTGTGAAGGCATGAAGGTTTAACAGAAGTCTGAGTGAGTATGACGGCGTGTAATTCACAATAGACAGCGCGCTGTTGGCAAGCACTCTGTTTTCATCAAACATTTACATTACAACATCTGAGATCATGATTCATATAAATTGCTGCACCAAATCTGGTATAATTTGTGTGCGCCCGATATGGACGTGGTGTTGTTCACACGCTAGTGCTGCCCCGCGGCTCTTCGTCCCCCCATCGATCAAATCGGCGCGCGTCTCGCCCCTCACGGACGTAATCGAATGATTTGCGCTTCATTTGTTGCACATTGTGCAAATATCGATTTTATTGAAATTGTGTTGAGACAAAACTACTCAGCACTAAATTGGCTGTTTTTTACAGAAGGTTGTGTAAAGTGCCTGAGGTACGCGAATCAAAAGATTTAGAGATGTTAGTTATGTTATGTTATGTTTATGTTAGAGCTTAACGCAATATCATACTAGATGTCTTGGTTATTGGATTCAATTGCAAAAGTAGAGATTCTAATTACTTAAACTATCTTTCTTCTTAAAATTTAGGGTAATATATTAAAGCATAAGCGAGACTTGTACTTAAGACCATTAAATCCGCCTTTTTATGCTCAGTGCCTAAAAGTTTTAAATAATTTATAATTTACAAATACAAGTCTCGGTGATCCGGTGGTCGAGCACACGGCTTCTGAGTCCAGAGGTCGCGGGTTCGAATCCTGGCTCACACAATTCCGCCTTATGGAATCCGGAATTGTTTTCGAAAGTTATGTGTGATAGATATCGATAACTGAAAACTTTGTGCCCGGTATTGCAATAGATTCGCCACCGATTCAATTTGGGACGTAAACATAATGACAAGTCTAGGCTTAACAGCCACATCTTCGGGTAGAAAAAGGCATGAAGTTATGTTTTTTATGTTAAAAATACAATATTTTTTTAACTCTATGAATTTAAACGGAACAGTTTTATCAATATAATATTATATTTTTATATAATCTAAAATTGATCGCATCGATCAACATTGGAATGCGAATAAATAGTTAAATTTATTTGATCAAAATTAGAAAATGTCCTCGTTCAAGTAATTGTACAGATAATATTTGATTACGAACTGGTTCACGTAGAGCTAACGGTCGTAAATATATTCAACTAGTCGCCGTATAAACACCGCGAGGCTTCGTTCCACCGCGACTTATAAATCTTTGTATCGATGGCAAAATATTGAAGCCGTTATTTTTTTTTACGAAAGTCTCATTTAGAGCTACCAGTTTTAATGATTATACCGGTTCATTAAATGTATTAAGTTCTCAATATTACAATAATGCCCCGGGCGTCGGCTGGTTACGTTGCCTATTGAGTTTCTTTAATAAATCAGTTAAAACTTGATCAGAATACTTTTGTTGAAGTCGTTACGGAATTTAATCTTTTTGGCCAATGTAAGGAAATTTCCGCATTCCCGCAATTATATAGATATTAGACTACGAAGTGAAACGACCTATGAGCAAAGGGTAACGGGCTCGAATCTGGGTTCACCCTAGTTTTATTTTGAAGAGATGGGAAATTTATGGGATAAGAGGGAAAACGAGCAGGCGTATCACCTGGTATTAAGTGATCAGTGCCGCCCATGGACACCTGCAACACATATAGTGTTATAGTTGCGTTGCCGACCTTTATGGGAGTAGAATAGGAAGGGATGGGGAAGGGAGGTGGTCCTCTGGGTACCTCTCTCACCGAACAAAACGCGGCATGAGCCACTTTACGTCGATCTTCTGAGAGGTCATGGTATTTCACCGGTCGAGCCGACCCATTCATGCAGCGAACTACTTGGCTCTACCACTGAGAAAATTTCGTCATTTGGTCCATTATTTCAAATAATATTAAGAAATACTCTATAACCCAAAAATATTGAAGATATTTATAACAAGCCATTGGTGAATACTTGAATTCGCACCCGGAACCTCTCAATCAGATATCCAAAGTGCCGAAGCACTGAGTCATTGACACTAGAGAAACTCATTAATTTTAAATTTATCTTGAATCACTAATTTCATTATATCCTCGCGGTTAATCAAAGAACCTTTATCTGAAAGGATAAAATATAAAAAAATAAGCGAGCAATAAAAGTCTCTAGGTAGAGTCGGCCTCCGTCGTGATTGAGAAATTCTTTACGTAGCGTCGATAACCTCAAGTGTAGCACAAGTTGTGTGTTAGTCAGTTACTATGTGCTTAGTGGGGATAGAGCAGAGCGGCATTTTTGTAACGAACCGCGAGCTGGTAGAGTCGCCCTGTAATGTTGCGGAGTTGTGTTCAACACAATTACAATAACTCCTTTATGTTCTATTGTTGGAGGTTATTGTTGGCGAACATTTACAGAAACATAAATGTCATTCCTACTTTTTAGCCGACTACTCTAGAAGTGGGTAAACAGTGTGTGGCATAATTATTATGTTATGTACAATTTTTTCATCACATAATAACTCGACTTCGTTAAAACTGATTTAGATTTTATTTTCGTGTATCAAATAAAAAATAAAGATTTTATATCGATATCTAAATAAAAAATCCTGTTACTTGTTTAATTTATAGAGCGTGCCAAATAAATATTTATACCAACACTCGAAATACATGTGATACAAACTACATATTTAAATAAATTACTTAACATAAATTAAAAATATGCAGTATTTGGGGTAGCCTAGTTGTGCTCTTGAAATAATTTCATTATTTTTTAGATATTTTTTTCGTTTTTTTTTTGTGTGAGAATCGAACTCAAAACACTTGCCACTTAAACCATCTGCTATGCGTGGTGTGTGCGTGTTCTTTATGCTCTACCTATTGTCCCTCGACCGACATGTTTATTGTATGGCTCTCCACATCTCTACCAGTTGAGTCCCAACTCCCATTGTGTACTGTTCAATGTAGAGACATTTATAAAAAATAAATATCCTACACTTAATTCCAACTCGTTGAGTTAAACATAGCTACCTTCCTTGTTGATGGTGTTGGCCACGGCTCTACATTTTTATGTAACTTTAATACTTTCGACAAATATTTTGTTATATTAGTGTCGTGTTACAGATTACTTTCTTTTTTTATGTTCTAACATTAATATGGTCTTAACTTTTCGACGACACATGTCGTAAACACGTGTGAACGTCGCACACGTCTTACCGGATTACAATTTGAGTATTTATTTAAAGACTCAAAATAGACCATATAACGTAGTGGTAGACTATGGTCTTCTATGAATAAAATACCTTTTTTGATGATACTCATTTAAAGAAGACTGTGTATTAACACAACTAGCCACGGAAATAGAACAAAGCAAATCGGAGTTACTGTATTGCTTTATCTAACAATCTTTCGCAAACAATAATTATGAGAGAAAAGATTTCTGGAGAAAAATCTTTTCTTTACCTTATCATATCTGTAAAATAGGTTTTTAAAAAAAAATTGTTATATTATTGACTTAGGTATAGCGAACAGGTTCCCACTGATAAATGACAATAAACCCGTACCTCTTAGACGTTTGCGTTCAGCAAACAAGAACAAGCGATGCAAAGATTTATTTATTGTAAAGCGATGCGAACAGAAATGTGAACTAATAAAAATAAACTAAGCGAGTTGAAATTTAAATTCGTTTTATATAACCAATAAGACATGTTCTAACAGGTTTTCAAATAGAGTTCACAGAGCTGTGATAGGCCATGTATGTATAGTGTTACAGCGTGCGTCGGTTCATATCCCGTGTCGTGTTCACGCGCACAACATATTAGCACTCGTCATGCCACTTGACTCTACATCTTGTAGAACCCAGTGCCGACACAGCCTTTGCAGAAGGCTTCTGTTCATGTTGCCAGCTCATTTGTAGCGTATAATGCGTCGTTTATTGACGACACGGGCCCGTGAAGGCATGTTCCCGAGCGTGACGCGACGCGATACGCCATGACGAATGCTACTCCGTGGGAGAGACGATCATTTGATTAAACGCCACGTTAACAGACCACCCGACTCTCCACTGACTCTACTGTGCCGCTCCACCGATACGCATGCTCCACACTTTATTTGATTTCTTAGTTCAATTTGAGTTATAATCAACCGTGATATCAACTAATTATTTGGGAATTAACTTCGTTATAGGAAGGCTTAAGGCCTGGCCTCACGCGATCTGACTTCGTCCAGAAAATGATGACTTTCATAAAATAACATCGATACCACCTCATCCTCGAAGACCTATGTCGACGTACAGCCATCTTGAAGGCTATAAATTATACTGAAGTGACAAGCCTCGTGCAGTTATTAGGAAGTACAGAAATTCCACAAGTCCGATTCCCAACTGAGTACAAACATTTCAATTTCGGTCAAGTCTCGATAGTTTTAAAAATACAAAACAAATACAGGAAATAATCAAAAATAGAATACACAATCGACAATACATTTTATATACTTATATTTGCCAATGTTTAATATACCAACTTGCTGGAAGACCATCAGCGCGCGTTGAAGTCTTTCCTTTGTATTCACAATATTTTTGTGTTTATGTCTTTAATGAGTAAGTTCGTATCCAAGTTGTATCAAGTTTGTTGGGCCCCCAAATATTGGGGGTCACGGGCCACACAGTGGGGGGTACGCTGTTGATAACACAGTGTAATGGCGCAGACAAAAGTGCTGCAATATTTTTTATTATATTCCAAAATTGTTACCGCTGTATTTTTTCTAGAGCCTTTAAATAATTATCAAACTTACCAATTTATTCATTTCAAAGTTATTTAATTTAAATAGGTCAAATGATAAAAAAATTCAATGTAACCAAAAAAGATCCTTCTAAATGTTAGTTGACGACAATCGTTTTAAATCATATAGACCATAAACCATACACTTTATACTTTCTCTGGGCAAACTGTCTTAGTTTTACTGCATTAACTGCATTTACTGCACCTAGTACATATCAATAATTATTTATAAAAATGGCATGGCAAAATTCTTCGTCAAAAATACTTCAGCCATTAAGAGCGTAAAGCTGTAATGTGAAGAAAAAAGACGCAATAAGTTGAACTAAAATATTTTTAGTACATTTCTATTGGAGTATTTTCTCTTATAGCAATTTTCCAGCTATTGAGTTAAATAAACACTTGTTTGTTTGTATGTACACGGTCGCAGCTCTCTCGGACTAACTAGCACTATCTATAATTGAGATCGGCGCATGCGCAATGCACCCCTGTTCCTCTCCCTGCCCCCCGCCCCTCGGCACTTTCCGAGCAGACAGAGCAGCTCTTTGTATACTAGTACCAGTTAAGTTGATTCATTGTTATCGAATCAAAACTTAATTTATTAGGAAGATTGGGTTATTTGAAGGATTTTTTCTTTGTGAGGTCATAGGTTTGAATATGAGCACATGCAAAACAAATTCATTTTCATTCAATGAGCCTCTACCTAGCAAAACCTTTCGCGTGAATATATCAATAGTGGTAATATTGTTAACTTGGTAGAGCTATGAAGAATAGGCCAGCTCAATCAGTAAAATACCACGGCCTCTCGGAGTATCGACGTAAAGTGGCTCATGAAACGTTCCATTCGGTGAGAGAGGTATTCGGAGATCCACCCCCCCATTTCCATCCTACTTCTTTAAACAGTGACAATCCAATTGTAACACTATCTGGGTTGCAGGTGTACTTGGGCGGTACTAGTCACTTACCACTAGGCGATCTACTTGCTTGTTTGTCTTCTTACCCCATAAAATAATTGTGATATTATATAACTACGAATAGTGTCCGTACGCTCGGCTGCGGTCAGCTCACCTCATGAAATACTTTTATACTTCAATAATCTTCATTAAACAGCAATTGTATTTTATAAATAACTAGCTGACCCGGCGAACGTTGTTCCGCATCAAAAGTATTATCTGTTGTCCCGCTAAATTAATACTGCAATATCTTCGAAAATATTCGTTTAAATTGCATACTGTAAAGGATCATCTATATTACATGCACAATCTATTTAAGACACTTATTTGGATGAAAATTAATACCGTAATGTTTAAAATCGCTTCGTAAATAAGCCATTATTTCTCATAAAAAGTAAAAAAATAAAAATGGTCATTGTGGGTTATCCCTAAGAGATAGACATATGCCCTTGCGGACTTTTTTGTAGACCTTTTAAAGGTGTATTATAATGTAGTACATTGTTTTGATTTATCACTTAGGGTTCAGGCAGCGTTTGCGATTAAAGTTCTAAATCTTGAAAATTATCACTTTTTTTACTACAACTAATCAATCATAGTATAAAACCTCTATCTTTGAAACTACGCAGCGGATTTTGATGCGGGGTTGCCACCCTCTAACTATTAAAAAAAGCCTCATCAAAATCCGTTGCGTAGTTTTAAAGATATGCGCATATAAGGGCACAGACAGCAGAAAGTGACTTTGTTTTATACTATGTAATGGCTAGTTGACCCGGCAAACTTTGTTACGCATCAAAAGTAATAAATAAATTTTGGATTTATCACTTTTCATTAACTACAATATACATGAATTATAGATAAAAACCACCCCGTTGACACCCTCTATTTATGAAAAAAACTGCATCAAAATCCGCTGCGTAATTTCAAAGATAGAGGTTGTATACTATGATAGATTAATTATCATTATTACAAATATTTTTTTTTTATGGGATAGGAGGGCAAAGGAGCAGGCGTGTCACCTGATGTTAAGTGACCAACGCCGCCCATGGACACCTGCAACACGTATAGAGTTACAGTTGCGTTGCCAACCTTTAAAGGAGTAGGATAGGAAGGGATGGGGAAGGGGGATGGGCCTCCGGGTACCTCTCTCACCGAACGAAATGCGGCATGAGCCACTTTACGTCGACCTTCTGAGAGGTGGTGGTATTTCACCGGTCGAGCCGGCCCATTCATGCAGCGAACTGCTTGGCTCTACCACTCTGTGAAAATGCAGTTGTAAATGTTTGTTTGTAAATCATACAAATAGCGGAACATTGATTAAAAATTTAATAAATATATGTTATTTAATGTTTGTTTGTTTGTATGAGCTATCTCAGTGAGTACTACATTGAGTTTAAATAAACATTAGATAGAGAGATTCTAGAGGTAAGCTGTGAGGTGTTTTATTATGCTGTTACCTAAAGAAGCGGAACACGAACGAGGCTATTTAAAATGGTATGTCTTAGATGGAATCTAATATAGATTACGACTCTTTGTATCAAGCCTACTTTTAAACCTTTTTCAGTGCACGTGCTCCAAGCAAGCAGTTCAAATTCAAATTCAAATTCAAAATATCTTTATTCCATAGACTTTACAAAGTACTTAGAATCGTCACATAAAAAAAACACGGAGCTTAGATTCCCTTTCATCACACTGTCTTGAATATGAAAGCGAATCTAAGTGCCAGTTCCGGCGTCAAGGCTTCTTGAGAAGAACTGGCAAGAAACTCAAGGCCGACTCTTTTCAAATATCCAGTTTAACAAATAGTGATTAGTACAATCAATACAACACAAAAGGAGCAGTTCAATTCCAAACTTTTTTATCGTTTATATAGTCTGCGATACAATAATAAGCCCTTTGATATAATCTACTTTTAATATAATTTTTAAATTTTCCCATGGATAATTCAATCGCGTCGTTTGGAAGTTTATTGTAAAAGCGTATACATTGACCTGGGAACGAGTTCGAGATTTTATGGAGCCTAGTAGTGGGCACAGCGAGTTTGTTTTTATTTATAGTTTATATTTAGTTTATGAACATCACAGTTTTTCTTAAATTTAGTTTTATATTTATGAACATAAATAAGATTTTCATAAATATATTGTGAATAAAATGTCATAATTCTTATTTCTTTGAATTTATTTCTTAGTGTATCCCTGGGACTCATCATATAGATAGCACGAACGGCTCGTTTCTGGAGCACAAAAACTGAATCTGCATCCGCGGCACTACCCCAAAGCAATAAGCCGTACGACATAATGCTGTGGAAATAGCTAAAATAAACTAAACGCGCAGTATCAACATCGGTTAGCTGACGTATTTTCCTTACAGCGTAAGCTGCTGAGCTTAGTCTGCCTGACAACGTTTCTATATGTGGGCCCCATTGTAATTTAGAATCTAATGTTATACCAAGGAAGACAACCTTATTGACCAATTCCAATCTCTCATTGTCCATCACTACACTGGTTTTTACTTGTTTAGCATTTTTTGTAAAAAATTTAACATATTTGGTTTTATTACTATTTAAAAGCAAATTATTAGCACTAAACCAGTTTACAATTTTTGAAAGAGCATTGTTTACATCGTCAATTACTGTCTGTTGTCTATTTACCTTAAAAACTAAAGAAGTGTCATCTGCAAACAAAACTATTTCATGATTATTTTTCACAAGATATGGCAGATCATTAATGTACAAAAGAAACAGGAAAGGTCCCAAAATAGAGCCTTGTGGCACTCCCATTGCTACAGCTGATCCATGTGATAGCTTCCCGTTAACATATACTCTTTGAATCCTATCACTCAGATAAGAAATGAGAAGATCCAAAGCGATGCCTCTTATACCGTAGTGGTGTAATTTTCTGACCAGAGTTTCATGCTGCACACAATCAAAAGCCTTAGACAAGTCACAAAATATTCCATAGGCATCCCGTGACTCCTCCCAGGCTTCAAATATACATTCTAATGTTCGCAGCATGAATGGGCCGATTCGACCGGTGAAATACCACGACCTCTCAGATGATCGACGTAAAGTGGCTCATACCGCGTTTCGTTCGGTGAGAGAGGTACCCGGAGGCCCAGCCCTTCCCCATCCTTTCCTATCCCACTCCCTTAAAGATCGGCAACGCACCTGTAACACTATATGTGTTGCAGGTGTCTATGAGAGGCGTCGGTCACTTACTATCAGGGGACACGCCTGCTCGTTTGCTCACCTATCCCATAAAAAAATTCTTAATTAAATACATACACATGTGAGTAATAGTATACAGCCTGCAGATGCTTTACAAATGACACCCCTAGGTGTTGTAATGGAAACCCACATTGGTTAACATTTTTAAACACATTTTGGTTAAATACTCTTTCATCGGTAATTATCGTTAAAAACAGGTGTAGAAGGGATATGTAAATGAGGTTGTATACGTTCACAAAAAATCTATTCCTTCGTGGGCGTTCTTCTCTCGGTGGTCCAGTGGTCGAGCTCCCCGCTTCTGGCTCAAGAGTTGTTGGTTCGATTCTGGCCTCACACCAGTGATTTCTTGCAGTTCGCTGCATGATTGGGCCGGCCGATTGAAATACCAGGACCTCTCGGAATATCGGAGTGAAGTTGCTCGTGCCGTGTTTTGTTCTGTGAATGTGGTATCCGGAGGCCCGATTCTTTTTCCCCTTCCCTTCCCATCCAACTTTTTTAAAGGACGGCAACACACCGCGGCGTTCATGGGAAATGAGTAGTTGTTTACCATCAGGTGATCCACTTGCTCGTTTGCTATCCTGTCCTATAAAAAAATCTTTTCGGAAGATAGATAGATAGTAATTGAGGACTGACAACTTTGTGCCCGGTGTATGATATAAGGCTCGTCAGCTATCTCATTTGGGACGCTATGTAACGATTAGTCGAGTTGAGGTTTTCGCTGCAGCTGCAGTCTACACATTTGGGTAGCAAAATGCGTTAAGTTACGTTACATTCTTCCTGAAGGTTAACAAATAATTGAAGGTAAGGCAAGTTTTAACATTAAAGAGAGCGTGTGTTACTATGTTAGATTACTTAGCAGAAAAAATATTTTCACAATTGCATCTCCTATGATAAGAAAGGTAAATTTAAATACTTTTCATATGGCTTGCTGTTACCCTAAACTGGAGGCCGTGACTGATATAACGGATACAGTCATAATATGAAAGAAGATACTGGATTTGTTGCTTTCAGTGGTTTTGATATTTAGGTGTTCTAATCCTGATTAAGAGGTCTTCAAATCACAAAGACAAAATCAACAAAGACACAAAGTGGATGTTATGTGTGATAAATATCGATGACTGAGAAAAATGATGAAATCAAATCAATCAATCAAAATCTCATTTATTCAGTTTAGGTCATTAAAGACACTTATGAACGTCAATAATTTCAATCCGCCAATTCGATTACTCACGTCCTGAGAAGAATTGGCAAGAAACTCAGGGGAGTCTTTTTTTTTTTCTTTTTACTTAATTTTAAGTAAACTAAATTACAAATTATTAGAATAATTTATAGAGCAAGATGAGGTTCCTCACGTAAAACTTAGGACACAGTACGTTAATATTCTTTGGACGCTTGAACAGACCAGTCCCCACAAACAGCACCCGTTCACGAGCATGACCCATATCTCAGCCATCGCCTCCCTCGCCATATTTTAGGGAAGGTGGCGACCCGATCAACGACGCCGCCATAAGCAAGGACCTTTCAGTGAGCATGACTTATTCAAGATCCCAGACAAAAAAAAAATAAACTAGTAAGTTTGCCCGGCGAGAAACGTCATATTGCATACAATCTTACCAATAACAGTAAAGTTTGGTTAGCAGAATAACAATATTTTGCAGCAAATACAAACAATATAACACAAAAGAAGCAATTCAATTCCAAACGGTTTTATCATTGATATAATCTGCGATACAGTAATAAGCTCTTGTATATAGTCTACTTTTAACATATTTCTTAAATTTACCTAACGATAATTCAACCGCGTCGTTTGGAAGTTTATTGTAAAAGCGTATACATTGACCTGGAAACGCGTTAGAAATTTTTTGGAGCCTAGTAGTGGACACAGCAAGTTTGTTTTTATTTCTTAAATTTAATTGATGGATATCACTGTTTTTCTTAAATTTAGTTATATTTTTATGAACATAGATTAAATTTTCATAAATATATTGTGAATGTAACGTCATTATTCGTATCTCTTTAAATTTACTTCTCAGTGTATCCCTGGGACTCATCATATAGATAGCACGAATAGCTCGTTTCTGGAGCACAAAAATCGAGTCTACATCCGCAGCACTACCCCAAAGTAATAAGCCATATGACATAATGCTGTGAAAATAACTAAAATAAACTAAACGTGCAGTATCAACGTCGGTCAGTTGACGTATTTTCTTTACAGCGTAAGCGGCTGAGCTAAGTCTACCAGATAACGTCTCTATATGTGGGCCCCATTGTAGTTTAGAGTCTAATGTTATACCAAGAAAGACAACCTTATTGACCAATTCCAGTCTCCTATTGTCCATCACGACACTGGTTATAACTTGTTTAACATTTTTAGTAAAAAATCTAACATATTTGGTTTTGCTACCATTTAAAAGCAAATTATTAGCACTAAACCAGTTTACTATCTTTGAAAGAGCATTGTTTACATCGTCAATTACTGATTGTTGTCTCTTTACCTTAAAAACTAAAGAAGTATCATCTGCAAACAAGACTATTTCATGACTGTCCTTTACAAGATAGGGTAGATCATTAATGTACAAAAGAAACAGGAAAGGTCCCAAAATAGAGCCCTGCGGCACCCCCATTGCTACAGCTGATCCATGTGATCGCTTTCCGTTAACATCTACTGTTTGGATCCTATCACGTAGGTAAGAAGTAAGAAGATCCAAAGCAATGCCCCTTATGCCATAGTGATGTAATTTTCTGACCAGAGTCTTATGCTGGACACAATCAAAAGCTTTAGATAAGTCACAAAATACCCCATAGGCATCCTGCGAGTCCTCCCAAGCCTCAAATATACTTTCGAGTAATTTTACCCCAGCATCACATGTTGACCGTCCTCGAGTGAAACCGAATTGTTTATTATGAAGCAGACTATTTTCATTAAAGTATTTAAGTAACTGAGCGAGGATTAATTTTTCGAAAATTTTACTTAAAGTAGGTAGTACAGATATTGGTCTAAAGTTAGTGGGGTCTAATGTACTACCTGATTTATGCAACGGAATAATCTTGCTTAGTTTCATCAGGTCAGGAAACACACCACAATCAATGCATCTATTAAAAATCACAATTAAAGCGGGAGCGATAGTGCTAAACAAAGATTTTATAATATATACAGAAATACCCCACAAATCAGCCGTCCTCTTAATATTAATTGATTTAAGCACGACATTTAAATCAAACCTATCGACATGACGAAAATTAAAACCGTTATAAAATTCTGGCACGTTATCTTTAAGTAACGAGTCTGCAATGGAGGTGGAAGAGCCCAGAGCACTAGTAAGATTGACAGGGAAAATAGAAAAAAAATTTTCAAAGGCATTGGCCACCTCATGATCTGAGTTGGTATCATGGCCATCGATACATAACTTAAATTCTGAATCCCTGGCAGGACTCTTACCAGTCTCTTCACTGATGACTCTCCAAGTGGCTTTGATTGTGTTATTACTATTTCTTATTTTACATTTAATGAAAATAGATTTCGCCACTTTACAAACGCGTTTGAAAATCTTTGAATATAATTTTACATAATTTCCAAACTCTTCACTGCGGTTGAATTGTCTTTCATAGTACAACATGTACAAAGTTTGCCTACTTTTATGAATCCCTGTGGTTGCCCAGTCGCCAAAGACAGGGCTATTAGCAACAGTGATCTCCTTGGAAGTAAATATTTGGTTAAATTCGCGAAGCAAACAATTAAAAAATAAACTATACATTGAATTTGGTTCTAATTCATTATCTAAAAAAGGTAAGTTATTGGCTAAGTTGACTTTCATACGTTCCAAGCGACCAGCTGTTACTGGCACAAAAGTAATTTTCTTTTTTACTTCATTTTTATTTTTTAATTTAATGGTAATCATCTGCCCAGAATGATCAGAATCTAATTTATTAATAGTGCATGTTTGTGTTGGACTAATATCTGTATATATATTATCCAAACAGGTAGCTGTAGTCGCAGTAATTCTAGTAGGCTCCATAAATAAGTTAACCAAATTATGGGATTTAAAAAGACTTAGAATTTTACAAGTTGCAATTGTTTTAGCAAGAATATTGACATTAAAATCTCCACATACTAAAATACTTTTATCTGAATTACCAACTTTGCAAAGGGCTTCATCCATGATTTCTATAAAAGAGTTAAGATCCGCGGCAGGTGGTTTGTATACACATAAAACAATGAACTGCTCCAATTGTACACAGGACAGTTCTATGGAACATTCTACAGAGAGGGACACAATATCTTTCCGTTCTTTAAATTTAAGGTTTTTATTGAGCAAGATTAGCGACCCCCCATGTACTGTGTTGACCCTGCAGAATGAACTGCCTACCAGGTGGTTGCTGAAATTAAACATAAGCTGATGCTTCTTTAACCAATGTTCAGTGATACACATAATACTAATGTTATCAGCGTTCATGAATAATTCCAGTTCTAGTTGCTTGCCTTCAGTCATACAATATATATTCTGATGCACCAGGTTAATATAATTAAATGTATTATTTTTTTTACATTTATGTGGGTATTGTGACCTGTTATATTTATCATTTGATTGTATTGCTAAATCAATTAATTTAGAATGTAATAAATTAGAGCTAGAGGTGGTTACCTCTGTTGTCTTATTAACTAATTTAAATGATTTATGATAGGAATGTCAGACATAAGCTCAATAGAAGCTAAATTATAATTAATGTCATTGTTTAATGAACAATTACTGGAAGATACTATATCAATAGTCTTCCCAATACAGGTATAATTAGTAGCCAGGTTATTGGCTACAATATCAAAAAAATAGGATAGCGAAAGTGCTATCTGTCGCTTAAAACTATTAGTGAGGTAATATCTACCTCTTGTCAGATTGTAAAGTTTTGTACTAACAAAACTGTTAGTATCAATCAAATGGAGTTTATCATTATATGTACTTATTGTATGAAGCACATTATTCAACTTATACCTAAGATTATTTTCTGCTTCTGACAGCTTCTTACAGTACGGGAATGTGAACAAAATTATACGATTTAGGTTAAGGGAGAATAAATAGTCACAATAATTAACAATATCTTGTTTGTTCACATTTCCTCTATTTTCTACTAGAATAATGAGGTTATTATGTTTGTTTAATTTTAAATTTGTAATTTTTTTCATAATTACCTCATAAGATGCTGATGGAAAACAATGGTTCACAACTGATTGTCCTCCTAAAAGTGAATTTAACTGTGGGCCCATATTCCTTCCAATACTATCACTAAACATAATGGTACTTTCCACATCACTTGGTATACAACAAGTTACATCTAATGACTGCTCTACGCTAATACTACCAAGGGAGCCATCACACAAGGTCTTAGTACTATCATTGGAAACCATGGACACACACACAGACTGTGGAGAACCAACATAAGCGCACCTAAATGACTGATTATTAGCAAGTGAATCGAAGTAGTCTACATTAAAATTACTCACTTCTAAAAGATTATCCACAGCCTCCGAGTACCCCTTAATCTCTTTCTCTAACATATCATATTTATTTTGCGTCAAATTTAATGATTCAGTAAGATGATTAATCTTCAAGTGCAGAGCCTGTGTGTTAGCTTCATATTCAAGTCTAGTATTTTCTAACTCTAATGTACTCAGTTCCAAATCATCATATAATTCTAACTTTTCTTTAATGGATTTGGCACATTTAGATACAATTTTTTGGTTTTTTATTAACTTTTGTGTTTTTTTAATGAATCTATTAACTTTAACATATTTTTTCAGTTTATTCCTACCGCAGTTTAGCATGCACACTGATTGTTGTTGCTTAATTTTATTATTGTTAGTTACACTAACCACTGGACACTGAAGAGTATCAGTGTGTTTGCACACTGCAGGAGAAACCAACTGTGGGGCACTCTCTACTAGCTCACTAAACAGACTTATATTTTGCTGCACAGTGATGTTGTGTGCATCCTCTTGCAGTTGTGAGATATATGTGTGTGCCTCTCGAAGCTCCTGCTCCAGTGTGTAGATCCTAGTAAGGGCCTGCTCATATTCATCACTGCAGCGATCATACTTATCAAGTAATACTTTGAGAGTGTCCCGTTCCTCAACAATTAAACTAAGTTCCTGTTGCAGGGCAGTCATATCTCTTTTTAATTTGGAGTTAGTGTTCAAAATATTAGTGAATTCCTTATCATTGTCATTTCTTTCAATTTCCAATTGTTTGCACAACTCCTTAGAAATTTTTAATTCTTTGAGTGTCAGTTGGAGTTTAGTGTCCTCCTGACGCGATAATGCTCTACGAGTCATCATGTTGATATAGGGGTTGATAAAAACAGAAGCAGCCAGAAGTTATTAAGGTTATTTGAGTTATTGAAAATTATATTAAGTAAAATAATTATACCCACAAGTAAGGTTAACTAAAATTTTATGCAAAGAAACAAAAGTTTTTACCTTATGAAAGTAACCTCAGGAATTATTCGTAAACTAAACAATAAACACCAGATAATTATGCGAATAAATGTAGTTTTTGATGTGACAACAACGGCAACAGCTCAGCGAAAGCTCAATTATTTATTTTTATCTATAAACTACCTACGTTTACGCAGGTCAGTTGCACTTAGAACACGAAATACGCAATTACAAACTTATTTAACTTTATTTCAAAATACGTAGTACTATTATAAGGCAAATAAACTTAGTGCACTGAAGTAAATTAATATATAATTAACAAAATTAAAAATAATTAAGGGAGCAAAATAAAAAGCAGCTGTTTAACTCGGTGTTGCCACACCCCCTATCGATATGAGTCGAGATATAATTGCTACTGTCTAAACCTTTAGATCTTAAGGGTGTAAATGTAAAGTCATGGTAATATGAAATAATGTATGATAATATGTGACATTAAAATAGCCCATAACCTTAGAATCCAAGAGGTAATATGAAAAATAAAAGGTAATGAGTGTTTAAATAACGTTTATGTAAAATGTTGTAAGTGTATTGACCAAGTTACTTCTTGGAAGTGTAACTGATACCCGCCACAGTTTTATGTTCTAAACACCATATAAAACTTGTTTCTCGTAATAACTGCGATGATAGATGTATAATTGTCTTGATAACCTGCTGGTTCATTGCTCAGACTGACTCCTGTACATTAAATACCTCGGTGATGAATTTTACGGAATCATCTCGAAACTTAAGTGTGATAATTATCCAAATCTGAAGACATTTTACCTCGTGAATGGAAATAGGCTTGCTGTCTATTTGGTATTGATGAGACCAAATATTTTGAGGTAGCTCTCTATATCTTTGTGAATTAAGGGTATGAAAGTACACATTAGGGGAACCTGTTTTAATACTTTAAAACTCATGATATTGTTTGTTTGTTTGGTTGCTGCGACTGCGGCTGCGGCTGTTAGATATTTTCAATATCAATGAAGGTTAGATTTGTTTAGTGGCAACGGTTTACAATGTACGATGAGTAAGATTGACGACAACACTTTGATGCTGTGAAACTATAATTAATGTGCCCTGTTGCCCCTGATTTTCTCTTCCATCCCTCTGACTCACTTCTTCTTCGCCAAATAAAAATTAATTTCCTATCAGATTCCACCGCAGAACCACGCAGTTCGCTGCATAAAACTGCTCGACCGGTGAAATACCACAACCTCTGAGGATATTGACATAAAGTGACTCATGCCGCATTCCGCACGGTGAAAGAGATATCTAAAGGCCCAAACTCTTTTCCTTTACACTCCCCATTCCACTTCCAACCCCTTCCCTATCCCCCCAACGAACAAATTCCCAAGGAGGGTTGACGTCAAGCAGGCGGCCGGTTATAAAACCTCAGCCAAATCTTTTGACAACATGGATATTTCGAAAGAATAGCATATTGTGCCGACTCCTTAAAGTGGGATAATGGCAGAAAATTGACGATTCCGAATCGATATAATAGTTCATGTATTATACGGGCGGGTCACATTACGTGTTACTTGCCCATCGATATAAGTCCTGACAGTGGCGTGAGATGTTTGTACATTCATAAATAATCCTTGTCTCTACATATATCTGTTTGTAAGTAGTTAATGCCTCGCATACACATTATTTATCCCCGGTACGGTCGCACATTATACATCACTTTGTGTCATACCGCCCGCGGTTAATCCTCTTATTGGCCAACACGTACAGATAAAAACTTTAGATAATTATATATGGAATCAACTGTGTCTAATTGCCGGAGTGTCGCTCTACATACAACCTACATAGAGTTAGGTAGAGTGGGGTGGAGTTGGGTGAGAGTTGTGGTGTTATAATTGTGGTATAAATATTATTTAATCACGTCGTTAGTTAAGTCGTTCAACTGGTTGATGACAAATAAAAAATCTCGTAAACGGTAGAAACTAAGAAGTGGAATTTGGTAATTTTTGCTTTGAGTTTAGTAACTTGTCATCTGTATTTGTAATTATAACCCTAAAAAAGCTTTCGAAATTCTTCATAATTTAATGTAATAGTAGTAAAGTTTACTATCACTGATCAAAATGAAGTTAGGCGTGGGAGAACCTCGTGATTGATTTCTTTATATTTACCCAGACATTTTTTTTTATATGATAGGAGGGCAAACGAGCAGGCGTATCACCTGATGGTAAGCAACCAACGCCGCCCATGGACACCAGCAACACATATAGTGTTACTGTTGCGTTGCCGACCTTTAAGGGATAGGGGAAAGGAAAGGATGGGGAAAGGGGGGTGGGCCTCCGGGTACCTCTCTCACCGAACGAAACGCGGCATGAGCCACTTTATGTCGATCTTCTGAGAGGTCGTGGTATTTCACCAGTCGAGCCGGCCCATTCATGCAGCGAACTGCTTGGCTCTACCACTGTATGGCATTGGCAATGTATTGGCATAAAGAAAAATAATAAAATCTTTAACAGATAATAACTTATTTAAAACCGTATAAACTTTTTGTTATGAAACAACAATATATGTATGATTAATATCGTTCGTATTTACCTACTCGGGCCGCTGGTCTGTTGATCCTCGGCTCTCTTTCGCCGCTCGTAACCGGATTTCAATTTAAAACGCTATAACATTTTATTTTTACATCGTCTGTTCATAACCGAGTGCGTCGGTTGTTCGTTCGTTTTTGCTGTACCTACCTACAGTCTGCACTACACCGCTCCACATAACTCGGCTCGCAATATTTCATAAAAATCGACTTGGTATTATGAGCGTGCGCAGGGAGGCTGCGCCGCTGAGAGGCTGAGAGGCTGTTCACTCGCGAACCTAACGTGTTATTACAATAACTCAGTATATTATATGAGTATATATGAGTGCTTTTATTAAGTTCATGTATCACACATGTCACATGTGGACACTGGGCAATTATAACAGAACATTAATATAAAATACCATTTTATGTCAATGTCATATTTCGAATGATTTTCGGAAGTGTGATTTTCGTAGTATTTTTTGAAGCTATGACGAGGAATAGAAATGATTAATCCTACATACAATGGCGCGGAGAATATTTGTTAGTGGTAAAGACACACGGCTGCATTCGCTGCATCAAAGGCTTGCTCAACATCGACGTAAAGTGGCTTGTGGTTTCGTTCAGCGAGAGAGGTGTCCCCCTCCCTCTCCATTTCCATCCTACTCCTTTAAAGGCCGGCAATGCAGTTGTAACTCTATCTGTGTTGGCGGCTGTAGTTGCTACCCATCATCACCCGCTTGCTCGTTTTCCCTCCTATTTTATAAAGAAGAAACTGTTCCTGCATACGCTCTCTTGTGTATTAAGAAATTTTGGTTCACACCAATGACTTTCGAAATTATTTTCGAAACTTATGTGTGATAAATATCGATGACTGAAAATTTTGTGCCCGGTATGGCAATAGGTTCGCCACCTATTCCATTTGGGACGTAAACATAACGCCAAGGCTTAACGGCCACTGCCTACATATTCATGTTATTACACTTAACGTTTAAAAATCATTGGTGTATGCCGTGATTCGAACATAAAATCTTTTAAACGTAACCTCAATAGTATGCCCAATAGTATATAATATTATAATGGACTAATATATCTTTATATCAAGTTTATTGATTTTAGATCATAAATAAATAATACAATACATATTTATATTAAAAAATCAACCAATGTGAAGAGTGGTCGCGTTCAATCTATAATGGGAGAGATATTTTATGTAAAAATACAGGTTTTATGAATGTTTTTATTTTTGCCGCGCGCCGTTTAATTTAGCACCGGTTAACAACCGACAAATTAAGAGCGCTTTTATTTATTTTATCCAAAAATGAAGTTACGCTGATTAAGATATTTATTTGGTGCACAATTCCGGAAATGATTTTGTAAAGACATCTTCGTACAAGGAAGGATTCGAACTCGGATCGAAAATGATATTATGGCCTTATCCACCAAGTGTCAATTGGCAATTACAAGACAATGGCAAAGTCTATTTTTTTGTGAAATAAGGATTTTGATTCTTGAATTATGTTGGCCAATGAAAGAAAATGCAATGAAAGACATGCAACCAAAATGCCAATATTACGATCGTATCATCTGAGAATTGGATAAGATGAGAAAAGAGTATAGTAAGAGGACGTATCAAAGTAACACCAATCATGGAAAAAATAGAAGTGTCATAAGAAGGGAAGAGTTGCGAATGACTGTTGATGGACATACGTAGAGAAATAGCGAAAAGGGGTTGATATTAATATGAAGGAAGTAAGTGTGTTGATGTCGAGCGATAGAAGCGAGTGGAAAATGATGACATGTGTTGCTGATCCCGCTTTAAGTTGGGATAAGGGCAGGAAAGCGATGATGCTTCGTGAGTTATTAACTTTCTAGTACACTCTTAAAAATAAACGGGATCATGATTGTTAGTTGGTTATCATGGCTGTGTAGCCTTAATAGCTATACCTAAGTACCTACTGCAGTGCTGGCTATTGCAAGAGAACGCTCCGGATAGAAGATCAAAATCTACCAAGGATTTCAATGTGACAACACGCAGGAAAATCAGAAGTCTAGTTGTTAAATTGAGATTAGAAAATTATTCAATGTTAATAAGTAACTAATGCATTGCAGATTTGCGCGTGAAGGATAGACTAGACGTTCTAGCAAAATTACCTGTTCTGTTAATAAGCTCTGCCATAAAGAAAGCCGTAGAGAAATAACAGTTTTTTCTGCTATTGCTGTTCTTGTGTGTGAGTAAGGTTTCAGGACTCTATGAGGATTTACTTGGTTGGTTACGTAGAGCCAGTATTATAGGCTGTTAATATAATAGTCTGGATGATATCAGCATCAGTTTCAGTTTCAGAGTTTATGAGGTCGAACCGGGTATAATTATATAAACTTTGAAAAGTTCTTCCGAATTTGTGCATAGGAATAGGACTCGCTACTTATGTACATACATACATACATACATAACTTCACGCCAAATCCCTTGCGGGGTAGGCAGAGAGAACAGAGCGCCATAGGGCACGATTCTTACACACCTCACTCGCTTTGTTGACTTTCATAACTCTTTTCATGCACGCGCGTCGGTTTTTGAGGCTCTTAACATCACCTTCCTCCAGAACACGTTCTATTTGGTCTTGGAATGTGTGTCTTGGCCGTCCTCGACTCCTACATCCGTCCGCTTTTGCATTGTATATCTGTTTAGTCAGTCTTGCGTCAACCATTCTTTCTACATGTCCGAACCATCGGAGCATGCCCTTTCTTACTTTTACACCGACACTCTCTTTCAAACCAACTTCCTTCCTTACAACCTTGTTTTCTACGCGGTCAGCGAGAGTCACTCCGCAGATTTTGCGTAGAGCCCTCATTTCTACCGCGTTTATTCTACTTTCATGCACACTCTGCCATACCCAGCTCTCGCTTCCATAAGTTAGTGTTGGGATCAGGACTGCATTGTGGATTGCTAACTGGGCCTTTCTGCTAATATTTTTTGCGCCCAGGAATCTGCCCAACACTCCGTTTACGCTATTTCCTATCGCCACTCGTCTTTCTACATCCGCGGTGTACCTTCCATCTCTGCTAAAAGCGCATCCAAGATATACAATTTCATTCACCTGTTCCAGCACTACATCATCAACCATTATCCTTGCATCTGTTCTGGATTCCTCCCTTTCAAACACCATTACTTTCGTTTTCGTCGCATTCAACTGCAAGCCTTTAATCATGCAATCATCTTTCATAGTAGTGACTAGTGTTTGCAGGTCCGACGGCGATTCGGCTAGAAGCACGGCGTCATCTGCGTAAAGCAGGCAGCTCACAACTAGGTCACCCATTCGCATCCCTACATCCATCGATCTCATTCTCTGGAGACAACTGTCCAGGTACAGGATGAACAGTCGAGCGGACAGCACGCAACCCTGTCTGACGCCGATATTGACGTCAAACCAGGGGGACAAGCCGCCGTCAACACGCACACACGCTGTGCAGCCCTCATAAGTGGACTGCACAGCGCGCAGCAGTGTTCCGCTCACCCCGTAGCCCGGGAGTATATCCCACAGATCCTTTCGTAACACTCTGTCAAACGCTTTTTCCAGATCCACAAAACCGCAGAAAACCTTCCGGTTAACAGCCAGTTGTTTCTCCACGATGTTGCGGAGAGAAAAAATCTGATCCATGCACCCTCGTCCGCTTCTGAAACCACCCTGAGCCTCCCACAACACTCCATCAGATATCACCCTCATTCTCCTTTCAATAATTTTCCCATACACTTTTGCTGCTAAACTGATCAAACTGATGGCCCTGTAACTGGCGCACTGCATACGTGATCCCTTACCTTTATACAAGGGTACGATGACAGCGCGCCTCCAGTCCATGGGAACCTTACCCGACCTCCAGTACAGATTGCTCAAGGTCAGGAAAGCGTCCCGGACACAGGATCCACCGTGTTTGATCATTTCAGCAGACATCATATCAATTCCAGCTGCCTTACCATTTTTCATACTTCGTATCGACCATTCAATCTCTTCCATAGTAATGTCCTCATCAGATGTTGGCACAGCGGTGTCAGCCGTAGGCTCACTCGCGGCGCCCACATCCGGAACGTACTCGTACATTTCCCCAAAATACTCACTCCACCTGCCCAATACATCGCTTGGGTTTGCAAGAATGTCACCAAACTTAGACATAATTTTGTCCATTCTGGATGTTGACGAAGAACCCCGAGACTTTCTAACTTCCCTCCAGAAGAGTTTGTTATTCGCCTCGAAGTTCTCCGTCAACCTCACTTCCTCATTCGCAACAAGTCTTTCACGCTTCTCTTTCACTAAGGCTTTGGTAACATTCCTGCAGCGGCGGTAGCTCTCATACTTTTTCTCTGTCATACTATCATTCTGGTTCAAACTTGAGACATAATCCAACCATGCTTTTTTCTTTCTTTCGACGCTGGATTTCACATCCGCGTCCCACCAGGCGTCACCTCTCAGAATCTTATGCCTCTTTGCACTACCGCATACTTCTTTTGCACTATTCACTATACTTTCTTTCATTCTTTCCCAGCATTCTTCAACACCTAGGTCAGAAAGACTCGTCTCATTGAGTCCTTTACTGACTAGGCCTACATACATACTCCGTACACTTTCATCTTCTAATTTCTCACATTTTATCCTTTCAAGCTCTCCGAAATGGGTACGCACTCGCCAGTGTCTCCACTTCTTGAAAAGGCCCACGAATCGGCTTACCACCAGGTAGTGGTCCGTATCAAGAGTGGGGCCTCTGTAGGCTCTTGTATCCCTTAGAGTATTTCGGAGACGACTATCTATCAAAATCAAATCTATCATACTCTTTTGCTCATTCCGTCTCCACGTATACGTGTGAATATCTTTATGACGGAATAATGTGTTAGACACAAGGAGGTTCCGTTCCAGGCATACGTCCAATATCGGCTTACCAGCATCATTCACTCTCTTGTCACCATTCGGACCAAGGACGGCCTCCAGGCCGTCTCGCTTGGTTCCGACCCACCCATTAAGATCACCACACAGAATGATCCTTTCATTTTCCTCAGCTAGATCCAGAATATCCCTAACAGTTTCCCAAAACTCCTCGAGTTCGCGGGGATCCGCGGAGCTAACGGGAGCATAAGCTGCGACCAGGAAAACTCGCGTGATCCCCAGTTTTATTCGAACCCAAAGATGTCTTGGGCCTACCAACTCATAATCTTTCACTCCGGAAGCAAAGCGGGAGGAGAGAACGACCCCAACACCCCCACTGGCACGGACGTCCGGGTCCACTCCGGACCAAAGGGCTACCATGCCACCGGGGAGGTCCTCGGTCTCCCTCCCCCTCCGCTTTGTCTCCGTCAAACATAAGGCATCCAGGCATCTCTCATTTAATACATCCATCATCTCATTCATCTTTCTTGCCATGCTACCTCTAACATTCCACGTGCCTATACGGCACTCCCCTCTCCTCGTCCCGCCAGGATTGGCGCTGCGTGAAGGGTGGCGGCCCCCTTCGCCGCATGCGCATGCAGCCGCACCGACGGGGGCTAATCGGTGCCCGTCGCTTGCGGGGCACGCCCTAGCAGCCCGTCCGGCTGAGTTTGCTTTGGTCAAGATTGCGTCCCACTGGGACGGCAGGGATCGCGACGCGCACGCTCTTGACATGACCCCCGAAATTATGTAAATGGGAAAAATGGGATATCGTATATTTACTATGTAATAAAATAAATTATGGTTTTGCACCGGTCAGGAAGATTAAATTTTACTTTTAATTCATTATTCTGTTGGATCACAGTGACTTATATTTTGAATAAGCACATATTGAGCAAGATCTTTATTCACAAATAATTTCTGTCCAAATGTTTATGGTTTTACCCACGTTTGCTACGTGGGTTTTACCTTCTGCATGTTGTTAATTTGTTGTGTGGATTGCAAACAAAAGAGTTCCCTATACATAGAGTAGTTGACCTCGCGCGGGTAGTTGCGGCGCGCTCCTGCCCGCTACCTGCTCAGCCGGCGCACAGAGCAATCTTGAACTGTGACCGATGGTCGGAGGCTTGGTATTGTGGCCGCGCCCTGTAATTGTGCACAATTTTTTGTTCGTAATGGCGTGCGGTAACCAGGAATCCGTTCACTCTTTAAAACGATTTGCGCCGCTTTATACTGCGGTTTTGTGAGATTTTATAATATTTCTTAGCTCGGTAAGTTACATATAATAATTTTTTCAGTTCAAAAATGTTTTAAGAGGTTCAAAAGATCGCCGAGATCTGCAACGCCACTGCCTGAATTCATCCGGATGGCCATGATTTAGCATACGGACTTCAGGTTGGAAATTTGGTATACATAATTTCATTACTTACGTACTTATGAAATTGTGCCCAAAGTACGAGGGAGTGGTTGCTACCTGCTTTATACACTAGGCTATTTAGTTCCAACCCCTTCGAATATTAAAGGCCAAAAGCTATAAAAAGACCATCATACAGAAACAATGATGTGCTTTTAGCATTTATTGAAGAGTTTCATTCAGCCAACAACAAATCTTCACAAAATTTCATCAGGACTATTGCTTAATATCCTTCTCGTCCAGAAATATAATTTGTATTTGTTCTTCTTTGGGCAAGTAAATAAATGTTGAGTGTTATGAGACAAGCTAACTTTAACGGTATCTACTCATACATGTTGTAAAAGAAACTGGTCTCCATAATAGATCACCATCAGGTATGTGATCAGTTCGCATCCTTCATCCGAGGATGTTATAAATATCTCGCGAAGTATTCGTATCTTACGCTAAGATCGGACATCCCCGAGCCTCGTGACCCGTACGTACTGGACGTAATTGATTCTGACTTGTAAGGCAAAACAATCGCGAGATATGTCCGTCTGTCTGTCCGTCTGTCCGCTCGCATACATCAAGATATCGATCACATACTAAACTGTACCGCCGTATATGTATTTATTGATAGATTTAGTGACATTATGTGCCCACAACATTATCTATACATTTGTTCAACAATCACTCATAATGTACACATTTCTCTTTAAACTTTTACGACTTTAATAGCACAAGGCGACTTGTGTCTTGACACACTATTGATACATTTCGAGCATAATTCTATCAGTCATCATTACTTATCACAAATGACTTCCCTAAAGTCATCAGTGTGTACTAGAACTTGATCTCGAGAACTCTTGAGAGGAACTCAATGTGATAAACCACTAGGCCATCAAGACGACAGAAATGATAATTTCATTTTTATTTAATTGAAATGATTGTTTTCAAACCACTTACATTTAGGTAATTTATTAAAATAGTAAAAATTAATAATAACCAGTTTACAAGTTTTGTCGAGTCAAGTCGATATATAAATTTGATGTGAATCATCAAATTTACATATCGACTGTGTATGCTAAGTGATAGTTGAACCAATATCATGATGGTGTAGTCGTTGACTTATAATCGGAGGTCCTGACTAATTCCATTCCAACCAACTGCTACCAAGTGTGGTAGAGCCATAAAGTCCGCTGAATGAATGTGCCGATTGCACCGGTGATTTACAACAACCCATCAGATGGTTGACATAAAATGGCTAGATGAGTGATAGAGGGACATCCCTATTCTCCCCATTCGACACCCTATCCCATTGTTAAAGCAGGCAACGGAAAGCCCGGTGTAGCAGATGTCAACATGCATGCTCGTTGTACATATATAGAAAATCTTGAAGCAAAGGTAGCCCTAGCCACACCTGTTGATATTAAAGGTGTGAATGTATAACAGTATTGGCGTCTAATGAGATCGTTTATTGTCATCTCAATGGCACCAGTACGAATGGTGGTGGTCGGCGCTGCTAATCTCTATTGGATCTTGGAGCACCAGACAGACCCAGTGTCCGCTCTATATAAGTAAAGTGAACTGAGAATTGTTCCCGTTCACACTTATCTCACATCTGTACCGACAATATTGTAGTATCTATTGGTTATATTGGGGCTAATTGTATGTTATATATTCTTTGTACTTAAATGAATAAAGTTGAATCATTCCTTTGTTGATGTCAGAATAATACATAATAATACATACATACACATAGTGGTAGAGTCTTGCGTTCGCTGCATGAATGGGCCGGCTCGAAGGGTGAAATTCCACGACCTCTCGGGATATCGGCGTGAGGTGGCTCGTGTCGAGCTTCGTTGGGTGAGAGAGGTATCCGGAGGCCCGATCCCGTTTTCACTTCCTTTCCCCTCCTACTGTCTTAAAAGTCGGCAACACACCACGGTGTTTATGGGCGGTGAGTAGATGCCTCACTACCGCTACCATCAGGTGACACACTTGATCGTTTGCCCTCCTATGCCATAAAAAAACACAAGTTCACGAGTTTTTCTACCCAAACTTGTAGGCAGCGACTGTTAAACCTCAACTCTCTGATTCATGACTAAACCTATTGCTATACACCAAGTACAAAGTTGTCAGTCATCAATATACACATAACTTCCGAAATGAATTTCAAAAGGTAATTGGTGTGAGCCCGGATTCAAACCCATGACTTTTTGAAACGGGGAGCTCGAGTACAGGATCACCGAGACTAACAAAGTTAAAATAATAAAGTTACAAAACTGTTACAGTGTGTATTAGGAGCCGACATACTAGCAAGTTGCCAAGAGAACGAAATATTAAAAAGTCGCGGCCAATTTTAACAGCAAACTGGCTATTGCTTATTTAGAATAAGTAGATATATTGCTTCTGGACACAGCTCATACAAGTTGGGTCTTAACTACCCCAGGTTCAGCAGTCACTAACAACCAACCACTCGAAAATTTGATTCCAAACATTAATTCTAACAAAGACTTTCTCTTCAGTAAAACAAGTTTCTAATTGGTTCAATTGAATTTTAATATCTCATTATAGAACATTGTACCTTAGTGTCCGGCGGTTAACATATATATTAAGAATTATAAGACAACCAACAAATAGCATATTCCAGCCGTAATTATGAACAACACAATTGTACTACACCTCTGCCTCATCGCTTCTCACTATCCACCACGCAAGGGATTTTGCGTGAATTTATGTATGTATGACTATGTGGAGTAATTTGTTGGTATTTTACCTTTGAAATGTTTCTCACGGATGTAAAAGTCTTAGGTACTTGAAATATAGACACTAACTCAACGCAGGAGTATTGGGAGGAATATCGTCACGACTCGATTAAACTTCTCCTGGAGCGATAAATTAACTTATTTTATGATAATTGAATGTTGGTAATATTAATTATTTGAATTTATAATTCTATAATTAGATGATTATATAAATCTCGTTATAATTTTGTAAAAGAAAAAAAATTAGAGCTATGCTACTCGCTGCATGAATGGGCTGGCTCGACCGCTGACGAGAGAGAGAGAGAGAGAGAGAGAGAGAGTGAGAAAGGTATCCGGAGGCTCATCTCTCTCCTATTCTAAAGGCCGAAAATGCAGGTGTAATTTAAATCTGACATCTTCGGCTATTTTTAAGATTTTTTTCTTTTTAAGTTATACATATATAGTCTCGGTGGCGCAGTGGTCGAGCACACGGCTTCTGATCCAGAGGTCCGGGTTCGATTCCAGACACTGGCTCACACCAATGACTTCGAAATTGTTTTCGGAAGTTATGTGTGATAAATATCGATGACTGATAAACTTTGTGCCCGGTATAGCAATAGGTTCGCCACCTATTCCATTTGGGACGTAAACATAACGGCGAGACGAGGCTTAACAGCCGCTGCCTACACCTTCGAGTAACAATGGCGTGAAGTTATGTTTAAGAAAGAAATCGCTTGCACAATATTTTGTTTCTCTGTTTTTGAGTTAAGTTTATCAAACAAGCAATAAGTATAAGTGATGTATCGTGTCCGTATGATTTGTCTGTTTGTAGGTCGAAGGTGAACTTTTAAATAACGTTGTCCAGGTAACGATGTGTCAACATATATCATGAGGGGCCATCCATATATTACGTGTAATAAAGTAATCAGTAATGTACTTTCACATCTTATCGAGGCATAAGCAGCGGTAATGATACCTCAACACACCTAATTCATTATCTGGTTGCATGGATTAGTTGCCAAACATACAGGTTCTTGGTATTTTTTCGGTTTCAGATGTCGAGACATATCAATCAAAAGTAGAAATTTAGGATAATTGTTACGTGATTTTCACCAATGAACCTAATATCTGCTCAGATAAAAATAATTTTGTTGAAATTAACCAAAGCTTCTGATATCCAATCGGGTCGCGTACAGGAGCCAGTCGTGGATGTGGTCAATGGATCAATCCAAGCAGCCATTCAAACATACTTAAATAAAGTGTCTTTAGATATTTACACATTGACCTGACAAAATTCAATGCTAACTGCGTGTACCCCGTATACAATTGCATACAAATAATCAAGCAGATAGTGAGCATTCATTCAGCACAACCCATCACAATGCTCACCACCCATACGTCACTGCCTGCATTCAAGACAACCGCGTTTAAACATAATAAAATCTAGTATTTCCATATCAAAAACATTTTAACATTTCGATAAATATGTTACAACTTTAACTGTAATGGAATAAAGTTCAAAATTGATTGTGTTGTGATTAGTTTTAACTTATGTTATTGCAAAGTATAGGCGTTAGTTAGATTGTACTATTGACTCTACATGTCCTGTTTTAGAGTATATATTGTATTGAGGTTCTGTTTCATGGCAGTTTCACGCTTGTCTGATTTATCAGGAGTGCAGTGAGCGCGGTGTCGGTAGTGCGAGACAAGTGATATACCGCGGCTTCGGTTGGAGCTGTTCAGATGTCTTGCAGATAGATTTACTCGTAAAGTTGCAGAGTGAGATAGTGAAGCGAATTGTAATCTATACTTAAGATTATAATACAATATGGATGTTCTTTTTAAAATTACGAAGAGATAAAGAGATGGGCTCTTTGTGCCTGAAAGTCATCATCAAGGCAACATTCTGGTTTCTGAAGTTGTGGGTAATGTACTCGGCATCTTAGGGGATGGAACATTTCTTTCGGCAACAGTTTAGGATGACCATAAATAAGGAGTTTGCTGCATAAATCCATCCTGCCCCCTTAAAGGCCGGTAGCTGTAACTCCATCTGTAGGTGTCCATGGGCGGCCGTAGTTGCTTACCACCAGGTGCCCCGCTCACTCGTTTGCCCTCCTATCCCATATAAAAAAATATATAAATGTACCATTCTGTCCAATATTCTACAACTCTCCAGCTCATAAATAACTGACGCCGATGTTCCCACCGCCCAGCGCCCGTGCACGAGCTGTGGCACACTTGTATTTGGTGTGCCAGTACATCGGTGTTCCGTGTCGTGTTCCAATATTAACACCTAACACCTCGCGGGGAACGGCGGGGCACGCCGGGGCACGGAGCGGTGGCGTGAGGCATAACACTCCGAGGCAGTCGTGAACTGTGGTTAGTTTATGGTGCTCAGTGGATTTAAATGTGTTCAGTGAGATTTATTGACAGATGGAACCGATATCCAGTTACAGCTGCTGCATCACGAACATCTGATAATATCCCATTATATCTGCTCATGCACGAGAATCAACTTTGATTTTGTAATAAACTAGCTGACCGAGGAAAACCTTACTGCCATATTACTGAAGAGGTATTATGTACCTTTACCACTAAAAAAAGTCAATAATAATCTCCTACAGTGTTGATCGATAAATTGACTTTGCAACTCTGACATATTCATTTAAATTATGACACTAGTCTCTGAGATTAAAGCTTTGAAATATATCGGTTAAATTAAAAAGCACATATTGCGACATTACAATCACGAATTTCATTTATAAAATTGAACGCTTTCAATAATTATCACCAGTTATGAATATTTGGGACCTTGTGAAGTACCGTCTATTCGTAGTATAAAGGAATCTAAAAGTGACCCCCCATGAGGATAAAACGCGAATATGATCACTCTATTTATAACCCGATAGTGCTGTTATTTTTTGAGTGTAATTCCTGTGATATACGGACAGAGAGACATCACCAAACTTTAACAATTCCGTTTTGGCCATTTTACTTGTAGCTTCGGAACCCTTAAAGTGTACACTTAACCACTGAACCACTATCCCACAATTATTGAAGAGAAGCCATCAAATTACAAGAGCTTACTTTAAATTGTGGAACGTTCAGATAATTAGATGCGCACAGCTCGCTAGCGGTGCTGTGACCACAAGTTACCACGCACCATGAGGGGGGCGGCGGGACAGTTAGTCGTGTGGTCGTCTGGTAAACGGTGACCACATAATGTGCCCAACACGCTGTGCCCAACCCGCCGACTGCACAGATGAGGCTGCGGTCACCAGACCCATGTAAGGTTTTTGTCGAGTATTCAACATAATAAGCATTCACATTATTAAATCATTATACAAATATGTACTTTTAATGTTATATTTAAGATTATCGGTAACTGTTTTTTTAGATGAATCTGTTTGAATTTATTTTTCAGTCTTTAAATTTTACGATTTTATCATTTTGATTATTCCTGAGCGGACTCATTTACGTGAGCAATGGAAGCTGTAGTTAGATTTGAACTATAAAATAACCTCACACTGCTGCAAAGTAGACTTGGAATTGTTAGTATTATTTTAGAGATACAGGGTTAGATTACAGCGGTCTAAAAATCAATACCGTCTCGGTGGTCCAGTGGTCGAGCTCCCGTTTCAGATTCGTAAGTCGTGGAATCGATACCGGGCTCACACTAATGATTTCTCGGAAGCTATGTGTGCCAAATATCAATGACTGACAACATTGGACCAGGTGCAATAACAATAGCTCCATTAGGTCTATTTGGTACATAGTGATTTGGTCACTTAAGGCTTAACAGGGCCGTCTACAACTTGGGGTAGAAAAAGGTGGGAAGTTATGTAAGCATGTAACAAAATCTATGCCTAATAAAAATTATATCACTACAAAATATATTAAAACTCCTACCTATGGAGGTACTCCTGAAACTATCTTCGAATTGAACATCCTAAGTTGTCCATATCTTTGGTGTGATGTAGTCGAGGAGACATTGACACTGGCAGTGTCTCCAGCTCAGCTCGGCCACACGTCACTGTCGCCTGGCCTATGTCGACTGTATTTATATCTTCCTGTGTGAGACAGCTAGCCGCCCATCACCAAGTAGATAGTCACTATGAGTGTGGACTGACTGTGAGAAATTAATATGAATTATTTATTTGAAATGAAGTTGCTAACAGGGATATTGGGCTCAAAAGTAGAGGATTTTTTCGAAGTAACTAAATATGTATTTGACTTTTTAACAATTAATCTCCAGAAAAGTTAAAATGTTTCTCCAATACCATGTCAGCCATTATTACTAACATCCTTGTTATGTCTTCAATATTATTTGAAAGGAATTATCTTGACCTCTGCACATAAATGTTTTAGAAGACAAATCTCATAATGGTGTTTTTACAACTATACGTTATATACAGGCGGTCGTTATAAGACATTCTCAGTTTGCGAAAATATCGGTCGGTACCAGGATATAAATAGATAAATACTTACATAACTTCACGCAAAGTCTGTTGCGGGGTTTGTGATTACATTCTTTGTACATGTCTGAACCATCAGAACATGCTCTTTTTAAATTTTGTCCTTATAAATATTTTCCCAAGAATTATTGATTATATATTAAAGTTCCTTCATTGTCCCTTTAAAGCCCATTCTAAATGAGTGTCAAAATTATAGTATATTTATTAAGTTTCTGTACTAATTTGAAATTGACCTTGTTATTGTTTATAATTAGTGTCCGACCGAAGGTCTATTTTTGGCCGAAGCCGAAGCCGAAGGTTTATAAAATATTAGTAATTTAATAATTTTCTTCAATATTATCCACAGCTAAAGAAGAATATCGGCGTAAAGTGGCTCATGCCGCTTTTATCTCGGTGATAGAGGTATCCGCACAGAAATAAGTGCAGCCCGGTCCATCAGTCACTCACTCTTTCGTAACAGTTCGTTTAATTCCTACTGTTTTGGGACCTTCGGATCTCGCCGAAGATGGATTTTTGGCCGAAGGTGGCTGAAGCCGAAGTCGAAGCCGAAGCTTCGGTAGGCCGCTATTTATAATATAAATAAGAATATATATACATGACGCGAAAAGAATGATAAAACCTGAATGTGGAAGGAAACAAGAGAAGGAGACTGAAGAAAACATGGATGATATGACTAGAATGCTGTAGAAGAAGCGAATGATAGGGAAGCGTGGTAAAGAAAAACCAGTTGCGATCATTGATTATTTATAATATATGTTAGGGACATATACATTTTATTACTGTCTACATTTGTTGCACAACGTTACCACGCTGACTAGAGGATGTCACGTTAGTTGTGCTCGACTAGTACAGTTACATAGGATGTCTCTCGTTTACTTGTAGGACGCTGTTTTAATTTGGTTGTGTCGTAACTGTGATGGTCGAGTATTCTGCTTGATATTTTTTCAGTAGCGATATTAATATTATTGTTATTAACAGTTACTTAACAGTGGTAGAGCCAAGCAGTTCGCTGCATGAATGGGCCGGCTCGACCGGTGAAATACCACGACCTCTCAGAAGACCGACGTAAAGTGGCTCATGCCGCGTTTCGTTCGGTGAGAGAGGTACCCGGAGGCCCACCCCAAAGTCAAAGTCAAAGTCAAAATAAGTTTTATTTTCATAGGTCTTCACAGACACTTAAAAATAGTCAACAAGTACAATTTTACTTTATTATTTTAAATTAACTACTTAACACGAGCGCTTGAGGAAAGTGCGTCCGTGGAACGAGAAAACACGGACGCAATCGCCACGAGCGGCCCGATTCTGAGTGTAGGGGCTATCATGAGAAGAATTGGGCAAGAAACTCATGTGCCAAATACTCTTTTCCCCCTTTCCCCATCCTTTCCTTTCCCCTATCCCCAGGTCGGCAACGCAACAGTAACACTATATGTGTTGCTGATGTCCATGGGCGGCGTTGGTTGCTTACTATCAGGTGACACGCCTGCTCGTTTGCCCTCCTAACCCATAAAAAAAAAAATATTAACTTTCAGTGGTTTGAAAAGATTATTTGGCACATGAGTTTCCTGCCCGATTCTTTTCATGATAGCCCCTACACTCGGAATCGGGCCGCTCGTGGCGATTGCGTCCGTGTTTTCTTGTTTCACCGAGGCACTTTCCTCAAGCTCTCGTGTTTAAGAATTTCAATACATTGACTATTTTTAAGTATCTGTGAAGACCAACAAAAATAAAGCTCCTTTTGACTTTATAATATTAATTTATAATTCACATGAGTTGTGTGGTTGTCGTAGCACACAAATGCATTGTAATTACGTGCTAGATGGCGCTGTGTGTAAGTAATATGTAAATCTACTAATAATACCGACGTGATACAATTTCGTCAACGATGCTCTATATTTGTATTTCTCACAGCACTCAAGTGCGAGCGGTCTGCAAGTGTCGGCGAATGTCGGCAGGTGTCGGCGAGTGTCGGCAAGTGTAGCAAACATGCTCTAATGTATGCGGCCAGGTTGGTGCGTTTGTGCCTCGTTACCTATGTAACTGTAGCGAAGGTACAGCCGTGGTCACACGCACAAGACCCGGCGGATATCATATTATATCGCTGCATTTCTTACTCAATAGAATATTATTTACTACCTGGTCAAGAATATTCTTGACCTGACCTTCTTGACGTACTAATGTTTGAACTATTTCCTGAATAGAAGCTCACAATTTACTATTACACAATTTTATCGAAGTGTTTCAAGCAGTCTTTACGGTGAGGGGAAATTTTAAAATGAACAAAAGATTGGATCTAGATTGGAACACATCATCATCAGCTTATTACAGTCCACTGCTGGACATAGGCCTCTCCGTAACACACCAAAGTATATTTGGTAACTGACCAAAGTCGCTAACTACACCACTGGGTATTAGTAGCGTGAGAATATTATTTGTTTGTGGTCACGTGCCTAAAATCAACAATTCGTAACTAGAATTTATGAACAGTTAGCAAGAATATATTCTAGCATCATCCAATTAGCGCTAATCAATATGAGTTACTGAATAACTGAGTGTACAAACACACATACAGACAGATGACTACTCCATTATGTATATAAATGTGTCGCTGACATTTGACCAGGATGACTCAATCATCTTCTCATTGGTGACATCATTTTAATAGACACTTCGCCAGTTTAAAATGTACAAATATCCGTGCTCTTGCTCGGTTCGGAATCGAACTCGCCTACCTCAACCCAGTAGTTAGTTGTTTGGACTATCAAGCAACGGAACCGTAAATAGAGTTGATTTCTCTTTCGTGAAATGTAGAATCCGCTGTTTGCCTTCTGTCGGACCGCAGACTTAATATATTTATTGATAAACAGATGCAAGATTGAGATAGCGTGCGCATAATTGTGTTGGTGCAGCGCGGGCGCAGGCGGGGCGCGCTACTAGTGCAGCCTCTATACATACACAGACGGTGCGATATTTGTGACATATATGTGTATACAAAGTGCGTAGTTTGCGAACGAGTTGGTATATATATATGTAAGTATCCATCGGTGGTACAGTGGTCGAGCTTGCGCTTCTCAGTCAAGAGATCGTGGGATTGATTCCAGTCCCATTATTTTCGAAAGTTATTTGAGGGGGGGAATAGGGGGGCAAACGAGCAAGCCTGTTGGTAGGATACTACCGCCGCCCATGGACACCTGCAACACAGATCGTGTTACAGGTGCACTGCCGGCCCTTAAAAAAGGATAGAGAAGGGGTCAGGAGTGCGTTGGGATGAGGAGTGGGGAAGAGTTGGGCTTCCAGACAGCCCAGCTCACCAATCGATACGAGGTGTGAGCCACTTTCCGTCGATATTCTGAGAGATCGTGGTATTTCACAGGTCAACCCGATCCTTTTGTGTGGGTCTACCATTGTTAACTGTTGTTATTAACGGGCTATAAAGAGAAGGAAAATAAATGTATTCATTAAATCCATAATTCTTAAGATCTGTGTGGTCAACAACCAAAAGTAAGCTTTTAGATTAGAAAAAATACCGACACCAAGAGATTTATTAGTGGACGGAAATTAAACCTATTAGTCGCTGAGCCACAGAGCCTGTCAATTGACGAACAAATATTAAGATCTTAATAATCGAATGTGTAAGATTAAAGAACTTATCATTGTCCCAATGCACATATCCGAACATGTCCAGACATGTCCGTGTCTCGGCAGGACGTGTGTGACATGTCCGCGTATCTAAATTAAATTAATCTGATGCTCCATCGTTTTTCAATCAAATGAGGCGAGACGTCATCAGATTATCTTTTCCAGGACGCGCTCGGTTCGGCCGATGTACAAGTCATTGACACAAATTGACAAATACTTAATCGGATTATTTATTAAATTAGTTTTGGGGTTCTCACGAGGAGCTGTGCCCGGTCCACACTCCTCAGTGCATCGTGTGTAAGAAAAAGGCCGGTCCCAGTGTGGTGCCCTGGTGCAGTCGCAAGTCATGCGCCCTAATGAGGAGCGCAACGGACGTGACGACTCTTCCTAAGCTATATATATGTATTTTAATGATTATTAACAAACACGTAATGACCGTCCGCCGCCTTCTAACAATCCCGATTGAGAATAAACAATTACGGCCGTTGTGCTCTCTTTGATTTGGAAAATGATCACATGCAATGCTCTTTAATTCCACGCTGTCTCCTAAATACATAGTAATTTATTATTTTTAAGCAATTGTCATAATCAACTTGAGATTGTAAGTCTTTCTGTTTAGTTGTGTTTTTGTTACCATTTCTTCAAGAATTTTTTATCCATATTTACACTTATTAAATATGCCTAAAATTAGTACTCGCTAATTAAAATTCCAATGGTTATGTGAGTAGTTTTCCAAAGTCATTAACACCTATTAGTAGCCTGTGGGCATTTTGTACAGCTCGTGGTGAGTTGGGGGCCACGAGCTGGAGGCCGGGGGCTGGGGGTCTCTGATTTATGAGCAGTGGGCTGCCCCCAGATGATCGCTAATTAATGGCGGAGGCGCAACTAACTGTTCCCGATAATATATTGGCTAATACCTTACATCATTACACAATCATGAGATTTGATTACCGTATCAAACGTAGGGTTGTCACGGCAGAGACTTAACGGCTATCGCAATAATTACATTTATAAGAAATTGTAGATTAATTTAATAATTTAATCAAATATTATTGAAGAGCAAGAAAAAAACTCTTGTAGATAATTGTAATGTCAAATTACCGGGAACTCCGTGTAATCTAATAGATGTCTAAACATCTTTCGACCGATCTTATAAGATAAATCGTATGACGGAGTCGCCGGCAACTACAATAAAGTAAATAAATAAGTATCTACTAAACAGATGATTATTACAATCTTACAAATGTGATGATGATAGTTCATTTTTTAATATAAATATGTTCAATAAATTACATGTTGTCAACCCTAATGTGGGGTCACGAGGTGGCACTATACGGAATGTGACCTTAGTGACACAAAACACTCGCATCTTAGCGAGTGATTCCACTAACTAATCTCCCGAGAGGAACACACACGCACAGTGTCGATGCTTTCTTATTGAGTTGTATTCAATATATCGATTGATAATATTACTATACCGTTTGTACAGAGGTCAGAGGTTCGATTCTCCCAAATATTTGTGTAATATTTATACGGTATCTGTATGTTTTTTCCTATATACATCGTTTAAGCGATGATTTATTGAGCCCATAAGTGTAGTGGCTCAAAATTTCGCTTTTAGTTTAGGGATTTCGAGTTCAATACCGGGTATAATTCTTCAAAAGTCTTTTCATTAGTTATGCTTAAAAATATCGATTAGTGAAAAATAGTTTCCGTAAGATAATAGCCGTGGTCCTAAAAAAATTGCGCGGTGAGGCACGACAGCCTCGTCTACTCTACATCTACAACTATAGGATATTATGTCGTTCATAGATCTCATTCTTATAGGACTGTGCTCTCTGTTCTCAAATTAAGTTCAAAGTTTATGCTACTTAATAATAATATTAATAATCGAATAAAGTTTTTTCCAACAAGAAGAGTCTCCATAACATACCTATTGCCATTTTATGTCTGCGTAATTAATATAATATATCTGCACAGGGGTATAACTCTATTTACCTATTACTTCATAATCCCTCTGCCTATCAGGGGTCGTTTAATATTTCAAAGAGTTAGGAAAATCAATGCAATAAAAATACTGCATATGCCACAACAATTCGTATTCTTATGCAAAGAAAATACGCAGAATATACGTATTTTACGTAGAAAAAATAGAAAGTCGTAAATATTTTTCAAGTCACACATAACTTTCCGTAAATAATTACTTTTCGAAATTGTTTTCGGAAAGTTATGTGTGATAAATACCGATGACTGAAAACTTTGTGCCCGGTATGGCAATAGGTTCGCCACCTATTCCATTTGGGTCGTAAACATAACGGCGAGACGAGGCTTAACAGCCGCTGCCTACACCTTCGGGTAACAATGGCGTGAAGTTACGTTATGTTATGTTATTTTTCAAGTTATTAATATCAGGGATTACAAACCTTGTAGAAAATTATTTCATTATTGTGAAATAAAAAGTGTATCTATCTATAACGAATGATATGGTCGTGCTCGACACAATTGCATGCAGTTTCTAGTCACGGCTCGACTTTTGATTACACATAACTAATAATAACTGCTCTTAGAAGTTGTTGTGCGCTGCGCTCGCATAGCCCGATAGCCCCACAATTATGTTATTAGCTGTGCACTCGCCGCTACACTCCGCTCCGCTCTGCGCCGCTCCGTCCCGCCCCGCTCCGCTCCGCACCGCGGTAGCATAACATACCGCATACATTTAGGGATGTGGTCAATTTGATTTGAAGCTATACCTACAACAAAAAGTCAAACAATCTTTTTGTAAACGATTACAAAAATGTAGCTTATATTTATATTTGCCTTCATTTTGCTTAAAAGTTGTAGGTACTCTAAAAATAAATAAATAAAATGATACAAAAAAATAGGATCCAATATACATTTGTTTCTGTGAATGTAAGAAAATGCTACCTTTTACTTCCAGATATTACAGTCTTGAATCGTACAATTATTTCTCACACGGATTAAACTTCGTGAAGGGCTCAGTCTATTTGATTATTATCAGCAGTGACAAGAAATTATTTGTGTAATGGTAACCGCTGCTCAGTGCTGAGTGCACCCTCTTGCATCAGACGGCAGTTAAGTAACGGTCAGTTTGATCTAATGTTATATTAGTGACGTATCGTTGGAGCGATCTCATGGTTGTTTCGTCCAAATATATATGTCGTGGCGATCAACATCACTCTCTACTTCCTTCGAGAGGTTCTATATGGAGGCTATAGATTTGATATTTTATTGCGAATTAATTACAATATACATACATACATATTACACTACATAACTACAAACCTTTTTCTACCCGAAGGTGTAGACAGCGGCTGTTAAAAGTCGTCTAGCCGTTATGTTTACGTCCCAAATCGGTGGCGAACCTATTGCCATACCAGGCACAAAGTTTTTAGTTATTGATATTTATCACACGTAACCTACGAAATTAATATCGAAAAGTCATTGGTGTGAACCAGGATTCGAACCCGCGATCTCTGAATTCAGAAGCGGGGTGCTGGACCACTGGACAACCGAGACTAATTTATTTTTGAAACATAATGCAAAAATATCAATCAGAGTTATCGTGAAAGCGTAAAGGAATAGAACAGTGACTCTTTCTAGAAAGTTCTGATTTACAAATCCACTCGTTGCACACAAGTGACTCTTCAAGAGTGTTTTTTTTTATGCGATAGGAGGGCAAACGAACAGGCGTGTCACCTGATGGTAAGCAACTAACGCCGCCCATGGACATCAGCAACACACATAGTGTTACTGTTGCGTTGTCGACCTTTAAGGGATAGGGGATAGGAAGAGATGGGGAAGGGGAGTGGGCCTCCGGGTACCTCTCTCACAGAACGAATCGCGCCATGAGCCACTTTACGTCGATCTTCTGAGAGGTCGTGGTATTTCACCGATCGAGCCGGCCCATTTATGCAGCGAACTGCTTGGCTCTGTTTCAGTATTTATTTAAAAAAATATTCCATAGCACAAGTTGTTATCATCTGGGAACAAGTATTTCTTTAAGCGACGCAATAATACCATGACGCTGTGTTTACCTTTAACATGACAGCTTAAAAAAATATCATTTTGAAGTACAAATATATTGCAACTACTTCAAAAACGTCTCTCTCGCTCTCTTCTTGTTTAACCTTATGAGGTCAGCTCTTAGATCATAATAATCTAATCTGTGAAAGTCACAATCTTTACATTATTTTCAGTTTAGAAGTCAGATCCTGTCAAAAGTTATTGTATTTGCTAATTACTCACATTAGCGGTTAAGCGTTATGTGGAACAAGATAAGACTTCAAAAAAGAAGAAATTGATATGTTCAAAATATTTTTATCTCATTTTCATCATGTTTGTTATATGACAAGGTTCAATATAGATAAGATTAGATAAGTGATAATGGTTCACTCCCGAGTGAAACTATCTAGGTATGTCTGTCTGTCTGTGTGTGAGCTGGCCTGACTGACATGTGAACACGCGTGTCGTGACATGTGGCTGTCATGGCGACTCGACGCGACCCAAGCGGATATAATGTATGTCATTACTGTCAAGTTATTACGATATTTGTGTTATGATATAATAATATTTGTGTGTGATTGATTCGATTGTACAAGTTTGTGGAACTTGATTCAAGTCTCTGCCACATATTTCATGGTATATCATGATCCCGTCAGCTTATCAAGGTGGAGGAGTCGCCCAAAAACACCTGGACACAGATCGTCTTACAGTTACGTTGCCGGCCCTTACAATGGGATAGGAAGGGGTCGGAAGTGGGATGGGAAGGAGAGAGAGGAAGGAGATGGGCCTCCCGATACCTCTCTCATCGAGTGAAACGCGCCATGAGCCACACTTTACTTCGATGCTCTCAGATGTCGTGGTATTTCACCGGTCGAGCCGGCCCATTCATGCAGCAAACTACGTGGCTAAAAACCTTTGTTTAAATGATTATACAATCTATACCAAAAGTGCCAGTAATTGATGGATTCAAGGGGGTTATTAGTACACAAGAAAGCATCCCGTAGGTAATCGCTTACAATCGCTTTTCAGTATCATAAGAAAATTCAGGAAATTACCTATCGGAATGCCAATTTTCATCTTACTCTTTTTAAAGCTTTCCCAGTGATTGTGTAACAAACATGTTTACAAACTTTCACATTTATAGTATTAGTAAGACATCGTTTGTTATTGTTACGATGAGGCATCGTGCCCCAGTCGCAGGTTTTGTTTAACTGCCGTTGATAATCAGTTCGATTTCCGCTATGTGCATACGTATTAGTTGCTATTTGTAACAGGAAATCGTAATTGGAGATCCGGTTTGGATTGGCTTAGTTTCATTGGTAGATTAAGTAAAGCCTTAAGGCTGCGCCGCACTTGCTCACATTCAATTTGCTTGTCACGATCTGTCAGTTTAAATGTCCACTAGATTATGCCGTCGGCTGCGTTCGCTTATTTTATTTAATTCAAAATGAAGTTTTAAGTTTTTATTCTAATGACGAACATAGTATTCATACATAAAAAACCTCACGCCTTTATCTATGCGAAGGTGTAGGCAGTGGCTGTTGAGCCTCGACTCGCCGTTATGTTTACGTCCCAAATGGAATAGGTGACGAACCTACGAGTATTGTCATACCGGGCACAAAGTTTTCAGAGAGCGATATTTATCACAGATACCTTTCGAAATTAATTTGGAAAACTCATTGATGTGAGCCAGGATTCGAACCTGCGACCTCTGGGTTCAGAAGCGGGGTGCTCGACCACCTACCACTTGATCACCGACCATCATCATACTTTTATTATTACTTGTACTTTCCCAATTTTAATGCTCGAAAGTTTTCGTCAAATGTAAGTAATATGAAGTTTACCATAGATACTGTCAAAACAATGCAACAATGACCTGATAATATAATTAACAACTAAACAACAATACAACAAAATCTACCTATATCATCTAAAGAGTAAAGCGTTAAGATACAAAACAACTTATTACGAAACTCTCTAACATACCATCAAGAAAACGTGAATCAATTCAATACTCCATCTATATTTGTATGTGAAAATACTAAAACTTTGTATAATTAACAGCTTTTTTTTCATGTCAGTGTACACAGAACAAGATACACAAAGTACCTACATGGCGGACATGTTGTCGTATATGTAAGACATGTCACAAATCATTGCAATATTTTCAATCAACTCGCCAACATCCGCTCGCGGCCATTAACAATATTCAATATAACAGTACAGCCTACCCCACCGGCACTAACTATCTGGGTGCATAATTTAATCTCCAGCTAGAGTATCTGAGTATCTTAGTATATTTGCATTTGCTGTAACTATCTGTGCAGTACGAGAGGAAATAAATCTGTATATTGAATGTGGAGTGAGTTCCGTCAGCGGCTAACTGAGTTCGATAATAGGATCGATCACGATGCAGCCTACATGTTTGCACCAGTAGCTCAGTGGCTCTGTGGCTCACATACACTCCAATGTTTGTATATAGTCATTGTGTTTGGTATGTAAATATTTTTACGATATCGTGACTGTACCGAGGAGTGTTAACAATTTATAAAAAAATAGTTGAGATTAATTACTACTGAATTAGAGGAAATATTAGGATGAATATATTAGGAAGTTATCCTTAAATAGAAAAAATAAAGTCGCTTTCCGCTGTCTGTCCCCATATATGATCAGATCTTTGAAACTACGTAACGGATTTTGACGTGTTTTTTTATTCGATAGAAGGTTTAATTCATATATAATATAGTGGACTAAATGTGATAATTTTCGAGGTTTGGACATTTTATTATAAACTCTGGCTGAACCGTAAATGATAGATCACCTTAATGAAGGCCAAAAAGTCCGCGATGGTTTAAGTCTATCTCTTAGATTGACCCACAACATTTCATTTTTATTTCTTTACTTTTTACGAGAAATAATAGCTTATTTACAAAGGGATTTTAAACATTACCAGCATTAATACTTTATGAATTAAGTACCTCAGATATATTGTAAATTTAACATAGATAAAATTTAAATAAATATTTTTGAAGTTATTACAGATTTGAAATGCGGGAACATAGCGGTTGCGTCGCGCAGCGGGACTGGCCGATTGAACTTATTAAAAACCAAAAATTTACTTTTTTATTGCTTCCGAGGCAAAACAAAGTTCTCCGGGTCAGCTAGTGTCTTATAAATATCAATTAATGACAAAATTGCCCCATATATGGCATGGCTATGATCTCTGCTACTTACTGCTTGGAAACGAAACATAGGTTTATGGTGACATGAATGATATTGCCTAAGAATTAATATTAAATGGGTATGGTATAATAAGTAGAAGTAATAAATGAGATGCCTCTCCCATGACTTTTGTCTTTTTATTAATAAAGAACAAAAAGCTGATGACTCGTTCTTAGATACACTATGCTCATAGAACAGTTCGGATTGCGATTTATCCTGAGAAGTGTTTAACAACATTACTCAGATGCTGTTAATCTAGTAGTTAAGTTTAACTATTAAATATTATATATTCTTATAAAAAGTAAAATAATTTCACATGTAATCAGTAAATAAATGATCAGAGCAGTAATTAATTTCATAACTGTACATTATATTTCATAAATCTCCGTCTGTCTCTAATTATCTCCAATTATATCGTAATAGTTTTTTTTTAGTTAAAACACATTTTAAAACTTAGCAGAATAACTGTCTGTGTGATCTCTGCGACCTGAACGGGTTTCCAACGGTAATTGAGTGCCAGGTCAGCTGCCGTATTAGAGGATAGTGACTTCGACGTTTGCAGGTCTTAGGCACACTCGAGTGTGTTAACTTAGTTAGTTGGTAAGACAACTGCGTTATAATTATTTAACTAATTTTAATTGGTTCTAATTACGTTAAAGCCCAGTTACGTTAGCTACTAAATATTTTAGGTATTTAAATTATTTAATTTGTAATTGATGTAAAATTAACTTAATGATTTAATTATTTAATAAAATATTATAATGACCATAAATAATACTCATAAATATATTAATTAAATTCATAGACTATGTTTAGAGTAAAATATAAATAACTCTCGTATTTGAATTTTTGCGAAAGTATAAGCTACACAAAACCTTGAATAAGGAATATATTTAACTGCTCGTTCATATTGGCAGTAAGCATCGTAGAGAGGGGAAAACTGGGGTAATAAAATTGTTGAAAGTTTTAAATGTAGTTGAAAATAAATTAGAATTAATTGAAATAGAATAAACTACTTAGGGTTGCAACAGCCTCTACTAGTTATTGAGGAATTATACGATACAATACTGTATGAGGAGCCGCTCATGACCATTCTGTGCGGTCCTCAAGGAAGCTCGAGAAAAGGTAATTGTGCAGTACTAAAGAGTATTACTAAAGAGTCGGAGTTTAAAAGCTTTTTATATTTATTTAGAGCAATATTACGGATTTCCTTAGGAAGTTTATGTTGTGAGTTACGATTCATGCTAGAAGGAACTAAAAGTATATGTAATCATAATAATACTCGTATATATTCTTTAATAAACCGCTTCAAGCTAACGAAATTGTGGAAAATACGCGCAGACGATTACAAACCATTTACGTTCCGTTAGTCCACTTTTAACAACTTGATTTATTGATATGCGAAAATACCACGCCACGTGCAAAAACAAGTATCTACAACTAATATTGATTTAAATTTGTGCTTAATATTTTCGTGACGTCAGGTAGTAGTCTCGTCTCGGTGGTCTAATGGTTGAGCACCCCTCTTCTGAATCAAGAAGTCGCAGGTTCAAATCCTGGCGCACACCAATGACTTTTCGAAATTATTTTTGGAAGTTATGTGTGATATATATCGATGGTTGAAAACTTAGTGCCCGGCAATAGGTTCACCACCTATTCTATTAGGGACGTAAACATTACGGCGAGACGAGGCTTGACAGCCGCTGCCTACACCTTCGGGTAGAAAGAGGCGTGAGATTATTTTATGACATCATGGAAAGCAGACACTTGTGATAAATCTATGAGTGATATAGTTACCAGGATATTTTAATAAGCTTTTTCCCAGATTTCGTTATGTAAGTATTTACTCATACGAATTAATGAAGTCGATAATAAATGAATTATATAATTAAGCTCTTGCTAAAATTAGGTTATAACTGTTTCCACACTAATCACTGTTTAATATTTCGTAAGTAATTGGTAATTCCTTTTTCTACATAAATTCATTTATGGTCCTTCTAGTCCTGTGACGATCCGGACATTGCTGGTCGTTGATTTTTTTTAAAATCATCCGGCTCGACGCCATGGTCATTAAATAGTGAAACTATTTTATTATTTGTCTGTGAATATACTGTCAGTTGGTTCTCAACATCTTCAGCGTGTGAATATATTGACATTTATATATGTTTAGTTATATGGACGTGACTCGCCGTGATGTTTAAATTATAATAATGTGACATTAATAGATTAACGATCTGCTGATTTATAACTGTTATTGAATCGTTCCAATAATCTTGTTTGTTTGTTGTCTATTTATGATGTACTGTATTAATTTTCAAGGTATCGGTGTTTTTTCATAGTGTAGGAGGATAAACAAGCAAGTGGCTCACCTGATGGTAAGCACTCACCGTTCATAAATACCGTGGTGCGATGCCATCCATTAAGGGATAGGGAGGGGAAAGGAGATCGGGCCTCCGATCCACCTCTCTCACCGAACGAAACGCGTCACGAGCCACTTCACGCCGATATTCCGAGAGGTGGTGTTATTTTACAGATACGGCCAGACATGGTTTTAGCATATTTTGTACCTATTATTTTTTTACGGGACAAGGGGCAATATAGCCAGCAGGTCGCCTAGTGCTGACTAGTGGCGCTCATGAACATCTGTAAAAAGGACAGGGTCATAGTTACATTGTCGGCCTTTGATTTGGCTCAGGGTTGAGTCACCCTATTTATACAGCGAACTTCGTTGCTCTACCACAATTAATCAATCAATTAATATATTAGAAATATCAAACTATGACTCACTTCGGATGACAGTAGCATAGAGTTAAATAATAAAGCCTCCCACTATTTAAGAAAGACACAAATATTTACATATTTAAATTGATTATTTTTATAACAACTCCATGATTGTGAGTTTAATCCGCTCCATCTAGGAACTGACAACTCGAGTACAAAAAACTAAATAAATAAATTTGACAGGTCACATTTACAATATTATTAAGTACGTGAGTGCCACCGCACACTTGTCAATTATGTTCGTCAGTTTGTTGCCGCTCTATCTGCTTAGTCGTACAATCGACGTGTTTACTACAAACAAACACATTGGTACACAAGAGGACCTCGCGTGGGTGCCTCAATTTTCAAGTGCGTAGCTGTTCTGCATGTTGCAGCTGTGTGCAGTGTGTGCGCACACAGCTCTCTGAGAGCTACCGTTATTGATAACGCGCTTGTATATATATTTATATTCACATGCTTTATCTGTACACCTGTCATAGGGTTGTCACACTCAATAATGACGTTTTAATATTTAATTAAAATGATAACAATTAATATTAATGTATTAATTGGTATTAATTACATTGTTTTCTGATTTTATCACGGAAGACAAAAGGGAGAGATTTGTTAAGCATAGTTGGACGATATTGCCCTGAGCCGCCAACGTTGGTATGTACTATTAAGTATTAGTATAGAATTCCAGACTTGTTAGACAGAGGATCAATGATAAAAAATCTTGTAAGAATGTTATATGTACGATGTATTTAAAAAAGTTATTCAAGTTCAATTTACTTTAGATGTTCCTCGAGCTATACGGGCTACATCACTATTTTGAATTTAATTTTTTTACACACATCGCCTTCTAGTTCTTAACTACTAAACTAACTAACTAAACAATTAAATGCTTGTGTTATGGAAACTAAGAATAGCGGATGTTAATACATATATACTATTTTTTTTGTAAATACATACTTATAATACATAAGAAAACACCCAGACGCCATGCAAACATTCATGCTTGTCATAAATATTTGTACTCGGGAGGAGATCGAACCTCGATTCTGCAGTCGGTTGGTTTACAAATGCACTACGTGGTCTGTCTTTTTATGTAAGTTGATTTTTTTATGTATCCCATGGAGGAAGATCAAAAACACTGCCAGCAACTTATTTTAGTGGGTTAGTTAGTGGTTAGTTTAAATAAAAGTTTAAATTGGGCAACCATTGCCTTCGAAAGTGCCAACCCTAGTGTAGTCGCAACTCGTTAATGAGTCGCTCTTCAGAGAGAGATGTCTCCATACTTCAGCGAGTGTGTCACCACTAGACCATACATCTGTTCCTCAAGCACCAACTAGTTTTGGACTAGTGAAGACGAGTGAAGCCACTCCACAGATAAGATTGTTTGTTCACAAACTGGGCTTGTTGATAATAAATACTTATATTAACAAATAATATGACCAATGTTTGCTAACTTTCTTCCAGTCCACCTGGTTGAGGAGAGGGATTGGTGGATATATATCTGCGCGCTAACTTTCTTGCAGGGTAAGCACAGTAGTGCTACTTGTTTCGTTTTATTATTTTTCACTTTGGTCGATCATACAAGCTCCTTATCACATATCTTTCTGCTTTTGCACGATATATCTACTTAGTAATAGTGGAAATTCTTTGTAAAAAATATAACATATCTGTATTGTTCACAGCATAACTTACCGGATATTCATAGCATAGCAAATTTGGAGTCTAAAAACTTTAAAAGCCACATTACCAAAGCACTGAACAATATTGTACAAAGAGCACATTAGTGAATGTATCGCCCAGTTCGGTACAATTCACACAATACTTGCATATATACATAAATAATAACCAATTATTTACCAGTTGATGTAAAATATGTAAATATACAATAGATTACTGGCTATTGTATTTACTGCATGAATTGATTTAAATAAGTAAAGTAGTATAGTAACGGGCCTCGTAGTGCATTGGTAAAACTACCGGCTGAATCAATGAGGTCGGGGGTTCGATTCCCATCCGAGCACAAATATTTGTGACAAACATGAATATTTGTGTGGCATCTGGGTGTTTTTCTATGTATTTTAAGTATTTATTTACAAAAGAAACGGTCACGGTCGTCCAGTGGGAGTGTCCAGTGTGTATTGTGTCCAGGATATTATTATTATTATTAATTTGAACTACTTAATAATTATGTCCCAAAAGTGGTGCTTAGGTTTTTTTTACGGGACACAGCCCTAACGAGGCGGCGGCGGCGGCTGTATGGCAGTGGTAGAGCCAAGCAGTTCGCTGCATGCATGGGCCGGCTCGACCGGTGAAATACCACGATCTCTCAGAAGACCGACGTAAAGTGGCTCATGCCGCGTTTCGTTCGGTGAGAGAGGTACCCGGAGGCCCACCCCCCTTCCCCATCCTCTCCTATCCCCTATCCCTTAAAGGTCGGCAACGCAACAGTAACACTAAATGTGTTGCTGGTGTGCATGGGTGGCGTTGGTTGCTTACCATCAAGTGACACGCCAGATCGTTTGCCCTCCTGTTCCATAAAAAAAAAAAATCTATAATGTCGAGAGGTGCACTATTTCGTGGCCGACCTTAAAGGTAGAATGTGGAGTGGGATAAACAAAGGAGGGAGGAAGAAGTGGGGCTGCCGTTACCTCTCTCACCGAACGAAAAGCTGTATGGGCTACTTTTCGACAATTTTCCAGGAGTTCTATTACTGCAATTGGTTGCTGAAGAACGGCCTATATATATTTAATAATTAACACAGATATTTTTTTATAGATTCATAACGTTAATACCCTGTAAGCGTAGGTAAGTAGCGTTATCGTCTTACGAATAAAAATATTTAGAACTGTAAGTTAACACCTTAGATACATAAGGTACGAACACGGGACTTCCGAAACAAACACCCGCCTGCTCGATGGTAAGTAATCGATTATAATATTTGAACTATCCTCATGGTATAAGATGGAAATAGTTTTGCAGAAATTTTGTGTATATACTACCGAAAAAACAGGTGTAATTTCTGCTGCTTATACCTTGAGATACTAAGGGTGTGAAGTTGCAAAAAAAAGTGTAGTTCCCGCGGGTGTTGGTATCATCAGATATGATCGCTGATCAGATAGCCGTCATAGGTAAGTATCGTACACCGCGCTCACCCGTCCTCATGTATAATGTATGTCACGCGCTAACTCAGAAACTGTTTCACACGGACCATTCATACTTGTATATACGATATAACATAGCTTCACGTCTTTTTCTACCCAAAGATGCAGGCAGTTGCTTTTAAGCCTCGATTCGAATTTTACGTCCCAAATGGATATTTGATATCGATATTTATCACACATAACTTCCAAAAGGTTGGTCTGAGCTTGGATTCGTACCCACGACTTCTTGATACAGAAGTGGGTTGTTCGACCATTGGACCACCGAGATATATAACCGATAACAATGAATTGCGGGTATTTAATTGGAAAGCATTGTTTTAGAGGATTCCTTGTGCTCCACATTATGCAATTAATAACTAAAAATAGTAGTAGATAAACATTTGCCTGATTTCAATTAAACCTTAGATTCAGCCATATTGCATGTCTTATGTCACTAACTCACCAGCTGACCTGATAAACTCTTCAGCCCTTCAAAACAAAAATGGTTTTAGGTCCATCTTTATACTAGAATCAGTGCTCCCTGAAGTGTTTTCTAACAAAAAAAACCTGCCTGTATACAAGACAAGTATGGATTAAAAAGTGATGCACATGACATCGTACAGACGTGCGACTGACTGACAATCTACAACAAGTAACTACTCGCAGTAGGTACAGACGTACGAGTGAGCCGAGCAACATCCTCTCGCAACTTTTTGTTGCAATCAATCACACGATATGAAATGATTTCCTTGATACATTTTTATAATCCCACATCTTGATACACAAGTATGTAGTGCACTCCACTGCGATCTTATGGATTACATTTTGCAATTTTTTATCGCCAACATGTCTGTGATGCAATTTATAATTGTAATGTTTTATTAGAAAAATATTGCGTTACATTTCAAACGGTTATTGATATTGGTCGGTGCGAGCGCTGGTTGCAGGATGCGAAAGAAAATATCACGGCTACTGATCGTTTTTGTCGATTGAAATCGCCATCGAGCTAGAATTCATCAAATAGCATCGATTGTGGCGTTTTATTGAAGTACATTACAGTACAGTAAGTTATCTCTCACAAATAAACTTGTTGACTTATTGATTTATTCAACAGTTACGCCTTGAATTGGTAAAGGTGTGGGCAGGGCTCCTTGACAACTAGCTCATCATCAGATTCTAGGCAAATTCCTCTTAATCGCCCTAATATTGGTATTCAAGAATGGTTATAATCTACTCACATCTACTTAACCAGTAAAATATTAAATCTAATATATTTTTATTGCGATAAGGGGACAGAGGCAAAGGGTCCTGATACCGCTCTCACTAAGCGATACGCGGCATGTGTCACTTTATGTTGATATTCTGATAGCTGATTCATGTGGCAAACTGTTAAAAATTATGATAATGATTGCCATTACAAGTGTAGAACTTTCTGATATATTCAGTATTCAGCCATTACACCCAGTCGTAGGGAGTGCATCAAATGTAAAAATAGCATAATAGTAGTCCCGAATCAGATATGGCTTGTATGTAAACAAGCGGGTGGGTCTAGTGCGCAGGAGCAGGCGCAGTGCGCAGATAACAGGTGAGCTGCGCATGCGCACTTGCTGCATTATTCACGCGCAATAACGCACCGACATTGTATTCAAATACAGCTCGTTTTATGTAAAACCTTTAATAATATGAACTGTTCAGTTAGAAAGTTTACAAGTTACATCGCCGACGCCGACGGTCAATACGAGCGCAGCGCATGCGCACTAGTCGCCGTGATAGCGATCGCGCCGAGCACATACACATCTTTCAATTCAACATATTTTATTACTATGTGCTTAAAATTCATTCATAGTGTGCTATATTTTGGTACCTTCACGCTATTTATATCCAAAGACATTGAGAAATATATATTTTGGTCCTTCGGTGACTAATCACTAAAAAAGTCATTGGGATGTATGAGAGGTTCCAATCAGAAATGTGTATATAGAAGTCAGAATCATAGTAAGTATAAAGTTGCCATATATGCGATATTGCATTACTCCATGATTTAGATTTAATTTCGTTATTAGAACGAATCTTTAGTTCGTGACTGAACAACCGGACCGCATACATACTGATTGACTTCATAATTATATGTATTGGTCTGTCCACATCGACCGACATACACATTGTTGTTAGTAGATGTGTTGAAATATAATTATAGTACTACTAGTTACGGTAACCGGCCATCGATAATTTTGACCTTGCCTTGTTTGCTTAACTCCCCTTGTAAATAAATTCTATTTTATTCTTTTGTCAAAATTGTAATTTCCAGTAAAGATATCTTAAATATAAGTTACCATAATATGAAGAATACACACAATACATGTGGTTGCCACTTACTATTAAAAACAAAGTGCATGTGTAATTAGGGTTCCGTACAAAGTTTTGAGTCTGTTCGGAACCCGACATTGCATCATCACTGTCATGTATGTTTTATCTAATTATATCTAAATATATAATTAACATCTTTATTTAAAGACAAGGGCATGTCTTAATAAGCATGGTTTTATTAGAGTAATGGCCGTGTCTGGTGGAGACGTGGGAGAGTGATACTCATCTTGATGAAGAGGAATCATTAAACATAGTTGTAAAAATGTAAGCCGAGGGCAGAGTTGTTGTTGGAAGGTTCGTTAAACAGAACATACATAATTGGTTCATTTAATACAATTTATTATTAGTATTGTTACTAAAATAATTGGTTCTATAATACTCGCGACGCCAGTGACGCCACCTACACGACACTGGCGTGGGAGAATGACACCACCAAACTTCTTTCTATCCACAATGATTAACAGTACCGACTGAAACATTATTATTGTATCTATTTTATACCTTCAAACTTTTAATGCACGACGAAGTAGGCAGCATAAATTCGCGCAGTCAAGTTGCTTACCTACCACCTCCAGTAGAATAGGCGGCAAACAGTATCTGTTTGCAGACTGAAAACAAATCATACGAATTTAAACGAAAGAAATATTTTCATGAAACAGCTAAAATATGAAATGTTTGTGAGGTGCCGTTTGTGTTTAAACCTTCACTCTGTTAACGCCTGACAGGCCACCTCGTCTCACCAAAAATGATATTTGTTCGCATGGAATAAGAGCGAAAATACCTATAGCTTCGGAATCCTAGTCATTCTACTATTTTCAAAATAACAATAGGTGTAAATAACAACCTACAAATATTATTATACTCAATTCAGGATCCTGTTCTCGTGCTTCTATTTTGACAACACTAACATTTTGTATTGTGAAGCAGAACAAGCGGGGAGTTCTGACGTCGGCTACCAGTCGCAGCCGTCACATGTTGAGGGGCCACTGACAGATTATATTGGAAGACATTTTATTGCGGAGTATCAGTAAGATAGTGTATCTGTACAGTCCGTGAGGCTCGTCACAGAGATAAGAAGAAGCGACTTACCTGGGATCTTAGACAAGTTGCGCACCCACTGTACCGGTCTTACTTATAATGATGTAGCGTCAATGATAAACATATATACATTAGTTTGTTGAATAGAAATTTGTTTAAATTTTCTATTTAATGAAAAAAGTAATTGAAATTATAATACAGTATTCTCGGTCCTTTTCCAAAAGTGTCACATTAGTACTTACGTATCGTAATTGAATTTCTCCACAGTAGAGTTGACTCTTCATTTAAAGAAAGTATTGTTTATACTTAGTCTGGCCATAAATATTGTTACAACTAACAATAAACAAATGTTACATTTGAATTTGGAATCTGTCATTTTTATACGATTGTTCATTGTGTTTTCTCGTTTTGGCGCCAATACATTGTACAATATTTTGCGATATTAAAATGGAGTGGGGTGATAAAGAGAACCGAATCGCTGTGATTGCATTACACAAAGTAGGTATGGAGCCAAATGCAATTTTTAAAACTCTCCATACACTTGGTATTAGTCAAATTTTCGTGTACCGGGCTATTAATATTCACAATGAGACCTCCTCTGTTTGTGACAGAAAAAGACCTGGCCGTCCACGTAATGTTCATACGAAAAAGGTGGTCAAAGCAGTAAGGGAAAGAATTCGAAGAAATCCTGTCCGCAAGCAAAAGATTTTATCTCGGGAGATGAAGATAGTACCTAGAACAATGTCGCGTATTTTAAAAGATGACTTAGGACTTGCAGCCCATAAGAGGCGCACTGGTCATTTATTAACTGATAATTTAAAAAGAATAGGGTGTTAAAATCTAAACAACTATTGCAGCAATACGCAAAGGGAGGTCACAGAAAAATATTGTTTACGGATGAAAAAGTTTTTACAATTGAGCAACATTTTAACAAACAAAATGACCGTATTTATGCTCAAAGCTCTAAAGAAGCTTCCCAATTAGTTGACAGAGTGCAACGTGGGCATTATCCGACTTCAGTGATGGTTTGGTGGGGTGTTAGCTACGAAGGAGTGACTGAGCCATATTTTGGTGAAAAAGGTATCAAAACATCGGCACAAGTGTATCAAGATACCATTCTTGAAAAGGTAGTCAAGCCCCTTAACAACACCATGTTCAATAACGAAGTATGGTCCTTCCAGCAAGACTCGGCACCGGGTCATAAAGCTCGGTCCACGCAATCTTGGTTGGAAACGAACGTTTCGCACTTTATTAGAGCTGAAGACAGGCCGTCGTCTAGTCCCGATCTTAATCCACTGGATTATGATTTGTGGTCAGTTTTAGAGAGTACGGCTTACTCTAAACGTCATAATAATTTAGAGTCCCTTAAACAATCCATACGATTGGCAGTGAAGAATTTTCCCATGGAAAGAGTGCGTGTTTCTATTGATAACTGGCCTCAACGTTTAAAGGCCTGTATTGCAGCCAATGGAGACCACTTCGAATAAGCTTTTTATATTTTATATCGTTTTATATTTATGTATTAAAGTAACACACTGTAAAAGTAATAAATGTTATTTGCAATTAAAAAATATTTTTTTCTTTGTTGCAATATTTATGGCATGACTAAGTACAGTGATAGAGCCGGTAGAGTTGAGCCGGCCTCTCAGAATATCTGGCTCATGTTGCATTTCGCTCGTTGAGAGAGATATACGGAGGCCTACCTCTAACGCTTCCTTTCTCATCGTACTCCCTTAGAGGCTGGTAACGTTATCTGAGACAATATCTCTATTGCAGGTGTCCGTTGGCATCGACAGTCACTTTCCATAAGGCACCCACGTATCACAATTAAATATCACTTTAATAGAGATGATTCTTTAGTGCGTAGTAATAAAATCGATACGATGGGTGTATAACTTGCGTAAGGCCCCTGTTCCCGTCCCGCTGGGTATGTCGGCGGCGGTCTGCGGCACCTCTCCGCTGATGATTGATCTGAACCCAAATCAATGGACACCGCTTTTAATAGTTGTCTGTAACAAATAAAAGAAGATATTAATATTGAAAGTTTGTTCTACATAAAAGTAACTAAATGCGTTATTATTTATACAACTTGTAAATATAATCATTTCACAATATTTATGCTATTGGTATAGCAAAAACGCAAAAGAAGAGAAGATGATATTTTTGTTTTTATGGTTTTGTTGATATGCTCCACTGTCGATACTGTAGTAGAGAACTTCTAATCAGGGTATACGGTCCTGGATACAGTTGCGATCGGGGGACATTTCAGTAGCTTTACTTCTCGAATAATGAAAATAATACTACAATCCTGCCTACAATTTTGCATATTAAAGACACGACTGTAAAAGATAAATCTATCTATGATTTTGTTACATATTTAAATTGGCATTAATCTCAGGAGCCAGGCGAGAGGGAGAGTACATTTTAGTTTTAGTTTTGAATATTGAAATATGTTTATATGAATAAGTTTTGAATGACAGTTATCACAACGAAATAGGAAAGATTTTTGAAAGAGATCCGAAAGATATCGCGCTCTCTCTCTCGGAACATTTACTACTAATGGATGTTGTGTTCTGACAGATAGACGAGCTGAGAGAAGACCGACAGCTCCACTCATATATATTCATAGCATTTAATTATTGGTTTTTTCTTTAATGATTATTACTCAAGTGATGAACGTGTTTACTGCCTGATTGATCCGATGAGGAACGAAACGAATTTCTATAGCTACTGTGTTTATATTATATGTGTTCAAAATATCAATATATTATATAGTTACGATGGCTTAGAGGCTGAACAATACGGCTATTGATTGAGATGTCCGAAGTTTGTGTTCAGGCATCATACAACAATATCCTTGAGTAACCTTTACAGAAGTCATTCCGTAATTAATACGGGTAATCAAACAACTATGCAAGTGCTTCATCTGGAAGCAAGCGAATACCGGTGCCCATGAACATTTATAACACTGAGAAGGTTACTGTTGCGTTGCGGCGTTGCGTACCGGCCCTTAAGATGCAATAGGACAAGATTGAAAAAGAGGAAGTAGGCAGCGGTATGAACCACTTTCCGACGATTTCTTGAGAAGTAGTGGTATTTCACCGATCAAGCCAGCGATTTTTGAAACGGCTGTTTAAATCTCTCTTTCTCTCTATCTCTGTGAGCTCTTGTGTGTGTGTGTGTGTAATATCGCAGAATGTTTGATCATCATTGCAACAGCAGTGCCCACGGTGCCCAGTACCGTGAGCACGAAGCTCACGCACGCCATCTTAAGCGATTATCATATTATAAATGGACGTGAACCATTTATATAATAACAATCATGATTACAGGTCTGTTCGTCAATAAATTAAGCTTCCAGGCCACAGTGACCGGCCACAGTGACGGGCTGACGAGATAATTGTCACCTGTGCTGCGATACTCCTCGCTGTCAGAGCCCCGGGTGACTGCCGACTGCTCACCACAACTAATGTAACTCTCACCAATCATATCATACGCCTCATGGTTTATGCTCTCCTGGTACCTGCAGGCGTCTTCTAACGTCGACAATTAAACCAAAATTTATGTTACGTCTGCGCCAAATTGCACAAATCCTCCGAGTACCGTTACTAAAGTTCACCAGCTCGATACCGTTATAAATATATGGCAATAGTTTAAATGAATGAGAATATAGGTGTTCTAGTAAAGAAGTACGTTCAAAGTATACGTAGAACATGTGACAAGAATGAGAAAGAGAGAGAAGAGTAATAAAGAGTAACTAAAAGAATCAAGTGCCAGGCGATACCGAGACGTTTTGAAAGCAACAAGCGTGTATGACAAAAGTTCGGAAAGTCGAAGTAGCGAGTGAGATGTGTAAGAGTCGTGACTGTGATCGTGAAGTTAGTAAACCATGAAGGTAAGTGCCAGAAGAAGCTAGAAACAAAACCCGGTGTGCTATTAAAATTTTCTGAAATATTTTGTAGCGAACTCGGCACCTGGAATTTGATTAGATAATGTTCTGCTCCTTTTAAGTTCCACGAGGAGTGTCTGTTTGAAGAGCCATGGATTAGTTTCCTTTTACCTATTGACATAACTAATAAAAACAAAACATTTATAACCCATTATAGTCAAGGGGCCATTGGCCATTAGGGATCCCTCACATAAGGCATTTAAAATTCCTCTAGTTTTTAATTGTGATCAAAGCAAGCTATAAACTGTTAACCGTTTTTTTATCCATCAATAAATAAATATAAGTAATTGTAATTTAGACACTAAATAGGAGACAGTCTCTCCGTCCGGGTGTTATCAAGATTTAATGCGAAGCTCATAGTTCCCAGCTCCAGCCGGGAAGCTCACTGGTTCTTCACCAATTAGAGCAGTAAGAAGGAGCGCCGCGGGGCGAAGTCCCACCGGCGCGAGGCGACTCTGCGTAGCGCCGATCGCAACCGAAGTCTTAATTATAGTATTACGATATTCTAATGCATTTGTATCAATAATATATGGTTGACTAGTGTCGCCCGCGGGCTTCGCTTTATATTACAAATTCTAAGTGTTTTATTATGATTGATATATCTATAATTCATTTAAACGTAACTGTAAACTTTAGAAGTATGATGCAATGTTCCACCATATAGTTGTGTGTTAGCAAAAAAAGTAGCCAATCCTAGGTAATTATTTATAATAAGTAATTATAACAATAGAATATATCACTTTTATACTTCTACGTATTGTAGCTAAGGGCATACATATATACATAACTTCACGCCTAGTCCCCTATGGGTAGTTAGAGAGAACAGAGCGTTACAAGGCACGATTCTAACACGTCTCACTAGCTTCTTTGATTTTCATAACTCATGTCATTTATCTACGTCTTTGAAAAGCTCCTGACATTACCGGTGCTCCAGGATGCTTTCTATTTGGTCATGGAAAGTGTGTCGTGGCCATCCTCGACTCCTAAGTCTATCCGCAGATTATTATTCTTATTTATTAACCGGTTTTTCTAGCCCTGCATTGGACAAAAGATTTACTCTATCAGCTATTGAAGGCGTGAATTTACTAAAATAATAATTACAACATAAGTATAACGGATTATTAATTAAACAGTTTTTTTTTATTTTTATTACAGCAAACATCGAACAAGTTAAATGTTGATACAACCAATATAATTAACTCAATCATTTGAATCATCAGATTAATTGTATATTATAATGAACATCACCTAAATTGCGCTCATTTTAATAATCGTAATTACAAAATTATTAACAGTTACAATTATTATTTTTTGTTTCACATACAATAATTTAAAGAAAAAACCTTTTTTAAAGAAGCTTTTATTTAAACGCTCTAAAAAGAATAAAATAATTTTAACCTTATACATTTTTTTAACTATGAACTTATAACCTTATTATATACAATTTATGTGATAATAAAAGCTTGTCGCTATGTTTAATTACCTATCAGTGGCTATCCATAACCATCTAGAAATATTTTTTTAGATTTAATGATTACTGTGACGGATCGCATTATCCAAATATATTTTTTTGGTTTATAACATATATATGGACACCCGAACACATATAGTGGTACACTTCCGTTGCCGGCTCTTTCCATGGGAAATGGAAGGGGTCGGAATTGGGATGGGAAGAGGAGGGGGGAAGGGTTGGGTTGAACATAGCGACAAGCTTTTATTATCACATAAATTGTATATAATAAGGTTATAAGTTCATAGTTAAAAAAATGTATAAGGTTAAAATTATTTTATTCTTTTTAGAGCGTTTAAATAAAAGCTTCTTTAAAAAAGGTTTTTTCTTTAAATTATTTTCAAGTTTTTAGTTATCGATGGGTAAGTTTCTCAGTCTCTTCATCTCATTCAAAGCATCATTGTTACAAGGTCATTTGCCAGTTAATTTCGAACAGTCCAACTCTTCAATGAGGAGACCTCCTAAAGTCTTTTCTCTACTTAAGGCCGCGTATGCTTGACCAGCAGCAAAGAGTTTCGAGCCTAAGTAAACAATTTTTTTTGTTACTTATTTGTTGATTTTGCAACTTAATTTTGTTATGTGGGACTGTTGTTTAATAACAAAATATGTTTAACTACTTGTGATGTGTAACGCCATCTGTTGTTTTAATCAGGACTTTATACTTGCTGACCTGAGTGTAACATAGGAGTGAGTTGTAATAAAAGTTATAGTTCGTTCCCACCATCCACTGTGTTTAATTCTATAATACCTATAACACCATTAAAATCCGTTAGTGTAGCAATCATGTTAAAGTTATTAAATCCTGTCCAATTTACGTCGGTATCCTGAAAGGGCATGGCATTACACCGGTCGAAGCGGCCCATTCATGCAGCAGATTGCGTGGCTGACCACAATTAAAACACTGTTAACTATTAAAACATAGGTCAACGGAAAGCCGTCGACTGTGATGGACTACCACCTCAGCCGTAAAGTGGTCGTAAGGTTCTCAATGTTAGCACTAACTCATTTTGATTATAAATTTGGACGCGCCGCTTAACCCTGTATCTTGACATGGTGATTTGGCATCAGTGACTGAATAGTAAACAACAGATTGACTGACACTGCCCAAACAAGCAGGCCACTAGTATCTAGCCGCTCATATTGAAAACCCTATGATATATATAATATTTATACACAATCTAATTTGTTTATAACAATAATTAATAACATAACATAGCTCGACTCCTTTTTCTACCCGAAGGTGTAGGCAGCATCTATTAAGCCTCGACTCGCCGCTATGTTTACGTCTCACGATCTATAAGGGAGTAGGATATAGGATATGGGAGTAGGAAGGGATGGGGAAGGGGAGTAGGTCTCCGGGTACCTCTCTCACCCAAAGAAACAAGGCGTGAGCTGGTTGTGGTATTTCACCGGTCGAGCCAGCCCATTCATACAGTGAATTGCTGGGCTCTATCACTGTTGCCATACAGCGAGCACAAAGTGGTCAGTCAAAAATATTTATTACACATGACTTTCGAGAGAAATTTCGAAAGAATTGGTGTGAGGCCAAATTCGAACCCAAGACTTTCTGATTTAGAAGCGGGCTAGTTTACTGAACCACCGAGACATAGTTTTTGAAGTTCTCATATAACTCTTTAATGAAAGGGCCATTTGATACGCATATAGTAGAAACGCAAATATTTATTCCACTATATTGGATTTAGAATGACGTCACATTATTTTTCGAGCTACTATTAACAAGCCCTTTCATTTGATACCCATATTGTAGAAATGCATTAAAAAAAACTGTTCCTCTATCTTGGATTATCCGCCATATTGGATTTAGAATGACGTCACATTATTTTTTTAGTTGCTCCCAATGAGCCCTTTCATTTGATACCCATATTGTACGAAAGCTTAAAATATATATTCCTTCATCTTGGATATTCCACCATATTGGATTTAGAATGACGTCATATTATATTTTGAGTTACACTCAACAAACCCTTTCATTTGATACCCATATTGCAGAAATGCATTAAAAATATCCATTCCGCCATCTTGGGTCGTCCGCCATATTGGATATAGAATAATGTCATACATTATATCATGCATTGTCATCCAAAATAAACGTGTATACAAAATTTCAGCTCAATCGGTTGAAGGTATCTACTTCAAAATTGAGTTACAAGATTCCACCGAACATACATACTTACATACATACATACATACATACATACATACAGTGCAAGGTAATAAAAAGCTTATAATAAATATCTTACGCAGTGATTTGAGATCATCTTCTGACTAAATCGATATTACTTCCTGTTCACAACGAGATATCGAGTGAATTAATTAGATCGATATTAAAAACGAAAGTTGCTCCAGTTGGTACTTAGGCAGGTTGGATGGTCGGTGCTCGAGGTACACGCCCAGACCCAGTAGAGCCGGTCACACGCACAACTAATTATAAAATACACTTACATAAATAATCTATTTGATATTTAAATGAATATATTATGTTATATAGAAAGTACTTCAATACTTGTTGATGACATTTCTATTTGACAATATCTTGTTTCGCTCTACATGTTGATACTTACACTCTCATTTCGTTGATCGGCGAGTTTTTTTTTCTGTTCATGAATATTTATTACAAATAAAAGTACTTCTTAAAAGCCATGACGCAAATACAGATTAAAATCGAAGACATTTCATTTAAAAGCGTGATGAAGAAGTATTAGGTCATGAAATCAGCTATTATTAGTTATCAAACCCATTTTTTTTATGGGATAATAATAATAATATCTTTATTTATTCACGTCTCACAAGCTAAATAAGACAATAAGTTGTTGCCTTGCGAGTGTCTGAAGACTGTAATAGGTTGAAACCTGTCCTACAGAACTCCAGGCTCCCTTTACAAATGAGTGACAGATCTAATATGTAAGATTTTAGTATGAGTGCGTTCCAATTTTAGGGATCCTATCCCTGAAATTGGAAAGCACTCATATTAAAATCTTAAACGAGTAAGTGGGTCATCTGATGGTAAGCAACTACTGCCCGCCCATGAACACCGCGGTGCCGTGGTGGTTGCCGTTCTTTAAGGGAAAGAGAATCAGGCCTTCGGATAACTCTCTCACGGAAGGAAACGCGGCACGAGCCACTTCACGCAGATATTCCGATAGGTTGTGGTATTTTACCGGTCAAGCTCGCCCATTTATGCAGCGAACTGCAAGACTCTGCCACTATTAAAATTCATATATAACAATAACTTACTGGCTGAGTACACTTCTTCTGAATCAATAATCGTGGGATCGATTCTGGGCTCACACCCATGACTTCAAAAACTTTTTTCGGAAGTTATGTGGGATAAATATCGGTAACTGACAACATTGTACCCGGTATATGGCAATAATTTTTCACCACTCAATGCATTTGGGGCTTAAAAATTCGGTGAGCCGAGATTGTAAAGGCGTGAAGTAATTACAAAAAATGATCAAAATCTTGCATCTTAACAGTGTGATATTTGCAACAGAGAGAGACAGAGAGAGAGAGAGAACAGTGTTCTCATGTCACAAATGATAACAAACCATTTGACAAATGTATTTAAATATACATTAAGCTCTACGGTACTATCTGATTATTAAATATTGTTGTGATAAATATTGTTCAGTTGGGAGTGTTGGCAACAATGTCCGAGTGTCGTACCAACATTAGCATAATGATAGGACGATACTATCGCCACTTATTGATTCGTGTTGGGCAACTCTCGCGCTTCACTCATATGAACAATGTACCCACTGATCGTATCTGGCGGACAAATTGCATTGGTTATCTGATGGGTTGTATTCGTTGACTTTTTATAACTTCACGCCCTGGACACCTCGAGGAGTTGAGTAGAGTAGAGCCATTTCTTCATATCATCAAATGATATTGAACAAGTAGCGAGCCTATTTCCATATATAGGTCACAATTTGAAGAGTCACTCACAACCTGTGTGTGAATTCTTTGGTTTTTATTGGGATTCGAAACGCGGATTCTCAAAACTGAAGTTTTCGTGGAAAACTATGCAAATTAAGATGGTTTTTATAGAAAGAGTTTTTTTTAAACGTCTACCGATTTCGGGAATTAATTATACAGAAAAAGCGCATATTATTAGTCCCTACTCTCTACCTACGAAAAAAAGAACCTTATAAAATCTTCCAGACTACCAAACTGTACAAAATTATATAGTACTCTAGGTAACTTACAAATATCACGGCTAGCTCAGCTGACAGGGAATCTACTACTTTGTGTCTATTATTATTTTTATAATCAAATAAATATTTTTCATTTTTTTTCATTTTTCTTTGTCGAAGTTCAATTCAGGCAACGTAGAGTCATTTATTAATCCAATCAATAGTGTTCAATAAAATGTTCCCTGCATACAAAATGCGATGCCCAATGCGATACAGTATGTATACCCTCAGCTGTCTGTTGTAATACACGTGTATCAGTAGAGGTCTGCTCATTGTTCCTGCGACTCTACTGCTCTCTACTAATGCGCCGCTCCATCTCACCTCTCCCCACATCGATCACTATCTTAAAAGCTTCTCTATCACTTGTTTTTTATATGTTTATGTGTCCCATACTCTAAACTGTGCATTGTGCTGTCCGTACAGCTGCCACTCATGCTCTATGCACACTCCGGGCAGATATTAATGGACCCTCGAGAAACGTGCTCCAAGTGTTGCCCTATCGAGTTTATCTTTCTCGGTCTGAGCTACATGTCATTCCTAGTTTGATGTCCGGTGTAGATGTTACCGCGGGAATGTTGGAATTACTAGTATTGGTGTGCATTTTAAAACGCATTTTAATCGAAATAAAATTGCAAACTAAACATAAAACGTCCATGATTAGAAACTTGTATTTTTTAAAGTTCTCCTTTTACCCGAATGCGTAGGCAGCGGCTGTTAAGCCTGGACTCACCGAATCGTTATGTTAGGTACATCCCAAATGGAAAAGATGGCAAACCTATTGTTATACACCGGGCACAAAGTTAGTCACAATGTGAGAAAACAATTCCTAGAAATCAATGGTGTGAGCTCGGGTTCGATGCCACGACTTCTGAATCAGAAGCGGGGAGTTCGACCACTGGACCACCGAGACTTTTTTTAGTTACAGTAGACATTTTGAAATATTTAATGTAGTGGATATGAATTAAATACGATCGAAGTACCGGTGCTTCATTCAATCCGGATGACGTTTCACCAAGGTTTTTTTTTATGGAACAGGAGGGCAAACGAGCTGGCGTGTCACCTGATGGTAAGCAACCAACGCCGCCCATGGACACCAGCAACACATTTAGTGTTACTGTTGCGTTGCCGACCTTTAAGGGATAGGGGATAGGAAAGGATGGGGAAGGGGGGTGGGCCGCCGAGTACCTCCCTCACCGAACGAAACGCGGCATGAGGCACTTTACGTCGGTCTTCTGAGAGCTCGTGGTGTTTCACCGGTCGAGCCGGCCCATTCATGCAGCGAACTGCTTGGCTCTACCACTGTTCTACTATTGATCGAAAATCAAAAGCTTTAGTCTACCTGTTTCTAACAAACAACTTTTTGGAGTATATATGAAAATCTTTTCAAATTCAGGTGTATATACACATACAGACATTAACATAATGTGTTATAATGATCATCACACTCGACACACGATCTCAATATCATGTGATTCCCAAAATGTGCATCATCAATAAAAGCCTGTCCTCGTTAATATCGATCAGATAACAATTAATAGCTCATTAAAATAACAAAATTAATTCCAAAAGGATTCGACCACAGACCGGAGATCACATTATAGATAGGTGGGTATGTGTTGAACAAATAAATATGGCGCTGCGACAACTTCACTCACCAATATAACTAATTCTATCTCACTCACTCATTAGATATTTTGGTTCAATAAAACTTCAACTTTTAACTTAAAATTGGTGGCAACATTTTAGTATTGTTGATTTTCTTTATTTCAAATTAAATTATGTTCTGGGTAGTTTTGCGGTTTGGCATATCTATAGTCCAGTCATTTAAGCTTAAATTAGGTAAGAATCTCGGCATTTGACATATCTTTCGGTATAAAAAGGTTAAATTGACAAATATTTGTAATCATTGATTTATCGATAGTTCAACGACTATATATGGTGCGTTTTCGACCGACGCCGAGTGGAGGCGCCGGTCGAAAACTTCGCCTTTTATCTCGAAAACTTTTCACCGTATAAAAAAAAATTTCATCAAAATTTGTAGAGAATTTAGTAATCTACAATATTGATAGTAAATACATTTAACAAAAATCCCATAGGAAATGAGATATTTACGAAGAAAGCGCAAAATACCGATTTTTGTGACTTTTGATCTTAAAATTTAATAGTTGCGTACACACTACCATGTGTAACCTACACAAGACAACTTTTAGGGTGTCAATATACAAGTATTTACAAAGTTATAGCCGGATATTTCAAAGCTCGAGGTGAACCCTCTGAGAATAAGTGAACTACCATGTCTTTAGAGGTGGTCATAATTTTGAACACTGTACTAATTTAATAAATAACTGGACAAATTGCTTTTCTTATACAATAAGAGGGCGATCCAGCAAGCCGGATCATCTGATCAGATAGTATTACGGTTGCGTTCCCGGCCTTTAAGTTTGGATTGGAGGGGTTTCGAAAGTAGGATAAGGAACAGGGGTTGTGCTTCCGGATGCCTCTTTCACCGAATGAAACAAGGCAAGAGCCAGTTTATATCGAAATTCTGAGAGGTCGTGGTATTTCACCGGTCGAACCGACCCGTATTACTTACTCAGGTTCCACGACCATTCCATTTACTTTGATAATTTTCCTTAAGAGAAAAAGACAAAATGCCTGAATATACAGAGAAAAACTCTTATATTAATCTAATTAGTGAATAAATAATATAAAATCGTAACACTTAAATAGCAATCGGTACGAAAAAATGTTTTATTGAGATAAGATCAGAGTGGAGGCTCTCATTATTTAGCTAAAATTCCTTAATATATTTCAACATATATGTATGTAATGTTTTTTTCCTTTGAGACACCACACAGCCTCAGGTAGAGTGTTGAATTCCTTTTGTCTGAACATTTATTTGTTAAAAAGCAACAAATATTTATTATTATTATTTTGTATAGTTTCACGCCTTTATTATGTGTAATTATCGCTGACTGAACAAATTGTACCGGATATGACAAAGGAGTGACCATTCCTCTTTTAGGAGATGCTGCACATTGATTTCAGACTATCAACGAGAAAAAAAATATAACTATGTATTTTATATACATAGTCATAATAGTACATTGTTTCTATTTTCCTATTGCCAAGTAGTAGTAAGTCGCGAAATCTATTACCGACTACATTTATGTTAGTCACCGGTGCCAGGATTTCTATTCCGGACCTCTACGTCAGAAGTCACAGTGCTATTGGAAATTATGATACCCGAGATGATCTTTCAGATCCACTCAGTTTTTCGACACCGTTATGAAAAGACAGGATGGCACTATATAATATATCTCTTTAAGATGTTATTCCCTGATATTTTGACAGTAAGTTCAAAGAACGGTCTCTGGTATGCCGATATGTTCCCACACCGATTCACAATCCGCTTCACTAAGTGTCTATTAACCATAGTGAACCTTAAGATCAGTGCCACACGTAAGTCCGTCAGTGTGTGTCAGTCAGTCAGTTGGTCACTAAGATATAATATTATCCGCTAAGATATGTTCACGTCGCGATTATCATCTCTCCAATATGTTAGACACACATCAATGCGAGCCACGTCGCGGTCTAATATAATACTTATCTACACAAATATTACAAATGAGTGCAGAACATGTACACACACACACACACACACACACACACACACACACACACACACACACACACACACACACACACACACACACACACACACACACACACACACACACACACACACACACACACACACACACACACACACACACACACACACACACACACACACACACACACACACACACACACACACACACACACACACACACACACACACACACACACACACACACACACACACACACACACACACACACACACACACACACACACGACACACACACACACACACACACACACACACACACACACACACACACACACACACACACACACACACACACACACACACACACACACACACACACACACACACACACACACACACACACACACACACACACACACACACACACACACACACACACACACACACACACACACACACACACACACACACACACACACACACACACACACACACACACACACACACACACAGAGATCTACACATGCCCATACACGCAGGCTGTATTAAAGTATCCGGCTCGCGGAGTCCGGCTCGTGATTTGCGCTACACACGCTGTATTGTATGTACAGGGTGGTCACAATATCGGATGTCCTAGTACTTGAAAATCGTGAAATGTTCTTAATTATTTCTCTTTTTGTCTTCTTTGTTCTATAGACACACATTTTCTTGTATTATTCTCTTTATTTCTCGTTTTATTTATTATATCAAGTATTTTATGTCATTGGTGTATATTTTCGTGTTTTTTTTTGTATACTATTTTTTTTTTTCTCAATAAACCAAGTTATTCAATTTTAAGTTAATAAGCCGCGGCAACAAACATGTTTTATGAAACTAATTCATATCAATGTTCAAAATCAAATCAATCAAAACAAAATATGTTCGTAGTAATATAAAGCAAGAGTTGCTTTCCAAAAGAAGCATAAAATCTAGTGACAAATTTGAGCCGCCTGTATAATAATGGTATTAAATTTCTCATTAACATTTCTGATGAACCAATGATTATATTTTACAACATGTGTTTGTATGTTTATATGTAAAGGAAATAATATATATCGGTGGCCCGGCATGCCCCACTAACAATCTGTACTGGACTCGGAGAGCCAGCATACCAACAACGCGTACCTTCGGAAGGACGAATTATTGAATCCTGCTGCCTATATCTTAATGAATTTAGGGCGTGCAGATACGTGTGCATGTTCTACCTATCTTCATACGCGGTTATTTGAAATAATCAATAATTGAATCAATTAAGTTATTTTAATTATTAGAAAGTGGGTCACTTTCATGAGATTTAAGGTAGAAAAAATAATAAGATTTCTATATATTTGTATAGTGTGAAACCTGTTTGTTCGTGGTATGTGAGTGATCTAGAGCGCTTTCCAAGTGCTGGTGCACCTTGTGATGGTCGCTGATGATGTAAAACAATTAAAACATAGTACATCATCTTTGCACGAGTGTGTTGTCAGCGAGTGTGGAGCGGAGCGGAGTGGCGTGGTGTGCAGCGGAGCGGAGCCGCAGACACGCGACCGATATGAGACAATTATATAGTATTTAGTGTTCGTGCGCAGAGACGCACGCCCTCATGCCCCCATACTCGCGGTGCTTATCATCAGCTACGAGCGGAGGATGCGAGCTAAATACTTTAACTTATTCTATCATCAGAAATTTTTACTTTTTTTAATGGTTTTGGCTTCTGACTTAGTGCTGATATTTAATTAGGGGACATACTTTTTTGAATGTCGATAAATAATTATTGAGAAAAATGTATACGATGTCATACAGCATTGAAAGCGTCACAGTGCTTTTAACGTGTGTACATATAAAAATTGAAAACTTACTATTACCTACAGTTCACCTTGAGGTTGTTGGGTGGATTGGCGTCACTCGTGGCTTGTACCACGCACTCACGTGATGTGGTAACTGCGCCCAATTACATACATTAAATGGTGCACTTTCTCTCAGCCCCACAACCACACCATCATGCTCATCTTCACACCGGAGAGGCCACTCACCTCACTTTACTGGCTTATACATTCTGCCCCTGCCCCGATCGCTTCAAATCCTATTTAACAACCCCTTTTGAAGGTAGTGTCACGTGTGTACATAAGTATCGGTAACCACCTGCCATCATGATAAGTGAAAATCCTGATGTGCAGATTTGGAATGACATATTTGCTCTCAAGGAACAGCCAACCTATTGGGATTCTGAGGGCACAATTTGTCAAATTATCAGTTATAACCAATACATAACTTATGAATATGATGCAGTTTCCAATTATTTAGATGAGTATCAAAAGTGACCCGACTCAATTATATTCTTCATTAGTGTCATCACAAATCTGACCACGAAATAAATAATGACTTCTGATTTAAAGTTTTTAATTACTTTGTGCAATCGAATCATTATCTTTCACTCGAATCAATTCTCTATTTAATTATTTGTGCATTAACGATTACACTAAATCATTAATTGCCTCGATAGTGCAGTGACTTAGCACTGCCTCTTCTGTTTGAAAAGTTTCAAGTTCGAATCCTAGTACACTACAATGATTTTTCTGCAGTTTCCTTTGTCTGAATATTTTGTATCTGACGTAAGCATATATTAGAGTATAATTGCTTACCTCTGCATCTAATAAAGGTGTGAAAATACAAATGAAAGTGTCAATACAAGTTTATACAATAGCTATTAAAATAATGAATGTTTTAATAAGCCCTTTCGCTAGATGACCCTAAATAGATAGTTATACAAACGGACGCGCACGTTAAGTACAAAAAGTAGTCCAGTTAGTGATGGGCCATTATTCACCGAGAGGAAATATCAATCACCAATAAACAGTATTAATTGGAACAAGAGCGGACCACTCTGATCATCACTACTAATGGTTTCATTTGGACTCACGTGTACCGCGCGCACCTCTCTCACTCTCTCTCTCTCTCTCTCTCTCTCTCTCTGCAGCTCCACATTAGACTATCGAACTGTGAAAATATATAAAATAGTCATGAAAATGAGCAAGGTGATGTAAAAATCGACGCGCGTGTCCGAATAGAGTTATGAAAGTCAACGGAGCGAGTGAAGTGTGTAAGAATCGTGCTTTATGGCGCTCCGTTCTCTCTGCCTACCCAGCAAGGCATTTGGTTTGAAGTTATGTATGTGTGTGAATTGTTATGATAATCATTTTTTTTCAAAGGAAATAAAAGATATACCTATGTTAAAGTGCCTATTAAATTAGCCTTCATTTGTGACATTCGCACTGAAGACGATGTAAAAAAAGCAAAACTGGTCACCCGATAGCCTTTAAGATAAAAAAGGAACATAAATATGTCAGGCATTCTCAACTCTCTCTGCCTTTCCTACCCTAAGAAGGAAGGGCGTCATCCGTTGGTGATTTTAGCGAAAGAAATGAGGCACTTTACATCAATATTTTGAAAATTCGTAGTAGTTAAGCACGCTCATTCATGCTTATTGCTCTGCCAGTAGCCGTAAACAAAAAGCATATAAATTAAGTTATTTTTCCATGACGGCCATCCCTATTAGACTATATATATAGTTATGACGGGCATCCCTATTAGACTATATATATATATAGTTATGACGGCCATCCCTATTAGACTATATATTATTATATATATAGTTATGACGGCCATCCCTATTGGACTATATATAAATGTACATGTATTCTATTATGGTTTGATTGGGAAGGATATTTTATATGGATAGTCTCGGTGGTCCAGTGGTCGAGCACAGGCTTCTGATCCTGAGGTCCGGGTTCAATTCTTGACACTGGCTCACGCCAATGACTTTTCGAAATTGTTTTCGAAAGTTAAGTGTGACAAATATCGATGACTGAGAACTTTGTGCTCAGTATGGCAATAGGTTCGCCTCCTATTCCATTTGGGACGTAAGCATAACGGCGAGACGAGGCTTAACAGCCGCTGCCTACATCTTCGAGTAACAAAAGCGTGAAGTTATGTTAAGCTATATAGTTGTTGGTTGTATAGCCACTAATGAGCCGACCAGCTCTCTAATACCCGGGCGGGAAGTCCCTGTCAGGCCATACGGTACTGTACTCTGCTGTACTGTAGCCATTTTTTTTTTACAAGTCGGTGTCCAGAGTGACGACGCGGTCCAGGCGACAAGTGCGAGCCGCTCGTTAGCGCACCACACATCGCTGTTCTGATATAAATAATTGACTATTTTATAAGTGTAGTTTGCTTTTATTTCACATAGAAATTTAATAAAGCAAGGAATCTCTGAGAATATTTTCATGTGGGATTCCCCGGTCACGGCAATAATTTAGCGAATTTAATTTATCTTTTTATAGACCTTTTTGATGACCGCAAGGGACTTGAGTGAAGGTATGTATGTAGTATAAAAAAACTAATACATAATATGATTACATATCCACATATAAGTAATGATGAACTGATTAAGGTGGTAGAAAACCCAGGTCTTGCGAATATGATTTACAATTGTGGGTAATAGATGCAGCGGGTAATAGCCGAGCGGGGAACAGGTAGATGGTGGGTAATGTGAAGTTTAATTTCACGAGGACGGTGGGGAGAGGGGAGAGGGCTCTGACCACCAGCCCCGCTCTCCTCTATGAGTTATGTTAAATTGAACATTAACTGTAAGATTACTTCACGATGTTTCTACTTTATGCGATTTCCGGGTTTGTTCACTAATTTAGGTCTGATGTGAACATTCCCGATTTAATCTAACTAATGTAGGTACTAGTAATTTTATTTCGTACTGAAAGATATTGCTATCTTGGGTGAATGAAGGTTTGCAATGTAGCTTTCTGTTTGTGAATATATAATTATCTCAGATCTCATGTTAAAGGCGCTCGGTTTCTTTTAACTAATGGTGAAATACACGAATCGACGTAAGTGGCTCATGCCGTGCTCATGCGTTTCGTTTCGTGAGAGAGGTTTCCGGAGCCCCCCCCCCCCCCCCCCCCTTCCCCTTCCTTTCCTATTCTACTCCCTTAAAGGTCAGCAAAGCAACAGTAACACTATGGTGTTACAAGTGTCCACGGGCGGCGCAGGTTTCTTACCATCAGGTGACACGCTTGGTCGTTTGCCCTCCTATCCCATAAAAAAGTCCACCTGATGGTTTGTAGTAACAGTGGTCTATACACCTTACATAAATAAACTTCTATAAAAAGAATTGCATCAATAGTTTTTAATAGTAATATAATTTAAAGAAAAAAACTTTTTTAAAGAAGCTTTTATTTAAACGCTCTAAAAAGAATAAAATAATTTTAACCTTATACATTTTAACTATCAACTTATAACCTTATTATATACAATTTATGTGATAATAAAAGCTTGTCGCTATGTTTAATTACCTATCAGTGGCTATCCATAACCATCTAGAAATATTTTTTTAGATTTAATGATTACTGTGACGGATCGCATTATCCAAATATATTTTTTGGTTTTAACATATATATGGACACCCGAACACATATAGTGGTACAGTTCCGTTGCCGGCCCTTTCCATGGGAAATGGAAGGGGTCGGAATTGGGATGTGAAGAGGAGGGGGGAAGGGTTGGGTTGAACATAGCGACAAGCTTTTATTATCACATAAATTGTATATAATAAGGTTATAAGTTGATAGTTAAAATGTATAAGGTTAAAATTATTTTATTCTTTTTAGAGCGTTTAAATAAAAGCTTCTTTAAAAAAGTTTTTTTCTTTAAATTATTTTCAAGTTTTTAGTTATCGATGGGTAAGTTTCTCAGTCTCTTCATCTCATTCAAAGATCATTGTTACAAGGTCATTTGCCAGTTAATTTCGAACAGTCCAACTCTTCAATGAGGAGACCTCCTAAAGTCTCTTCTCTACTTAAGGCCGCGTATGCTTGACCAGCAGGCAAGAGTTTCGAGCCTAAGTAAACAAATTTTTTTGTTACTTATTTGTTGATTTTGCAGGTTAATTTTGTTATGTGGGACTGTTGTTTAATAACAAAATATGTTTAACTACTTGTGATGTGTAACGCCATCTGTTGTTTTAATCAGTACTTTATACTTGCTGACCTGAGTGTAACATAGGAGTGAGTTGTAATAAAAGTTATAGTTCGTTCCCACCATCCACTGTGTTTAATTCTAATAATACTTATAACACCATTAAAATCCGTTAGTATAGCAATCATGTTAAAGTTATTAAATCCTGTCCAATTTACGTCGGTATCCTGAAAGGGCATGGCATTACACCGGTCGAACCGGCCCATTCATGCAGCAGATTGCGTGGCTGACCACAATTAAACCACTGTTAACTATTAAAACATAGGTCAACGGAAAGCCGTCGACTGTGATGGACAGCCGTAAAGTGGTCGTAAGGTTCTCAATGTTAGCACTAACTCATTTTGATTATAAATTTGGACGCGCCGCTTAACCCTGTATCTTGACATGGTGATTTGGCATCAGTGACTGAATAGTAAACAACAGATTGACTGGCACCGGCCAAACAAGCAGGCCACTAACATCTAGCCGCTCATATTGAAAATCTTATGATATATATAATATTTATACACATTCTAATTTGTTTATAACATTAATTAATAACATAACATAGCTCGACTCCTTTTTCTACCCGAAGGTGTAGGCAGCATCTGTCAAGCCTCAACTCGCCACTATGTTTACGTCTCAACGATCTTTAAGGGAGTAGGATGTAGGATATGGGAGTAGGAAGGGATGGAGAAGGGGAGTGGGCCTCCGGGTACCTCTTTCACCCAAAGAAACCCGGCGTGAGCTGGTTGTGGTATTTCACCGATCGAGCCAGCCCATTCATACAGTGAATTGCTGGGCTCTACCACTGTTGCCATACAGCGAGCACAAAGTGGTCAGTCAAAAATATTTATCACACATGACTTTCGAGAGAAATTTCGAAAGACATTGGTGTGAGGCCAAATTCGCACCCAAGACTTCCTGATTCAGAAGCGGACTAGTTTACTGAACCACCGAGACATAGTTTTTGAAGTTCTCATATAACTCTCTAATGAAAGGGCCATTTGATACCCATATAGTAGAAACACAAATATTTATTCCACCATATTGGATTTAGAATGACGTCACATTATTTTTCGAGCTACTATCAACAAGCCCTTTCATTTGATACCCATATTGTAGAAGTGCATTAAAAAAAACTGTTCCTCTATTTTGGATGATCCGCCTTATTGGATTTAGAATGACGTCACATTATTTTTTTAGTTGGTCCCAATGAGCCCTTTAATTTGATACCCATATTGTACGAAAGCTTAAAATATATATTCCTTTATCTTGGATATTCCACCATATTGGATTTAGAATGACGTCATATTATATTTTGAGTTACACTCAATAAACCCTTTCATTTGATACCCATATTGCAGAAATGCATTCAAAATATCCATTCCGCCATCTTGGGTCGTCCGCCATATTGGATATAGAATGATGTCATACATTATATCATGCATTGTCATCCAAAGTAAACGTGTATACAAAATTTCAGCTCAATCGGTTGAAGGTATCTACTTCAAAATTGAGTTACAAGATTCCACCGAACATACATACTTACATACATACATACATACATACAGTGCAAGGTAAATAAAAGCTTATAATAAGTATATGCTTTGAAGAGATGTTAGCAGTTGCAAATGGTGTCTTCTTGAAGTCTTAAAAGCATACATCAAAGCCTAATTAGTCAGTCATACGGATTTAAACTCAAACCTCTAGCTCCGGTGTGGAAATACTAAACTACGAGACCATTAAGACTCAAAGGGAAATTAAAATAAATCGATTTAAATTGGCCAACAGTGTGAATCAGTTTTAGTATTCAGGCGTTCCGGGGAATAAACATGACAGTGTGGTCGCTAATAAGGCCCGCGCGTTCTGTTCCTCTGTATAATTAGGTCCGTGTGACGAGCGTGCAGCGTGTGCAACGTGTGCAACGCTGCACAGTTCGTTACAGAGGCACCTTCACGACCCTCATTACCTATTCGCTCCACTATTTACGCGTCGACCATCCTATCGGCAACAAATTACGAGTGGAGCTTCTGTAAATCGTACTGAGGCACTTCCTGCTCAACCCAACCAGCGTGTGGGGAATATATTTATTTTAATTACATTTTACTATTTATTTATCAGAAAATCGTGTCTCGATACCAATATACGATTAGATTACAAACAGTGAGAGTATGAAGTCGTATTGTTGCAGTTAGAGATGGACAATTGAACAAAGTCATTATTTGATACAATGGTGTTGATTGGGAATTGAATCCCAAATCATTGCACAGCTGCTACTACATCGCCGTATCGATTCCACAAGATATGTATAAGAATCATTGTTTAGGATATAATATAGTTTGCTACATATCTATCTGCTTATCCTGGGTACATACATACTTAAGTTCACGCCGAATCCCTTGCGGGGTAAGAAGAGAGAACAGAGCAGAGAGCCACGAGTTTTTTTTAACAAATACCCAGGGTATTTGTTAAAAAAGACTTTACCAGCTAACTTGTTTGCCCTTTTGGATGGTATTTTCTTTTGTTCTCTTTGTCAAATAATTAAGAACTATACATAAGCTATAAAAAATTAGGGAGCTATGTAGGTTCATGAACTACTTATCATAAGTAAGGAATATGTACAAAAATGTGATGTGCTCTCAGCAGGTGTCAACCCTGAGCTGGAGGGTAGACCGTTAAGCGATTCATCTCCTCTAATGCAGCTCCAATCAGCGAGTGAACGGTGCCGGAGTGTTTCCTCCGAGATCAGCTCAGCTCACTTCACTAGCAACTAATGAGATGCGCCGTACACTGACCCCCCTCCACACACACACACAATAATTTTATATTTACTTGCAAAAAACTCTTGTTTAATCACAAGTGTCAATGGTGTAGTGGTTTGATAATCCGCTTCTGATTCCAAAATTCCCGAGCTCCGTTTGACACAATAAACTTGGCTTGTAACTGTCAAAAAATTGGCGTGTCAAGATACAGTTTCTACTGCAGACGCCTTTGGATATTAGTACGAGAAGTTACAAAAATAATATTGGATCTCGTTCATTCATCCTCTCCGATGAGCACAGCTCCGATCATTTCAAATAAAATTCTCTTCATCTGCACCTAATAGTCTCAATGGTCCAGGGTTCGAGTTCGCGCTTCTGAATCAAAGCGTCTTGGATCGATTCCAGGCTCACACCAATGTCTGTTAATTATTTTCAGAAGTTATGTGTGATAAATATCGACAACTAACAAAATTATATCCGGTGTATAGCAACAGGCTCTGCCATCTATTTCGTTTGAGACGTAAAAAATCAGCGAGTCGAGGCTTAACAGTCGCTGCCTATACCTTCGGGTGGAAAAAGTTATAAGTAAAGAAGTTATCAGTGTGTGTGTGTGTGTGTGTGTGTGTATTTCTGTCGGTTCGTTCAAAATGTTTGATTTGCCAGAGTCATCGTGACGAACAGATTTTTTTTGTTCAATTGTATTGCTAATATTGATTCAAAAACATATGAAAGATTTAATAGCTCATTAAAAATATTGTAAAACGTGCTGTTTGAACTTTGAAGAGGTTCAATAATACTGGGAAAACAATTTTGCTAACCATTACGGCTTTTATACCTGAGGGGTAAGTAGCAAAGTCTTATGTTCGTGGATTTACTGAACTTTTAGGAGGATGAATATGGAAATTCTGTGTTATCATCTATAGGTTCCCTTGGGCATCTATAAAAGGTTACCACTTACTCAATTTCAACCAATCACCACACAGTACAAAATAAAGTCGCTTCACGCGGTCTTTCCCCATGTATGCGTAGATCTTTAAATCTAAGCAACTGATTTCAATGTGTTTTTTAGTACATAGATTCATATAAAAAGACTAGCAGACCGCGCGAACTTCGTACCGCCATATTATATACATTTTTCACTAAAAATATTATTGTCCCACTCATATTAATAACCTAAAGCTTTCCTCAAAGTAAGTAATATTTTTTCAATTAAAACCAGTAGGTCCTCATACATACATCATCATCATCATCATAAGCCCTTTTGAGGTCCACTGCTGGACATAAGCCTCCCCCATAGAGCGCCACAACTGCCGGTCCGCGCAATCATGGGGGGTTTTTGCCATAATTGCCACGCTTGGCAGGCGGGTTGGCGATCGCAGTAGGCTGTATTGTCTTGAGAGAGAATGCTGCTGCCCATTCTTCTAGCTTTTCCCTTAGTCGCCTTTTACGACACCCACGGGAAGATATGGGGTGGCGGTATTCTAAGCCGGCGCCACACAGCACCTCATACATACATACATAATAAATTCACGCCAAATTCCTTGCGGGGTAGGCAGTGAGAACATAGTGCCATAAGGTACGAACACGCCTCACTCGCTTAGCTGTTGATATTAGCCAAGATATATTAATTAATAGTATACGTATAGTATACTTATAATATTAATAGCAATGCCAGGGACTTGTTACAAAGTTTTCTTTAGTTTTTTAATACTACTTATTTAAACGACTTATCTGGTCATTGTGATTTCATTAAAAAAACAGGACACCATATGTTCAAATCAGGGTAGCTAACTCACAGTGAGTGATTTTTTATAACTAAAATGATATCGATTTTGCGATTAATCTTATCGAAATAAATTCACTACACTATAAAAGATATCAAGATATTAAAAATGTTAAATTTATTATACCTAGAAAGCATTATAAATATACCTCACATCAGTCACACCTTGTCAGTGGTAGAGTCACATAGTTCGCTGCACGAATGGGCCGGCTCGACCCGTAAAATACCACGACCTCTCAGAATATAGTAAAGTGGCTTTTGTCGCGTTTCGCTCAGCGAGAGAGGTATTCTGAGGTCCAATCCCTTCCCGCCTCCCCTTCCCATCCCACTCTGACCCCACCCATATGCTGTAAGAGCCGTCAACGCAACTGTAACACTATATGTGTTCAGGTGTCCATGGGCGGCGGCTGAGGTTATCAGGTGACACGCCTGTTCGTTTGCCCCTTCTACAAAAAAAAATAACCTCATAACTATTACAAATTAAAACAAAAATACCCCAAAAGATGATAATACTACAAATAATTACTACAATTAAAGTATTGAGCAATATGATGACAAATAAAGAAACAACATCACATCATAACTTCATGCCTTTTCAACCCGAAGGTGTAGGCAGTGGCTGTTAAACCCCGTTTCCCCGTTATGTTTACGTCCCAAATGGAAAAGGTGGCGAACCTATTGCCATACCGGGCACAAAGTTGACAGTCATCGATATTTATTATACATAACTTCCGAAAACAATTTGGAAGAGACATTGGTGTGATCCAGGATTCGAACCCTCGATTCAGAAGCGGGGTTCTCGACCACTGGACTGCCGAGATTTTTTAGAAAAAAAAACAAACAAAAAAATCTACCTGCTAGCTGTCGCCTTTTCCGTCCCGCGTCGGTACTACTCGGGATACTCATCGCACATAGTACTTACCCGTATTAAATATTTGACTAAGAAACGAATACTTATATTTTGTGTTTTGCGATATCTTTTGAATTAAATGTCCGAATTTAATCATTCAAAAAGTTCTAGAAAGGTATCGAATCTATCTTTATATTGAAGTAATTTATTTTGAGTAGAGTTAATACCAAGGTACAAAATAAAGAACTTTTAAAACGACATCGTTATAATTACTTTAAAAAATTCAATAAACACTTAATGTGCGATAACTACAATAGTTACAACATATAGCGTCGCGGACTTTTCTATCGACAATTATATGTCCTGTGAAAGTGTAGTACATTGTTTTGTTTTATAATCAATAGTTTTTGCAGCGTTCGCGATGTAAGATTTTTTTCGGGTCTTTTTCTTACACCTTGGGTTACATTATTGGACTTATAGTAAGGATAGCTAATTTATTTGAAAATATAATATAATAATATAAGCCTAAAGCCTTCCTCGATAAACGGACTCTACACCACTGAAATAATTTTTGAAATCGGACCGGTGGTTTCGGAGAATAGCGCGTTTAAACAAACAAACTCTTCCGCTTTATAATATAAGTATAGATGGTTTGCATTTATATTAAATCTATAGTATATTAAAATTGTAAATAAACACAGCGATTTAATTGCAAACGCTGAATCCTCCGAGATAGATCAAAATAATATTATTCTATAGCAATATATACCATACAAGGTCCAGTTCATGAAAATATGTCTATGTTTTAGGGATGACTCATCATTCATCATTAGCCTATTGCAGTCCACTGCTGGACATAGGCCTCTCCCAATGTGCGCCACAACATCCGATTCTCTGCCTTCCGCATCCAGTCTTTTCCAGCAGCCCTTCTGAGGTCGTCTGACCATCGGGCTGGTGGGCGTCCTACGTTACGTTTACCAAGACGCGGTCTCCACTCAATGACCTTCTTACTCCATCTACCATCGGTCCTTCGGCAGATATGACCAGCCCATTGCCACTTCAGCGAGCTTATTCTGCGAGCTATGTCGGTTACCCCAGTTCTCTGGCGGATATACTCATTCCTGAGTTTATCCTTTAGAGATACCCCGAGCATAGCCCGCTCCATAGCTCGCTGAGCGACTTTAAAATTGTGGACTAGCCCCACCGTGAGTGTCCACGTTTCGGCACCGTAGGTCATTACCGGTAGGACGCACTGGTCAAAGACTTTGGTCTTCAGACATTGCGGTATAGGCGAGCTGAAGACCCGACGCAGTTTGCCAAATGCAGCCCAACCCAGCTGACTCCTCCTTTCGGCCTCCTTCTCGAAGTTTCGTCTACCTAACTGGATAGTTTGGCCTAGGTAGACGTATTTGTTTACGACTTCGAGAACTGACCCTTCGACGCTTATCGGTCCGGGCACGACATGTTCATTGAACATGACCTTGGTCTTGTCCAAGTTCATGCCCAAACCGACACGCCGGGAGGACTCGTCTAGGCTGCGCAGCATTCCGCTTAACGGTTCCAGCGACTCTGCCATTACAACGATGTTGTCGGCAAACCGAAGATGTGAGATGTGCTCACCATTCAAGTTGATACCCTGTCCAGTCCAATCCAGGGTCTTGAAGACGTCCTCTAGAGCGTTGGTGAAGAGTTTGGGAGATATGACATCTCCCTGTCTTACACCTCGATTCAGCTCGATAGAGTTCGTCACCTGGTCCTGTATCTGGACAGCCATCGTGGCGGTGTCATACAAGCATCTCAACACCTCGATATAACGCCAGTCAATCCGACATCGCTGCAATGCATCCAGTACTGCCCAAGTTTCGATGGAGTCGAAGGCTTTTTCATAATCCACGAATGCCATACACAGCGGCTGATTGTACTCTTCGGTCTTCTGTACAATCTGCCGAACAGTATGGATGTGGTCCACCGTATTAAAGCCTTTTCGAAACCCGGCCTGCTCCGGAGGCTGGAATTCGTCGAGTCTTACAGCGAGACGATTCGTGACGACCCTCGAGAACAACTTGTAGATATGGCTCAGGAGTGAGATGGGTCTGTAATTCTTCAGTAAGGTTTTATTACCTTTTTTGAAGAACAGCACCACCGCACTCCTGCCCCAAGCCTGTGGTGTTATGCCCTGGTGTATGACGGAATTAAAAAGACTTGCTAATTCCTTTAGGATAGGAGTCCCGCCGGATTTTAGAAGTTCTGTAGTAATTCCGTCATCACCGGGTGCCTTGTTGTTCTGAAGTTGCCCGAGAGCCGCCCCAATCTCGTTTTCTGAAAAGTCGGGGATGTCCTCACTGTAGTGACGCGTTAGCGGGGCTCTGTGGTCATCATCGCTGTGTCTCGTCGGCTTGGTCATCCGTGTGGAATAAAGGAGCCCATAAAAAGATTCTATCTCTGCGAGAATCTCAGGCTTAGAGGTGACGACACGTCCATCCGCAGTTTTCAACTTCGTCAGATGGGGCCTTCCAAGCTGCTGAGCGAACACTTTCGACCCTTTGTTGTATTTTTATATTGGGTGCCAAAGAATTAAATTTTGACAAAGCCGAAATTTTATCTATTTTATCATTAAAATAGATTTCACATTTTGATGTATTTAACTCCAAGCCAATAGACTTAAAGTTACTTTTTAATATTGCCAAATCTTTCAAAACTGTATCTATTGTACCTCCAAGAGTTCCATCATCTAGATACCAGACATTAAATTTTGAATTCAGCTGTTTTATAGTTTTGTATATTTTGCTTTTCAATTTGAGAGGCATACGGGGATTCCAAATTCTTCCGGTTACCTGTCGCCATTTCATCCACCTAACGCTAGTTCGAGGCAGCAGCACGCCGTCCAGCGCTATGCGCTAATAGAATGGGAAAGACCGCCAAAATCACAAAACATGTATTCTGTTTTGGATCTACTGCTCTAGTCTTCTCTGTACATCCTGTCCATCTTCCCCGACGAGCACGATGTCATCCGTAAACAACACGTACCAGGGTGCTTCCTCCTGTAAATTCGACGTAAAAGCGTCGATAACTAGCAGGAAGAGGTAGAGGCTCAAGGCATCGAATTCGTCAGTAGTACCCACGGCCGGCCGGACATGGATACAAGGTATTTTGTACATTGCACGAACTAGCCTCATGTATTTCTCGAGCACACCTTTCTTCCTTAGGGCCCACCACTAAACCTTTCGGGGTACACGATCGAATACTTTTTCCAGGTCAACAAACATCGTGTGCAGGCTCTCATGCACTCGTCTATATTTCTCGCAGAGCTGACGTAATGCGAAAATGGCATCCGTCGTCCCTCGTCCCGGCATGAACCCGAATTGGTTTTGGGATACCGCACTCTTTTTCGCATTCTTCCTTCAAGCAGTTTCTATTAAAGTATTAAAGTCTGTGACATGAGCTTAATCCCTCGATACCTGTTACAATCTTGTGCATCCCCTTTATCCCTAACTTTTAACGGCAATGATGGCATATTTAATAAGCGACTTTAACCATTTGTGCACAATTATTTTCCAATTTAGTACCATCAATATATTGTACATTTAATATAGATTGATATGGCACTTTAGAGCATGTACTTTTAATAAATATTTTGAATGACATTAAGTTTGAAATATACGGACGTGTCTTAACGGTGTCTACAAACAAATCTTACAATGTACATGTGTCAGAGCTACTTGATCGCGAACACAAAGGGTTCCGTACAGAGGCCTAGCTATCAGTAGGCAGTTTGTATGTATGTGCACACAGTACAGCAAAGCACGTGGTACTCATTGAGCCACCACCAGTTCCACCTCATCATGGAGTACATTTACACTGTGTCAGGTGTCAATACTACATACAATCAATCAGCTATTGTGTTCGTCTCTCAACGCAGCGTCGCTCATTAACCTGTGCCCCCTGTTCCTCCCGTGCCCCCCGGTGCCCCCCGTGCCCCCGCGGGGTGCGCGCCGGCATAATTAAATCGTCCCGAGCACAATGCGCGCGCGCACTTGTTTGTGTGCGCATTTAATTAAACTCCTATTATTGTGGGACAAAAACGCGCATTCGCCGTAACAAGTCCCCCCAACCCCGCCACTCCGCTGTCGATAACACGATTTGACGCTTAAACAAACACACCGCGCTAACAGTACACACCGCATCGCCTCTATTGTATCGCAGTAAGGGTCCTAATCGTATGTGGCCACAGCGCGTGATGTTTGTGACGTGACGTTTCACACGGCGCGCGGCGGCCGCGGCATCCCTGAGAGGCTGACCCGCGCCCGCGCCGGGGTTCATAAATTATCTCCAGTTAAAGATACATCATTTTGTTAAACTTTCACCGTTGTTTTATAATGAGATTTGAAACTGTGAAGCAGTTTTAATTCGTTTTGTAAAAAGCCCAATGATTTATGTTGAGATATCAGCGCGTGACGTTGATTTGTTTCGGCGACCGCGACCGCACTCGCTCCGCTGCACCGGCCAGCGACCGGCGCGCCGGCCACATTCCACCCAGAGATCGGTCGCGAATAACTTCCACCGACCGACAGAGCTTCTTATAATTGCTTGTAACGGACAACAGTGGACAGAGACAATGTGACGGCCACGGTGCCGTCACCGTCACGGTCGCGTCACGCTCCACCACAAATGAGTCTGTTAAGTTGTAAAGTATTTGGTAAGTGTGAGAGCGACTCCTATTGTTCTATCGTCTGGCCACAATTAAGTAGCGACATAGTAATTGGCCTGATGGTGGCTCGTGGGCTAGTATCGCGCGATCGCGGAACAAATTGACCGCGAAATCGATTACAATCGTTGCGATGAACAATGGCGGCCAATCGCGCCGCGCCTCCGTCACCATTGGTCCCCACCACACACCCACGCGAGCACAGCACGACACGCGTCACCACACACAATACTGAAACATGAAACTGTTCAAGTGTTCACCATCTTGACTTAGATGAAGTGAATTCAGCACCGTGACGTCACGCCCCCATTCAGCATTACCCAAACACAAGTCGATATATTTACATAGTTATAACAAACCACAAACAATCGCCCAGGGTGCAGCCGCCATTCATTGGACTAAATAATGATCAAGTCCACCTCGTTTTGCGATATTCGAACGGACTGGCGGGACCTTAGCGAGTGTCTGTAGTCTGTCGATGTGTTCACTGGACAATATTGAGTCAATGGTCAATCATCCACGAGGCCCTATCTACTAAATAGATACCTATGTAAAGGCTTCCTTGTGGGTGAGCAATAGGTGTCATCGGCATTATTGATCGATCCAGTTAGTGAGTGTCACCGCTCAACAGTCACTGATGAGCTCCTCATCGGCGCTGGGACGCTGTCATGTAACAATTAGATGAGACACGATGACATGACATACAGTCACTTACGACGTGGCTCTCGTCAACGACATCACACATTTAGTTACTGTAAGCAAGGTTTTATTTAAAAATCACAAGAAAATACATTAGCGGCTTAACAGTTTTGTTATTTTTAACAAAAATAACAAATAAATAAGTAGAGCTTGTTGGAACATTCTAATTACAGGTACTGCTAATCCTAGTTTGAAGATTTCTTTTAAGTGGAGTGTATGTGCACGGGCAGGCTGTGCTTCCCTGCAATTCTGTCATATTTTGCAGTCAGATCACTATGAATATTTTATCCTAATCTTATTAGATGAATAAATTCTTCTCCAATTTTGAACAGAAACTTCTAAATATCTTTATTAATGTTATTGGACTTTGGTCATTCAATTGGAATTATAATTATTCCTGACTATTCCTGAGTGTTACTCCAGGTGCACAGTAAACGTTTACGTGAGCTCGATGTACAGCAACGGACTCATTATCTATTCTAAAATACATTGGATTCGGCGAGTCGAGTTAACTTTGCCTTGGAATAAAAAATTGCCATCCTTTTCAGGTCCTTATCCCACTCCAAGATGGGACAGCACGACATATCATCGAATCGGACTATAAATGTATTTAAAAATTTGGCTTTGGACCTCAACCCTCCTTGGGAATGCCTCCGTTAGTGGCTTATAACTATCTATCTTGTCAAATATAAATACAATATTTAAATTAGTAGATCATTATCTAGCGCAATGTATAAATTATCATATAATTAATTGAAAGCTTTTTAACCTCACAAACATAAAAATACCACTTAAATAGTTAGTGTGTAGTCAGAGAGCGCGCGGGGCAGATTGTGTGACGAGTGTTGTCTGTCGGCTCCTCAATCACACACATCACGGCGTGATGATAACACTTCATTATGATCAGCCATTTGTCTCTATATATAAAGTTAATTATCTGATTATGGATCGGACGATTCGTTGTCGTTGATTGCCGGCATAACTTATTGCCGTCGTAACGTATTGCGGCAATAAAGTGACAAGACACACTTCGATTGTTCGTCTGTCCGTCTGTCCGTCTGTCTCCATCTGATATATGGATGTTCTAAAGTACTTGAAATTTGTATATTACACAATTAATATCAAATGGATTTTTATATATATTTTTGTAAGCATTAATGCAGCCTTATAATTCAAAACTCCAAATTTAATATCGTTATAATCCCAAGGATTAATCTGTCTCTGTGTCTGTACGAGACCCCTATCATCCCACACAATAGGTCATTATGCCCACTCACTGGAGAGTGATTAAAAGAAATGACACAATTGTTTGTTTGTCAATTAGCTCTGGCCGAGTGTCCTCCCTATTCCCCTATCGAACAGGACAGCGGTCACCCTTCCCTATGCCACAGTTTTTTTTTATTTCACCACAAAAATTAGGGCACGTCCCACGTCCATCTGCGAAAGGCCGAGGGGATGCGCGTACACTTGTGCGCATCACTCCGCATCTATTGTTTAATTACAGAGTTTAATCAATTAAAATTGTACTAAAAAATAGTCTCAATAGTTCGTAACAAACGAGACGCGCATCTGTTCAACACGATGTCATTACATTGTAATGTGTACTGCGCGCACACGGATTTATTTGTTCCCGGCTAATATTGGAGCTGATACAACAAATAAGTAATTTGTCAATAAAACAATTATGTGGTATGAACAATGGGCTCATGCCATGCGTGCCACGCCATGCACCTTCAGATCGTGTCTCGTCAGATAGCGAGCGCTCGTAATAGATGCTGTCAATTAGGAGTTTGGAGGCGGTGAGTGGATGCGATCGATCAGAGCCCCCTCCCCCCGCTCTTGTCGATGAGACCTACCTATCTGCCCCCCATCCCTCCTCCTGTGGAGCGCACCTCTGATGTTAATTAAAGATAGATGCGCCCGCGCCCCGCGCCCCGCGCTCCCCGCCCCGCGCCCGATCATAATTCTGAGATTATCTGTGTGAGCCAGAACAGCACTTTCAAATTTGTTGGCTGACAATTTGAGATATTTATTTGTAGATAACACTCGCAGGGTATGACCGCAGTATGCCTGGGCATGCGGATAGGCCCGAGTCTCTGCAGGTTCCGACCTGCTTGTGCAATGTGTCTGCGAGATACATATAAAGAATTAGGGTTCATTAATTATAGCTGTAGTTATTTAACGACTTGTTCTGAACTCGTCTTGGTACAACCTAGACGGTGGGCTGAGGTCAAATAAATCTGAAGTACAAAAATTACTCGATCCGGAACTCGAATCCGCTAAAAACCTTTATTATTAATAAAAAATAAAATATAATTATTTTTAAGTGACTTTTTAATTGAATGCGCTTGTTGACTTATTAATTATAAGTCCATATTTACACAAAAGGTGGTCTCTCAAACAACTCAGACGAGCTATTGAACATGTTTTAAGATAAATGACCAATTTTCTTTGAAAACGGATGCGCCACGAGATTGAAATATACTCTTTATGAGGTGGATCATTGTGTTGGGATATATTTTAATAAATGTGGGCGTGTGTAGAAATACAAATGTTGAACTAATCTTTGTTCATAGTCGGTGAGCGAGAACAACTGTGACAAATATAAAACTTGTTTCTTAATTTAATGTTTAAACTATTTGCATTTAGTTTGTATCTGCTTGTATTTTTTATATGGAAGGCAAACGAGCAACGAGCAAATACAACCATGGACAACTGCAACTGCTAGATAGTGTTACAGTTGCGTTGAGTACACTTTAAGGAACCGGGATAAGGTAGGATGAAGAACCAAAAGAAGAGTGGTGCCCCTCCGGATACCTCTCACACCGAACAAAACGTAGCATAAGCTACGTTGTACATCCTTTTTAATGGGGTCCAGCTGCTTATTAATAATAGTAAGCATTGAACTGTTAATTTCTTGAAGCATCGTACGGAGTTCCGTCTTAATAACATCTTGTACAATACAGCGCACAGTCTCAGCGGTAACAGCGTTTGATTCTGGTGTGGAGTTGGGAGCCAATCTCTTATTGCCACGAGCTGAGAACCACAACAAAAACAAAATGTGGGTAGTTTGATAATTTGAACGACGATAATATGTATCAATATTTAGTTTATATTAGTCAGTTTATAAAGTTTTTCACTCACTCAATATTCAATTGGGTAGCATACACTTAAAAACATTAGATGATCAGCAATTCACTACATAAATCAAATTCCAAACACAAATTAGAATTAAAAATATGCTAGTAAAACTTTATACAGGTAAATTAGTCTCGAGAAATTTTTGCATATGTAGTGGTGTGTATATTATTCAAATCTTAGAGCGCGTTTCCACTATATCGTTCTGGCCTATACAAAAATGTTTCGATATCCTTAAATTACTATTTAATTTTATACTTATCCCTAGCAACACTCTGATTTTTGTTTTCAATAAAAACAAGTTTTTATTTTAAAGAAAAAGGTTTTGACATTATAAAAAAAAAAATTCATTCTATTTCACGTCCTTGAGCAAACGACAAGGCGACTACCGTGAAACAATAAAATATCGTGTCGTTCTTTAGATGATAGTAGTTTAGCTATAGGTAAAAAGTTTTGACCATAATAATTACGAAACAAAACAAACAAATAAATCGTCACTTGATAGTGGAAAGTGGAAACACGCACAAAGCAGAATAAACCAGTTTACGCTGTCCGCAGGTGCCACGTGACCATACACTACTACATATGCAAAAATTTCTCCAAGCTAATTTACCTGTACGTCTTAACAGTGCGAGATGCGACGATAGGTACTATGAACTTGAACGTGATAATAAAAAAAAAATCAACAGGTTGCGTGTTTATAAACCAATTTAGTTGTATTACTTGATCACCAAACAAAACAATACCTTCCATCACACCGCAAATATAATTAATATATACTATAAGACCAGACCGTATTATGGGTTCCGTTTTATGTCGTATTCGCGAAGGAATACTAAAAAGCGGACCGATACGAACAAACATTAATGTCTTTACATATTTTATATTAATTACAGAACCGTCATTGTAAATTGTTGGCAAAAAGAATGGGCCGCAGCATGTGTCCCCCCCACCTCTCCACGCGCCCCCCGCTGTCCGTGCGGTAGGTGGGTGCCGCCACTTGGCGACCAATCATGTAATTATATCATTCCTTTGCCAACAAATCAACTACAATTCGCAATAAGATTTATTAATGAAGTTTTTTTCTTTAATAATGAGGTTTATCTGGTTGCTTAGCAATTTTGATCGGTCTCGTAATCCTGGTCTCAGTTCCGTGGACTATAATATCGTCGCATGTTTCCATCCGTTGGGCACACCAGTCACTGTATAAACATCTACGTTCATCACACAAATATTTATACTCGGGTGATGATGGGATCTGCAAACATCTGCACTGCAGCGAGTATCCAGTGGAGTGGAGCTGGGATGATATTAGAAGCCTATCCAGATGGATTCTTTCAGCGTTACAGAAAACTAAACGCATTTTTACTACTTTCTTGCAGTATCAGGATTCTGTATTTTCTTTCCTGAGAATATAATGTGGTGGATGAATTACCCAAAGATAACTTGGCCACCTATGTATCTGTGTGCTAATTTCATACTATCATCGCAAATACAGACAAACTTTTTGTTAACTTTCTAAAGCTTCAAACAGAAAATCGTTTGATGGCGTTTACGGCAAGAGAAGTCGCGAGCAGCAGCTAGTGAGCAATAAGGAAAACACACTGATTTAATATGTGGTGTTAATACAGTAATATTTGTGTAACAAAATGTACAGAACCACGATAAGTGGCAAATATACAGATAACTGTTTCATCATTACATTTGAAAGATAACTAACAATTTTTTGGTGAAGTTATTTATATGATTAAATATCAACCTTTATATTTTATAATTATATATTACAAATATATTTGGTTGTTTATGTTTGGGGGTCATGTCAAGAGCGTGCGCGTCGCGATCCCTGCCGTCCCAGTGGGACGCAATCTTGACCAAAGCAAACTCAGCCGGACGGGCTGCTAGGGCGTGCCCCGCAAGCGACGGGCACCGATTAGCCCCCGTCGGTGCGGCTGCATGCGCATGCGGCGAAGGGGGCCGCCACCCTTCACGCAGCGCCAATCCTGGCGGGACGAGGAGAGGGGAGTGCCGTATAGGCACGTGGAATGTTAGAGGTAGCATGGCAAGAAAGATGAATGAGATGATGGATGTATTAAATGAGAGATGCCTGGATGCCTTATGTTTGACGGAGACAAAGCGGAGGGGGAGGGAGACCGAGGACCTCCCCGGTGGCATGGTAGCCCTATGGTCCGGAGTGGACCCGGACGTCCGTGCCAGTGGGGGTGTTGGAGTCGTTCTCTCCTCCCGCTTTGCTTCCGGAGTGAAAGATCATGAGTTGGTAGGCCCAAGACATCTTTGGGTTCGAATAAAACTGGGGATCACGCGAGTTTTCCTGGTCGCAGCTTATGCTCCCGTTAGCTCCGCGGATCCCCGCGAACTCGAGGAGTTTTGGGAAACTGTTAGGGATATTCTGGATCTAGCTGAGGAAAATGAAAGGATAATTCTGTGTGGTGATCTTAATGGGTGGGTCGGAACCAAGCGAGACGGCCTGGAGGCTGTCCTTGGTCCGAATGGTGACAAGAGAGTGAATGATGCTGGTAAGCCGATATTGGACGTATGCCTGGAACGGAACCTCCTTGTGTCTAACACATTATTCCGTCATAAAGATATTCACACGTATACGTGGAGACGGAATGAGCAAAAGAGTATGATAGATTTGATTTTGATAGATAGTCGTCTCCGAAATACTCTAAGGGATACAAGAGCCTACAGAGGCCCCACTCTTGATACGGACCACTACCTGGTGGTAAGCCGATTCGTGGGCCTTTTCAAGAAGTGGAGACACTGGCGAGTGCGTACCCATTTCGGAGAGCTTGAAAGGATAAAATGTGAGAAATTAGAAGATGAAAGTGTACGGAGTATGTATGTAGGCCTAGTCAGTAAAGGACTCAATGAGACGAGTCTTTCTGACCTAGGTGTTGAAGAATGCTGGGAAAGAATGAAAGAAAGTATAGTGAATAGTGCAAAAGAAGTATGTGGTAGTGCAAAGAGGCATAAGATTCTGAGAGGTGACGCCTGGTGGGACGCGGATGTGAAATCCAGCGTCGAAAGAAAGAAAAAAGCATGGTTGGATTATGTCTCAAGTTTGAACCAGAATGATAGTATGACAGAGAAAAAGTATGAGAGCTACCGCCGCTGCAGGAATGTTACCAAAGCCTTAGTGAAAGAGAAGCGTGAAAGACTTGTTGCGAATGAGGAAGTGAGGTTGACGGAGAACTTCGAGGCGAATAACAAACTCTTCTGGAGGGAAGTTAGAAAGTCTCGGGGTTCTTCGTCAACATCCAGAATGGACAAAATTATGTCTAAGTTTGGTGACATTCTTGCAAACCCAAGCGATGTATTGGGCAGGTGGAGTGAGTATTTTGGGGAAATGTACGAGTATGTTCCGGATGTGGGCGCCGCGAGTGAGCCTACGGCTGACACCGCTGCGCCAACATCTGATGAGGACATTACTATGGAAGAGATTGAATGGTCGATACGAAGTATGAAAAATGGTAAGGCAGCTGGAATTGATATGATGTCTGCTGAAATGATCAAACACGGTGGATCCTGTGTCCGGGACGCTTTCCTGACCTTGAGCAATCTGTGCTGGAGGTCGGGTAAGGTTCCCATGGACTGGAGGCGCGCTGTCATCGTGCCCTTGTATAAAGGTAAGGGATCACGTATGCAGTGCGCCAGTTACAGGGCCATCAGTTTGATCAGTTTAGCAGCAAAAGTGTATGGGAAAATTATTGAAAGGAGAATGAGGGTGATATCTGATGGAGTGTTGTGGGGGGCTCAGGGTGGTTTCAGAAGCGGACGAGGGTGCATGGATCAGATTTTTTCTCTCCGCAACATCGTGGAGAAACAACTGGCTGTTAACCGGAAGGTTTTCTGCGGTTTTGTGGATCTGGAAAAAGCATTTGACAGAGTGTTACGAAAGGATCTGTGGGATATACTCCCGGGCTACGGGGTGAGCGGAGCACTGCTGCGCGCTGTGCAGTCCACTTATGAGGGCTGCACAGCGTGTGTGCGTGTTGACGGCGGCTTGTCCCCCTGGTTTGACGTCAATATCGGCGTCAGACAGGGTTGCGTGCTGTCCGCTCGACTGTTCATCCTGTACCTGGACAGTTGTCTCCAGAGAATGAGATCGATGGATGTAGGGATGCGAATGGGTGACCTAGTTGTGAGCTGCCTGCTTTACGCAGATGACGCCGTGCTTCTAGCCGAATCGCCGTCGGACCTGCAAACACTAGTCACTACTATGAAAGATGATTGCATGATTAAAGGCTTGCAGTTGAATGCGACGAAAACGAAAGTAATGGTGTTTGAAAGGGAGGAATCCAGAACAGATGCAAGGATAATGGTTGATGATGTAGTGCTGGAACAGGTGAATGAAATTGTATATCTTGGATGCGCTTTTAGCAGAGATGGAAGGTACACCGCGGATGTAGAAAGACGAGTGGCGATAGGAAATAGCGTAAACGGAGTGTTGGGCAGATTCCTGGGCGCAAAAAATATTAGCAGAAAGGCCCAGTTAGCAATCCACAATGCAGTCCTGATCCCAACACTAACTTATGGAAGCGAGAGCTGGGTATGGCAGAGTGTGCATGAAAGTAGAATAAACGCGGTAGAAATGAGGGCTCTACGCAAAATCTGCGGAGTGACTCTCGCTGACCGCGTAGAAAACAAGGTTGTAAGGAAGGAAGTTGGTTTGAAAGAGAGTGTCGGTGTAAAAGTAAGAAAGGGCATGCTCCGATGGTTCGGACATGTAGAAAGAATGGTTGACGCAAGACTGACTAAGCAGATATACAATGCAAAAGCGGACGGATGTAGGAGTCGAGGACGGCCAAGACACACATTCCAAGACCAAATAGAACGTGTTCTAGAGGAAGGTGATGTTAAGAGCCTCAAAAACCGACGCGCGTGCATGAAAAGAGTTATGAAAGTCAACGAAGCGAGTGAGGTGTGTAAGAATCGTGCCCTATGGCGCTCTGTTCTCTCTGCCTACCCCGCAAGGGATTTGGCGTGAAGTTATGTATGTATGTATGTATGTATTTGGTTGTCTCGGTGGTCCGGTAGTTGAGCATACCACTTCTGAGTCAGGAGCACGTGAGATCCATTCCGGGCTCTCACCATGAATTCTTTTCAGAAGCTATCTATGTGTGATGTGTGTGTGTGTGTGCTGTCGATGACTGACATCATTGTGCCCGGTTTACGAAAATAGGTTCCGCCACCTATTACCATTGCGACGTGAATGCGTGAGTCGAGGCTTAACATCCGCTACTTACACCAGAAAAGAATATATAAAAACTTATATTATGGTGGATCAAAGATTTCGCATCAAATTAGATTTTAATCAAATAGTAAGTAATAGTTCAGAGCACAGGCGAGCAGAGCCGAGTAGAGCTGGACGTAGCTGAGTGGAGCTGACTGGAGCTGACTGCAGGTAGTTACGTACATAATGTACGGGTGTAGCGGTCATCAATTATAGTGGTTTATGTGTCGAGGTGAACGGAGCGGACAATTCAGTTTAAATTAATTAATTTTATTATTCCGCAAAGAATGTGGTGTATCACGCGTGTCACATTTTCAGGTAATAAATAATCATTATCTTCAGGCTTTTAATGCTCCAGGATGTATGCTTCATAACTTTACCCAAAGGTATAAGCAGCGACAATATTTTCTCTTGCAACTCCCTTGCGGGGTAGGCAGAGAGATATTTTCATCTTGATGATTGAAATCAGCAATTTTATGATACACGAAATAACTGAGAAGGAGTCAGTCATTTAAACTGATATACATCGGACTCCAGTTCCTTAAAAATATTGCGAGTGGTCCTTCGTATGTGTCTGGTTCCGAGTTCAAGACCTCTCAGCAAGAATCCATGAAAGAGCAAACACTCGGCTAAACAGACGACAAATAAACAACCACTTATTTTGAATCGCATCTGGTCGAATTCGACCTGCTACGATCGAAATTACGATAGTGGTAATTAAATAACTTTAATTTATAAAGGCATTTACGTTTAACGGCAAACGTCGTAACGGCCCTAATCTAATTTAGTAACGGCATCGTGTAGGATGCACCTGCTCCTTGCACCACACTTCATCTCTACTTATCCTACTTCCTAATGCCAAACAATAACTAAACATATTCTGTTCCCGTAGCGCTGGACGGTGTGTTGTTGCTGGTTTGGTCTGACTTTAAAACCTAGCAACTAAAGTGCAATTGATAGAGACATCGACCGCGACTCGTATCGCGTATTGATTTAACGTTGTATGGATGAAGTGGCGACAGATAACCTGAAGACTTTGGGACCCTCGAATTATATATTTCAACTAAAAGCATTGTGTCTGGATAATATATCCGTATTATGATTGTCCTTTAAGTTGAAGGGATAAAGTAAGATAAATAAAACTATTATCGGACAGAACAGAATGTTGGGCTATGAAACAATAATAGATGCTGCGGAGATGCGAATATTGCCAGAGAAGTGACTTATTTGAAATACTTCTATTTTAAATGCAAATACAAAATGCAAAATACCTATTTTGTATTTAAATACCTTTTAGTTGAAAGCATTTTGTGTTTTATTTGAAATACCTCTCGAGATGTATTTTGTATTTTTAATAGTCATTTCAAAAATGCAAAATACTTTGTGATTAATTTTAGCCAAAAATTACCAATCGAACAAAATGAAAGAAACAAATGATGGAAAGCGACTACCGCCGCCCATGAACATCTGCAACACCAGGGGTATCACATCAGCGTTACCGGCCTTTAAGGTGGGAATAGGCTCGTTTCTTGAAGGTGCCTAGGTCGTAGCGGTCCGGAAATACCGTTGCCGGCAACGCGTTTCACAGCGGAACAATGCGTGGCAAGAAGTGCCGGTGGAAACGCATAGTTGTCGATCGCCAATTCTTCACCCAATGCGGATGGTAACACTGGCGAGTTGAGCGCTGGCGAAAATCAGTAGGTGGTATTAATCCGAACAATTCATCAGAGCACTCCCCGTGGTATATGCATAGAGATGCAACATCTCTCCGCAACGCCAAGGGGCCAAGCCGATCTAAAAGAGCTTGGTTGTCGGCAAGCCGAACCGCGCGTCGTTGGATGCATTCAAATGGGGTAGGGTGGTACTCATCTTTGAGCAGAGGAACCCCGTCCAAAGTTGAGAACAGTATTCCACTTGAGGTCGGAAATGCGCTTTATAAGCTGCAAGCGATGTCCTGACATGAAATACCGTCCTTCTTCGAGGCCAATTTCGCCTTGCCCTCCAGATAACCGCGAAACTGGACGTCACTCGACAAGTCGACACCAAGAATTCCGATATCGGTTGAGGCGGGTGAGGGAGTGCCCTCAAAAAAGGGAGCTACAACAAAGGGTGCTTTTTCAGCGCTAAACGCGCAGACCTGTGTCTTCTTAGGGTTGAATTGTGCCCAGTCCGAAATCTGATTAGGCAGAGTTTCGATTGCAGACACACGGCTAAAACCAATAATCAATCTCAACTGGAATTTTGCTATCTAAGATCAATATTTCAATCCATTTCTACTAATAAGCGTGCCAAAAATCAATCCATGGATTGATTTTGTTTGAGGAATCGATCGACAGATACACAATAATCTTAGATTGGCTTTAATCTTAGATTAGAGATTGATTGTTGGTTTCGGCCGACAGTTAATTCCGGTACTCATCGACGCTCTACCGCATAGCTCCGTACCGTATGTGCATAACAATGAAGATTCTTGTAATGCAGCATGTCATTGATATGCAGAAGAAACAGCGTAGGGGATAGCACACAGCCCTGGGGGACTCCAGCGCTCACGGATATTAAGTCGGAGCATGACCCGTCGACAACGACCTTAATGCGCCGAGCGGAGAGAAAACTGGAGACCCAATCGCATAATTTCTCAGGAAGCCCATAACAAGGAAGCTTCGAGAGAAGTGCTTTGTGCCAAACCCGATCGAAGGCCTTCCCTACCTCCAAACTAACAGACAGCGCCTCCTGTTACTCTCAACCGCTTGGGCCCACCGATGACTTAAGTATGCTAGAAAATCACAAGCTGAGCGACCGTGACGGAATCCGTACTGGCGGTCAGTAATCAGCTAGTGCTCCTCTAGATAGTTAAGGAGCTGGCGGTTCATAGTGGTTTCCAAGATCTTGGAGAACTGGAAGGTGATTGGGATAAGTCTGTAGTTGGACGGATCTGAGCGGTTACCAGAAATCAAATTACTCCGCATCTCGATCTACTGGCAGCGTGCCCAGAAGACCGACCGCATTGCCACGCCAAATGGCAATGCTAATTCCCTGTGCAAAGAATAGACCAGCCCCCTGGTCGTGAGAGCCCTCGATCAGTCTCTGCAAGATCTTTATAGAGTGCACGAGCACTCGGACCCCATGTTCCTAGAGTCTCCACCCCAAACGCTCAACCACTGGACCACTGAGACTCATTGAAGATTTGGTCAAAAAGTATTTTATTTAGAAAAAAGTATTTTGAAAATACGTATTTTTCATTTTGTATTTGAAATACAAAACGAAACGAAAACGAAAACGATTTAGTATTTTGCATTTGAAATAGTAAATCTGAAAAGTAGTTTTCATTTTGTATTTAAATTTTTTTTTAAAACCATTTTGTACATCTCTGAATATTGCGAATATTGAGATGAATGTGTGGAATGTCATAAGGAGGGATGATACACATGTTGCGAGAATAATGATAAACCTGAATGTACAGGGAAATAAGAGAGGAAGCTTGAGCGTATAGCTGCAAGTCATCAGCGTAGAGATGATACGAACACTGAAGATGTGAGGTTAGGAAGTTGATAAAAATTGAGAACAGTAAAGGAGAGATAATGCCGCCTTGTGGCACACCAGAGTCGACAGAACACCAATTCGATGTATTTTCATTGATCGAAACTGACTGCTGGCGTCCACGAAGATAAGAGGAGAACCATTCCCGTGCTTCCGATGAGATCTTGATGTGGGAGAGGATAGCTAATAGGATTTCGTGACTGACGGTATTAAAGGCGTTGGAAAAGTCAACCAACACCAACACCGTGACTTTAGATACTTCAATTCCAGCCCTAATATCGCCAGTCACTTTAAGGAGGGCGGTGGTAGTGCTATGTCCAGGTCTAAATCCGGATTGATATGTGCTTAGTATATTATTCTTGTCAGTGAACGCGGATATTTGTTTAAAGACACAGGATTCGAGCACTTTGGAGAGAAAGGGAAGTACGGAAATTGGGCGATAGTGACACGGAAGAGTTGGGTTAGGGATTTTATTAAGGGGACGCAGGTAAGCTCTGGACCATTCCTTCGGAAAACTTGCCGTAGTAAGTGAAAAATTGATGATATGTCTTATTACAGGCAGAATGTGGTCCAGGACAGCTATGATCATCCGACGGCTGATATTATCAGGGCCTACGGCGTTGGATTTGATAGAAAGGATTATTTTTTTGATCTCATCCAAAGCAACAGGAGAAAATTTGATGGGAGTTATATCTGAGGTCGGCAAACTGTTGATGTAATCCACCGTCCGACGCCAGGTTGACGGATCCATGATTATAGTAGATGCGAAATGTTTATTGATCTCGTCAAGGCCATCCGTCACCGTCACGTATTTACTTTGCCCCATATATTTATTCATCATATTAATATAACTTGTCACACTGATATATATCTAAAATATATTAGCAGGAGCATTCACTGTTACTTGTTCAGCTGATCACCAGTTTTCCAATATATTGTATCATCTATTTTGTCCATTAGTGATGACAGAGATGACGACTCATCATCTCCGTATGTCACAAGTATGAACGTTCAGCACTGGTCACAACTAACATCCTGCAGACTGGTGATGATGATGAAACGACAACCAGATGTTATTCGTTGTAGTGTGATGTCAGTCAATGCAGTTAATCGAACCTGTGACTCACGCGACCACTCCGTTAATTAGGGCAGCCACAGAACGCAAGTGGCGCATAGTACATGAGTCATAACTTGTGTGACCCACTCACCACCACTGTCATGACCCCGACATGCGACCCGCACGTCACCTTTGTGACAGTCATGTCGCCGTGACATCACCACTATGACAATTTCATGTCGACGTGACGTCACTATTAGACTTTTATACTCATGAAGATGAAAGACATTCTATTGAAATTTATGTTACTATCCCTTCGCACCGGGGACTTTAGAAACAAAACCACCACCTTAGAAACCACTACGCTATAATTATATTTTTTCAAAACATTCTAATACATGCTTATGATGTTTGTAATGTGTAAGGTATATTGAATGTTTGAATTGATTCAACACTTGTAATTCTTATTTAATTTATTTCTGAATAGTAACTGTAGCTCTTCCAAGTTAGTAAATAAATAAATTATGCTATAAGTTAGTTATTACAGATGTAATGATACAATCCGAACTGGATCAGCGGTTCTGTAGGGACACAATCGAATGATAACTGTAAGTACCAGTTCAGAGCCGGCTGTATCAAGTATATTGGTAATTATTTGTACAAACACTTTGTTCCACTCAATTATAATTGGTTTCCGTCCCGACATGTATGCTCCTGTGTGTCTGTATGTTTGTGCGATGTACACACACACGCACATACACACTGGCGAGTCCCGTGCATATCGGCCGCTGCGCCGCGCAACAGGTGGTCTTGCAATAAAAACTTTTAAGTGAGAGGGATAGCGGGGTGGAGGAGGAGAGCTCGGGGCACGGGGAGGAGGGAATGTTTTGAGGAACGAGAGCCGCACTCATTAGCGAGGGCTACATATAATATCGTGCGTTTAGTCACTACCTACCTATACACATTGCATACGTATATATTTACATTGATATATTGAAGTCACTTTATTAAATCACGGCATTAAAATCTCGAGAGGCAGACTGCATATATTCTTCGATAAAACTATGTTACAATTTACACGCATTGTTCACTTGCCAAATGTGTAAGGTTATCATTACGATCTCAATACTTGAAAGTGTAGGCGGGAAAATGAACTAGTCAATCTATTTAAAGACGCACTTGTGCTGATATCATGCTAATTCGTTAACGTTGCCCAGTGTTGCCCAGCGCTGGGAACGGCTCGATACATGCAGATAACATTGGTTTAGTGCGTCCTCGTTCACATTATAATTCTTTTGATGTTAACATTAAATAAATAGCGTGAAGTTTTGTAGACAAACAATTCAAATATACATTTTTGGAGTATCTCGGATCACGTGAGAATATGTGTAATCTCTACTAATATTACAAAGACAGTTGTTTGTGTGTAACTGATAAACTCTGAGAGTAATTAAATATCTTTTTCTACCTTTAAAAAAACACTCAAAATACCTATAAGAACGGAGAAGGCAATTAACAGTGGTAGAGCCAAGCAGTTCGGTGCATGTATGGGCCGGCTCGATCGGTGAAATAGCACGACCTCTCAGAAGACCGACGTAAAGTGGTTCATGCCACGTTTCGATCGGTGAGAGAGGTACCCGGAGGCCCACCCCTTCCCCATCCTTTCCTATCCTACTCCCTTAAAGGTCGACAACGCAACTATAACACTATATGTGTTGCAGGTGTCCATGGGCGGCGCTGGTTACTTACCAGGAGGTGACACGCCTGCTCGTTTGCCCTCTTATCCCATAAAAAAGGGGTTTTTTAAGTTTTCAAGTTTTCTGAGCGCACAAAAGTAATCGCTTAAATCCACAATAAGAGCTTTATAAATGTTTTTGTTACCAGATCACGAATGTAAGTCCGGACCACCAGACCACCAGACCACCAGACCACCAGACCACCAGATCCATTAATAATATTTTGAAGGTTATGTGAGACGGTCGTTAAGTAGATTTTAAATTGTGTCCGATTTAGCATTAGGACTTCTGTTAGGTGGATCCCGGCAATCTCAAAGTGGTAGAGCCATGAAGGTCGCTGCATGAATGGGCCCGCTCGACTGGTACAATACCAGGGCCTCTCAGAAGACCGACGTAAAGTGGTTCATGCCACGTTTCGATCGGTGAGAGAGGTACCCGGAGGCCCACCCCTTCCCCATCCTTTCCTATCCTACTCCCTTAAAGGTCGACAACGCAACTATAACACTATATGTGTTGCAGGTGTCCATGGGCGGCGCTGGTTACTTACCAGGAGGTGACACGCCTGCTCGTTTGCCCTCTTATCCCATAAAAAAGGGGTTTTTTAAGTTTTCAAGTTTTCTGAGCGCACAAAAGTAATCGCTTAAATCCACAATAAGAGCTTTATAAATGTTTTTGTTACCAGATCACGAATGTAAGTCCGGACCACCAGACCACCAGACCACCAGACCACCAGACCACCAGATCCATTAATAATATTTTGAAGGTTATGTGAGACGGTCGTTAAGTAGATTTTAAATTGTGTCCGATTTAGCATTAGGACTTCTGTTAGGTGGATCCCGGCAATCTCAAAGTGGTAGAGCCATGAAGGTCGCTGCATGAATGGGCCCGCTCGACTGGTACAATACCAGGGCCTCTCAGATTCTCTACGTGGTCCAGTGGGAGAGCACACGGCTTCTCCATCCAGAGGTCCGGGTGCGAACCCTGACACTGGCTCACACCAATGACTTTTCGAAATTGTTTTCGGAAGTTAAGTGTAATAATTATCGATGACTGAAAACCTTGTGCCCGGTATGGCAATAGGTTCGCCACCTCGGTGAAACGAGGCTTAACAGCCGCTGCCTATACCTTCGAGTAACAAAAGGCGTGAAGTTATGTTATGCTATGTCGTTCGGTAAAAAAGTTATCCGGAGGCCCACCTAATTCCTGTCTCTCTCCCATATTACTCCCTTAAAGGCCGGCAATGCAACTGTATCAGGTGTCCATGGTAACCTACCATCAGGTGATCAGGTGTCCATGGTAACCCACCATCAGGTGATCAGGTATCCACGGTAACATACCATCAGGTGACCTGCTTGCTCGTTTGCCCTCCTATTCCATAAAAATACTCTTTTACAAATATTTCGCAACTTGTTTATTCGATTATTATAGCAGAGGGTTAGTGACCTCTTTTATTGCACCATATTGACCAGATATTACGTGTGCTAACGCCTTTTCATATATTGAGGTCGTGAAGGTATATGACCATATCGGTAGCCTCCTCCTCCTCGGTTTAGCGAATGTTCTGAAAAAGTAGTGAACCGACGCGTTCATATCTTTTGTTAGAGCGACATTAAACTTCACTAACTGACCGTTGACGCTATATCCCTGCATTTTAAATTTGTAATATCTTCGATAATATTCATTTTAATACCAAGATGTAAAAGACCATACTGTTTATATTAAATGCAATTAATACTGTAATGTTTAAAAACGGTTCGTAGATAAGCCATTATGTGTCAAAACGTAAGGAAATAAAATTGGACCTTGCGGGTTATTCCTAAGAGTTAGACATTTTAGTCACAGATTTTTTGTGGACCTTCTAAAAGTAATAATAATAATGTAATATATTATTTTGATTTATCACGTACGGTTCAGCCGGCGTTTGCAAAAAGTGCTAAATGGACAGCAAGCGGAAAGCGATTTTGTTTAAAATTACGTGTAGTAATGTGTTATGAGAATGACTCGACAGGACATCACCTACTTATTGTATTGTTCACTAAATGCTTGTGAGTATATAGATATATGCAGCTCGTATGTACCCGGTGTAAGGTCGCGAAGGTTCGCGTCATTTCAGAAGTGTTCCCAGCCCAACTTTACGAGGTTCTCGCGACCGCGCTCACAATACCAATCCGATATTTTTATTAACACACGTGAGTATAGTTGGCGAGCACCAGCCACCAGCCACCAGTCACTAGCCGTGGGAACCGACGCAAGTATGTCCACTGATTCATTCAGTGCGGCCTTACGTGTGTGTGTGTGTCTGTGTGTATGTGCGAGTCGCGAAATGCTCTTCTCACAATTTCGGCGCGAACTTAATAAGTAGAACACTTCACTTTAAAGTTACTGTACGAGACTTAGCAATATTTAAAGTAGATTACCTGTTTCTCAGCTATTTCTCCTGAGGTAATGGTTTTAGTCGATTAAAAGATAAGAAATATAAATATATAACACGCATATATATGTAGCCAATGCCTACACCTTCGGGTAGGAAAAGCCGTGAAGTTGTATATGTTATAACACACATATGATAAAGAGAGGGATCAGTTGATCGCTATAATTGTTGTTGATGTTTTTGAATACATGTTAACAACTATCCCGTAGGTACTATATATTCTGCCGAATCCGACGGAGGCACATAAATCCTGTAGACACCGCCGGCGTAGGGCGGTAGGGGGTGAAGGGGGTAGACAAGCTCAACTCTCATTAAAATACCTAAAACAGAATCCGAAGAACTTTTAATAAAGAAGGATGTTAGCGCTCGACGCTCGTGAGAAACGAACGACTAATTAACTCGCCGAGAAAAACACGGCCGAGCTCTGAACCCGGGACCGGATCGTAGCTGGACGGTGACGCATTATTCTCGGGATTAAACGTATCGTATTGGATGTTTCGATAATTGGGTCTCCTCTTACAATATATCATTTCCTGAATCTGTCTGATGTTTTGATTGCACGCCTCTAGCGGCACGTCGCTACGATGCCAGCGTATCTCTCTCTCGCTTAATTAATAGCACTTTATAATGTATTATTATTAATAATGTATCTGGACAAACAACACAATCTTGTGTTACAGAAGTAGACTTTTGATAATACTAATTATATTTTTATTGCAAACTTGTACTTTGTAAAAATTAGAAAATCGTACTCAGGCTTCTTACAAGATTTTTATTTCCGTGATAGTGTAAGGTTTAATTTCTGAAGGGTCGCTTGTCGATTTTAATTATTTTCCTCTCTCCCGGAATGAAAAGTGGCATGTGCCATTTTACGTCGATTTTCTGAGAGATCGGTATATTTGTCCAATCGAGCTTACCTATCCGCGCAAAAATGCGTGGCGCGATAAATTGACACTGCAATAAATTGACAGTAGTTGTTAACATTCCCCATGCAATTGTATTGGTATGTACAATATGCGACATCGCGACAAATTTGGATAGTCGTGGATAAAAACAAGTTGGTAATTACAGCGCGAGGTGTTGTAGGAGACTGAGGAGTCCAGCGCCTGACATATGTAGGTATAACATGTGTGTGTGTGTGTGTGTATCACACAGTGTGTGAAACACTTGTGGAATCAGCAGAATGGTGATATCAACTTCTGATAGATAATCCCTCTGCTTAAGGAAGGTGAGTCGAACCTTGAACATATCTCGCGTATATAGTGGACGCTACTCAATATTCTTCCAATGTTTCGTGGTATGTTGGAAACTGGGCTTTGTTAGACAGCGCATGTGTACGGTCCAGGTACATTAATTGCAATAGTCGGCAAGTGAGTGTGGAGTATTGGAAGAGTCATATGTCTAAAGGTTTTTTCTATAGTATGAACTGAACGAGCTGAACCGTGTGAACAGATCGTACAGATCCATTTAAATCTTATTTTCTATCAAACGAAGTCAGTGAACGAAGAATGTTATATTCTACTTCTAGCCGGTTGGTGCAATCGTATTGTATCTTTACTTTAATATAATATTGTAAAGTACATTATATGCACTGTAACTCTGCTGCTGCAATATAACCCATCTCTTAAGACTCATTTCTCGTCCTTACACCCGCTGCTTCTACTGGAAGGTCAATACTTGACCTCGGACCTCTATTCAGATTGAGAGAAGTAAATTGCATTAAGCCGTGATGACCGCCCGCTGAAATTCATTTATTATTATAGGTTATCTTAATGAGAGTTATGTGCCTATATATACGTACCCGCCTACCTACTCGCTGTACAAGCTTGCAGGTAGATTTAAGCGACAGTTAAGTGTGGTGGTGAGAAGTGTACTCACTCGGAGTGGTACCGTTAAGGTTGAGTCGTGCCCGATGCGATCACGTGCGATCTGATCACGTTCAGCATTGGGGAGGGAGCGAGTGGGGGGAGTGGGGGGAGTGCTAGTGCCATCAGCGCTTCACACAAAGGTAGTGTTAGTCACGGTGTGAAGGTATACAATGTCAGCGCTACGCTCGATCGTCATTAACAAATTAGATTACACGCCGCTGACACAGCATCGCAGAGCGACTGCCTACACCCGGGTACCGCCGGGTATAGCAGGGCAGCAGGGGGCACAGCTCAACGTTGTCCGTATAGTTTTTGTCGCCATCACAATAACAGAATACCAATTAACGTGGTAGGTAGAGGAGCGGGCGGAGTTGTTTGTATCTCGTCGTCGCTCCAACATTCCGATTATATTCAATTTATCGAACTATAAACACAAAAAGTATATTAAATGAGATCATCTCATTGTGTCGTGATGCACCATCACTCACATCACCGAACTTTTCTCCGCCGCCCCCGCTGCCTACATCTAAGCCGTGAAGGAGCACAAAGTCTATATTAAATTTAGTCAATTATATTTCTGATCTGTTCTTTCTGCTTACCTCCAAGATGCAATCAGACAAATTCAGAATTTCATCGTAATTTTAGAAAACACTACTGTCTACTTTCATTATTAAGGGCGTTAAGATGATAGTCTCAAACAATAGTAGGCAGAGCTGTTGTATGTTGGTTGGTGTATTGAACTGAGCTCGTGATGGTATCTGTTGGTGGCGTGTACAGGACAGCCTCCTGGATCTCGTGACGTTGTCCCGGGGGCGAGCGGCGGGGGGCATACCTGTGGGGTCGTCGTCCTCGCGGGTGGCGTGCAGGTGTACACGCACACACACACATCACCTCGTAACTAACGTGTCCAGTTCGGGCGCATGATGCACCAAGTGCGCGTGACGTCACGAGGCGTGGGGTACAGGTGGTGGGTGGTGGTGACGTCACGCGCACGCACCCCCCGGCGACACCGCTGTAACGGTCTTGTTATGTAAGGCCAGTAATGCTCGCCCACACCCTCTAACCTTGGACTCTAATTACATCGGAAGTGCTGTATGCTCCAGGGCACCAGGTACCATCTTACTAATACCGGTGAACATTTTTTTTCCATTTATATAGTATCATTTTTTTGAGTTAATAGTGCTTATCAGTTTGCGACAGTGCAATGATGCAACTAAATTTGAACCCCTTGGAGTGTCACTAGCTGTTAATATAGAGAATCCGATCTGATCACCAAGAAGGACTTTATTTCAGAATCTGTGGTCATGAGTTGAACACGCTAAGGACTTTTCGAAAGCTATGTGTGATAAATATCGATGACATAGAGAATTTTGCGCGGTGCAACGGGAATAGGTTCTGCCACATATTCCATTCAGGACGTAAAAATTTAGCCTACACGTTCGCGTAGAAAAAGGTGTAAATTGACAAATATTAAAAAAAGTGTGATAAACTCCGATGACTACGCTATTAATTAAACGGGGCCAACAATCGATGCTATCTTCCTGCCCAATTATATGATCCCTCTGATTCGCTTCTTCCACGCCCACACCCTTCACAATGCTAAGATATCATGTTTTTTTCCCAATCGCTTACGCTTTCAGATTAATTATGTCATCACAAATGGGCCCTTGCGTATGATAGAATGTGTGAGAGTTTCTCTGCCTACACCTCTGGGGGCGTGATATTATAAAAAGAACAATATAGTTAAATCTGTTCGCATATTAATAATGAATAGTTAGTGTCAGCATTCCTTGAATATCGGAGAGGTTCACAGAGGTCCTGTATCTTGTTCCACCGGTTTAATTCGCCAGCATTGAGAGAGCATCATGTTATGCATGGTCAATAAAATATTACTCGATGATGATGTGAGCATCATCATCAAGTAATATTTTAAAAGCTTTTATTTAACTTGCACTGTATGTATGTATGTATGTAAGTATGTATGTTCGGTGGAATCTTGCAACTCAATTTTGAAGTAGATATCTTCAACCGATTGAGCTGAAATTTTGTATACACGTTTACTTTGGATGACAATGCATGATATGATGTGTGACATCATTCTATATCCAATATGGCGGACCACCCAAGATTGAGGAATGGATATTTTGAATGCATTTCTGCAATATGGGTATCAAATGAAAGGGCTTACTGAGTGTAACTCATAAAATAATATGACGTCATTCTAAATCCAATATGGTGGAATATCCAAGATGGAGGAAAACATATTTTAAGCTTCTGGACAATATGGGTAACAAATAAAACGGCTCATTGAGAGTAACATAAAAAATGATGTGACGTCATTCTAAATCCAATGGGCGAATCATCTAAGATAGAAGAACAGTTTTTTTAATGCATTTCTACAATATGGGTATCAAATGAAAGGGCTTGTTAATAGAAACTCGAAAAAAAAATATGACATCATTCCAAATCCAATATAGCGGGGAAAATATTTTCATTTCCACAATATGGGTATCAAATGAAAGGACTTGTTGAAATTAATTCAAAAAATAATATGACGTCATTCTAAATCCAATATGGCGGATATTCCACCATATTTGCATTTCTACAATATGGGTATCAAATGAAAGGGCTTGTTGAGAATAACTCGAAAAATAATGTGACGTCATTCTGAATACAATACGGTGGACCATCCAAGATGACGGCATACATATTTTTGATGCATTTCTACAATATAGCTAGGAATTAAAAATTATCATTGCGATTAAATGGAAAAGAAAGCTCCAAGCTGAAATTAAATTAGATGATCCCCTTATTGAAGAGCTGGACTTTTTTTATGGGATAGGAGGGCAAACGAGCAAGCGTGTCACCTGACGGTAAGCAACCAGCGCCGCCAATGGACACCAGCACACATATAGTGTTACTGTTGCGTTGCCGACCGTTAAGGGATAAGGGATAGGGAAGGATGGGGAAGGGGGGTGGGCCTCCGGATACCTCTCTCACCGAACGAAACGCGGTATTAGCCACTTTACGTCGATCTTCTGAGAGGTCATAGTATTTCACCGGTCGAGCTGGCCCATTCATGCAGTGAACTGCTTGGCTCTACTACTGTTAAAACTGGACTGTTTAAAATTAAGCGGTAAACTAACTTGCAATAATTATGCGTTGAATGAAATGAGACTAACCTAGCCATCTATAACTAAAAATAAAAAAATAAATTAAAAGCAAAAACCCTTTTTAAAGAAGCTTTTATTTAAGCGCTCTAAAAATAAGAAAATAATATTTCCTTAAAAATTTCAAGTATCAACTTATAGCCTTAGTATGTACAATTTATATAATAATAAAAGCTTGTCGCGAGGTTTGACTCCCTATCAGTAGGTAATTAAATTGCAACAGATAGTAAAGTTAGTAGATTAATTTACAGGAGTGTTTTGTCCATTTCTTCTCATGACAACCTTACACTCAGAATCGTACGTGCGTTTTTGTTCCAATGAGGCAATTAAATAAGCTTTAAATATAATATTAAGTTAAATATCTGTATTTATGGTGGTAACTGGACTATATATATATATATATATAACTATACTTAACTCCACAAATTTGACATTATAAAATTAGTACAGTTTATTTACAACTCGCGCGACAAGCTTTTATCTTATATCTTTAAACGAGCAATTCTTGCATATATATATGTATATATATATGTATATTAATTGGAACTCGGAATCGGCTCCAACGATTTTCATGAAATTTAGTATATAGGGGGTTTCGGGGGCGATAAATCGATCTAGCTAGGAATCATTTTTAGAAAATTTCATTTTATCGTGTTTTATCGATAATCAACTTAAACATCAACTTACTTTTTGGAATTCCTGACATCTATTGGCGAATGCTATAATTATTTTAAATTGTGAGCAACTAACTTGCTTTAACGACAACAACACTAAAGCTATTCCAGCAGATGGCGTTGTTTATAAAAAAAAAGAAAATACCGAGCAAAGCTCGGTCATCCAGATATTTATTATATAAATTGTACATACTGAGGCTCTAAGTTGATACTTGAAATTTTTAAGGAAATATTATTTTCTTATTTTTAGAGCGCTTAAATAAAAGCTTCTTTAAAAAGGGTTTTTGCTTTTAATTTATTAGTGTAACATAACCTCGCATACACACGCGTGATACTGTTACACTAAAATATTACTTTTCGCAACTCGCCCAAAAGATTACATTAGGTCAGTGATAAAAAAAAATATTAGAAAAAAGTTCTATATTTGTAATTATTTCTTTTTACAGCAGGTGCTTTTTATACTGATATGTTAGTAAGGCAGTGTGTCACACCGAACAGCACGGTGCGCGTGTGTGTGTGTGTGTTTATTAATATGATATATAGATAGGGTGGCGGTGTTGGCGCGTGCGGTGGCCGGATCCCTCTATCTACGTCCGCCCCTCTTGCACAACACTCGAGATAATGGCAACTATCGGCCGCCAACACGCGACACGACTCGCAAATATTCACTAAATAACTAAACATCACTTCTACACACAGATTATGAACGGAACATCAAATTGAATACATTTGGCTATCATTGTCGAGGTCACCAGCTCCGTTCTGTATTTATCAGCTGATTGTCCAGCTTCTGAAGTCCTTTTGATTCTGAACAAACCTACCTACAATCTGGATGAATATGTAGAGTCACATCGTTCCCTCGCCGTGGACAAAAACCACCTGTCTCTGTATCAGTCTCGGAATTAACCGAGATACAAGCCACCCCCCCACCACCCCGAGCGCGTCGTCCTCGCCCCCTGAGGGGCCTTAATTAAAACGTCTGCGAGTATGTAGCACCGCGGGCCGGTCTCGACGCTCCTACGAGTATAACCCGACCGCTGCACAGAGGAGCTCCGTGCACTTCCAGGCGGTACTGCGCGACTAACGGCGGGGTGGGTTTGGTGCGGTCGTGTTACACGCTACCTGCGCGCTGCGCCGATACCTGCCAGTTTATTTGTGTTGAGTCGCGATCACTATCTAGATACGATACATTCCTGGGGCGCTGCGTCAACCCCTGGCCACTTCGGCCATCATCCTCCCCCCCACTTAGGAACCTCTCATAACTTGGTGACATAATGTCCCATCTAAGTATTAAAGCATTACGATGTCCGAAATTCATTCGATTTGTAACCTGAAGATAACTGATGGTGAAAGAAAAAGAAAATAGTTGGCCTTACTAAAATAATTATAGTTTAACGTAAATTTAAACTGTTTTCTGAAAATAATTATCTAGATTTAGTTCGCTTAAAACCATCTGTCCAGTAAAGTACATCACGATAGATATCGATCTACTTATAGATCCACTCATCTTGTTAGGAAATAAATAATCGGTGATACTTACTGTTCAATACCGAAAAACGGCACAAGTCTCGTTATAATTATATGACATTGTTCATTCAGATGATCCCACTTTATAACACCCATAAATATCTAACTATATAATAATATGTATGATACAGTGTGTGTCTTTCTGTGCATTGTTTGTGCATCTGTCACGTCGTATCTCGTCAATAGTGGGTAGGTAGCGCGTTATTGTTATAACAAACTCCCCTAAACACAAACGTACATACATACAGACCAAATTGTATCAATTTGAACATATTGGTCAGAGGGCTGCACACATTTCATAAGCGCGTTATAGTATTATGCGTACTGATTATTATGATATAAATTCATAACAAATGTATGTACAAAGGCGAGCTTAACTCACTATTGAGTTTTCTACCAGCAAACCTTATAAGTGTTAGAGGAGATAGTTTTCTAGGTAACTAAGTGCACCACAATCAACGACAAATTAAAACTTACATTATACTCTCCTGAAAGGGAGAGAAGAAAAAAACAAATAAGAAAGAAAAAGAAAAACTATTGTTTATAAATTCATATAATATATACATCCATATTACATACACACAAATACACATATACATACATACCAATAAAACATATCACTACATAGTATAAAACAAAGTCGCTTTCTCTGTCCCTATGTCCCTTTGTATGCTTAAATCTTTGAAATTACGCAACGGATTTTGATGCGGTTTTTTTAATAGATAGAGGGTGTCAACGGGGTGGTTTTGATCTATAATTCATGAATAGAGTAGGGAAAAAAAATGATAATTTTCAAGATTTAAAACTTTAATCGAAAACGCTGCCTGAACCCTAAGTGATAAATCAAAACAATGTACTACATTATTATACACCTTTAAAAGGTCTACAAAAAAGTCCGCGAGGGCATATGTCTATGTCTTAGGGATAACCCACAATGACTATTATTATTTTTTTACTTTTTACGAGAAATAATGACTTATTTACGAAGCAATTTTAAACATTATAGCATTAATTTTCATCCAATTAAGTGTCTTAAAGAGATTGTGCTTTTAATATAGATTAAAATAGCCATTTACAGCATGTAATTTAATCTAATATTTACGAAGATATTACAGTATTAACATAGAGGTACATAGCAGTTGCGTTTGCGCGCCAAAACGCGTGCCGATAAATAGCACAAATTGAACTTTTTAAGATCCAAATATTACTAATTTATTTCTTTTGGTGTGATGCGGAACGAAGTTCGCCGGGTCAACTAGTATACATATAAATAAACATACATATTGCTGATTAATCTTTAGAGAGAAAAAAATCCTTTGTTCTCTTCTTGAAAACGTCCAGAGAAGAAGTATTTCTTACAGAATGCGGTAGGGAATTCCATAGGCGAACTGCACGAGCAGTAAATGAAGAATCGTAACAGCTGGAGGTGCGAGCAGGGGCACGAAGAAGGAGAGAAGACGAAGTACGACAGGGTTTGTTTATGGGAACAAGGTATTCAAAGCGCTCACGTAGGCAAGAAGGGGAATTAGGATTGTGAAGAATGGAAAACAGGAGATTGAGGATATGGGATTCTCGACGCTGACGAATTGGTAGCCATTTTAGTTAAGAGCGAAGCTCAGAGACATGGTCATATTTCCGAAGACCATAGATGAATCGTATACCCAAGTTCTGAAGGCGTTCGAGCTTATTTAGATGTTCCTCTTTAGCATCAATGCAACATCGGCATAGTCAAGGATAGGGAGTTGAAGAGACTGCGCAAGAGTAACTTTAGTATGAAACGGTAGGAATTTTTGAAGACGTTTGAGAGACTGAAAGGTGCCAAACATCTTCCTGCTCACCTCTGCAATGTGAACATCCCAGGAAAGATTACAGTCTATGTGAATACCGAGGTTCTTAGCACTTTTTGATAAAGTGATAGGCACAGAGTCGTACGTTATAGGAGGAAGAATATTAGTATCCACTCTATTTAGCATGTTTCTTACGCCGATGATAAGTGCTTGTGATTTAGATGCGTTGACGAGTAGTCCAAAAGATTTGGCCCATGTGCTAATGCTGCTGAGATCATCGTTAATGGCAGCGACAGCCACAGCATCCCCTGCCTTAAAATGACGATATAGCTGCAAGTCGTCAGCATAGAGATGAAAGCGTGAATTAATAACTTTGTGATGGCGTTTATAAAAACGGAGAAAGTACGCCACCTTGAGGTACGGCCGCAACCAGATCTCACCAATCTGTTTTATTGTACCGTCATTTAAAATACAATCAATCGATCCATACAATTTATTCTTCAAGTACTATTTTGTCGCTAATACTTACACTTTTCGATTATTTGTTCATTCATAAAAGATATAGTAAAGAAATACTTATATTATGTTAATATAATTATAATATGAATGATATTATAATTTCCATTCTGGGTGTGTCCAATATCGACGTCACAAGCCTGGCCGTTGGGCAAATACGAGTTTTTGAGTGGTCTACAAAGAGTGGGTCATATTTGCTATGGGCAATATCAAGCGGCGAGGTTCTCACACCTGGGCTGAGTTGTTGACAGTTGAGGAAACCTCACTGCTGCCCACTCTCTCTTTCTCTCTCTATTGTATACATTAGGTAGAAAGATGATAATCCAATATTACAAACAGACAGATTAGGCATGTGCATATGTTAGCCACACAATATTATAAAAACTATTTTTCTGACTGCTGTTCTGACTTGCTTGCTCTAAAGAACACCAAGAACATAGCAACACATCAAGTAAATTAACGCTCTCTACCTGGACGTGTAAGCAGCGGCCGTTACGTCCCATACACCGGGCACAAAGTTGCCAATCATCGATATTAATCTCACATAACTTCCAAAAATATCTACATTGCTGAGATCGGATCCGATCCCACGACTTTTGTATCAGAAGCTAGACCATTGGGACTAAAAGACCTAGTTTATCTCCAATATACAAATACACTTTGAGAGCAGTTGAACGGATAGGTCTTGGCAATACGTTATAATTCTGAAGTAGTGCTCACATACAGATGCGTCCTCTGCATCCGTGATGTATGACGTGACGTCTTATGAATATTGCGAATACATTGCTCGGTATGATGGCAAGTGGTTCTGAGCGGTGTTTACTGACGTGTCAATGTATATTGCCTATAACAGTCATACGTTGGTACAGGTCGCTTGTTGTGCGAGGCACGTACTAGCCCGTGAGAGAACGCGCGCGGTCACCGCCACTCTAGTACCACGCGAGAGAGACAATATCCTCTATGACTAGTTACCTATTTGCCAAAACAATTCAAATTATTACGCTATTTCAAACCGCAAAGTATAGGCAGCGTGCTCTCGTATTCCTTCAATAGAACTCTTAGACTAGTGATTTATTAATAGGTTGGGGAAAAAGTATTTTCGTATTTTTGTATGAAAAGTCAAGACATTTTTTTCAAAGTTTATTTACATTTATTTACAATATATATGTACCGTTTTGTTGAATAACTTTCTGCCATTTTGTGGGCAGAGACATTATCCCGTTACTGTAGAAACTTTGGGACTTCTGATCAAAAAAACGGGACAAATAGTTTTGGCAGTCCTCTCTTGAGGTCAACCTTACAGAACCTAAAGAATTCTGAAGAGACCGAAACAGGTGAAAATCTGAAGGCGCAAGGTCAGGGCTATATGGTGGATGCATTAGGACCTCCCAGTCGAACTCTCTTAATTTTTGCTGAGTGGCTAAAGATGTGTGTGGTCTAGCGTTATCGTGATGAAAGACCACACCCTTCCTGTTGATCAATTCCGGCCGTTTTCTCTCGACTGCTTCCTTTAATCTCATCAGTTGCTGGCAGTAAAGATCAGAATCGATGGTTTTGCCGGACGGTAAAAGCTCATAATGAACAATGCCCTTCCAATCCCACCATACACACAGCATCACCTTATTTCGTGTTAGGCCAGGTTTGGCCACAGTCTGTGAAGCCTGGCCCACTTTCGACCACGAACTTTTTCGCACGTTCTTGTCGTACGTGATCCACTTTTCATCGCCAGTTATCAATCTCTTCAAAAACGGCTCGGTTTCATTACGTCTCAATAATGAATCGCAAATGAGTACACGGTTCATTAAGTTTCCTTGAGTGAGCTCGTGTGGCACCCAAATATCGAGCTTTTTTGTATAACCAGCTTTCTTCAAATGGGTCAAAACTGTTTTGTGGTCAATTCCCAGTTCTTCAGCTACATCGTAACTACTAATATGCCGATCTTGCTCCACTCTTTCAAAAATGGCGTCCATTTTATTCGTAACAGGGCGACCAGAGCGAGATGCATCTTTAACATCAAAATTTCCGGACTGAAAACGTTTGAACCAAATTTGTGCTACTCTTACTGACACTGCATCAGGTCCATAAACATCACAAATTTTTTTCACTGCTTGAGTTGCATTTTTGCCTTTTTTATAATAAAATTTTAAAATGTATCGAATTTCTTCATTAGATTCACTCATTTTTACGGAGAGAAAAACAAATGAAAAATAGCGGGAAACAACTTTTTTTATTTTTTTCTTTTCTTTATAATGTAACCTTTTTAATGTTACCAAAACCAGCCAGACACAAATAGTACAGTCAAAGAAATTTTATAATAAGTTTATACCTACGTTATGCGAAAAGACTTTTTCCCCGACCTAATATCACACATTCATTGCTCTTACTCGCCCGACCAACTTTTATCCTCATACAAAAAAATGCTGTATTCCCGTCAGCATCGAACCCACCGCGCACTAGTCAGTATCACTTATGTAGGCTTATGTAGGCTCAACTAAAATCGTAAAATATATTGAAGCAATAATATAATAATTAATACTGCATATAATATGAAGTCACTCCGCTGGCTGTGAACAGACATACAGACGGACTGGGCATGTCGCAGGTGGATGCGAAACATATTCCATGAGTAGTTGGTTATTATTAAACAGGATTTAGCTGAGATTGTATCCCGCGCGCTCCCAGCCTCTCGGGGGAGGTGCAGAGGGAGTGGGGCACTCATTAAACCGGTCGAGGGCACCGGCACCAACATCCAGCACAACACGCAACATGCCCGATTGTATTTATGTTCCTTACGATGCGTGTGAAGACACCTCGCGAGGTGCGCGCCTGCTCCCATGAACATCACCACGCTCCAGCCCCAGTGGACATAGAGACCACAGCTTCACCTAACTGAACGGTACCACAAAAACCACAAATAAATTTTATGATTTTACCTTATTGCCTATGGAGATACAGTACAGCTGTATCTGCTTTGTGACAGTTAAAAGTTGGAATAATATTAATAACAAAATGTTTTTCAGTATGCTTCAGCGCCGGCGCATGCGAGGAGCCTTCCGGGTCTCTCTCTCCCTCTGTGAGGATACATTCCTGAGGTCGGGTGCAGGTCGCCGCGCGACCGGTTCCTGGTGCCTCCCGACGCGCTCGCTGACACTCACCTACAATCATTTGTCTAACATCGGCCCCCGACTGTTGCAATGCTTTTGTATTATTTATTATTTTAATTTAAACTTCTGAGGGGAAGTCCCGAGTTCAAATCTAAGTAAAGAAACACCAACTTTTCGCAAGTTCCATTAGTAGTTATAGAAATGTTCAATATTCTGTGTCATCTTATTTCAAGTTTTTTATCATATTTGATAATTAAATGACAACTGTAGGACACGAATAAAATCTCATACCCCATATCTTTGAAAAAATGTTTAGAAATAGCACGTGGAGCAGCGGGCAGCAATTAGTTTGCGAACAAAAAGGATAACCTTCAAAGTGTTGTCATTGAAGGAGCTTTGGAGTACTATAAAAGTGGCATGAATGAGGCCCACGCCGTGAAAGGAGCGGGTGTTCCCCGAGCGAACGTATAGCCCGGGGGCTGTAGGACGCTGGCGCACCGGGGTCCAGGCGCGTGCAGCCCCCGGGCTGTACACGACGGTGGCCATGTGTTGCGACCATGTGGCCACATACGCTCACACCTGGTCATCGAGAGCGCGGCACAGAGTTGCTTGTGCACCTGTAATACTTATTTAACATTCCAATATTACCATTTCATAAACTTGAAGACTCACTTTAAAACTTAGAAAATAGTCTTATATGCACATTACAAAAAGGGTACGATATTTTAACAGTTTAAACTATGACATTAAAACAAACTTTAGGATCATATCGCGTTTATTTATTACCAATCCCAGTAACTTCCCGACGTTTCGAACTCTTTACAGAGATCATTTTCACGAGTGATGAACAAAAAGATGGTAGTTGTTCAAAAGCTATTTTCATTGATACAGAGAGCACCCACTTTTTGGAAATACAAATCAAAAAGTTGATGTTAAAAATATGATTTTTACTATTGGGAACCCACATCAGGCCATGAAACAAAAATTAAATATTTATTAACAAGATATATTTACTAAAGAAAAAGTTTGGTTTGTTGTATGATTTAATAGGTAACAGTTGTTATTTTTATAGCTAATATTAGCTAATTATATTATTTCTTTTCAGTTAGTTGAGATCAGAGTATAACTATTATGAAATATTTATTGATTTTAAATTTAAAGGTAAGTATTTGTTAAAAAATCTACCACTGGGTCGCAAACGCGGCCAGTCCTGAGAAAGACCCAGCAAGAAAACTCAGCGGCTGTTCTTCAAAAGTGATTATTATTTCATTTTGGACGGGCTATTGATAGTACTATTATTTGTGAAATTGAGAAAAGAAACTTAGTTACCAAGTTAATAAAAAATATTTTTATTGTATGCTGTACTGTTCAAAATTCTACATTATTTTGGTTTCTGATGTGGGGCGATATAATCCTAAAGTTTGTTTTAATGTCATGAACGTGATTCGCGAAAATCTTAGAGATAAAAATGTGGAATTTAAACTATATTATGAATTTTGTAAAATAGATGATTTCGTAGGTAGCTGCTCAGTTGAGAGGATTACATAACTTCACGCCTTTTTCTACCCGAAGGTGTTAAGGTTAAGCTTAGAATCACAGAAATGTTACGTCCCAAATGGAATAGATGGCAGAACCTATTGCCGTGCGTCGGGCACCAAGTTGTCGGTCATCGAAATTCATCACACATTTTTTATGAGACTGAAGAAGAAACGAGCAAGTATGTCACATGATCCGCCCATAAACATCGCGGTACATTGCCGACCTTCAAGGGAGTAGGAGGGGAAAGGGGATCGGATCTCCGGATACCTCTCTCACCGAAGGAAATGCGGCACGCGCCACTTCACGTCGATATTGTTAATATTTTATTTGTCGGTGGTATTTCACCGATCGAGCCGGCCCATTAATGCAGCGAACTGCAAGAGACTACCACTGTTAAAAACACATAACTTCCGAAAAGAACTCCGAGAAGTCATTAGTGTGGAATCCATCTCGCAGAGCAGAGCAACAGCGCAGAGCTCGATCATTTGACTACCGCGACAAAATAGATACAGAAATATGAGTTTGAGATGGCAATGACACGCACAACGTATCTAATTGGCCAAGTGGCGCTCATATGACGCTCACACATAATTTGCGTGAGAAGGTGCCGCGCTCCACGGCTGAGTACCACCAGGCCCAGCAGTACCTATTGCTACCAATACCGGTACGGGACACTCAATCTGTCTAGACTCATAAACGTCACACTACATACACATACTGAATTACTCGACGCTGGCCCGATCGCGCTTGACGCTGTTCATAACAAACACTTCACCTCCTGTTCCAATCTACAAACAAATATACATCTCATACTGGTTATATATTAAATTTATAATAATATTTGTAATATTGTGATGTAGAGTGAGTTCATTATATTGATAATTTTACGTTTATTTCGCAATATAGGTTCAGTAATCTCTAATTGTAAATATTACTCTCCAAAATCGTTTGTTTGCTCCCCGGGTCCTATTAAACAGAAGTCTTGGCAGTATTAAAACAGTAGCTAAACATTGTTAAGAGCTAGTTGTATGACTTAGGTATCGTTTTTTAGCGAGGGTGCACCCGCGGGTGTGCGCCCTCGCTGCCCGTCGGCGGCGGCGATCACTGAGCTCGCCGCCGCCGCCTTCGAGCGGGATCGGCTCTCTCCCGAACCCGCTCAGCGGCCTCCTTCTGGAGCATGACTGCTTCGCAGAAAGAGACCACGACCCTCCACTCCTCCTCTCCCGCCAGCATTGCCGCGATCAACGCCGGCGGGGACAAGTCTCGCCCGATCCCGTCGACCAGGACTCGGCACTCGGCCGCCCAGGCCGGGCAGACGTCCAGCGTGTGCTGGGCCGAGTCCAGGTCGGATGCGCAATGGTGGCATCTCGCCGTCTGTTCACGTTTTATTCGACTCAGATACTCACCGAAGCACCCGTGCCCGGTGAGTATCTGAGTCAACCTGTAGGTGACAGTGCCCCATTTACGGAGCACCCAGGCCTCAAGGTGGGGCAGGACGGCCACGACGGCGCGCTGACGTGCGCAGCCCTGGAGGACCAGCGCGTCGCGCCAGTCCCCCAGGACCCGCCGGAAGGCCTCCCGCCTCCACACTTCGTGTGTCCGGGTCCCCCTTTCCCTGGCCGAGATGTACGCAGCGCTACAGCGGTTGTCCAGGGTGAGGCCAAGATATTTCATGTACCGCCCCACCGGGACAGCCGTGTCACCCACCTGGACCCGCGAGGCCGGTGGTTCCCGGCCCCGAGTGAGCCGGTGGAACGACAGCGCCTCACTCTTGTGAGGCGCCACCTCTGGACCCAGCCCACGGATCCGTCTGACGACGATTGCCACCCCCAGCTCAACGAACCTGAGCGTACGCTCGAAGTCGGGCCCCGTGGCGACCACCAGAGTAGTTGTCGTGAGTGTCGTCTGCGTAGCACACGACACTCACGCCACGGGGCAATGACATAGGTACCTACACATCATTGTCCTCAAGCACTTTGTTACGGATCCTTTTGCCTACAGAGTTTGCTTTGTTTTCGTAATATATGTGATATTGTGTTGTTTATAGTGGCACAATGGCCACGCTCTAACCGAAGTTAGAGTGTGAGACCAAAATGTGCGGTAGATTTTGCCGCCCCCTCAAGCGTATAGCTCTTAATGGTACTCTTAAGGAGAGTTGCCCCGTGAATTTCTTCACTCCCCACTATCCGGTTGGGTTCCGTAGCAGTTTATCAGCTGTAGACCGCGTGCTTCTCCTGAGACCTTACTGACACTTCAATCAATGCTTCGAACGCCAGAGAAGCCGGCTACCAGAATCCAGGTGGTTTCGGAGCTGTAAAGCATGCTCACCGTTAGAACATTTTGTTTGTTAGAGACAGTTTGGACAGTGTGTAGGTACTAGATGTGTGCGCTCTATCGGCTCAACGGATATGTCTCGTTCGCGAGTCTCGGGATAACATCTCGCAGCTTCCGCCCATTTATCTGCCACTCCGTATCCAACTCTTCAGAACTCTGCAGCCCCTATCCTCCATAATCGCTTAGCCGATCTCTAATTATCGCTGCTCTGTAAATTAACATATCTTTATAATGAATCAAAATGTAAACTTATCAACAAAATTTAAATTGTAGTATAGAATCAAAATGCGTTAATTTTAAATTATATTTGCGGGAAAATCGTTAAAATTAAAAAAGTCCCAGTGGTCCAGTGGTCGAGAATCCCGCTTCTAAATCAGGAGGTGAGGGGTTCGAATCCCTGGCACACACCACTGACTTTTCGAAATTATTTTCGAAAGTTATGTGTGATACATATCGATGACTGAAAACTTTGTGCCCGGTATGGCAATAGGTTCGCCATCTATTCCATTTGGGCAGTAAACATAACGGTGAGTCATTACACATACACAACATTAGCCACTCGCCGTTATGTTTACACCTTGGGGTATAAAAACGCGTGAAGCTATGTTATGTTAAATCGTTATTAAAAGTGAGTTATCTATTGCACATCTCAGTAGCTCCTTATCATTTTTTTTGAAAGTTGTAATTTAAGTACAGCTAAAACTTCGATGGTTCGGGCATGGAGAAAGAATGGAGGACGCAAGATAGGCTAAGCAGATATACAATGCCCAAGCGAATAGACGTGGGAGTCGAGGATGACCATCACACATTTTCCATGACCAAATAGACAGAGCCTTAAAAATCGACGCGCATGTATGACAATAGTTATGAAAGTCAAAGATACGAGTAAAGCGTGTAAGAATCGAACCTTATAGCGCTCTGTTGTACCTACCCTACCGCGCAAGGGATTTGGTGTGAAGTTATGTATGTATGTATGTTTAGAAACCAAAGTTATTGTTGTAAATCCGTCTACAGATGACAGTGTGTATGCAGCAAGTGATGTGGACACCAATATAGTAACACAATATGAGCACTGCAATATGAATCAGCGGGTGATTACGCGACAATAGCGCTCGTTACGCCACGACACTCGCCTCTGTGTGTCGCGAGGAGCCCAGTGTTTGGGCAACAACCAACAACATGTCGCACAGACGGCACAGACCTAGACATCTGTGAACATATCACAAACTACACCGTGACCAGACTGTCAGTATTATCACCTAACAGTTATTTCATCTTGCTATTTGCTGATTATAATACTGCAGGATGTGAAACGGCCCGGCAATATCGTTAATAATAGGCAGCTCTCACATCTAAAATTACACTAACAGAACACCTTATATCTGAACACTATAGAGCTACTAAATATGGGAATTGCTTGAATACTTATTTTGTAAGTCTCAATGGCTCAGTGGTTCAGTACTCCGATTTCTAGTCCGTAGGTCGAATATTGACTACACCACTGCCTTGTCGTAAGTTAAGTGTGATAAATATCCAGAAAAAGAAAATTATCATTATCTATTGCCATGCATCGGACATAATTTTCTTTGCCATAATTTTCGTGCCACATTATATTTGGACTAAAAATATTCTAACATACATGTGTCGGGACATAATTGCGTAATGTGTACAATTTAAACTGTTTGCACAGGCCTCAACGTTCAATTTATATGTGTAGTTTAATACGATTATTTGCGTAAGGCTAGTGGACCCAAGTTAACTCCTTGAATAACACCTGCCATGTGATTTCCCGATAAGTACCTATATGATTGCTGTCTCTATTTTTATTGTATATAAATCAAAATCCTTTTTTGCCGCCTTATTGTGTTACAACTCCGTCAATGGTCTTACGTACTTGATAAAGTAACAATTGAAGTTAGTAATTCTAAAGCCTCAGCATTGTCCGAGTACTTCAATTCATTTAGTTTCAACTTGAGAACGTATCGAAGTTTTATGATTCGTTAACAAAGCTACAAATGTCTTCTTCCATATCTACTCTTCTGTGTACAAAATTCGGCAATCAACATATTATGATCGCTTCGTGCAACTTTCCGAGGTTCCCGAGGACGCACTCGTGTCGATGCACGAAGTAATAAAAGTAAATCAGTGTTGCACTGGATTAAAAGCTCTTCAGTAGGGGGGAGGCGGGGGCTACTCTGACGGGATGGTGGGGGGCTGGGGGCGCGCGCCGGCGGCAGTCCTCGCGCGCGGCCCGAGGCGAGCGCACGATAGTGAGTGTTGTCGCGAGTCACCGCAGTAAAGCGGTCGCGGGCAGTCAGTCGGCACTAGGTGCAGTAAGGGCGCAGTGCAGTGTCGTGTGTGCGGCCCGTGCGTGTCTGTGCCCGTGCGTGCGTGCGTGTGTGTGTGTGCAGTGGCGGCATGGCGCGCGCGTGGCGGCGCCTGCCCGCAGCGCCGCGCTGACCCGATGTGCGGCGCGCTACCGTGGCGGCTGCGGCTGCGGCTGCTGCCGCTGCTCCTCGCCCTCGCCAACCTGCTGCGCGTACGTCCACCTGCTTCCACTATATACCTGCTTACTATAACGTTCAGATGATACACCGTCATGTAGAGTCGAGAAGAGTGTTTCTCGTTAATAACATTGAAAAGTTGTTCTTCTGTAGTTCAGACTTGGGCACTAATTGACAATGTAAATATTGAACAAGCACGTCGAGGCATGTCGAGGCACTCGAGGCAGGCCGGGCAGCTTGTGATACCGGCGTCGTGTCTTACATACTGATGCGGTGTCGCGCTAGTGCACTACCACCTCGCTCTGTCCAATGATACATTCAACGAAATGATTTGAAACATATGGATTAGGTAGTCTTGAGAATCACAACGGTCACAAGAAATAAACGTTACACTAAATCAATGTACACACCCAGGTCAGGATGATGTTCGTCAACAGTTCCATGTAAAAGTCAGCAACAAATATACGATCAGATATTTTTAATACTGTCGCTTGAATATTGAAACGCATAAATAATACGATATAAAGTTTTATTGAACATTTAACTTAAAATAGAACGACCAAGACCAAATAGAACGTGTTCTGGAGGAAGGTGATGTTAAGAGCCTCAAAAACCGACGCGCGTGCATGAAAAGAGTTATGAAAGTCAACGAAGCGAGTGAGGTGTGTAAGAATCGTGCCCTATGGCGCTCTGTTCTCTCTGCCTACCCCGCAAGGGATTTGGCGTGAAGTTATGTATGTATGTATGTATGTAACTTAAAAAGTTTGTTAAACAGGTGCAGTTAAATGAAAAAATGTATCCATTTAAAGGTTAAATTATTTTTATTGTTTAATCCAGAATATTTTGTAGTACACCTGAGATTTATAATTTAAAAAATGCATTTAGTTAGAAGAAATAGCTAGGCTCTAAAATTCATTACCTCTATATGTACCTAATCGAAGCGTAGCTTGCTAATATTAAATATTTATCCAAATGTTGTTAAAACGTCAAGTTAGAAAAGAGTATAACTTTCTTTGTTCTTTTGTATATGTTTGCTCTCCCTTTACTCCAAAACTAGCGGGTATAATTCTTCCCGCCTTCTATAATTATCCCTATTAAGGTTTTCATTGGCCTTAGCCAGCTGTTGTTATATCCTAGTAGGTTTAGTTTCAAACATTATGTTTGTGCGAAAACTTTATATCTAGTATAAAGGATGACATCTTATCAAAGAAAGTTCATTTGTTTTGTCGTTTCACGCGGGAGTAGTGGACACGCAGGCATCTGTATGAAAGATCCGAGTTCTAATCTTAGTACACACTCATCTAAGACTTATTATGTTTTTATAAATCTGCTTAAATATTCACACGTAAACTTATCAAATTTACATATTATTATAATTACATTTTTAAATATGTAATGATTTTGAAGGTCTTTAATAGTTTTCGGAATTAAAATTCTGTTACATCATACGAGGTGATCGTGCTTTAGACAAATATTCGGCCACAGTTCTTCAACAAGTTCTAATCAATTATGAAGGCTTTAATTTCGTAAATAGTATTTGAGAAACTGTAGTCTATATATAAAATGAAACAGACGAATCAATAGAAATACAGAAAATAAATAACATTACACAAGACATTCAAAGAGCAGTGTGTTTGTTACAAACATTTGTAAGTAATGAAAATATATAAACTTACCCAGATTACCAAACTAGACTGTTGTCTAGGTGTGTTGTGCTTGACAAGGAAATAGTTTTCTCATTGTGGGTACGTATCATCATTACATAGTATAAAACAAAGTCGCTTTCCGCTGTCTGGCCCCATAAATGCTTAAATCTTTGAAACTACGCAACGGATTTGGCTCCAGATTTATTTAATAGATAGAGGGAGTCAACGGGGTGGTTTATGACTATAAGAAAAAGTGATAATTTTAGAGAAAGCTATCTGCTTATTCTCTAAAAAATACTTTTGGTGCGGAACAAAGTTCGCCGGGTCAGCTAGTATTATATAGAATGCTAGCTGTGCTTGCGATTTTGTCTTTGTTCTATTTAATGAATATTTCTAAAAAAGCGTTTTATTTAGTATTTTTATACTCAAGTATTTCTATAGTAGTAGTAGTATTATTTCTAAGCAGCGTTTTATTTCACCCGCGACAATGTTCATATCATCCATATAACATATTATTTCATCCACGACAATGTTCATATCATCCATATAACATATTATTTCACCCGCGACAATGTTCATATCATCCATATAACATATTATTTCATCCACGACAATGTTCATATCATCCATATAACATATTATTTCATCCACGACAATGTTCATATCATCCATATAACATATTATTTCACCCGCGACAATGTTCATCTCATCCATATAACATATTATTTCATCCACGACAATGTTCATATCATCCATATAACATATTATTTCACCCGCGACAATGTTCATATCATCCATATAACATATTATTTCATCCACGACAATGTTCATATCATCCATATAACATATTATTTCACCCGCGACAATGTTCATATCATCCATATAACATATTATTTCATCCACGACAATGTTCATATCATCCATATAACATATTATTTCATCCACGACAATGTTCATATCATCCATATAACATATTATTTCATCCGCGACAATGTTCATATCATCCATATAACATATTATTTCATCCACGACAATGTTCATATCATCCATATAACATATTATTTCATCCACGACAATGTTCATATCATCCATATAACATATTATTTCACCCGCGACAATGTTCATATCATCCATATAACATATTATTTCATCCACGACAATGTTCATATCATCCATATAACATATTATTATGATATCTGTCCATGAAATTCCCATTAAAATAGGTCTTGTCGATTCAGACTATACGATTCAGATTAGCTCAAATAAACTATAGCTATAGTCATTTCAGTTATTGGATAGACAGATAGAAAGACATAGTAGTAGACATAATATTGGAATGGCTCACCAAATATATACCAGCTGTACCTATAGTGAATTTGATTAAAATCTGTTTAGTAGTTTTGTCCGGATGAAACGTAATTGCTTTGTCCGGCTGAACCTCAACAGTATCTATTAAGATAAGTGTTACTATTTGAGAGATACACAAACTATAAATAGTGTTGAAGGAAAAATATTTAGTTATTTGGTGATCAATTTCCTGATGTCTTTTTATAGTGATTCTAATAAATATAACTAAACCATTCAGCTGGTCACAAATTAGGTAGGTACAGGTGTTTCAATAAACGAACAATGGTTTTGTGTAGAGCTGACCGCTCGAAATGACTACCGCCTTATTCTACATCTTTTCAAATAAATTATTATGCTAATGTTCTTTATTAACAATGACATATTAGTTATAATAATCATTAATATGTACCGGCTTCGTTGATTCAACATAATTTGCAATTCTGTTATATTTAATGACCACTTGACGCCTGGGAATGTACAGTTGTCTCTCTACCTCACACTCTCGGTGCCACGTTACCAGTCCTGCAGTCTGGTGCTGGACTGGCTAGAACTTAGAGTTCTACGTCCCTATGTATCTGTGTACCAAAAGTGTATGACATCTCTAAGACATAGAAAACTTCGAATGATGTTTATCTTAGCACTTACAGTGATTTCTGAGCCTATACAATTTTAAAACGATTTCTATTTGCAAAAAACTTGACAAAATTAATGTAATTAAAATTAGAACTTAAATTGCCAATATAAACGTCGAAGCAAATCACCCCCAAAATAGCTTTCTAACCCCAGTTACAATGGTATGTGAAACCAGCAATGCCATCAATTATATTTAATTAATTAATTCTATTTAATTTTAGGATGACAAAATTAAAATTAATTGAAGCAAGTAATAATATTGTCTAATATAAACTTTGCCGCTTTACGGGTAACATATCGACATACTACCTACTTCTTATTGGGAGCCTACGTTCTATACCTAAATATTCTAGCACCAAGTTTCAGCGAGTTAGGCTGTGCGTCGGTTCGTCTGGTGGTCAGGCGGAACAAGGCACCTATTTATAAAGAAATATTTAAACAGTCTTGAAGCATTACTATATAAAGACAATTATTAACCAAAGTTATGTATCACTGCTGATAAGATTGATGTTGAATAATATAATGCGCGTTCTTGAGTTTTAGAATAAATTACAACGAAAAGTGAGAGACCTATATAGACATTGCTATTCAATTTTCCGTAGCTGGTTTACGAACTAAATATGATATCTTTTTTTATGGCATAAGGAGGGAAACAAGCACTCCTACTCCCTTAAAGGACGGCAACGTACCAGGGTGTTCATTGGCGGTGAGAAAATGCTCCCCATCAGGTGACCCACTTACTCGTTTGCCCTCCTATCCCATAAAATGTAATAAAATATGCGTGTCACTTGATAGCAAGCAACTAACGCCGCCCATTGTTGTCGGCCCTTAATATGGGAAAACGAAGAGGTCGGAAGTGGGATTGGGTGAAGGTGAAGGGGTTGAGCCTCCGGATACCTCTGTCATGGAACGAAAGGCGGAATGTGTGACTTTACGTCTATATTCTGAGAGATCACCGGTAGAACTGGCCCATTCATGCAGCTCACCGAGTGACTCTATAACGTTAATTACAAATATCTGGATGACCGAGCTTTGCTCGGTATTTTCTTTTTTTTTATAAACAACGCCATCTGCTGGAATAGCTTTAGTGTTGTTGTCGTTAAAGCAAGTTAGTTGCTCACAATTTAAAATAATTATAGCATTCGCCAATAGATGTCAGGAATTCCAAAAAGTAAGTTGATGTTTAAGTTGATTATCGATAAAACACGATAAAATGAAATTTTCTAAAAATTATTCCTAGCTAGATCGATTTATCGCCCCCGAAACCCCCTATATACTAAATTTCATGAAAATCGTTGGAGCCGATTCCGAGTTCCAATTAATATACATATATATATACATATATATATACAAGAATTGCTCGTTTAAAGATATAAGATTTGTCATTATTAGTACATGCATAAAACAAAGTCGCTTTCTTTCCGCTGCCTGTCCTCTTATATGCTCAGATCTAATTACGACAATGGAACGAAACGCGAAGCGAAACGAAACGAAACAACGCAACGGATTTAGATGTGGTTTATTATTCGATAGAAGGTGGACTAGAAGTTCAATTTTAGAGATTTGGAGGTTTTATTGTTAACTTTGATTGATCAAAACAATGTACTACATTGTTATAAATCTTCAAAAGGTCTACAAAACAGTCCGCGATATATATGTCACATAGATAACACACAATACCATTTTAATTTATTTACTTTTCAAGAGAAATAGTGATTTATTTGCCATTTAATTTGAACAATAATCCATATCTAATTAGGGAACTGCATTGTGAATTCAATATAGATCGGTATGGCCTTTATAAAAGGTATGTTATATAAAAGAGGATTCTCGAATATATTACACATTTAAAATATAACATAGGTACGTAACGATCGCGTCGCGAAATCCAACATTTACTCATTTTTTGTTTCTGAGGCGAAACAAAGTTCGCCGGGTCAACTAGTTTCAGATAATGCTGAAACAACATAAACATAACTTCACGCCTTTTCTACCCGAAGATCTAGGCAGCGGCTGTTGAGCCTCGTCTTGCCGTTATGTTGACGTTCCGAAATCGAATAGGTGGCGAACCTATTGCCATTCCGGGCACAATTTTGTTTATTATTAAGAATATTTATAGCTTTTTAGTTAAGTAATTTTTGTCTGCCCAAATAAAGGGAAATCTTAGCCTGGAATGTATTGCGGAAAATGAAAAAATAAATCCAAGAATGATGTCCCAACTCGTAACCGTTAAGGAGTTCCCTAGCCTCATCATCAGAGAACATCTGATGCTAGTGTAGCATCACACTCGGAAGCATATACCTAAGTAACACAACTATTACATAAACATTATGCGAGCATACAATTTTCAGTAATTGCCTTCGATTTCTCCTTGTTCCCACCTTGCGATCCTGACCTGGTGGAAATGGGAAGTATATAATAATAATAAAGACCTTTATTCACACCGACTTAGTAATTTCTAATATTTAATGATTTTTTGAATAGGATCATAGTCTGTAGTCTCGATGGCTCAGTGGGAGAGCACACGGCTTCTGATCCAGAGGTCCGGGTTCGATTCCTGACACCGGCTCACACGAATGACTTCGAAATAGTTTTAAGAAGTTGTTGTGTTGATGTGTGATAAATATCTATGACTGAAAACTTTATGCCCGGCATGACAATAGGTTCGCCACCTATTCCATTTAGGACGTAAACATAACGACGAGACGAGGCTTAACAGCTGTTGCCTACACCTTCGGGTAACAAAAGGGGTGAAGTTATGTTATGTATGAATGTTATCATCATACAATGTTAGGTTAAAATCTAAAATCCGTAAGTTATTTATTTTGTGGTCAATAAAAGAATAGAAAAAAAAGAAATCTAACGGTAAATTTTAGAAGTAACTGCAATAAACGAACGAACGTAGTGCTCGCCTGGATGCGATCCCTGGATGTTCTGGTTTTACAACCGCTAAAATTATCCATGTATTATAATTATTTTCATTGTATAATATTACACATATTTGTAGGAAAAGTTGGCGTACAGAAGAATAGCTGAGCAATGAATTTTTTTTATTATAAAAGGTTTTAATGCATGTGTTTTACACATGATTGATCAAAGTAGCTTTATTTTCGGTCTTCAGCATATCAGTTTTGAGTCTTTTTAGTACCTACCTAACACGAACAACAGACGTGTCTTCCCTCGGAGTACATTTTCTTGGCTCAGTCTTTTTATATTATAAAAGGTTGTCAACAGTTTCATGTGTTTGTTCCTGTGCTGTGTTTGCCTAGAGACATGCAGTGCAGGCCTGTTGTTGTAGATACGCCACTAAATATTAATTACAACCATTTTTTGAGTGTGGATAGTGGCTATTTCATTAATAACATTACTAATAAGTAGATAATACTTAAAAAAACTTGTGTTTTTTGTGCTTTTATGTTGTTGTTTCTAATTATTATTTATATTGTTATCTGTATTAAGATTATGTTGAGCTGCCTGGGCGGTCCAGTGGTCGAGCTCGCGTTTATAAATCAACAAGTTGTGAGATTGATTCCGATGACCAGTGTCTTTTAGGAATCTATTTTCAGAAGTTTTGTCTGATAAATATCGATGATTGACAACATTGTAGGTACCCGGTGTATGGCAATAGGTTCTGATACATATTCTATTTGGGACATAACAATTTTGCTATAAAAAATAAATAAAAAATAAATTTAATTATACAAAGTACCTATCAGTTCGTTGGACACGATCATTACGTTCATGATATTACTACATATTAGAATGACAATGCACCGTTACCGAGGGTCTGCAGAGAGCCGGGCGTGCTCTATTCAGGGGGCGTGTGGGGTGGGGGGGGCTCTGTGAGGGGGGCGTGTCGCGCCACACGCCCCCCACTCACCGGCCGCTCGCAGGCGCACGCTGCACAACCTTCATTGTGTTACGACTGCTTTGTTTACTGCTAACCGTTTGTTCAGCCGTTAGCTAACTACACACTTACATACATACCTACTACACGCATATACATAAATAACTTCAGGCCCCTTCTCTTGCGGGGTATGCAGAGAGAATAGACCGCCATAAGACGCGATTCGCACACGCCTCAATCCTTGTTTAACTTTTATAACTTTGGCCGTAATATATACCTACATAACATAAACATAACTTCACGCCTTTTGTTACCCGAAGGTGTAGGCAGCGGCTGTAAGCCTCGTCTCGAAGTTTACGTCCCAAATGGAATAGGTGGCGAACCTATTGCCATACCGGGCACAAAGTTTATGTACCTATACTTGTGACTTATTAAGACTTTTGAGATCACATTCTTCTAGGACTCCTTTTATTGTCATAGAGAGTGTGGCCTGACCCTCGCCTCCTACATCCATTAACTTTCAGTACTTTGTCAATACAAAAGTCAATGCAACGCCCAACAGATGAAAGGATATCTGCTTAGTCTATTTGATGCAAGCATCATCCATTCTTATACATCCCATCGGAGCATGCCATTTCATACAATTTACTTCCTTACCTTGTATACGACGCGGTGAACGAGAGTCACTTCACAGATATTGCGCAGACCTGCTAACATTTAGGCTAAACAAAATAGCGATTATTATTCACTTACCTAATTATTGTGTGAACGCGTTCGAGAGAATTTTAGTTTTACTGGTTTCACTTTAGAGTGGGCCTTATTAGTAAATGGCTAAACGTAACCACAGACCTCGCGATACCTAATATACGAGTAGCACCGGGCTGCGACTCCACGGGAAATATGTTCAATCATTATGTCCTGTTAATGTTATTCTGACAGAATTAGCAAGATTTTAGTTTCAGATTTCTAACTAGACGGAGTTGATGGCGATTTATAATATGCACACCAGCTCCACGTGAGACAGAAGGCGGTAGGCACAGGGTCTAACAGGGTTTCTTCATAGCACATGTTGTGCCAACATGTGCTATGAAGAAACCCTGTTAGAATCAATTGTCTGTCATGGTGTTAAACATGCGAGGTTACAAACAGTGTGTCTGTTACTTTCAGTTCGACTGTAATGTCACTTAGGTATTTCATTTCTCTAATTGCTATGACAATTGTGAAAATAATTAATACAATAAAATAGGGCTAAAAATTACTTTTCTTACTGAGCAGGTATCCAGCGGACGGTGAGTGAATCGGTTACTAACAGTCAATTTACTCTTGTAACAGTGCGCGGCGGGGGCGGGAGTGTTCGAGCTACAAATACTGGAGTTCTCCAACGAGCGTGCGGAAGTGGCGAGCGGGGACTGTTGCGCGGGTGTCCCCCGACCTGCTGGCCCCCATACCGGCCCACCACCTCGCTGCTCAACCCCATGCCGCACGCGCTTCACGCTCTGTCTCAAAGAATATCAGTCGGCAGCGGCCCCGGGCGCCTGCTCCTTTGGTCGAGCCGCGTCACCTGTCCTCGGCACTGACTCGTTCACTCTTGCCGAGCCACTCTACACCCTAGCGCTGCCCTTCTCCTTCAGGTGGACGGTCAGTACTTATTTCTATGTGATGAAACAGTGGTAGATATGGAAGAATTTCAGGGACATTTGTTTAACGCTGGCTGAATATATCCAACATAGAGAGTAAATAATAATTAACAGCCATGTCGAAAGTACACAACCCTTTCTGAACGTGGCTCCTTGACATTCACACATACCTACTTATCATTGTTTATAACTTTGAACAGACTTTCAATTGTTTTGACTCTGAGCCTGCCATGTACCGACGAACACAGGCAAGGCCAGCTCTACCCAGTAAGTAAATTCATTTTTAACTAACCCCTGGATGCATTTCGGTTTCAGAGATCCTTCACGCTAATACTGCAGGCATTTGACGACTATGAATATCCGGACGCAGGTGAGTTGACTCAAGTTGCTTTGTGTGTTGGTACTACATAACTTTTAACAGATCAAAACTGTGATCAGAACCTTTATCTAAGAAGCACCAAATTACCTATGCGCAGAGTTTACATAAAAATTCTACACCAAGTCAACTGTCATGGATCATCTCAGTCACTGTGAAGCGACATTAGAGAATAGCTTCGCTTCAAAAACATTATAAACAGAATTAAAAGATCATAATCGCTGTGTCAGTGTAAGCTGAGTCGTGTAACAATATTGAAGTGCGTGTGGGCGGTCACAGAGGGCGGGCTGATAGTGGAGGCGTGGTGGTCGGGCATCGTGGAGCCGAGCGCCGAGTGGCACGCCCTGCAGCAGGCGGGGAACGAGTCGCGCGCGAGCGTCGCGTACCGCGTTCGCGTGCTCTGCCAGCCCAACTACTACAACACGACGTGCACCACGTTCTGCCGCCCCCGGGACGACAAGTTCGGCCACTACTCGTGCACCGACCACGGCGACAAGCACTGCCTGCCCGGCTGGCAGGGAGACAATTGCGAGAAACGTGAGTCCGACCTTCCGCGCCCCTCTCACCTCTACAAATACAATAGCATACATGATGACATGGTTCCATATATCTGTTGCAGCTGTTTGTAAAGAAGGCTGTCACCCGACACATGGACGGTGCGACAAGCCTGGCGACTGCGAGTGAGTACCCGTTATGATAGCACAACTAGTTGTTGAGCACTGGATATTGTATTTTCTATATCACGACCTAACTTTACATCACCTTGTTATGTTACACTGTCACACCTAAACTGTGCAAAAATATCACGATGGTCATATCAGATGAGTCGAGTTCAGGAATGAGTTCTGTTTTTAGAGATTCGTATTGTTTGATTAAAATGTCAATAATGGTGTTTGTATTGTGTGCCAGCTGCCGGCCAGGGTGGCGGGGCGATCTGTGCTCGCAGTGTCAGCCGTACCCGGGCTGCAAACACGGCTACTGCAACGGCTCCTCCTGGGACTGCACCTGTGATACAAACTGGGGTGGCATACTATGCGATCAGGGTCAGTAAAGGTGCCTTTTTATATCATGAATGCATGATGTTATGAGGCTTTCACGGCCTTATTAGTCGAAAATACACATACACACACACTACTTTACGCCAAATGCCTTGCGGGGTAGGCAGAGAGAAAGGAGCGCCACAAGGCACGATTCTTACACGCCTCACTCGCTTCGTTGACTATCATAACTCTTTTTCATGCACGCGCGTTGATTTTTGAGGCTCTTAATAGCACCTTCCTCCAAAACACGTTCTATTTGGTCATGGAACGTGTGTCTTGGCCGTCCTCGACTCCTACATCCATCCGCTTTTGCATTGTATATCTGCTTAGTCAGTCTTGCACCATTCATTCTTTCTACATGTCCGAACCATCGGAGCATGCCCTTTCTTACTTTTACACCGACACTCTCTTTCATTCCAACTTCCTTCCTTACAACCTTGTTTTCGACGGGGTCAGTGAGAGTCACTCCGCAGATTTTGCGCAGTGCCCTCATTTCTACCGCGTTTATAGCCTTAGACATAATTTTGTCCGTTCTGGATGTTGACGAAGAACCCCGAGAGTTTCTAACTTCCCTCCAGAAGAATTTGTTATTCCATACCATGCATTGTTATTAGGCTTTCACGTCCTTAATAGTCGAAAATGTTGGCAGAATATCGTCATCTTCGACCCATTCATTATTCAATCGTAAAGGTAATGCAACTGTAACACAATATGTGTTGCAGATGTCCATGGGCAGCGTTAGCTTATTACTAGCAGGTCACCCTGTAAATCGTTCGCCTATCCATTAAAAAATATACAACAGAAAAGTTTTACGAATTTTCAGATCTCAACTACTGCGGAACACATGAGCCCTGCCAGCACGGAGGCACCTGTGAAAATACGGCGCCAGATCAATACCTGTGCCGCTGCGCCGAGGGATTTTCAGGAGTAGACTGCGAGCGCGTCGATAACCCCTGCGCGCCACAACCCTGCGTGCACGGCGAATGCTCCCTGAGTGGTTCTACGGTGCGAGGGTTCACTTGCACCTGCGATCGCGGCTGGGGCGGCGCGCTCTGCGACCTGGACGTGGATGACTGCGCCAGCGAGCCCTGCCAGCACGGAGCCACCTGCCGGGACCGGCTCGACTCTTTCCAGTGCGAGTGCACGTCCGGATGGACAGGATCCACCTGCACGGAAGGTGCCCATATGTTCTTGTAACATTATTGTTCTTGGTGTGTTAGTCTTTTGATATTGTATCCCTATAGATGGATATTATTTGAAATTCACGAGTTTGGTTTCAGCCAACAAATAGGCCGCGCTATTTCATACTGCCAAAGGAAATATTTAGAACTGTGACTTTTAAATAATTGCATGAGTACGGGGCACATCTGATCAGTCATCAGAGAGTGTCCTTGACCTGAGAACCTTATCACTTACATTATGCTATATTGCATCCACAACATTCGGAGGACACAGTGTAATCGCATGCGTGATCGCTCGGTTCTGTGGCAGACGTGAACGAGTGCGCTCGGGAGGAGGGCGGCGGCGAGGGCGGCGAGGGCGGCGAGGGCGCGCTGGGCCCGTGCGTGAACGCGGCGCTGTGCAACAACACGCTGGGCGGCTACCGCTGCGCCTGCCTGGCCGGCTGGACGGGCCGCGACTGCGAGACCAACGTGGACGACTGCGCCGGCCAGTGCCTCAACGGCGCCACCTGCATCGACCTGGTGGACGACTTCCACTGCGCCTGCGCGCCGGGCTGGGCGGGCCGCACGTGCGCGCGCGACGTGGACGAGTGCGCGCCGCGGCCCTGTCGCCACGGCGGCGAGTGCGTGGACCTGGTGGACGGCTACCGCTGCATCTGCCCCGTGGGCTTCTCGGGCGTCGACTGCGAGGTACCGCTCGACCTCTCACCTCGCCACTGACAGCTCTCACCGCTATCTACTAACCCTTTGCTTGCTTTTAGCTGACCTCCTGTTATGGACGCTACTGTGCGGTGAGTTACTAACACTATTTTAACAACGTATTACTTAACATTTTCGCAAATCACATTCATAACATTGAAACAACTTTTATAGATTATATGGCGTTTATTTAGAACTTATTTTCTATTTATTTCCCGACGTTTCGAACTCTTTACAGAGATCATTATTTTCACGAGTAATTAGCAGAAAGATGGTAGTCGTTCGGAAGCTATTTTTATTTATACAGAGAGCACCCACATTTTGGAAATAAAAATCAAAAGGTTGAAGTTAAAAATATGATTTTTACTATTGGTAACCCACATCAGACCATGAAACAAAATTAAATATTTATTTATAAAATATATTTACTAAAAAAAACACCAGCAACACATATAGTGTTACTGTTGCGTTGCCAACCTTTAAGGGATACGTAATAGGAAAGGATGGGGAAGGGGGTGGGCCTCCGGGTACCTCTCTCACGTGGTATTTCACCGGTCGAGCCAGCAGCGAAATGAAATTGATGAAAATGAAATTCATGCAGCGAACTGCTTGCTTCGTACATTCTTTGTTGTTTTTAGAGTTTCACAAATTCACTGGTGGCCACACGTTGACACCAGACTCCTTAACATTACTAACACAACTAACAACAGACAGTGCGGAACTGGTGCCGCATGGTGATGGCTGATGTCACTTGCCACTGTGACACGACTGGCGTCTATAATCTGCATGTTGCCTGCTGAACATACACCTGATGTAATACCCGCTGGGTAGCGTGAGCGATATATCACAGATATCACTGACACGTGTGTGTGTGAGCAGGATGACCGAGACCACTGCGCAGGCGCGCCGTGCGCCAACGGGGCCGCGTGTTACACCGCACAGAGCGACTACTACTGCCACTGCGCGCCCGGCTGGACCGGCAAGAACTGCACCGCGCGAACCGCCAGGGAACGTGAGTACCGTCTATTACCATCATCAGGCATATTGTACATAAATCGATAATCATTATGTCCAGACAGTTTATTGAATATATAGTACAACAATCAATTTAACTTGTGTGAAAAGAGATAAATACAGCCTACTGCGATCGCAACCCGCCTGCTAAGTGTGGCGATTATGGCAAAAATCCCCCATGATTGAGCAAACCGGCAGTTGTAGCGCTCTATGGGGAAGGCCTATGTCCAGCAGTGGACCTCAAAAGGCTAATGATGATGATGATGATGAAGAAAAGGAGACGAGTAATGTGGGAAGAGAGTGAGAGCTTTTTCCTATATTAGAGAGATATTAACATTTTGTTCCTTTTTTTCTATCTTTTTGATAAATCGGCTTTATCCTCAATCTAATAAGTATTTTTAAAAAACAGAAAGCGAAATGTGCGGTTCTGGAGTTTGCGTGCACGGACGGTGCGTGCATGCAGGACACTCGGGCGCCGGGGGCTCAGGAAGCACCCACTGCGCTTGCGAACCCCCCTACAGCGGCTCGTTCTGCGACCGAGTGGACACCTGCGCGGGCGCACCGTGCCGCAACAACGCCACCTGCATACCCGCTTCCGCCGGCGACTTCAGCTGTATCTGTCGCGATGGATGGACAGGTACGCCACGTTTTGTGAATTAATCTCACCCTTGACCGCATAAATAGTCATGCAAAACATAAACACTTGCTATGTACAGAAATGAACACTATCCAATTCTAACTGAAACATTTTTTTAAATATAATTTGCACATATCTACACCCACAAATCCACAACAGGTATTCGTAGCTCTGTAGTTCTGTACTGATGTGGCTCAATTTTGTTTAAAAGTGTATCATATTCCTCCCACACTCCTACAGGTAAGACGTGTTCGATGAGAGTGGACGAGATCGATCGCTGTCCGATCGCGTGCGCTAACGGAGGCACTTGCGTGCGTGACGGCGCGGCGTGGCGCTGCGCCTGTAGCGCCCCGTGGACGGGACCCTCCTGCGGGGACGCGCCGGTGGCGGAGCCCCCGTGTCCGTGTCTGGCGGGGGGCACGTGCGTATCGACCGGCTCTCTGGCGGGCTGGGTGTGCGCCTGCCCCGAGGGGAGGAGCGGCGCGCGTTGCGAAGTGGCTGTAGACCAGTGCAGCTCGTCGCCATGCCACAACGGAGGGCGCTGCGTGGGGGGCGCGGGGGGCGGCTGGTGGACGTGCGAGTGCGCGGCGGGCTGGGCGGGCGACACGTGCGCGGTGGCCGCGTGCTCGCCCGCGTGCCCGGCGGGCGCGGCCTGCGTGCCCGACGCGCACGACCCGCAGCGGCCGCCGCGCTGCGTGTGCCCGCCGCCCCCGCAGCGCGCCGCTCGCCGCTGCCTCGAGAGTGAGTCGATCATTAATAACAATTATGTTTAAATATTTATTATTATTTCCTTATTTACTCATTTTTTCTTAAAATATTTGACTAACCGAGTCTTATCTAAGTATTTAGCTAAGTCTCGGTGGTCCAGGGTTCGAATCCTGGCTCACACTAATGATTTTTCGAAATTCTTTTCGAAAGTTATGTGTGATAGACATCGATTACTAAAAAACTTTGTGCCCGGTATGGCAATAGGGCAATAGAGTAGAAAAACGCGTGAAGTTATTGTAGTTGTATTCAATTTGAGATAAAGTTTTACTTAGGAAAAAATCAAAGAGAGGCCATCAATAGTGTGTTCATTCTTATTTACCTATGAAATTGAGATAGGGAGGAGCGTGCTGATCGCTAACACATATTGTCAATGTGCTCCTGAGTTTTTGCTACAAACAAATAGTAAAACTGAAGAACCGTCCTTGTGAGATCACAACCAAGTCGGATTGAAGATTATAAATACCACAACAAGATTTTACACCATAAAACACCAAGAAAACTGTTAAAGTAAGATCTAAATTAAATTGGAAGTTATTTAAAAATACCTACATACACTAATATTATATTTTTAAGTGGTAGAGCCAAGCAGTTCACTGCATGAATGGGCCGGCTCGACTGGTGAAATACCACGACCTCTCAGAAGACCGACGTAAAGTGGCTCATGCCGCGTTTCGTTCGGTAAGAGAGGTATCCGGAGGCCCACCCCCCTTCCCCATCCTTTCCTATCTCCTATCCCTTAAAGGTCGGCAACGCAACAGTAACACTATATGTGTTGCTGGTGTCCATGGGCGGCGTTGGTTGCTTACCATCAGGTGACACGCCTGCTCGTTTGCCCTCCTATCCCATAAAAAAAAAAACTAATTACTATTCACTCGTGAGTCGTGACAGTGCCGCCAATATAATAAAATAAATCGTAAAAAGAACCACAAATAGGTACATTCCTGAGCTACGTATAGTCTAAGAGCGATAAGTACGTTTTTGTTACTGCTTAGAAAAAATGGCCTTTAAAATGTCTGAGGAAATGATGACATTATTTAATATGATGAAACAAGAAATGAAAAATCTAATGGAAATTCAAACAGCTAAAATAACGGAAACCTTAACAGAGAAATTTATGGAAAAAATGGATGTAAAAATCAAACCAATTAAAGAAGAAACTAAAAATCTAAAATTAGAAATTGAAATTTTAAATAAGAAAATAATAATGCTAGAAAACGCTAAAAGGACAAATAATATTATAATACATGGGCTTGAAGAAAAGGACAGAAACTCGACCGAGCTACATAAAACAATAACAAAATTTATTAGAGAACTAAATGTGAACATCGAAGATTTCGAAATTGATAAATTACAAAGAATTGGACCATCTACTTCTGGAAAAATAAGACCAATACTAGTTTCTCTTACCATCTTAGGGAAAAAATTAGAAATACTTAGAAATAAGAAACAAATGCCTTTTGCGTTTTGAATACCTTGTCCCTAGAAACAAACTCTGTCGAACTTCATCTTCTCTCCTTCTTCGTGCGCCTGCTCACACCTCCAGCTGCTATGATTCCTCTTTTACTTCTCGCGCAGTTCGCCTATGGAACTCTCTACCACACTCCGTAAAAGATGCCTCTTCTCTTGACGTTTTTAAAAAGAGAACCAAGGAATATTTTCTTCATAAAGACTAATTGGTAATATGTATGTCTATTTATGTATATATACATTATTATATGTATGTGTATTTTAGTATGTATTTAAGTATAAGCTTAATGTGTATTTATATATTATGTATATTCGAATTATGTGTGTAGGATGTATGTATTTATTTATATTGTTGATCTATTTAGCTATTAATTTTAATGTGTTTGTTGTACACATATGTTATTAACCTGCAAACTCAATTGTTCATCTATCACTCAAAGGGTTTGCTGGTGGAAAACTCAATAGTGAGTTAAGCTCGCCTTTGTACATAATTTCATTATATCTGTAAATTTCTGTAATTTTGTTCTTTTTGTGTGCAATAAAGTAATAATAATAATGCCTGAAAATACATACATCTCTGAAGATTTTTCGAAAGAAACCTGGAGAAAAAGAAAAGAACTTCAAAAAGAACTCCAACAAGAAAAAGACAAAAGCAATATAGCATTTATTAAAAATAACAAAGTCATCATACAAACCAAAAAATCACAGAATAGAAAAAAAGACAGCTCAACATCACCCCAATCGCTCTCACAGCAAAGTGGAGGAAAAACTATGTTAGCTCCAGCAAAGTTAAATAAAATCGATGCCTTCGCATATATGCGATCCCGGTCTCAATCACTTACTGAAACAGATGCTCTAGCAAAAAACTAAATTCAAATCATCTCAAGTTGCATACTAGCGAGGAGAGTGTATATAAAATTATAACCAAATATGAAGACATAAACATACATTCATCGTTCCTTAAATTCTACTATGCAAACGTTAGAAGTATACGAACACCCGGAAAGATCGAAGAGCTTCAATTTATCGTTAAAGCTATTAAAACAAAAGTACATATTATAATATTAACGGAAACTTGGATTATATCAGAACACGATGCTAAACGATACAACCTTCCAAACTATACACATATTTATAATTACAGAAATGATGGCAGAGGTAGAGGTGTGTCAATCTATATACAAAATAATATTAACTACGAGATAACTGATGATATTTACAAAAATGGCAACCATTATCTATGGATTTATCTTAAAGAATATGCTTTACACGTAGGAGGCATTTATAAACCAGGTAGTAGCAATGTTAAGCAATTTCTTGACATATACGGCACGCAGCTAGAACAAAGAAAGAGATCTATTGTCTTTGGGGATTTCAATTTGGACTTACTTACTACAAGCACTTATTTATCACAATATCCATCAACTTAAGAAGAAAATGGTCACGAAATCCTCAACAAATTTAATAAGAAATACTCAACAAGACAAACAAATACAACCAATACGATTTTAGACCATATATCAACAAATTTAACTGATATCTCGTTCTATTTCACTATTGTAGAATCTGCAATGAGTGATCAAAAGCATGTATATCTGGAGATAAATAAATACAAAGTTAGGACTAAACAAAAGATAAAATACGAGGCAATTGACTATGGTGGTTCATACAAAAGTGTTGATCAGAGTACATAAATAAATGATAGAAATATCTTTGAACATCTCGAAGATTTTATAAAATTACATATAGGACGAAATAAAAAACTAAAATTTTAAATCTACCAAAAGACGACTGGATCAACAAAGCAATTAAAAACATGATCAATTATAGGAATATATTGTGGAAAAAACTTAGAACCAACAAAGATGACGAAGACCTGAATAAAAAATTCCAGACGCAGAGAAAAATAGTTCGTGAAAAAATCAAGAGTGCGAAAAGGACATACTATTACAATTTGTTTCAAAAAAGTAGCGAAAACCCAAAGAAAATATGGAAAATCATAAACTCGTTAGCATTAACAAAGATAAAAGGTAGCAGTGTGGTTCCGAAGCTGATCACGGACAGGAAAGAGGTTTTTTTTTTTTTTTTTATTATAGTTGGGCAAACGAGCAGGCGTGTCACCTGATGGTAAGCAACCAACGCCGCCCATGGACACCAGCAACACATATAGTGTTACTGTTGCGTTGCCGACCTTTAAGGGAAGGGGATAGGAAAGGATGGGGAAGGGGGACCCAAATAATTACAGACCGATTTCGGTACTTCCAGTGATTTCCAAAATATTTGAAAAAAATATTTACAATCGCATTAGCCAATATTTAACTAGGAAAGAGTTTTTAATAGATGAGCAATATGGGTTTCGACCAAAATCAAGTACTTTGTCTGCTACTATTGCTATTACGACGAAAATAAAAACAAATATTGATGAAAATAATATTTGTCTGGTTGTCTTTGTTGATTTAAAAAAGGCTTTTGACACGGTTTCACATTCAAAACTTTTGGACAAATTGACAAACTTGGGAATCACTGGAAATGCTTATTCTTTGCTTGACTCTTATTTGTGAAATAGGAAACAGATAGTTAAAATGGGTGACTACGAAAGCAAACCGCAGATAATTACATATGGAGTGCCACAGGGAAAGTAATATATACATATTTATTTATTTTTTTAATTTACCACAGAAATTTGAATGGAACAGTTACTAAAAATAAATCATTTATTCTCACCTGCAGTATGATTTTCATCATCGTTATTTTTATTTTCTTCATGAAATGTTTGATCAGCTGGCAGGTAGAAAGTCCCACCGAAATTATCTGTCTTTTTGGGAATCTTATTTTTTAGTTATAAATAACACTCCATTAAAATTTCAAGCTGCCTCAAATACATTTTTTATAATTTTTTGCAAAATATTTTTGCGCGCGTCTAGCAATATTAAAACCCTGATTAAATTGTCTGGCTTATTTTTTTTCATATACATTAAGTATTACACTGCAACATATATAAATTGCTTATTGCTTCAAATATATTTTTTTGGAAAAAAAATATAATATTATTAAAACAACTTTCAGGATTATATCGCGTTTATTTCTTATTTATTACATTTATTTCCCGACGTTTCGAACTCTTCACAGAGATCATTTTTACGAGTGATGAACAAAAAAATATAATTATAATGTTATTAATATCTTTATTGTGGTCGTCAGTGCTGGCAGGACTGGGTCCAGAGGGCGAAGACTCTGTGGAGGGCAACGAGGGAGAGGACGGCGGCGAGGGCGGCGCTGACGGGCGAGTGGGGGATGCGGAAGCGTGCGGCGCCAACAACGGCACGTGGTGGTGGGGCTGCAACGCGTGCTGGTGCGAGAGCGGCACGCCCGCCTGCACGAGGCTGTGGTGCGGCCTGCCCGACTGCCGCGTGCCCGGAGCGCAGCCGTGCCGCACGGACGAGGTCTGTTACTCTTTAACCAGACGTTTAACATTAGGCATAGTAAACTTTGTTATTATGGTTTTATTCGAATTGAGAAATAAACTATTAGCTGTAAACCATTCATGGACCTGTGCAAGGGAGCTAGTTCCATCATCAAAACTGTTTTTTTACGGCCTATCTTGAAGAGGAGTGAATTGAAAACAGCAGAGTACATTACAAAATGTCTGTACGAAAAAGAGCAAATCATTAATACGGATAATAAACAATAATGGACCGAGAAGGGAACTGTGGGGAACTCCCATAGACACCGATGATCCAGATGATCTCACTCTGTTTATATCGACAAACTTTAACCTGTTATCTAAGTATAATGCAACAAGAATAAGTGCAGTGTTCTCAATACCCTAATGACTAAGCTTACGTAAAAATGTGTTGTGTTCAATCAAACGCTTTAGAGAGATCACAGAATACGCCAATTGCATTCTACGAGTTTTCCAAGGCATCGAATATATGTTTAATAAAAGCAGCACCAGCATCAGTAGTAGAAGGACCATTTGTAAAAACGTACTGCGCTTTGTGAAAAACATTATTTAAATTATGATGGATTGATATTTTTTTGATATCTTTTTCAAAAATTTTGCTTAGTGCAGGTAAAATGGAAATAGGACGATAGTCGATTGGTTCATTCTTACATCCGTTTCTAAATAATGGTATCAATTTTCTGTTTCATTAAATTAGGAAATACACCTACATCTACACATTGATTAAAATGTAAAACCACAGCATTTATTAATAAAAAAATGATGAATGTGCGCGGCGATTCACACACGATAGAAGTGAAACTTCAGTAAATCGATACATCGATGGATGGATGATCAGTATAAAATAAAAATCAAATTTATTGATTGAAAAACACTGCAATATTAGTTTATACTTAAAACAGGATTAAAAAATATTTACACTTACCATTTATTACATCAGTCACATTAACATTTATATTTGAACATCCATTTTGATTGTTAATTAATTGTTTTTTACGTGCACGAAACTCGCGACTACGTTCTGTTGAACTTTTTCCTGTTTTTTTTTTCATTTTAATTTAATTTTCATTTTTTTGCGTCGATATTGACGACACATTACGGCATTCGTTTTCTTTTTTATGAGAGAAGTGGCCAAACGAGCTTGCGGGTCACCTGAAAGCAATCTCCGCCACCCATAGCGTCTGCAATACCAGGGGCATCACATCAGCGCTGCCGGCCTTTCAGATGAGAATAGGCTCGTTTTTTGAAGGTTCCTCGGTCGTAACGGTCCGGAAATACCGTCGCCGGCAACTGGTTCCATGAAGAAACAGTGCGTGGCAAGAAGTGCCTATTGAAACGCACTGTTGTCGATCGCCAACGATTCAGCCAATGCGGGTGGAAGCGTTGGGGCGTCGAGCGGTGGTGAAAATCAGCTGGCGGTATTAATCCAAACAATTCCTCAGAGCACTCCCCATGGTATATGCGGTAGAGGATGCATAGAGATGGCACCTCTCTCCGCAACCCCAAAGGATCAACCCGATCGGTAAGAGCTTGGTTGTCGACAAGCTGAACCGCGCGTCGTTGGATGCGGTCAAATGGAGTAAGCTGGTACTGGGGTGCCCCCGCCCAAAGATGTGAACAGTATTCCACGTGAGGACGGACCTGCGCCTTGTAAAGTTGCAGGCGATGACCTGACGTGAAATACTGTCCCGCTCTATTAAGTATACCAAGCTTTTTGAAGCCCAATTTGGCCTTGCCCTCCAGATGACCGTGGAACTGGACGTCACTCGACAAGTCGACACCAAGAATTCCGATAGCGGCTGAGGGGGGTAAGGGAGTGCTCTCAAAATAGGGAGCTACGACAAAGGGTGACTTTTTAGCGGTAAGCGCGCAGATCTGTGTCTTCTTAGGGTTGAATTGGACTAAGTTTAGTTGGCCTCAGTCCGAAACGTGACTAAGCAAAGTTTCGATTTCAGACGCAAGTTTGTTCCAGTGCTTGTCGACGTTTTCCCGAGAAATTCGCGGGTGGCCGGTATATAAGGCATCCCCGGTACTGTCATCTGCATAACATTGAAGATTGCTGCTAAGCAGCATGTCATTGATATGCAGAAGAAACAGCGTAGGGGATAGCACACAGCCCTGGGGGACTCCAGCATTCACAGGTTTAAAGTCGGAGCATGACCCATCGACAACAACTTTCATGCTTCGAGCCGTGGAAAGCTGGAAACCCAATCGCATAATTTCTCGGGAAGCCCATAACATGGAAGCTTCGAAAGAAGTGCTTTGTGCCAAACCCGATCAAAGGCCTTCGCTACGTCCAAACTAACGGCCAGCGCCTCTCCTTTACTCTCAACCGCCTCCGCCTACAGATGGGTTAAGTACGCTAAAAGATCACCAGCTGAGTGACCTTGACGGAATCCGACCTGACGGTCACTTATCAACTGGTGCTCTTCTAGATACCTAAGGAGCTGGCGGTTGATGAGTGTTTCCATTATTTTGGAGAATAAGGAGGTGATGGCGTGATGCCGAGGTCTATAGTTGGACGGATCTGAGCGGTCACCTTTTTTAGGGATCGGGTGGACTAAAGCAACCTTTCATGATGTTGGTACAGCGCCGAGAGAGTAGGAGTACCGGAAAAGACGCGTTAGAACCGGTGCCAACTCTGGAGCACACGTCTTTAGCACTATTGCTGGGATTCCGTCAGGCCCACTCGACTTGTGGACATCCAGGGATAAAAGTATGCGTCGGACGGTACTTTGCCGGATACGAATCTGCGGCATGGCGTGACCGCATGGTGGAATGGTCGGTGCGATGTTACCCCTATCGTCCAAAGTCGAGTTGGACGCAAAAAGAGTGCCAAGAAGGGCGGCTTTCTCTTTTGCATCGTGGGCTAGTGACTGGTCCTCCCGGTGCAACGGTGGAAGAGACGGCTGTCGGCATCTTATAAAATTTATTATTTAGCACAACGAGATATAAAAATACTTACAAACACACAGTTAAATAATAACACACATATACATATACATACTCTTTTGATGTGAACTCTAGTTTATTTTTAATGTGTTTGGTAATGTTGGACAAAGAGGAGAGACCGATAATATAAGATAGTATGTATATTTCTGTCTCATTCTTTCCTGGCTTCATCCTACACATTTTTGTATTTGTGTCTCTTACCTGTCGTTTAATGCGTTGCATCCAGTTTGAAATCACAACGATTCTAAAGAAGTTTCATTTCAAAAAGCATAGCATTTGGAGCTATGAGGGCAATGATAGAATCTAATAGTTTAACGGAAATATCCCACAAATCAGCCTTTTTTTGGAATTTAATTGTTTAAACACTTTTATAATATCGTACGGGTCGACACGTTCAAATTAAGTTCAAAAGAAACGTTGCACTCGCCCACATTATCCTAACACTAAGTTTCAGTATTGACGGACCACGAAATTAACGTATTAGTAGTAGAAATGGAAATTTTGGCAAAAAGTAATTAAATGCTTCGAGAACAGCATAGTTATCGATACTTGTATTATTAACTAAAAGTTTAATATTACCTTCACGGTTCTTTGTTAGATCATTCTCACGTGAAAGGCCAGCCACGTTGTGACCCCCGCGGATGGCTATGGGTATATTTACTTTATCAGCATATATGTATCTTAGGTGTGCGTCCCGGCTGCCCCGGCGTTGTGTCTGCGGGCGCCGTGCGCACCCATCGGTGAGTGCAGGCGGGTGTCGGGGCGGCGCGTGGAGCCCCCCGCGCTGCCCGCGCCCGCCGGGTGCTGGCCGGGGTCGCGCTCCGCCGACAGCCCCCTGCCCGGGGGCTGCGCGCGGGCCACGCTGCAGCTGGCGCGGGAGCGGCTCGGTCGCGGCGCGCACGTGGAGCGCGCGTGCGGGGCCCTGCGCCGGGCCCTGGCTGCCGCGCTGGCGGCCCGCACGCCCCCCGCGCCCCCGCTCGCCCTGCTGTGTGACCTCGCGCCCGACGACGACGACGCGCTCGATCTGGCGCTGGTGAGAATTCTCATAAATAATAACAACGGACGTTCCGTTCTAACAATAAACAGATTTAGGAGTTCCCGCTCCTGGAATTTTGGAATGGAAACATATTCAGACGTCATGTCTGAACGGTTTTATACTTAAGCTATCTGGCCTCATAATACAACATCACTAAGTTTAGTTACTTAACATAACATAACATAACTTCACGTCTTTTGTTACCCGAAGGTGTAGGCAGCGGCTGTTAAGCCTCGTCTCGCCATTATGTTTACGTCCCAAATGGAATAGGTGGCGAACCTATTGCCATACCGGGCACAAAGTTTGTCAGTCATCGGTATTTATCACACATAACTTCCGAAAACAATTTCGAAAAGTCATTGGTGTGAGCCAGTGTCTGGAATCGAACCCCGGACCTCTGGATCAGAGGCCGTGCGCTCGCCCACTGCGCCACCGAGACTGTTAAGCTACTTAATGATGTTGTATTATGAGACTCGAAACTAGACGGAGTCGTGTGAATTACATGCAATCGTCATCGTAAACGTGTCGTGTGTGCAGTGGATAGGCGAGGAGGTGGGCGCCGCGGCGGGGGCGCGGGGCGCGGCGCTGGGGGCGGCGGTGCGCGCGCTCAGCGAGCTGGTGGCGCGGCGCCGCCTGGCGCACCACCCGCTGCTGGGCGCCGCGCTGCGCCTCACGGTGCCGCCCGCCCCCGCCGCGCCCGCCGCGCCCCTCGACCACCCCGCGCCCGCCGCGCTGCCCGTGGCGCTGTCGGTCGCCGCGCTGGTGGCCCTCGCGGCCGCCGCGCTCGCCGCGCTGCTCGTGCTGCGCCGCAAGCGCGCGTCGCGGGCCGCCGAGCGCTCGCGGCGCTGCGACGAGGAGAAGTCCAACAACCTGCAGAACGAGGAGAACCTCCGGCGCTACGCCAACCCGCTGCGCGAGGAGGGCGCCGACGAGCTGCCCCGCGCGCACTCGCTGTACAAGGCGCAGAACGCGGACGCGCGCAACGCGACGCCCCCCCGCGACAAGGAGCTCACGAAGCGCTCGCTGCCGCCCCCCGAGCCGCCCCCCGTGCGCCGCGCTCCCCCCGAGCGCCTCACCGTGATCGTGTGATATTAGTGTACCTACTGCCCATACGTGCGCGCGAGTGCGCCTGTGACTCTGAACTATTTATTGATCCCCTAGTTTAAGTACAACTGGAACCGGAGCCGCTCGACTTGACCGTACCCAAACTTTGCGCTCCAAGATCGTTTGTAAATATTGTATTTTATGTAAATAATGTTGTCGCGTGTGTAATTGTGTCTGAGATCCGAAGGACGTCCGGAGGAGGTCCGGAGGAGGTCGCCGAGCTGTTCGTGTTGTTTGTAAAGGTTGTAAAGAGATAATGTGACATTGTTTTAATAAAAATTTAATAAAATCCCTAACTCTTGTATTATTCAAGTTAACATTTATATCACATAACATGTATCAAAATCGGTCGTTCAGAAAAGTTTGTAAGTGATAAATATCCAAAAAAAAAATTAGATTACTGGAAAAAAGTTTTTTTTTATCGCCCAAGGAATATCATAAAATTCATTTCCAGCTGACCGCAAAACTGAGTAAGGATTACTTCTACGAAATTTCAAGTCAATTGAAATTATAGTTCCGGAGAGTTAGAAACTTTCAAATTAGAAATTTTCCACTTTCCTGCGATTTTATTATGTATATGTAAAGACTATGCGGCGACAATGAGGCGGCAGTTGGAGCGTTGTAACTTTCTTCTTTCTACACATCATCGTCTCTGTATTTAATCTTAAAATCTTATTTATATTGTTTTACTTTACTGTCACGTCTATTACTACTATTGTTAAGCTAACATTATTTCATTTCTTATTTTGTTTTTAAAGTGGAAAAATTACATAGTATAAAATAAAGTTGCATCCCACTGTCTGCCTCATATTCTTAAACATTTGAAACTACGCAACGGATTTTGATGGGGTTCCCCTTGCACATCCTTTCCTATCCTACTCCTTTAAAGGTCGGCACCGCAACTGTAGCACTGTATGTGTTGCAGGTGTCCATGGGCGGCGCTGGTCACACACCATCAGGTGAAACACCTGCTCGTTTACGCCCCTATCAAATAAAAAAAATAGATAGGTGTCAACCTATGAAACTAGAAGTGACGGCGAGATGCCACCATTGCGCGTCCGACCTGGACTCGGCCCAGCACACGCTGGAGGTCTGCCCGGCCTGGGCGGCAGAGCGCCGAGTCCTGATCGACGGGATCGATCGAGACTTGTCCCCGCCGGCGTTGATGGCGGCAATGCTGGCGGAGGAGGAGGAGTGGAGGGTCGTGGTTTCCTTCTGCGAAGCAGTGATGCTCCAGAAGGAGGCCGCCGAGCGGGATCGGAAGAGAGCCGATCCCACTCGAATACAGCGACCCGGGCGCACAGCCTGTGGGTGCGTCCTGGTCGCGGCTCGGGAAGGGAGGTCATCCTTCGGTGCGACGGCGGGGTGGACCAGAGGAGGAAGGCCGCCGCGAGGTTTTAGTGGGTAGCTCTAGGATCGGATTGCAGTTTACTGTTTTGGGAGTCCCACTGATGTAATAAGGCGAAACTAAAACTACTTTTATTTTTGGAAAATTCTTTTATTTCGTCATTTTATTGCTTCTGGGGCGTTTGTTTGGCCTATACTGCTGTAGGTATTGACGAAAAGTATAGATTCAAACAAAAAATACGCTATATTGTTTGTAAGCTTACGTGTGTGTTACACAATATAATAAGAGAAAAGGATGGAAAAAGATGTTTCTTGACTCGAATAATCACAGTAACGTTCGCAAGTCAAGACGGAATAATCGAGCTACTAATCAAGAAACTGGAAATTTTCTAAGCTTCATTTCAATAATCCAACCCGAGAATCTAACATTTGTTTTCATCGCTCACGCTGGTGGGGCATGTTTCGCCTCCCACTGGAAAACGCTATCACGAAAATTTTTTTATTAAATGATTATTATTTTATTACTTCTTAGTGCCTTGGTGAATATCATAACTTTATAAAAAGATTTTTCTATGTTTTTGTATTGCATATACCCTCCCTGTGTGCTTTCCTACCCTGCCTGGGCAGTTCTTGTTCTAATTTCACCCAAAAATTGTAACTGTTCCACAGGGTTATTTATAACAATATATGATTTCAATTCGGGGGTCATTTTTTCACTTCTTATAACGGCTTTATCCATTACAATTATTATAACCTTAGCTTTCTTTTCTTGTTTGCCTAAGTTGTGTGCTGTACGGAACTCTAGACACGACCACTCGGACTCGAGATAATGTTCTGTCAGTATTATAATCGTCTTACTGGAGCTTTCCACTGACATTATTATCTGGTCTGATATCAGCGCCCCGACTAACCAACCAGTCTCTGTGATGCACGCATACTTTCTGATTGAAGTCATTCTCCAACTTGGGCAATAGCACGTCGCTCACAAATTCACTGTCTTGATGAGCGAACGATATGAACAGGTCGTACGTTTTATGTTCATCCGCTCTCACTTCATTAATTGTTAAATTAGTTCCTCTCCGATGGCAAATACGTGTTATTCCTCGCCAGATCTCATATCGACCTCTGATCACCGCAATAATAATGATAATAACCACCAGGGCACCGACTATTCCCGCTCCGATGACTGCGTTCGATACCTCACCATCACCACACACTGAGTACAACTTAACATTTGATAGATGCTGACCGTCCTCAAAAATGATCTCCTCTGAATCAAGTAGCTGTTCACGAATGTTCCAACCTTTTAAAAGTTCCATTGTTTCGCAATTAGACTTCAATGGGTTATATGAAAAATAGAGATATGGATTTCCATCGGCGTACGGTGTCTCTAGGATTAGTTCTGATATATTGTTGTATCTCAAATCTATTTGAACGTGGTAGTAGTAAATCAACTCCGCTACCTGCAATGAACAGATAATTATACATTATCACACTGTTTATTAAAAACATAGGTAATATCTCTAGGGACATGGAGTCCGAATGCTCGTGCACTCTATGAATATCTTGCGAAGAAACTGATCGAGGCCTCTTGCGACCAGAAGGCTGGTCTATTCTTCGCACAAAAGATTAGCATTGCCATTCAGCTTGGCAATGTGATCGGTCTTTTGGGCACGTTGCAGGTTGTTCCAGATGCGGAGAAATTCGAATTCATATTCCGCTAGTCTTTTAACCCTTTTTTCCAAACGTCAGTGAGCGCGTGGGGAGCATTTTACCGCCCCATTCTTTGAGCAGTTCAACTAGTAATATAGCATTTTAGTTATTTTTTCTACAGGAATTTAAATAATATACCTATTTGTAGTGATAAATGAATATAAGTATATTAATTCAAAAATTTTGATTTACTAACGATTTTTAGAAACTCAATATTTTAATTGACTATTTTTGTCTTACGCCATATAATAAGATAATAATAATAATAATATCTTGGACATAATACACACAGCGCCCTCTAGTCCCAAGCTAAGCAACTAAATGCTTGTGTTATGGATACTAGATAACGGATATTAATACAAATATACTTTTCTTTTGTAAATACATACTCATAATACATAGAAAAGCACCCAGACACAACATAAGCACCCAGGCACAAATATTTGTTTGTAACAAATATTTGTGCTCGGGTGGGAATCGAACCCCCGACCTCATTGCTGCGACCGGTAGTTTTACCGATGCGATATATCGCATTAAATATCTATATTTTCTCTATATTTTACCGAAAACAATAATAAATGTATCCAATTATACATTTTCTAAATCTACAGGATACGCTTTATCAAACCAATCTTCACAGATATAAGTGAAATGTTCATTGCACAGTAACTTTAGGCATCTGGAAACCCTTTTTTGATGCATCTGTTTTTCTTTGAGGGACATATGCTGCATTACTCGTCCTTTTTGGAAGAAGATGCTTCTTATACAGGGACAAATCAGGCAATTTGGTTTCTCAAATAAATATTAAAAATATCTTTGGAAGGCCATGTGGTCACATATTGCTTGATAAGTACCATGGCAATATTCCTGAGGCGAACTAGCTGTGGAAGTGGTTCATCACCATCACTAGATGACCTTATTGGCGAAAGATCACTAGCTGGTTGTATTTTATGTTAACGACGACGACATTAAGGCTATCATCATCATCATCATTAGCCTATTGCAGTCCACTGCTGGACATAGGCCTCTCCCAATGTGCGCCACAACATCCGATTCTCTGCCTTCCGCATCCAGTCTTTTCCAGCAGCCCTTCTGAGGTCGTCTGACCATCGGGCTGGTGGGCGTCCTACGCTACGTTTACCAAGACGCGGTCTCCACTCAATGACCTTCTTACTCCATCTACCGTCGGTCCTTCGGCAGATATGACCAGCCCATTGCCACTTCAGCGAGCTTATTCTGCGAGCTATGTCGGTTAGTTCTATTTTTAATTGGGTCAATTTTTCATTAAAATGGTCCCAATTAGCTTTTTTGGTGTTATATTTACGTGTCGTCCTAGTGACGACCACGCTATTGGCTCTACCGGTATTGATTTTGAAAAGAATTCCGTTGTGGTCAGAGCTGGTCAGCCCGGTGTCTACCCTCCAGCCGTCAACCAGGCCGAACAGGTCCCCGCCACACGCTGTAATGTCCACAAAGCTGGCAAGGTGACGATCTCCCCTAATCGTGTCGAAGGTGGGAGTGCTGCCGCTGTTGAGCACCTGAAGGTTTAGTTCATCAAGCATACCCATCACGGCCTCACCCCTCTCGTCGAGGGCGCTACCACCCCACCACGGGTTTTTCGCATTGACGTCTCCGCCAACAACCATATAGCCAGCACCGAAATGTCTGGCGACTCTAGAAATATGCTGGATGTATGGCGCAATCGGCTGGTCAGGTTCGAAGTAACACGACACGGCGATGACATTCCGGACGCCGATCTGCAATTTCACCACAACGATGTTGTTTGTGGTGAGATGGGCGCACTGTGTGGCGGCGATATCAGGGTCGTACACCGCTATCGCCGCTTTCACAGTACCCCCATCACAGCGAGCGTTCTGGAATATCCTCGCCGGGCCGTATGCCTTCATCAACTTTATGCCGCCTACATACGGCTCCTGAAGCAAGGCAAATGCTGCCTTGCGCTTGCCAGCTTCCATCATTATTTCTAGAGTCGCCAGTTCCTTGCGCTGGAGGTTTGCTTGGAGGACGAGGAACTGCTTGTCACGGAGGCCCTGCAATACGCCCGGGACGCCCTTAGCAATACGCCGTGGTGGCTCTTGCCAGAGCATCCCATTTGCGTCTTACGGGACAATTTATGCTATAGGCTGTGTGTGCGGTATCTGCATATTTGGCCTTACTGCAGTTCTTACAGCAAGGTGCCCCACTCGACGCAATTTTCGGGCATACATCTCTTTTGTGTTCGCCGCCACAGTAGTTGCACAGCTCCTCGTCCCCCTTGCAGGTCCTACGTCCGTGGCCGAAAGATAAGCACCTGGTGCACTGTATCAGGGGGCTCCAATCCTCGACTCTTACCTGTTGGATGTCGATGAAGAGTCTGCCGGCCGAAGTTAGCCTCTGCCACAGCTTTGGCGCGGTACGGAGGATTACGTGGCTCTCGAGAGAGTTGCGCGCTCTCCTCCTGTACCGCACCTCTGCGACGGCCTCCTCGGCCGTCAGACCTTCCAACAGGCGCTTGTTTTGCTGTCTTATGGCAGTTATTATGTCCTCATCGGTGTTATAGTTGAGGAGGTTTCTAAGAACAACCAACGGATGTTTGTGTTTCGCCTCCTCAACTATGAGGTCTTTCGATTTTCGAAGCCTGGCTGCAGCTCGGTCTATCTCTTTCTGGCTGGTACAAGTAATAACAACTTTGGCGTCTCTGGTCTTTTTAAGCCTTTCTATTTGGTGACCGTTTTGTTTGGCATCGAGTGCGCCCCTAATCCTATCGACTACGTCGGCACCGGTGACTGGTCCAGCCGCGGAGGACACGATGATGGAGTGCCTCGGTTTGGGTGATGGCCTATGCAGCCCAGCGTTTTGAGGTGAGGACAGTGCCTCGGCGTATGTAGGCGAACGCGCCTTTAGCGCCGAGACATGTTCCACGACTTCTCGGGTTGTCTGCTTCAGCTCCTCAGCCGCAGTGAGAAGCTCGCCACCACCGCGCGCCCCGCAACCGCCATGCGCCACCGAGATTGTCTCCATGGCCTTTCTTATGGCCACAATCTCCAAACCCTGCTGCTCAAGTTGTTTGGATTGGGCTTCCAATTGTCGGGCCAAGTTTGTGCTTATTTCTATTTCTCCATTAGCCTGTACTATGTCTTTCTTTGACGGGGAATGTGTAGTTAGCAGGTGGTTGCCCTTCACCAGGTCACGCTCTGACTCCCCCACCAGTGCTACTAACCGGTCTATGACTGCGGTCAGTTCCTTTTTTATGTCCGTTCTTATGTTTTTGGAGGTTGCCAGAGCTTTGTTTCCTTTTTGTAGGAGGGCGTTCGCTTCAGTTCGCCTACTTTTATAAATTTTTCTCAATGGCGAGGTTTCGGTTGCTACTTCCGTTTTTTGTGCTGACGCTCCTGATTTGGGTGCTGCACCGGTTCGTAGTCCGTACTCGGCCACTCTGTCCCCTACACTAACTTTGCCATCCTGGTGAGATGGGCTCAAAACACCTGGTGAGAGCAGAGCAGTCGTGGCTGGCAGAGCTCGGGAAGAAGTAGGCAAATCAATGGTGGTATTCATTGTTCCCTTTGCTGACCTGATCAAAGGCTTTTTAGGTGGCGTTCTATTCATGTTGGGTGTTCGCGTTCAATTAACCAATGGTTTTGTAGTGTGACCTGGGTGCAAAGGACCCTGGTCAGGTGTCGGTAATATTTTAATCAATATTAAAATTAAAAAGCAAGTCAGTAGCCTATTTTAGGTTCCGGGTGTAAAGTGTCCGAAACAATAAACAATATGTAATAAGATAAGGTCTGGGGTGTAAAGCCCGCAGACTGTCAATTTAAATAAGAGCTACGGGTGTAAAAGCCCGAGCGGTTGTCAAACAATAATAATAAAATACAATATTAATAATTATTAATAAAATTCAAATTTCGGACAACACAAACATATAACTTTGGTCAACAATATTTTTAATTACAGGGAGGCGGCCCCCGGTGCACTGTAACAGGCGACCGGACTCGATGCGAGCGAGAAAGGTAAGGAAATTTGGGTTTATAAATTTAATATCTAATTTTGTGTGCCGGTCTGAGGTGGCACAAGATGGTGAATTGTAAGGACAATTACCAATTGTTGCCCCCTATCAACCGGCAAAAATCCGGAAAAATAAATAAAATAACAATTTTGGGAGGGGGAAGGGGGGGGAGAGGGTCCAAAAGGATCCCAAAGAATGCTCTAGAGCGTGCCAAGTACCCCAGAGAAAACCGCGTCCCTGTAGGCTTAATACTAATAGAGCTATGGCCGTTTGAAATTTTCCAAGATGGCCGCCGCTTTTCAATAACCCTTGGGTTACTCGAGATCTATAAGTCGCAGAGTAGTCGTGTTTGGACTTGAGTTTGGTTCGGAATTGAGTGCTTTACACAAATATATTGGAAATTTAGGTCCAAAATTTTTTAACCCCAAACAAGAAAAAACTAGGCGCACTCGATTCCGAAGGCCCCCACCTGCTTACCAGTGGAAACCGCACAGCCCTACGACCTATATCTTTTACCTAACTTTAACTTTAACCTAAGATATCTCAGGCCCCAATGGTCGCAGACTGGTCGTGTTTGGTCTCTCCTAGAAGTGCTCGGTCTTGTCTGTTCGTCTGTGTCAAAATTTAGGCCGAAAAAGTTGACAGCCCCAATTTGGAAAAAACCCCTGGGATAAGGTAGAATTGTATCCCCTATTATCCCCAGAGAAAACCGCAACGCCCTACGACCAATAACACCGGAGATATTCACTGCCAAAAATTTAGGTAAAAATACCAAGATGGCCGCCGGTCGCGTGAATTACGCCTATCTCAGCCGCCACTGGTGCTAGAATACCCAAGTTTGGGTTCTGTGGAAAGGTCTAGAGTTGTATATAACAATGGGACACACAAAAAAAATAATAATACAATAAATAACGAATAAAATGAAAAAAAATAATAATTTAAAAAATATAAATGCTAAAAATATAAGTGACACCTCTAAAAATGTGTAAATTCATATTCTAAACATACAAATAATTTTTTCAGTGAAAATAAAAAGTTCAGAAAAGTTATTACTGAAATAAATTTTTGGCAGTTTTTACTTAATAATAATAAAAGTATTAGCCAGAAAATTCTAAAAACTATTAATTTCTCTTCACCTCGCTAGCGCGCAGCAGGATACAGCTTAAAAAGTATATGTCACAGATCGCTTTTCAGAGTTATTAAGGTTCAAAGTTTCGTTAGTATATAATTTTTTTACTCTGCGAATATATTAGGAAAAAATATTTTTGAAGTGGAATATCTATAGACTCACTGAGCACTACTAGCTGTATTTTTTCCAGTTTTCGGAAACTGCTCCTTCACCGACCTCGTGGTTTTTCCGAAATGATGCTAACGCGCCTCCTACTTCGGCGTCTTGATTTTTCGCGATGTGCGATATGTCTGGAGGTGGGGGCAAACAGGCCCCACACGACGGTAATTTTTGCAGGATGATCGCACTTCACCACAAAAAGTTATTGGCGAAAAACTGAATTTAAAAATGAAAAACAACCTCAAAATTGGTGGTTTTTCGGTTCTCCTACTTCAGGCACAACACTAAAATTCACTTTAAAGCTATCACTGTGTGCGCCTCACTGAAGCGCAACTTTTGATGCACAAGGTTGTAGCACTCGTAAAACCGGAGTTAGGAATTTTTGAAGTACGGAGCGACGTGGAAACGTGGTGTTTCGGGTGGCTGTCGGGCCAATACTGGTTAGGTTAGGTTAGGTTTTTTTTTTTTTCTTAAAAGTCCTCTTCACCCCTACCGGACCGCGGGAACTACGTTAGTATACGTCCGCGGCCCGGCAAGGGGGGGGCCCCTTTTTGCTTTCGGGGCCTGACTTGGTACGACCCGCTCCCAGGGATGGGGAGGGGTCGTCCGCCGTTTTCCACGGCGTGACGCGTCTTACAACGCGCCGCGCGTGGAGTTATGTCCCGGCCAGGGTCGCTATCAGACTCGACGGCGGCCCCGGGCCGGGGCCCGGCGGGGCGGGAGCGTGCCGCCGGCACGCTCGCGCTCCCGCAGGGCTTCTCTTTTGGCCGCCATCACCTCGCTAGCGAACGAGGCGACGGCGGCCCAACACTGGTCGCTGCCGGCCATGGCAGCGACGACGGCCGGCAGCGACAAATCCGTCCCGATTGCGCCAACGAGCTCGGCGCGTTGGGCGCCCCAGCCCGTGCACACGGCCAGAGTGTGTTCGGCCGTGTCCACGGCGCCGGACGCGCAGTGGTGGCACACGGGCTCCACCAGGATCCCCACCAGCTCCCACAGGTACTTGCTGAAGCAGCCGTGACCTGTGAGAAGCTGGGTGAGCCAGTACGTGGGAGCCCGGTGCCTCGCCTCGACCCATTGGCGCAATACGGGTCGGACAGCCTCGGCGAGCCGTCTGCTCGCCGAGGGGTCCTCCAGCCTTTGAGCCCATCGCTGGAAGAGATCGTCGCGACATTCGCTCCTCCAGCGAACGATCTCTTCCTCGAGGGGCTCCGATGATGTCTGCCGTATCAGGGCCCTCTTTCGGTAAACCTCCGCCAGGACCCCGGCCTCGAGGTCCCAGGGGAGGCTCCCGGCAATTAGGCACGCCGCCTCGTAGGAGACGGTGTGGTACGCCCTGGAGGCCCTCTGTGCCATGACCCGCTGCGGACGTCGCAGCAGGGCCACGTTCTCGGCACTGAGGGCCCCCAGGTTAGGTTTTTTTTTTTTTTTTTTAAAAAGTCCTCTTCACCCCTACCGGACCGCGGGAACTACGTTAGTATACGTCCGTGGCCCGGCAAGGGGGGGGCCCCTTTTTGCCTTCGGGGCCCGACTCGGTACGACCCACTCCCAGGACTGAGGAGGACGAGACCGAGATATTTTATGGTCTCGCCGACGGCGATGCGGGCTCCGCCCACCGTGATCGAATACCCCGGGGGGGGGCTTCGTCCGAGGCCCATGAAAGAAGAGGGCCTCGGACTTCTCAAGGGCCACCCCCAGCCCGAGGGCCCTGATGCGGCCGACAACATGGGCCGTGCCCGCCGTGGCGAGCACGCCCGCGTCCCTGAACGATTTGCCCCGCGCGGTCACCAGGGTATCGTCGGCGTAACAGATTACGCCGACCCCCCGAAGATTGGCGCCGCGCAGGGCCCAATCGAATCCGATGTTCCACAGGAGTGGGCCTAGAACCGACCCCTGTGGAACACCGCACCCCATCGCCCTGCGGACCACTCGCCCCCGGACCGGGTATGTGATGGCCCGGTCGGCGAAGTAGTCCGCAAGGACACGCCTGAGGTACCACGGGACGTTGTGGTACCTCAGGGCCTCCGCGATTGTCTCCCAGGGGATGGTGTTGAAGGCGTTGGCGATGTCGAGCGACACCGCCAACAACACCTCCCCCCGGGAGACAGCGCTCTCGACGCCGTCCCGCAGCCGAGAGACGGCGACCCCCAGGTTAGGTTAGGTTTTTTTTTTTTTTTTTGTCCGGGCGCTGTGGCCCGGCCCGCGAATCACTCCTAACATGATTAGGACCTTTATTTAGGTTCTTTAGGTTAGGTTAGGTTAGGTGAGGTTTTTTTTTTTTTTTTTATTTTTAAAAAGTCCTCTTCACCCCTACCGGACCGCGGGAACTACGTTAGTATACGTCCGCGGCCCGGCAAGGGGGGGGGCCCTTTTTGCCTTCGGGGCCCGACTCGGTACGACCCACTCCCAGGACTGAGGAGGACGAGACCGAGATATTTTATGGTCTCGCCGACGGCGATGCGGGCTCCGCCCACCGTGATCGAATACCCCGGGGGGGGGCTTCGTCCGAGGCCCATGAAAGAAGAGGGCCTCGGACTTCTCAAGGGCCACCCCCAGCCCGAGGGCCCTGATGCGGCCGACAACATGGGCCTTCACCCGCCTAGCACTTTCTCCGTCTTCGCCGGATGGCAAATTCCATTTTCCCCGGAATTTCCCTTACCCCTCCTTGTCTCGAGGGGTTCGCTGATGATTCGTCGGTGGGGGGCTGGCTGTTAAGGCTCGGCCGATCCCCAGTCCCCCGCGTTCCACGACGAGCCGGATTCCCGTCTGGTTATTTTAGTGGGTATACCGAGTGGCGGAAGCTCGGGGAGTCCTACATACCCCTCCCGTCCCCCGACGGGAGGGTATGCGTAATTGTCATTTTTTTCCAGATGCTAAACAAAAAAAAAAAAAAAAAAAAAAAAAAAAAAAGGTTAGGTTAGGTTAGGTTGGTACGGGGGGGGGGGCGCCGTCAGACCACCTCCTCGTGCGCCCGGATGCATTTACCCGGGACGGTGCTCTCTGGGCAGGGCTTGACGGATTTGACGGAATCATTTCCCTCGGGCCCTGGCGAAGAGTCTGACAGGAGGAAGACAACCTCCATAAAAAATCACTAGCAGTTAGGGGCGGGCGGATGCGTCTGGTACAGGCCGTCGCCCGGCCCGACTCGTAACCCGACCCGTGGGGTCGGCACGAGGGCCGCCACCTCCCAGTGGGGGCCGCGAGGAAGAAAACCTCTATAAAAAATTACCAACAACGAAACGAAAATCAAAATGGCAGAAGTGAAAACTACTAAGACTCCCCGGGAGGGTCCCCGCGCAGCGGGGGAATCCCTCACGGAGGGCAGTGGCGCTGAGTCGCTGTCCTCCGTCTGCCCCAAGTATACGGGGGGGGCAACCTATGCCAGAACGGTGGCTGCCGGTGCAGCCGCCAAACGACGACCTCAGCTTAATCTGAAATGGACAACCGATTCCGCCTCTGATGTGGACAGGACGACGAAACCAGCGCGACTTCCACCGCGCGACTCAGCTGGGCGGTTCATCCCGCGACCGTCCAGCTCGAAGAGCATAATGGACTCGGATGACTACTCATCTGAGGAAGATATTGTGATACCTTCGGGGATCAAGAGGCCACATAGCGTTAGGGCAAGCGACCCCCCTAACCCCGAGCTCGACAGTGAGCCTCTACGGAAGGAGAAGCCGTCGGGCCGGGGCAAGATGAAAAAGACAAGCTCAACCAGAGCTCGTTCATCAACAAGGCGGAGAGAGACAGACGAAGATGAGGCCCTGATGAGGGAGCTCCAAAAGGCCTTGGGCACGGACGCTCCAATGTCCGCCGCCACAAGCGACCAGGAAGAGGACGACTCAGCAGATTTTGCTATACCGGACTTAAAAACTTTGGGTCCGGAGGAGTTGCGGGCCCTAGGGGGGAAGGCTTCGGCGGCAATTTTGTGGGTTGCCGCTAAATCTGGCCACCTTAAGGGCACATTCGTTAAGAGGTTAAAAAACAGCGCGAACTTATATACATGCGTCGTTGCGGAGCTTTCAGCCCGCCAAGATGACAAAGAGAACGAGCGTCTGAGGGCCCAATTGGCCCGCCAACAGCGGCGTATTGAGGCGCTGGAGGCGGAACTGAAGGCTCACAGGATAGAATTTGCCAGATTCAGAGTAGCAGCCGCCTCTTCAACCCAGAAGAAGGCAACAGCAGCAACGCAGACCTCCTTGGACACCACTATACAGGAGCTGAAGGAGTCCCTCACAACTACGTTGAGGGACATGCTGGACGCGCGCCTGGCGGGATTGGAGGATAGGATCCTTCCATCTAGGACCCACCATGTTCCAGTTGCGTCAAACCAGAAGACGACGACGGTTACAACAGAGGACAGTGCCCCTCAACGTACAAGCTCCCTAGCCCCTACAACTAAACAGGGAAAGAAGAAACGAACCACCCCGCTGCAACCTGAGGTTGCACAAGACGGCCCCTCCATGGCACCTGGAGAAGTGTCGTGGGCCACAGTGACAAAAAAGAAGCCACAAAAACAGAAGCCAGCGCAGCAGGCGGCGCATGCCGCGTCCACCTCCGCTACGCAGGCCCAGCCGGGACAGAAGAGGAAAAAGAAACGAAAGCCGCGCAAGCGGAAACGTTTTGTCGAACGCCCTCCGGCGGTGATTCTTACAATCCCGCCGGAGATCGAGAAGAGGGGCGTTACTTACGCCCGCATCCTGGAACGCGCTAGTTTCCAAGTAGATCTGGCCTCGCTCGGGATCGAGCCGGGCATACGCTTCCGCCGAAGCGCCACGGGTGCTCGGGTTTTGCAGTTTCCTAAGACCCAGTGCGCCCAAGCGGTGCAGAAGCTGGCGGACGAACTCAGTAGAGTCCTAGATGGCGTGGTCGAGGTCCGTGTCCCGCAGACCCTCTTGGACCTGCGGGTGTCGGGTCTCGACGACACGATTACGCCAGAAGACGTTGCAGCGGCCATCGCAAAGGAGACGGGCTGTGCTGCACTCAATGTTAAGGTGGGCCCCGTGAAGGAGGGCCCTTCCAAGATGGGAACAGCCCACGTGCGGTGCCCGGTTGGCGCCGCCAAAAAGCTCGCCGAGGCCGGGAGACTACTGGTCGGCTGGAGCTCGGCCCGGGTGAGGGTCTTGGAGCGGCGCCCCATGCGCTGCTTCAAGTGCCTGTCCCTGGGCCACACGGGAGCAGTTTGCCCGTCCGGTGTCGACCGGTCTGGGCTGTGCTTCAGGTGTGGAGGCGAGGGTCACAAGGCGGCGGACTGCACCAGTGCAACCCTACGCTGCGCAGTGTGCGCCGCCGCAAATAAGCCATCCGCACACATAACGGGAGGGCGTAACTGCGTCCCTCCCAAGGTGAGGCCGCAGCGTGCGCTGAAGAGCACGCCCACGGATCCGGCCCCCGGGGCCGAAGAAGAGGAGGAAGAGGAGGCCGCAATGACCGAGTAGCATTGCGGCGTAGCGTCCCCGCCAGGTGAGCGCCGCCTGTGCGTGGGACTAGATCCGGGCCTCGGCTCGTCGCCTTCTGTGCGGCGAGCTGGGTCCCAATAGGTGAAGTGAAGACCCCAAGTCGCGGCCTTGTCCGTCAGCTCAGCGCTCTGCGTTGGGTGGCGGGCGGGGCCCAGTTCTTCGCCTGACCGGCCCCCCTCTGTGCTCGCGCGCTGCGGGGCCGGTCGGGCTGCCGTCGGGGCGTGACAGGGTAGAATGCTCACCGCGACCCCCTGGCGCCCCATTAAGACGGAGAAGTGCGCCGCAGTGGTTTAGTGGGTATTCCGGCTTCCACGCCGGCGAGCCCCACATCCCCCCGTCGGTGGTCCGGTGTAGGCCGGCGCCGGCGGGGCAATGCGTAAACCCCTGGCATTACACTGCGTAAACAAAAAAAAAAAAAACAAAAAAAAAAAAAAAAAAGGTTGGTACGGGGGGGGGGGCGCCGTCAGACCACCTCCTCGTGCGCCCGGATGCATTTACCCGGGACGGTGCTCTCTGGGCAGGGCTCGACGGATTTGACGGAATCATTTCCCTCGGGCCCTGGCGAAGAGTCTGACAGGAGGAAGACAACCTCCGTAAAAAATCACTAGCAGTTAGGGGCGGGCGGCCGCGTCTGGTCCAGGCCGTCGCCCGGCCCGACTCGTAACCCGACCCGTGGGGTCGGCACGAGGGCCGCCACCTCCCAGTGGGGGCCGCGAGGAAGAAAACCTCTATAAAAAATCACTCGAATTTGAAAAAACCGACAACATGGCAGAACCGAAAAATACAAGGATTCCTCGGGAGGGTCCCCGCCTGGCGGGGGAATCCCTCACGGAGGGTAGTGCTGGCGATTCGTCGTCGACACTGCCTTCCGTCTGCCCCGCGTATACGAGGGGGGCAAGTAATGCCATTTCAGTAGCTGCGGCCGCAACTACTGCCCGACGACCACTGCATCCACCACGGACTACCGATCCCATTATTGATTTGGATTCGACGCACAGGAAATCACAAAACTCGACGCCTGCGCGACTACCTCCACGCGACTCAGCTGGGCGGTTCGTTTCAAGACCGTCCAGCTCGACGAAAAAGTATAACGACTCGGAGGATTACTCCTCCGAGGATGATATCAGAATCCCGTCGGGGATTAAAAGATCACGGAGTCTGAGGGTCAGCGACCTACTGAGCCCTGAGCTCGATGACGAGCCTCTCCGGAAGGAGAAGCCATCGGCCAGAGGCAAGAACAAGAAGACGGGCTCAACTAGAACCCAGTCTAAACCTGGACGGACAGGAACAGAAGAGGAAGAGGAGTTCTTAACAAGGGAGCTTCTACACATGGAGTTTGGCAAAAATGCTCCAATGTCCACTACTGAAGCCGAAGACGAAGATGATGAAACCGCCAACTTCGTCATTCCGGACCTGCGATCTCTGGGTCCGGAGAAGCTGCGTGCCCTCGGGGGAAAGGCCTCGGCGGCGATCCTGTCGGTTGCCGCAAAGTCCGGACACCTAAAAGGCACCTTCGTGAAACGGCTTAAGAACAGTGCAAATTTATACACCTGCGTGGTCGCGGAGCTCACAGCCCGCCAAGAAAACGAGGAGAACCAGCGCCTTAGAGCTCAGCTGGCTCAACATCAGAGACGCATACTGGCGCTGGAGGCAGAACTAAAGGCGCACAGGCAGGAGTTCGCCAGGTTTAGAGCTGGAACTTCAAAGTTAAGCAGCATTGCCGTCCCGTCAAACGATGTTGCAGACGTAACAATAAAGGAGCTTCAGACCTCTCTCACGCGCTCGCTGGGAGAGATCATAGACGCACGCCTGGCGGGCATTGAGGACAGGCTGCTTCCGCAGAAGTCCCCCCGCCCGCCATCCTTAGCAGAAAGGAGTATGGAGATGTCAGCTAGCGCCAGCGTTTCTGCCCAGAAAAATGGCAAGAAGTCCGCCCAGACGCATGAAAATGCTGGCTCGTCGCGTCCGACGAAGAGCCCTGGTGTCATACAAGCAGGGTCGCCGAAAGCCACTGTGGCAGCCTCCCCGGCACCGGTTCCTAGTGGGACCCCTGGAGAGGAATCGTGGGCCACGGTGGCTAAAAAGAAGAAAAAGTCGCCGAACGGGTCTGCACAGACAGCGTCCGCTGCTGCTTCTCAGGTTCAGCAAGGCGCCAAAAGTGAAAAGAAGAGGAAGCCGCGAAAGCGGAGATTAGTTGAGCGCCCTCCGGCGCTAATCTTGACGCTTCACCCCGAAGCTGAAAAGAAGGGGGTTACTTATGCAAAGGTGCTCACCGCTGCGCAAAAGCGGGTAGACCTAAAGTCGCTAGGCATCGGAGAGGGCATGCGCATTCGCCGCAGTGCCACTGGTGCACGGGTCTTGGCGTTTCCCAAGTCCCAGTGCCCGCAGGCGGTGGAGAAGCTTGCAGAAAAGATCGAGGAAGCCCTTGGTGGTCAGATCATCGCCGACGTTCCGCAGACTCTCGTGACCCTAAGAGTCACAGGTCTCGCGGAAACGGTGCAACAAAGTGTGGAAGTGGCTGAAGCCATCGCCAAAGCGACAGGCTGCTGCACAATCAACGACGTGTCAGTGGGCCAAATTTGGGAAGGCCGCTCTGGGATAGGTACTGCACATGTGCGGTGCTCGGTCCGCGTCGCTAAGAAACTTGCGGAAATGGGGAGGCTCCAGATCGGCTGGTGTTCAGCCCGGGTTCATCTCCTGGAGCGGCGACCTATGCGCTGCTTCAGGTGCATGTCCCTGGGCCACACGGGAGCAGTCTGCCCGACTGGTGTCGACCGGTCCAGACTGTGCTTCCGCTGCGGGAAGACGGGCCACCAGGCGATGGAGTGCCGCGCACCTCTGCACTGCGCAGTGTGCTCCGCCGCCAACAGGCCGTCAGCACACTACATGGGAGGACGCAATTGCGTCCCTCCCAAAGTAAAGAAGAAACCGGCTGCAGTTTCAGAGAAGACCGCGCCCTCGGAGCCGGCCTCAAGGGCCCTGGATGAAGAAGAGCAGGCTGCGATGTCGCCTTGAGGCATTGCGGCGAACGTCCCCGCCAGGTGCGCGCATCCTGCGTGTGGGACTAGATCCGGGCCTCGGCTCGTCGCCCTCTGTGCGGCGAGCTGGGTCCCAATAGGTGACGACCCCAAGTCGCGGCCTCGTCCGTTAGCTCTGCGTTCTGCGTTGGGTGGCGGGCGGGGCCCAGTTCTTCGCCTGACCGGCCCTCCTCTGTGCTCGCGCGCTGCGGGGCCGGTCGGGCTGCCGTCGGGGCGTGACAGGGTAGAATGCTCACCGCGACCCCCTGGCGCCCCATTAAGACGGAGAAGTGCGCCGCAGTGGTTTAGTGGGTATTCCGGCTTCCACGCCGGCGAGCCCCACATCCCCCCGTCGGTGGTCCGGTGTAGGCCGGCGCCGGCGGGGCAATGCGTAAACCCTGGCATTACACTGCGAAAACAAAAAAAAAAAAAAAAAAAAAAAGGTTGGTACGGGGGGCGCCGTCAGACCACCTCCTCGTGCGCCCGGATGCATTTACCCGGGACGGTGCTCTCTGGGCAGGGCTTGACGGATTTGACGGAATCATTTCCCTCGGGCCCTGGCGAAGAGTCTGACAGGAGGAAGACAACCTCCATAAAAAATCACTAGCAGTTAGGGGCGGGTGGATGCGTCTGGTACAGGCCGTCGCTCGGCCCGACTCGTAACCCGACCCGTGGGGTCGGCACGAGGGCCGCCACCTCCCAGTGGGGGCCGCGAGGAAGAAAACCTCTATAAAAAATTACAAACAACGAACTGGATTACAAAATGGACAGAAGAAAAAGTACAAGGAATCCTCGAGAGGGTCCCCGCTCTGCGGGGGAATCCCTCACGGAGGGCAGTGCTGGCGATCCGTCGTCGTCACTGCCCCCCGTCTGCCCCATGTATGCGAGGGGGGCAACTTCTGCCAAAACAGTAGTTGCGGCCGCAACTACTGCACGACGACCAACGCTTTCCAAACGGACAACCGAGACATGCGATATAGCACCGACGAAAGAAAACACGATGCCGGCGCGACTACCACCACGCGACGCAGCTGGGCGGTTTATCCCTAGACAGTCCAGCTCTAGCAAACATATGAACGCAGACGACTACTCGTCCGAGGACGATGTCAGGATCCCCTCGGGGACCAAGAGGCCACACCACGTCAGGGCTAGCGACCCTCCAAACCCCGAGCTCGACAGTGAGCCACTCCGGAAGGAGAAACCGTCGGGACGAGGCAAACCTAGAAAGACTGGCTCCATCAGATCCCGCGAGCTTCAAAAAGAAGCGGAAGCCGTTAGAAGGGACTTTATAAAAAAGTTTTTTGGCGACAATCCTCCTACGAGCCTAGACGAAGGAGAAGAGGATGACGAAGATGAAGAGAACGACGAAGACGAAGACGAAGAGGATGAGATTGATGACATTGTCGTCCCGGACCTACGGTCACTGGGTCCAGAGGAGCTGCGTGCCCTCGGGGGGAGGGCCTCGGCGGCGATCCTGTCGGTCGCCGCTAGGTCGGGCCACCTGAAGGGCACCTTTGTTAAGCGGTTGAAGACTAGCGCCAATTTGTACACGCGTGTAGTGGCTGAATTGACAGCTCGCCAAGATAGCGAAGAGAACCAGCGGCTCAGAGGCCAGCTGGTTAAACAGCAGCGGCGAATCGAAGCTCTAGAGGCGGAACTCAAGGCCCACCGGCTGGAGTTCGCCAAGTTCCGAGTTGGGACCTCCTCGCTAAGCCGCATAACAGCCCCGCCAATCCCCGATAAAAGGGATATGACGATGCAGGAGCTGCAGACCTCCCTCACGCGCTCGCTGGGGGAGATGATAGACGTACGCCTGGCGGCCATTGAGGACAGGCTGATTTCACAGAAGTCCCATCGCCCACCACAAGCAGCCGACAAGAGCAAGGAGACCTCGGTGGGCGCAAGCACTCCTGCCCAAGGGAAAAAGGGCAAGAAGTCCGCCCACACGCAGCCGATCGAAGGCTCGTCCAAAGCCACCGAGGACGAGTCCTGGGCCGCGGTGGCCAAGAAGAAGGCCAAACAAAAGCCCGTACAGAAGCCGGCACAGTCTACGTCCGCTGCTGCCCCTCAGCAACAGAAGAGGAAAAGGAGGAAGCCGCGTAAGCGGAAGCGGTTCGTAGAACGCCCTCCGGCGGTGGTTCTCACAATCCCGCCGGAGATCGAGAAGAGGGGCGTAACTTACGCCTGCGTGCTCACCCGCGCGAGTGAGCAGGTGGACCTGTCCTCGCTCGGCATCGAGCCAGGAATACGCTTTCGCCGCAGCGCCACGGGTGCACGGGTCTTGCAGTTTCCAAGGACCCAATGCTCGGAGGCGGTGCATAAGCTGGCAGAGAAGCTGGACCAAGTCCTGGACGGCGTGGTTGAGGTCCGTGTTCCACAGACCCTCGTGGGCTTGCGGGTGTCGTGTCTCGACGACACGGTCACCCAAGAAGATGTTGAGACAGCCATCGTAAAGGCGACGGGCTGCGCTACCACCAGCCTAAAGGTGGGCCCCATTAGGGAGGGCCCCTCTATGATGGGAACAGCCTACGTGCGGTGCCCTGTTGGCGCTGCAAAAAAGCTCGCTGAGACCGGCAAACTGCTGGTCGGCTGGAGCTCGGCCCGGGTGAGAGTCTTGGAGCGGCGCCCCATGCGCTGCTTCAGGTGCCTGTCCCTGGGCCACACCGGAGCGCTCTGTCCCACCGGCCTAGACCGGTCTGCACTGTGTTTCCGGTGCGGAGTCGAGGGCCATAAGGCGGCGGAATGCAGCAGCGCGACAGTACGTTGCGCTGTGTGCGCCGCTGCCAATAAGCCCTCTACACACATAACGGGAGGGCGCAACTGCGTTCCTCCGAAGATAAGGCCGAATCGTGCCCAGAAGAGCACGCCCACAGAACAGGCCCCAGGGGCCGAAGAAGAAGAGGCAGTAGAGAAGGCCGCAATGTCGCCCTAAGGCGTTGCGGTGAACCGTCCCCGCCAGGTCAGCGCTACCTGTGTGTGGGACTAGATCCGGGCCTCGGCTCGTCGCCCTCTGTGCGGCGAGCTGGGTCCCAATAGGTGAAGACCCCAAGTCGCGGCCTCGTCCGTTAGCTCTGCGCTCTGCGTTGGGTGGCTGGCGGGGCCCAGTTCTTCGCCTGACCGGCCCCCCTCTGTGCTCGCGCGCTGCGGGACCGGTCGGGCTGCCGTCGGGGCGTGACAGGGTAGAATGCTCACCGCGACCCCCTGGCGCCCCATCAAGACGGAGAAGTGCGCCGCAGTGGTTTAGTGGGTATTCCGGCTTCCACGCCGCGTGAGCCCCACATCCCCCCGTCGGTGGTCCGGTGTAGGCCGGCGCCGGCGGGGCAATGCGTAAACCCTGGCATTACACTGCGTAAACGAAAAAAAAAAAAAAAAAAAAAAAAAAAGGTTAGGTTGGTACGGGGGGCGCCGTCAGACCACCTCCTCGTGCGCCCGGATGCATTTACCCGGGACGGTGCTCTCTGGGCAGGGCTTGACGGATTTGACGGAATCATTTCCCTCGGGCCCTGGCGAAGAGTCTGACAGGAGGAAGACAACCTCCATAAAAAATCACTAGCAGTTAGGGGCGGGCGGATGCGTCTGGTATAGGCCGTCGCCCGGCCCGACTCGTAACCCGACCCGTGGGGTCGGCACGAGGGCCGCCACCTCCCAGTGGGGGCCGCGAGGAAGAAAACCTCTATAAAAAATTACCAACAACGAAACGAAAATCAAAATGGCAGAAGTGAAAACTACTAAGACTCCCCGGGAGGGTCCCCGCGCAGCGGGGGAATCCCTCACGGAGGGCAGTGGCGCTGAGTCGCTGTCCTCCGTCTGCCCCAAGTATACGGGGGGGGCAACCTATGCCAGAACGGTGGCTGCCGGTGCAGCCGCCAAACGACGACCTCAGCTTAATCTGAAATGGACAACCGATTCCGCCTCTGATGTGGACAGGACGACGAAACCAGCGCGACTTCCACCGCGCGACTCAGCTGGGCGGTTCATCCCGCGACCGTCCAGCTCGAAGAGCATAATGGACTCGGATGACTACTCATCTGAGGAAGATATTGTGATACCTTCGGGGATCAAGAGGCCACATAGCATTAGGGCAAGCGACCCCCCTAACCCCGAGCTCGACAGTGAGCCTCTACGGAAGGAGAAGCCGTCCGGCCGGGGCAAGATGAAAAAGACAAGCTCAACCAGAGCTCGTTCATCAACAAGGCGGAGAGAGACAGATGAAGATGAGGCCCTGATGAGGGAGCTCCAAAAGGCCTTGGGCACGGACGCTCCAATGTCCGCCGCCACAAGCGACCAGGAAGAGGACGAATCAGCAGATTTTGCTATACCGGACTTAAAAACTTTGGGTCCGGAGGAGTTGCGGGCCCTAGGGGGGAAGGCTTCGGCGGCAATTTTGTGGGTCGCCGCTAAATCTGGCCACCTTAAGGGCACATTCGTTAAGCGGTTAAAAAACAGCGCGAACTTATATACATGCGTCGTTGCGGAGCTTTCAGCCCGCCAAGATGACAAAGAGAACGAGCGTCTGAGGGCCCAGTTGGCCCGCCAACAGCGGCGTATTGAAGCGCTGGAGGCGGAACTGAAGGCTCACAGGATAGAGTTTGCCAGATTCAGAGTGGCAGCCGCCTCTTCAACCCAGAAGAAGGCAACAGCAGCAACGCAGACCTCCTTGGACACCACTATACAGGAGCTGAAGGAATCCCTCACAACCAAGCTGGGGGACATGCTGGACGCGCGCCTAGCGGGATTGGAGGATAGGATCCTTCCATCTAGGACCCACCATGCTCCAATTACGTCAAACCAGAAGACGACGACGGTTACAACAGAGGACAGTGCCCCTCAACGCACAAGCTTCCTAGCCCCTACAACTAAACAGGGAAAGAAGAAAAGAACCACCCCGCTGCAACCTGCGGTTGCACAAGACGGCCCCTCCATGGCACCTGGAGAAGTGTCGTGGGCCACAGTGACAAAAAAGAAGCCACAAAAACAGAAGCCAGCGCAGAAGGTGGCGCATGCCGCGTCCACCTCTGCTACGCAGACCCAGCCGGGACAGAAGAGGAAAAAGAAACGAAAGCCACGCAAGCGGAAACGTTTTGTCGAACGCCCTCCGGCGGTGATTCTTACAATCCCGCCGGAGATCGAGAAGAGGGGCGTTACTTACGCCCGCGTCCTGGAACGCGCTAGTTTCCAAGTAGATCTGGCCTCGCTCGGGATCGAGCCGGGCATACGCTTCCGCCGAAGCGCCACGGGTGCTCGGGTTTTGCAGTTTCCTAAGACCCAGTGCGCCCAAGCGGTGCAGAAGCTGGCGGACGAACTCAGTAGAGTCCTAGACGGCGTGGTCGAGGTCCGTGTCCCGCAGACCCTCTTGGACCTGCGGGTGTCGGGTCTCGACGACACGATTACGCCAGAAGACGTTGCAGCGGCCATCGCAAAGGCGACGGGCTGTGCTGCACTCAATGTTAAGGTGGGCCCCGTGAAGGAGGGCCCTTCCAAGATGGGAACAGCCCACGTGCGGTGCCCGGTTGGCGCCGCCAAAAAGCTCGCCGAGGCCGGGAGACTACTGGTCGGCTGGAGCTCGGCCCGGGTCAGGGTCTTGGAGCGGCGCCCCATGCGCTGCTTCAGGTGCCTGTCCCTGGGCCACACGGGAGCAGTTTGCCCGTCCGGTGTCGACCGGTCTGGGCTGTGCTTCAGGTGTGGAGGCGAGGGTCACAAGGCGGCGGACTGCACCAGTGCAACCCTACGCTGCGCAGTGTGCGCCGCCGCAAATAAGCCATCCGCACACATAACGGGAGGGCGTAACTGCGTCCCTCCCAAGGTGAGGCCGCAGCGTGCGCTGAAGAGCACGCCCACGGATCCGGCCCCCGGGGCCGAAGAAGAGGAGGAAGAGGAGGCCGCAATGACCGAGTAGCATTGCGGCGTAGCGTCCCCGCCAGGTGAGCGCCGCCTGTGCGTGGGACTAGATCCGGGCCTCGGCTCGTCGCCTTCTGTGCGGCGAGCTGGGTCCCAATAGGTGAAGTGAAGACCCCAAGTCGCGGCCTTGTCCGTCAGCTCAGCGCTCTGCGTTGGGTGCCGGGCGGGGCCCAGTTCTTCGCCTGACCGGCCCCCCTCTGTGCTCGCGCGCTGCGGGGCCGGTCGGGCTGCCGTCGGGGCGTGACAGGGTAGAATGCTCACCGCGACCCCCTGGCGCCCCATTAAGACGGAGAAGTGCGCCGCAGTGGTTTAGTGGGTATTCCGGCTTCCACGCCGGCGAGCCCCACATCCCCCCGTCGGTGGTCCGGTGTAGGCCGGCGCCGGCGGGGCAATGCGTAAACCCCTGGCATTACACTGCGTAAACAAAAAAAAAAAAAAAAAAAAAAAAAAAAAAAAAAAAAAAAAAAAAAAAAAAGGTTAGGTTGGTACGGGGGGCGCCGTCAGACCACCTCCTCGTGCGCCCGGATGCATTTACCCGGGACGGTGCTCTCTGGGCAGGGCGTGACGGATTTGACGGAATCATTTCCCTCGGGCCCTGGCGAAGAGTCTGACAGGAGGAAGACAACCTCCATAAAAAATCACTAGCAGTTAGGGGCGGGCGGATGCGTCTGGCACAGGCCGTCGCCCGGCCCGACTCGTAACCCGACCCGTGGGGTCGGCACGAGGGCCGCCACCTCCCAGTGGGGGCCGCGAGGAAGAAAACCTCTATAAAAAATTACAAACAACGAACTGGATTACAAAATGGACAGAAGAAAAAGTACAAGGAATCCTCGAGAGGGTCCCCGCTCTGCGGGGGAATCCCTCACGGAGGGCAGTGCCGGCGATCCGTCGTCGTCACTGCCCCCCGTCTGCCCCATGTATGCGAGGGGGGCAACTTCTGCCAAAACAGTGGTTGCGGCCGCAACTACTGCACGACGACCAAAGCTCACCAAACGGACAACCGAGACATGCGATACGGCACCGACGAAAGATAACACGACGCCGGCGCGCCTACCACCGCGCGACACTGCTGGGCGGTTCATGTCGAGACCATCCAGCTCTATGAAACATAAAGACTCGGACGACTACTACTCCTCCGAGGACGATGTGAGGATCCCATCCGGGATCAAGAGATCGCACAGCGTCAGGGTTAGCGACCTTTTGAACCCCGAGCTCGAAGGCGAACCTCTGCGGAAGGAGAAGCCTTCGGGCCGGGGCAAGACGAAAACGCCCGGCTCAACCAGAGCCCCTTCCGGAACCGGACGATCGATGGAAGAACAAAAAGCCATCAGAAGAGAGTTCATGAGAGAGTTTTGTGGCGAGGAATACTCTTTTACCACAGGCACAGAGGACGACGAAGAAGAAGAGGACGACGAAGAAGAAGAGGACGAGACCAATGACATCGTCGTCCCGGACCTCCGGTCACTGGGTCCAGAAGAGCTGCGTGCCCTCGGGGGGAAGGCCTCGGCGGCGATCCTGTCGGTCGCCGCTAGGTCCGGCCACCTGAAGGGCACATTCGTAAAGCGGCTGAAGAGTAGCGCCAACCTGTATACGTGCGTAGTGGCTGAGCTTACGGCTCGACAAGAAGTCGAAGAGAACCAGCGGCTCAGAGGTCAGTTGGTTCGACAGCAGCGGCGAATTGAGGCTCTGGAGGCGGAACTCAAGGCCCACCGGCTGGAGTTTGCGAAGTTCCGAGCTGGAACTTCAAAGCTGAGCAGTATCCCGTCTAACGATGTCGTGGACATAACCATAAAGGATTTACAGACCTCCCTCACGCGCTCGCTGGGGGAGATGATAGACGCACGCCTGGCGGGCATTGAAGACAGGCTGATTCCGCAAAAGTCTGAAAGCCCGCCCCTCGCAGCTGACAAAAGCAAAGAGACCTCGGTGGGCGCAAGCACACCTGCCCAGGGGAAAAAGGGCAAGAAGTCCGCCCACACGCAGCCGACCGAAGGCTCGTCTAAAGCCATCGAGGAGGAGTCGTGGGCCACGGTGGCCAAGAAGAAGGCCAAAAAGAAGCCTCCACAGAAGTCGGCACAGCCTGTGCCCGCTGCTGCCCCTCAGCAGCAAAAGAAGAAAAGGAGGAAGCCGCGTAAACGGAAGCGGTTCGACGAACGCCCTCCGGCGGTGGTTCTCACAATCCCGCCGGAAATCGAGAAGAGGGGCGTAACTTACGCCCGCGTGCTCACCCGCGCGAGTGAGCAGGTGGACCTGTCCTCGCTCGGCATCGAGCCAGGAATACGCTTTCGCCGCAGCGCCACGGGTGCACGGGTCCTGCAGTTTCCAAGGACCCAATGCTCGGAGGCGGTGCATAAGCTGGCGGAGAAGCTGGACCAAGTCCTGGACGGCGTGGTTAGGGTCCGTGTTCCTCAGACCCTCGTGGGCTTGCGGGTGTCGGGTCTCGACGACACGGTCACCCAAGAAGATGTTGAGACAGCCATCGTAAAGGCGACGGGCTGCACTACCGCCAGCCTAAAGGTGGGCCCCATTAGGGAGGGCCCCTCTTTGATGGGAACAGCCTATGTGCGGTGCCCGGTCGGCGCCGCAAAAAAGCTCGCTGAGACCGGCAGACTGCTGGTCGGCTGGAGCTCGGCCCGGGTGAGAGTCTTGGAGCGGCGCCCCATGCGCTGCTTCAGGTGCCTGTCCCTGGGCCACACCGGAGCGCTCTGTCCCACCGGCCTAGACCGGTCTGCACTGTGTTTCCGGTGCGGAGTCGAGGGCCACAAGGCGGCGGAATGCAGCAGCGCGACAGTACGTTGCGCTGTGTGCGCCGCTGCCAATAAGCCCTCTACACACATAACGGGAGGGCGCAACTGCGTTCCTCCGAAGATAAGGCCGAATCGTGCCCAGAAGAGCACGCCCACAGAACTGGCCCCAGGGGCCGAAGAAGAAGAGGCAGTAGAGGAGGCCGCAATGTCGCCCTAAGGCGTTGCGGTGAACCGTCCCCGCCAGGTTAGCGCTACCTGTGTGTGGGACTAGATCCGGGCCTCGGCTCGTCGCCTCTGTGCGGCGAGCTGGGTCCCAATAGGTGAAGACCCCAAGTCGCGGCCTCGTCCGTTAGCTCTGCGCTCTGCGTTGGGTGGCGGGCGGGGCCCAGTTCTTCGCCTGACCGGCCCCCCTCTGTGCTCGCGCGCTGCGGGGCCGGTCGGGCTGCCGTCGGGGCGTGACAGGGTAGAATGCTCACCAGCGACCCCCTGGCGCCCCACCAAGACGGAGAAGTGCGCCGCAGTGGTTTAGTGGGTATTCCGGCTTTGCCGGCGAGCCCCACATCCCCCCGTCGGTGGTCCGGTGTAGGCCGGCGCCGGCGGGGCAATGCGTAAACCCCTGGCATTACACTGCGTAAACAAAAAAAAAAAAAAAAAAAAAAAAGGTTAGGTTGGTACTCATAGCGTTAGGGCAAGCGACCCCCCTAACCCCGAGCTCGACAGTGAGCCTCTACGGAAGGAGAAGCCGTCGGGCCGGGGCAAAATGAAAAAGACAAGCTCAACCAGAGCTCGTTCATCAACAAGGCGGAGAGAGACAGACGAAGATGAGGCCCTGATGAGGGAGCTCCAAAAGGCCTTGGGCACGGACGCTCCAATGTCCGCCGCCACAAGCGACCAGGAAGAGGACGAATCAGCAGATTTTGCTATACCGGACTTAAAAACTTTGGGTCCGGAGGAGTTGCGGGCCCTAGGGGGGAAGGCTTCGGCGGCAATTTTGTGGGTCGCCGCTAAATCTGGCCACCTTAAGGGCACATTCGTTAAGAGGTTAAAAAACAGCGCGAACTTATATACATGCGTCGTTGCGGAGCTTTCAGCCCGCCAAGATGACAAAGAGAACGAGCGTCTGAGGGCCCAATTGGCCCGCCAACAGCGGCGTATTGAGGCGCTGGAGGCGGAACTGAAGGCTCACAGGATAGAATTTGCCAGATTCAGAGTAGCAGCCGCCTCTTCAACCCAGAAGAAGGCAACAGCAGCAACGCAGACCTCCTTGGACACCACTATACAGGAGCTGAAGGAGTCCCTCACAACTACGCTGAGGGACATGCTGGACGCGCGCCTGGCGGGATTGGAGGATAGGATCCTTCCATCTAGGACCCACCATGTTCCAGTTGCGTCAAACCAGAAGACGACGACGGTTACAACAGAGGACAGTGCCCCCCAACGTACAAGCTCCCTAGCCCCTACAACTAAACAGGGAAAGAAGAAAAGAACCACCCCGCTGCAACCTGCGGTTGCACAAGACGGCCCCTCCATGGCACCTGGAGAAGTGTCGTGGGCCACAGTGACAAAAAAGAAGCCACAAAAACAGAAGCCAGCGCAGCAGGCGGCGCATGCCGCGTCCACCTCCGCTACGCAGGCCCAGCCGGGACAGAAGAGGAAAAAGAAACGAAAGCCGCGCAAGCGGAAACGTTTTGTCGAACGCCCTCCGGCGGTGATTCTTACAATCCCGCCGGAGATCGAGAAGAGGGGCGTTACTTACGCCCGCGTCCTGGAACGCGCTAGTTTCCAAGTAGATCTGGCCTCGCTCGGGATCGAGCCGGGCATACGCTTCCGCCGAAGCGCCACGGGTGCTCGGGTTTTGCAGTTTCCTAAGACCCAGTGCGCCCAAGCGGTGCAGAAGCTGGCGGACGAACTCAGTAGAGTCCTAGACGGCGTGGTCGAGGTCCGTGTCCCGCAGACCCTCTTGGACCTGCGGGTGTCGGGTCTCGACGACACGATTACGCCAGAAGACGTTGCAGCGGCCATCGCAAAGGCGACGGGCTGTGCTGCACTCAATGTTAAGGTGGGCCCCGTGAAGGAGGGCCCTTCCAAGATGGGAACAGCCCACGTGCGGTGCCCGGTTGGCGCCGCCAAAAAGCTCGCCGAGGCCGGGAGACTACTGGTCGGCTGGAGCTCGGCCCGGGTGAGGGTCTTGGAGCGGCGCCCCATGCGCTGCTTCAAGTGCCTGTCCCTGGGCCACACGGGAGCAGTTTGCCCGTCCGGTGTCGACCGGTCTGGGCTGTGCTTCAGGTGTGGAGGCGAGGGTCACAAGGCGGCGGACTGCACCAGTGCAACCCTACGCTGCGCAGTGTGCGCCGCCGCAAACAAGCCATCCGCACACATAACGGGAGGGCGTAACTGCGTCCCTCCCAAGGTGAGGCCGCAGCGTGCGCTGAAGAGCACGCCCACGGATCCGGCCCCCGGGGCCGAAGAAGAGGAGGAAGAGGAGGCCGCAATGACCGAGTAGCATTGCGGCGTAGCGTCCCCGCCAGGTGAGCGCCGCCTGTGCGTGGGACTAGATCCGGGCCTCGGCTCGTCGCCTTCTGTGCGGCGAGCTGGGTCCCAATAGGTGAAGTGAAGACCCCAAGTCGCGGCCTTGTCCGTCAGCTCAGCGCTCTGCGTTGGGTGCCGGGCGGGGCCCAGTTCTTCGCCTGACCGGCCCCCCTCTGTGCTCGCGCGCTGCGGGGCCGGTCGGGCTGCCGTCGGGGCGTGACAGGGTAGAATGCTCACCGCGACCCCCTGGCGCCCCATTAAGACGGAGAAGTGCGCCGCAGTGGTTTAGTGGGTATTCCGGCTTCCACGCCGGCGAGCCCCACATCCCCCCGTCGGTGGTCCGGTGTAGGCCGGCGCCGGCGGGGCAATGCGTAAACCCCTGGCATTACACTGCGTAAACAAAAAAAAAAAAAAAAAAAAAAAAAAAAAAAAAAAAAAAAAAAAAGGTTGGTACGGGGGGCGCCGTCAGACCACCTCCTCGTGCGCCCGGATGCATTTACCCGGGACGGTGCTCTCTGGGCAGGGCGTGACGGATTTGACGGAATCATTTCCCTCGGGCCCTGGCGAAGAGTCTGACAGGAGGAAGACAACCTCCATAAAAAATCACTAGCAGTTAGGGGCGGGCGGATGCGTCTGGCACAGGCCGTCGCCCGGCCCGACTCGTAACCCGACCCGTGGGGTCGGCACGAGGGCCGCCACCTCCCAGTGGGGGCCGCGAGGAAGAAAACCTCTATAAAAAATTACAAACAACGAACTGGATTACAAAATGGACAGAAGAAAAAGTACAAGGAATCCTCGAGAGGGTCCCCGCTCTGCGGGGGAATCCCTCACGGAGGGCAGTGCCGGCGATCCGTCGTCGTCACTGCCCCCCGTCTGCCCCATGTATGCGAGGGGGGCAACTTCTGCCAAAACAGTGGTTGCGGCCGCAACTACTGCACGACGACCAAAGCTCACCAAACGGACAACCGAGACATGCGATACGGCACCGACGAAAGATAACACGACGCCGGCGCGCCTACCACCGCGCGACACTGCTGGGCGGTTCATGTCGAGACCATCCAGCTCTATGAAACATAAAGACTCGGACGACTACTACTCCTCCGAGGACGATGTGAGGATCCCATCCGGGATCAAGAGATCGCACAGCGTCAGGGTTAGCGACCTTTTGAACCCCGAGCTCGAAGGCGAACCTCTGCGGAAGGAGAAGCCTTCGGGCCGGGGCAAGACGAAAACGCCCGGCTCAACCAGAGCCCCTTCCGGAACCGGACGATCGATGGAAGAACAAAAAGCCATCAGAAGAGAGTTCATGAGAGAGTTTTGTGGCGAGGAATACTCTTTTACCACAGGCACAGAGGACGACGAAGAAGAAGAGGACGACGAAGAAGAAGAGGACGAGACCAATGACATCGTCGTCCCGGACCTCCGGTCACTGGGTCCAGAAGAGCTGCGTGCCCTCGGGGGGAAGGCCTCGGCGGCGATCCTGTCGGTCGCCGCTAGGTCCGGCCACCTGAAGGGCACATTCGTAAAGCGGCTGAAGAGTAGCGCCAACCTGTATACGTGCGTAGTGGCTGAGCTTACGGCTCGACAAGAAGTCGAAGAGAACCAGCGGCTCAGAGGTCAGTTGGTTCGACAGCAGCGGCGAATTGAGGCTCTGGAGGCGGAACTCAAGGCCCACCGGCTGGAGTTTGCGAAGTTCCGAGCTGGAACTTCAAAGCTGAGCAGTATCCCGTCTAACGATGTCGTGGACATAACCATAAAGGATTTACAGACCTCCCTCACGCGCTCGCTGGGGGAGATGATAGACGCACGCCTGGCGGGCATTGAAGACAGGCTGATTCCGCAAAAGTCTGAAAGCCCGCCCCTCGCAGCTGACAAAAGCAAAGAGACCTCGGTGGGCGCAAGCACACCTGCCCAGGGGAAAAAGGGCAAGAAGTCCGCCCACACGCAGCCGACCGAAGGCTCGTCTAAAGCCATCGAGGAGGAGTCGTGGGCCACGGTGGCCAAGAAGAAGGCCAAAAAGAAGCCTCCACAGAAGTCGGCACAGCCTGTGCCCGCTGCTGCCCCTCAGCAGCAAAAGAAGAAAAGGAGGAAGCCGCGTAAACGGAAGCGGTTCGACGAACGCCCTCCGGCGGTGGTTCTCACAATCCCGCCGGAAATCGAGAAGAGGGGCGTAACTTACGCCCGCGTGCTCACCCGCGCGAGTGAGCAGGTGGACCTGTCCTCGCTCGGCATCGAGCCAGGAATACGCTTTCGCCGCAGCGCCACGGGTGCACGGGTCCTGCAGTTTCCAAGGACCCAATGCTCGGAGGCGGTGCATAAGCTGGCGGAGAAGCTGGACCAAGTCCTGGACGGCGTGGTTAGGGTCCGTGTTCCTCAGACCCTCGTGGGCTTGCGGGTGTCGGGTCTCGACGACACGGTCACCCAAGAAGATGTTGAGACAGCCATCGTAAAGGCGACGGGCTGCACTACCGCCAGCCTAAAGGTGGGCCCCATTAGGGAGGGCCCCTCTTTGATGGGAACAGCCTATGTGCGGTGCCCGGTCGGCGCCGCAAAAAAGCTCGCTGAGACCGGCAGACTGCTGGTCGGCTGGAGCTCGGCCCGGGTGAGAGTCTTGGAGCGGCGCCCCATGCGCTGCTTCAGGTGCCTGTCCCTGGGCCACACCGGAGCGCTCTGTCCCACCGGCCTAGACCGGTCTGCACTGTGTTTCCGGTGCGGAGTCGAGGGCCACAAGGCGGCGGAATGCAGCAGCGCGACAGTACGTTGCGCTGTGTGCGCCGCTGCCAATAAGCCCTCTACACACATAACGGGAGGGCGCAACTGCGTTCCTCCGAAGATAAGGCCGAATCGTGCCCAGAAGAGCACGCCCACAGAACTGGCCCCAGGGGCCGAAGAAGAAGAGGCAGTAGAGGAGGCCGCAATGTCGCCCTAAGGCGTTGCGGTGAACCGTCCCCGCCAGGTTAGCGCTACCTGTGTGTGGGACTAGATCCGGGCCTCGGCTCGTCGCCTCTGTGCGGCGAGCTGGGTCCCAATAGGTGAAGACCCCAAGTCGCGGCCTCGTCCGTTAGCTCTGCGCTCTGCGTTGGGTGGCGGGCGGGGCCCAGTTCTTCGCCTGACCGGCCCCCCTCTGTGCTCGCGCGCTGCGGGGCCGGTCGGGCTGCCGTCGGGGCGTGACAGGGTAGAATGCTCACCAGCGACCCCCTGGCGCCCCACCAAGACGGAGAAGTGCGCCGCAGTGGTTTAGTGGGTATTCCGGCTTTGCCGGCGAGCCCCACATCCCCCCGTCGGTGGTCCGGTGTAGGCCGGCGCCGGCGGGGCAATGCGTAAACCCCTGGCATTACACTGCGTAAACAAAAAAAAAAAAAAAAAAAAAAAGGTTAGGTTGGTACTCATAGCGTTAGGGCAAGCGACCCCCCTAACCCCGAGCTCGACAGTGAGCCTCTACGGAAGGAGAAGCCGTCGGGCCGGGGCAAAATGAAAAAGACAAGCTCAACCAGAGCTCGTTCATCAACAAGGCGGAGAGAGACAGACGAAGATGAGGCCCTGATGAGGGAGCTCCAAAAGGCCTTGGGCACGGACGCTCCAATGTCCGCCGCCACAAGCGACCAGGAAGAGGACGAATCAGCAGATTTTGCTATACCGGACTTAAAAACTTTGGGTCCGGAGGAGTTGCGGGCCCTAGGGGGGAAGGCTTCGGCGGCAATTTTGTGGGTCGCCGCTAAATCTGGCCACCTTAAGGGCACATTCGTTAAGAGGTTAAAAAACAGCGCGAACTTATATACATGCGTCGTTGCGGAGCTTTCAGCCCGCCAAGATGACAAAGAGAACGAGCGTCTGAGGGCCCAATTGGCCCGCCAACAGCGGCGTATTGAGGCGCTGGAGGCGGAACTGAAGGCTCACAGGATAGAATTTGCCAGATTCAGAGTAGCAGCCGCCTCTTCAACCCAGAAGAAGGCAACAGCAGCAACGCAGACCTCCTTGGACACCACTATACAGGAGCTGAAGGAGTCCCTCACAACTACGCTGAGGGACATGCTGGACGCGCGCCTGGCGGGATTGGAGGATAGGATCCTTCCATCTAGGACCCACCATGTTCCAGTTGCGTCAAACCAGAAGACGACGACGGTTACAACAGAGGACAGTGCCCCCCAACGTACAAGCTCCCTAGCCCCTACAACTAAACAGGGAAAGAAGAAAAGAACCACCCCGCTGCAACCTGCGGTTGCACAAGACGGCCCCTCCATGGCACCTGGAGAAGTGTCGTGGGCCACAGTGACAAAAAAGAAGCCACAAAAACAGAAGCCAGCGCAGCAGGCGGCGCATGCCGCGTCCACCTCCGCTACGCAGGCCCAGCCGGGACAGAAGAGGAAAAAGAAACGAAAGCCGCGCAAGCGGAAACGTTTTGTCGAACGCCCTCCGGCGGTGATTCTTACAATCCCGCCGGAGATCGAGAAGAGGGGCGTTACTTACGCCCGCGTCCTGGAACGCGCTAGTTTCCAAGTAGATCTGGCCTCGCTCGGGATCGAGCCGGGCATACGCTTCCGCCGAAGCGCCACGGGTGCTCGGGTTTTGCAGTTTCCTAAGACCCAGTGCGCCCAAGCGGTGCAGAAGCTGGCGGACGAACTCAGTAGAGTCCTAGACGGCGTGGTCGAGGTCCGTGTCCCGCAGACCCTCTTGGACCTGCGGGTGTCGGGTCTCGACGACACGATTACGCCAGAAGACGTTGCAGCGGCCATCGCAAAGGCGACGGGCTGTGCTGCACTCAATGTTAAGGTGGGCCCCGTGAAGGAGGGCCCTTCCAAGATGGGAACAGCCCACGTGCGGTGCCCGGTTGGCGCCGCCAAAAAGCTCGCCGAGGCCGGGAGACTACTGGTCGGCTGGAGCTCGGCCCGGGTGAGGGTCTTGGAGCGGCGCCCCATGCGCTGCTTCAAGTGCCTGTCCCTGGGCCACACGGGAGCAGTTTGCCCGTCCGGTGTCGACCGGTCTGGGCTGTGCTTCAGGTGTGGAGGCGAGGGTCACAAGGCGGCGGACTGCACCAGTGCAACCCTACGCTGCGCAGTGTGCGCCGCCGCAAACAAGCCATCCGCACACATAACGGGAGGGCGTAACTGCGTCCCTCCCAAGGTGAGGCCGCAGCGTGCGCTGAAGAGCACGCCCACGGATCCGGCCCCCGGGGCCGAAGAAGAGGAGGAAGAGGAGGCCGCAATGACCGAGTAGCATTGCGGCGTAGCGTCCCCGCCAGGTGAGCGCCGCCTGTGCGTGGGACTAGATCCGGGCCTCGGCTCGTCGCCTTCTGTGCGGCGAGCTGGGTCCCAATAGGTGAAGTGAAGACCCCAAGTCGCGGCCTTGTCCGTCAGCTCAGCGCTCTGCGTTGGGTGGCGGGCGGGGCCCAGTTCTTCGCCTGACCGGCCCCCCCTCTGTGCTCGCGCGCTGCGGGGCCGGTCGGGCTGCCGTCGGGGCGTGACAGGGTAGAATGCTCACCGCGACCCCCTGGCGCCCCATTAAGACGGAGAAGTGCGCCGCAGTGGTTTAGTGGGTATTCCGGCTTCCACGCCGGCGAGCCCCACATCCCCCCGTCGGTGGTCCGGTGTAGGCCGGCGCCGGCGGGGCAATGCGTAAACCCCTGGCATTACACTGCGTAAACAAAAAAAAAAAAAAAAAAAAAGGTTAGTTTGGTACTGGGGGGCGCCGTCAGACCACCTCCTCGTGCGCCCGGATGCATTTACCCGGGACGGTGCTCTCTGGGCAGGGCTTGACGGATTTGACGGAATCATTTCCCTCGGGCCCTGGCGAAGAGTCTGACAGGAGGAAGACAACCTCCATAAAAAATCACTAGCAGTTAGGGGCGGGCGGATGCGTCTGGTACAGGCCGTCGCCCGGCCCGACTCGTAACCCGACCCGTGGGGTCGGCACGAGAGCCGCCACCTCCCAGTGGGGGCCGCGAGGAAGAAAACCTCTATAAAAAATCACTAGAAGCGATCAACCCGAAAACATGGCAGAACATAAAAAGACAAGGATTCCTCGGGAGGGTCCCCGCCTGGCGGGGGAATCCCTCACGGAGGGTAGTGCTGGCGATTCGTCGTCGACACTGCCCCCCGTCTGCCCCGTGTATACGAGGGGGGCAAGTAATGCCATTTCAGTAGCTGCGACCGCAACTACTGCCCGACGACCACTGCATCCACCACGGACTACTGATCCTACTGATTTGGATTTGACGCACAGGAAACCACCAGATACGACGCCAGCGCGACTACCTCCACGCGACTCAGCTGGGCGGTTCGTCTCAAGACCGTCCAGCTCGACGAAAAAATATAAGGACTCGGAAGACTACTCCTCCGAGGATGATATCAGAATCCCGTCGGGGATTAAGAGATCACGGAGTCTCAGGACCAGCGACATACTGAGCCCCGAACCCGAGGGCGAGCCTCTCCGGAAGGAGAAGCCATCGGCTCGGGGGAAGAATAAAAAGACTGGCTCAACTAGACCCCGGTCTAAACCTGGACGTACAGAATACGTCGAAGAAGAGGAAGCCCTTACAAAAGAGCTACATAAGGCATTTGGCAGGGACGCCCCAATGTCCACAGCCACTTCAGAAGAAGAACAAGAGGACGAAACCGCCAACTTGGTCATTCCGGACCTGCGATCGCTGGGTCCGGAGCAGCTGCGTGCCCTGGGGGGAAAAGCCTCGGCAGCGATCCTGTGGGTTGCCGCCAAGTCCCGACACCTAAAGGGCACCTTTGTGAAGCGGCTTAAGAGCAGCGCAAATCTGTACACTTGCGTGGTGGCGGAGCTCACAGCCCGCCAAGAAGACGAAGAGAACCAGCGTCTTAGGGGACAACTGGCTCTCCAGCAGCGGCGAATCGAGGCTCTGGAGACGGAGCTCAAGGCCCACCGGCTTGAATTCGCCAGGTTCAGAGCTGGAACCTCGAAACTAAGCAGCATACCAGTCCCTTCAAACCCGGACAAGGAAATTTCAATGCAGGAGCTACAGGCCTCCCTCACGCGCTCGCTGGGGGAGATGATCGAAGCACGCTTAGCGGGCATCGAGAGTAAGCTGCTTCCGCAGCCGCCATCCGCAGTTGGCAGTAGTAAGGAGACGTCTTGCACTCCCGCCAAGATAAAGAGCAAGCAGACTAACCCTAGTGCCGCCCAAGCAGGGCCGTCACAAGCCACCGTGGCAGCCTCACCGGCACCGGTCCCCAGTGGGGCCCCCGGAGAAGAGTCGTGGGCCACGGTGGTGAAAAAGAAGAAGAAGCCAACAAAAGGGTCTGCGCAGTCAGTAGCGTCGCCAGCGCCTGCTGCTGCTCCACAGGTCCAGCAAAGAAAGAAGAAGAAAAGGAAGCCGCGGAAGCGGAAACTAGCCGAGCGTTCTCCGGCGCTAATTTTAAAGCTCGACCCAGAAGCTGAAAAGAAGGGAGTCACCTACGCAAAGGTGCTCACCGCTGCGCAAAATCGGATAGACCTGCAATCGCTGGGTATCGGCGCAGGCATGCGCATTCGTCGCAGCGCCACTGGAGCACGGGTCTTGTCATTCCCAAAGTCCCAATGCCCCCTGGCAGTGAAGAGACTCGGCGAGAAGATCGACGAAGCCGTCGGAGGTCGGGTCATCGTGGAACTCCCACAGAATCTTGTAACACTGAGACTCACAGGTCTCGCAGAAACCGTGAAAGACGGTACAGAAGTTGCCGAAGCCATCGTCAGGGCGACAGGCTCCTGCACAATTGACGAAATAGAAGTGGGCAAGCTCTGGGGAGGCCGCTCGGGGATGGCCGCTGCTCATGTGCGGTGTGCGATCCCCGTCGCGAAGAAGCTTGCGGAAATGGGGAGGCTCCAGATCGGCTGGTGTTCAGCCCGGGTTCATCTCCTGGAGCGGCGACCTATGCGCTGCTTCAGGTGCATGTCCCTGGGCCACACGGGAGCAGTCTGCCCGACTGGTGTCGACCGGTCCAGACTGTGCTTCCGCTGCGGGAAGACGGGCCACCAGGCGATGGAGTGCCGCGCATCTCTGCACTGCGCAGTGTGCTCCGCCGCCAACAGGCCGTCGGCACACTACATGGGAGGACGCAATTGCGTCCCTCCCAAAGTGAAGAAGAAACCGGCTGCAGTTTCAGAGAAGACCGCGCCCTCAGAACCGGCACCTAGGGCCCAAAATGTAGAAGACGAGGCCGCGATGTCGTCTTAAGACATTGCGGCGAACGTCCCCGCCAGGTGCGCGCAACCTGCGTGTGGGACGAGGTCCGGGCCTCGGCTCGTCGCCTTCTGCGCGGCGAACTGGGTCCCAATAGAAGAAGATTCCAAGTCGCGGCCTTGTCCGTCAGCTCTGCGCTCCGCGTTGGGTGGCGGGCGATGCCCAGGTCTTCGCCTGATTGGTCCCCCCCTGCGCTCGCGCGCTGCGGGGCCGGTCTGGCTGCCGTCGGGGCGTGACAGGGTAGAATGCTCACCGCGACCCCCTGGCGCCCCATCAAGACGGAGAAGTGCGCCGCAGTGGTTTAGTGGGTATTCCGGCTTCCACGCCGCGTGAGCCCCACATCCCCTCGTCGGTGGTCCGGTGTAGGCCGGCGCCGGCGGGGCAATGCGTAAACCCTGGCATTACACTGCGTAAACAAAAAAAAAAAAAAAAAGGTTAGGTTGGTACTGGGCAAGCTGACCCCGTGGGTCCCTCCGTTGACGGAATCCCTGGACCCGGAAGTCGCGGGAAGAGTCGTAGACGCACTCTTCCCTAGGGTCCAGGGCGGTCCCTCGGTTCCTCCGTCACAGTCGGACCACGCTCCGTGGTCCGACGAGCTGGAGGTGACGGAGGACGAGCTCGGGCGGGCCGTCGCACGGCTCGCCTCCCGCAGCGCCGCTCCCGGCCCGGACGGAGTTCCGGGTCGGGTCCTGGCGCTCGCTCTGGGAGTGTTAGGGAACAAGGCGAGGCGGCTGTTCACCAGCTGCCTCCGCCGCGGGGTGTTCCCCCTCGACTGGAAGTCGGCAAGACTGGTGCTAATCAGGAAGGAAGGGAGGACCGGAGACGCTCCGTCGTCGTTCCGGCCGATATGCCTGCTGAACGAGGCGGGGAAACTCTTCGAAAGAGTTATCTCCGCCCGTATCAGCAGCCACCTGTCGCAGGTGGGCCCGGACATATCGGACTGCCAGTTCGGGTTCCGGCAGGGGCGCTCGACCATCGACGCGGTGCGTCGGGTGCGGGCCCTGTCGGAACCGGCAGTCCGATCGGGGGGGGTCGCGCTGGCGGTGTCGTTAGACATCGTCAACGCCTTCGGGACCCTCCCCTGGCCGGCCATCAGGGAGGCCCTCGAATACCACGAGGTGCCTCCCTATCTAAGGTCGGTCATCGGGGCCTACCTGCAGGAGAGACGGGTGGACTATGTCGACCGGAACGGGACGGAGCAAAGGAAGGCGGTGACGTGCGGGGTTCCGCAGGGGTCCGTGCTCGGGCCCCTGCTGTGGAACCTCGCCTACGATCCGGTCCTCCGCACCAGTCTGCCCCGTGGCGTGAGTGTCGTTTGCTACGCAGACGACACTCTGGTGGTCGCCACGGGGCCCGACTTGGAGCGTACGCTCAGGTTCGCCGAGCTGGGTTCCACCGCCTCACCAGAGGCAGGGAACCCCCGGCCTCGCGGATCCAGGTGGGTGACACGGCTGTCCCGGTGGGGCGGTACATGAAGTACCTCGGCCTCACCCTGGACAGCCGCTGGAGCTTCGAGGAGCACTTCGTACGGATGGTCCCCCGAGCGCGACGGGTGGCGGGCGCCTTACACCGCCTGCTGCCCAACCTCGGGGGACCGGGGGAGGGAGTTCGCCGCCTCTACGGTGGCGTCGTGCGGTCCGTGGCCCTGTACGGGGCCCCCGTTTGGTCGCGAGACCTCGCGGGGGCCTCCCGCTCCAGGGCTCTGCTGAGGAGCCTGGAGCGGATCATGGCCATACGGATCGTACGGGGCTACCGTACAATATCGTACGAGGCGGCGACGGTCCTCGCGAGTTATCCCCCCTTCATCATCCTGGCCGAGATGTACGCAGCCGCGTACGATCTCGGCCGGGGAGGGGGGGACGCGCGGGGACACGAAGTGCGGAGGCGGGAGGCCTTCCGGCGGGTCCTGGGGGACTGGCGCGACGCGCTGGTCCTCCAGGGCGGTACGCGTTCGCGCGCCGTCGGGGCCGTCCTGCCCCACCTCGAGGCCTGGGTGCTCCGTAAATGGGGCACTGTCACCTACAGGTTGACTCAGATACTCACCGGGCACGGGTGCTTCGGTGAGTATCTGAGTCGAATAAAACGTGAAGAGACGGCGAGATGCCACCATTGCGCATCCGACCTGGACTCGGCCCAGCACACGCTGGAGGTCTGCCCGGCCTGGGCGGACGAGCGCCGAGTCCTGGTCGACGGGATCGGGCGAGACTTGTCCCCGCCGGCGTTGGTCGCGGCAATGCTGGCGGGCGAGGAGGAGTGGAGGGCTGTGGCCTCCTTCTGCGAAGCAGTCATGCTCCAGAAGGAGGCCGCCGAGCGGGGTCGGGAGAGAGCCGATCCCGCGCGAAGGCGGCGGCGGCGAGCTCAGTGATCGCCGCCGCCGACGGGCCGCGAGGGCGCACACCCCGCGGGTGCGCCCGGGTCGCGGCCCGGGAAGGATGACCCCCCGGTGCGGCCGGGGAGGGTCGTCCGGGGCGCCGCCGGCCGCGCGCCTCTTTACAGCGCGCGGTCGGAGCCGCCCCGCCCGGGGGAGCCTCGCCGAGGCTCCCCGAGGATGAGCACCCCCTCGTGACTGAGGGGGGGCGACGGCGGGGTGGACCAGAGGGGTTAAACCGAATCCTGGACCACCCCAACGCCGGAGGAAGGCCGCCGCGAGGTTTTAGTGGGTAACCCTAGGATCGGATTTCAGTTTACTGTTTTGGGAGTCCCACACTACCCCCTGCCGTCCCCAGGCGGGGGGTGTGCATAAAGCATTTCCTCGCGTAAAAAAAAAAAAAAAAAAAAAAAAAAAAAAAGGTTAGGTTGGGGGGGGTCGCGCTGGCGGTGTCGCTAGACATCGTCAACGCCTTCGGGACCCTCCCCTGGCCGGCCATCAGGGAGGCCCTCGTATACCACGAGGTGCCTCCCTACCTCAGGTCGGTCATCGGGGCCTACCTGCAGGAGAGACGGGTGGACTATGTCGACCGGAACGGGACGGAGCAACGGAAGGAGGTTACGTGCGGGGTTCCGCAGGGGTCCGTGCTCGGGCCCCTGCTGTGGAACCTCGCCTACGATCCGGTCCTCCGCACCAGTCTGCCCCGTGGCGTGAGTGTCGTGTGCTACGCAGTCGACACTCTGGTGGTCGCCACGGGGCCCGACTTCGAGCGGACGCTCAGGTTCGCCGAGCTGGGGGTGGCAATCGTCGTCAGACGGATCCGCGGGCTGGGCCTGGAGGTGGCGCCTCACAAAAGTGAGGCGCTGTGGTTCCACCGCCTCACCAGAGGCAGGGAACCCCCGGCCTCGCGGATCCAGGTGGGTGACACGGCTGTCCCGGTGGGGCGGTACATGAAGTGCCTCGGCCTCACCCTGGACAGCCGCTGGAGCTTCGAGGAGCACTTCGTACGGATGGTCCCCCGAGCGCGACGGGTGGCGGGCGCTTTGCACCGCCTGCTGCCCAACCTCGGGGGACCGGGGGAGGGAGTTCGCCGCCTCTACGGTGGCGTCGTGCGGTCCGTGGCCCTGTACGGGGCCCCCGTTTGGTCGCGAGACCTCGCGGGAGCCTCCCGCTCCAGGGCTCTGCTGAGGAGCCTGGAGCGGATCATGGCCATACGGATCGTGCGGGGCTACCGTACAATCTCATACGAGGCGGCGACGGTCCTCGCGAGTTATCCCCCCTTCATCATCCTGGCCGAGATGTACGCAGCCGCGTACGATCTCGGCCGGGGAGGGGGGGACGCGCGGGGACACGAAGTGCGGAGGCGGGAGGCCTTCCGGCGGGTCCTGGGGGACTGGCGCGACGCGCTGGTCCTCCAGGGCAGTACGCGTTCGCGCGCCGTTGGGGCCGTCCTGCCCCACCTCGAGGCCTGGGTGCTCCGCAAATGGGGCACTGTCACCTACAGGTTGACTCAGATACTCACCGGGCACGGGTGCTTCGGTGAGTATCTGAGTCGAATAAAACGTGAAGAGACGGCGAGATGCCACCATTGCGCATCCGACCTGGACTCGGCCCAGCACACGCTGGAGGTCTGCCCGGCCTGGGCGGCCGAGCGCCGAGCCCTGGTCGACGGGATCGGGCGAGACTTGTCCCCGCCGGCGTTGGTCGCGGCAATGCTGGCGGGCGAGGAGGAGTGGAGGGCTGTGGTCTCCTTCTGCGAAGCAGTCATGCTCCAGAAGGAGGCCGCCGAGCGGGGTCGGGAGAGAGCCGACCCCGCTCGAAGGCGGCGGCGGCGAGCTCAGTGATCGCCGCCGCCGACGGGCCGCGAGGGCGCACACCCCGCGGGTGCGCCCGGGTCGCGGCCCGGGAAGGATGACCCCCGGTGCGGCCGGGGAGGGTCGTCCGGGGCGCCGCCGGCCGCGCGCCTCTTTACAGCGCGCGGTCGGAGCCGCCCCGCCCGGGGGAGCCTCGCCAGGCTCCCCGAGGATGAGCACCCCCTCTTGACAGAGGGGGGGCGACGGCGGGGTGGACCAGAGGGGTTTATCCGAATCCTGGACCAACCCAACGCCGGAGGAAGGCCGCCGCGAGGTTTTATTGGGTAACCCTAGGATCGAATTTCAGTTTACTGTTTTGGGAGTCCCACACTACCCCCTGCCGTCCCCAGGCGGGGGGTGTGCATAAAGCATTTCCTCGCGTAAAAAAAAAAAAAAAAAAAAAAAAAAAAAAAAAAAAAAAAAGTTAGGTTAGGTTAGGTTAGGTTATCGATGGGGGGCGCCGTCAGACCACCTCCACGTGAGCCCGGATGCATTTACCCGGGACGGTGCTCTCTGGGCAGGGCTTGACGGATTTGACGGAATCATTTCCCTCGGGCCCTGGCGAAGAGTCTGACAGGAGGAAGACAACCTCCATAAAAAATCACTAGCAGTTAGGGGCGGGCGGATGCGTCTGGCACAGGCCGTCGCCCGGCCCGACTCGTAACCCGACCCGTGGGGTTGGCACGAGGGCCGCCACCTCCCAGTGGGGGCCGCGAGGAAGAAAACCTCTATAAAAAATTACAAACAACGAACTGGATTACAAAATGGACAGAAGAAAAAGTACAAGGAATCCTCGAGAGGGTCCCCGCTCTGCGGGGGAATCCCTCACGGAGGGCAGTGCCGGCGATCCGTCGTCGTCACTGCCCCCCGTCTGCCCCATGTATGCGAGGGGGGCAACTTCTGCCAAAACAGTGGTTGCGGCCGCAACTACTGCACGACGACCAAAGCTCACCAAACGGACAACCGAGACATGCGATACGGCACCGACGAAAGATAACACGACGCCGGCGCGCCTACCACCGCGCGACACTGCTGGGCGGTTCATGTCGAGACCGTCCAGCTCTATGAAACATAAAGACTCGGACGACTACTACTCCTCCGAGGACGATGTGAGGATCCCATCCGGGATCAAGAGATCGCACAGCGTCAGGGTTAGCGACCTTTTGAACCCCGAGCTCGAAGGCGAACCTCTGCGGAAGGAGAAGCCTTCGGGTCGGGGCAAGACGAAAACGTCCGGCTCAACCAGAGCCCCTTCCGGAACCGGACGATCGATGGAAGAACAAAAAGCCATCAGAAGAGAGTTCATGAAAGAGTTTTGTGGCGAGGAATACTCTTTTACCACAGCCACAGAGGACGACGAAGAAGAAGAGGACGACGAAGAAGAAGAGGACGAGACCAATGACATCGTCGTCCCGGACCTCCGGTCACTGGGTCCAGAAGAGCTGCGTGCCCTCGGGGGGAAGGCCTCGGCGGCGATCCTGTCGGTCGCCGCTAGGTCCGGCCACCTGAAGGGCACATTCGTAAAGCGGCTGAAGAGTAGCGCCAACCTGTATACGTGCGTAGTGGCTGAGCTTACAGCTCGACAAGAAGTCGAAGAGAACCAGCGGCTCAGAGGTCAGTTGGTTCGACAGCAGCGGCGAATTGAGGCTCTGGAGGCGGAACTCAAGGCCCACCGGCTGGAGTTTGCGAAGTTCCGAGCTGGAACTTCAAAGCTGAGCAGTATCCCGTCTAACGATGTCGTGGACATAACCATAAAGGATTTACAGACCTCCCTCACGCGCTCGCTGGGGGAGATGATAGACGCACGCCTGGCGGGCATTGAAGACAGGCTGATTCCGCAAAAGTCTGAAAGCCCGCCCCTCGCAGCTGACAAAAGCAAAGAGACCTCGGTGGGCGCAAGCACACCTGCCCAGGGGAAAAAGGGCAAGAAGTCCGCCCACACGCAGCCGACCGAAGGCTCGTCTAAAGCCATCGAGGAAGAGTCGTGGGCCACGGTGGCCAAGAAGAAGGCCAAAAAGAAGCCTCCACAGAAGTCGGCACAGCCCGTGCCCGCTGCTGCCCCTCAGCAGCAAAAGAAGAAAAGGAGGAAGCCGCGTAAACGGAAGCGGTTCGTCGAACGCCCTCCGGCGGTGGTTCTCACAATCCCGCCGGAGATCGAGAAGCGGGGCGTAACTTACGCCCGCGTGCTCACCCGCGCGAGTGAGCAGGTGGACCTGTCTTCGCTCGGTATCGAGCCAGGAATTCGCTTTCGCCGCAGCGCCACGGGTGCACGGGTTCTTCAGTTTCCCAGGACCCAATGCTCCGAGGCGGTGCATAAGCTGGCAGAAAAGCTGGATCAAGTCCTGGACGGCGTGGTCCAGGTCCGTGTCCCGCAGACCCTCGTGGGCTTGCGGGTGTCAGGTCTCGACGACACGGTCACTAAAGAAGACATCGAGACAGCCATCGTAAAGGTGACAGGCTGCGCCATCGCCAGCCTAAAGGTGGGCCCCATTAGGGAGGGCCCCTCGATGATGGGAACAGCCCACGTGCGGTGCCCTGTCGGCGCCGCAAAAAAGCTCGCCGAGACCGGCAGACTGCTGGTCGGCTGGAGTTCGGCCCGGGTGAGGGTCTTGGAGCGGCGCCCAATGCGCTGCTTCAGGTGTCTGTCCCTGGGCCACACCGGAGCGCTCTGTCCGACCGGCGTCGACCGGTCCGGACTCTGCTTCCGATGCGGAGTCGAGGGCCACAAGGCGGCGGAATGCAGCAGCGCGACAGTACGTTGCGCTGTGTGCGCCGCTGCCAATAAGCCCTCTACACACATAACGGGAGGGCGCAATTGCGTTCCTCCGAAGATAAGGCCGAATCGTGCCCAGAAGAGCACGCCCACAGAACTGGCCCCAGGGGCCGAAGAAGAAGAGGCAGTAGAGGAGGCCGCAATGTCGCCCTAAGGCGTTGCGGTGAACCGTCCCCGCCAGGTTAGCGCTACCTGTGTGTGGGACTAGATCCGGGCCTCGGCTCGTCGCCCTCTGTGCGGCGAGCTGGGTCCCAATAGGTGAAGACCCCAAGTCGCGGCCTCGTCCGTTAGCTCTGCGCTCTGCGTTGGGTGGCGGGCGGGGCCCAGTTCTTCGCCTGACCGGCCCCCCTCTGTGCTCGCGCGCTGCGGGGCCGGTCGGGCTGCCGTCGGGGCGTGACAGGGTTGAATGCTCACCAGCGACCCCCTGGCGCCCCACCAAGACGGAGAAGTGCGCCGCAGTGGTTTAGTGGGTATTCCGGCTTTGCCGGCGAGCCCCACATCCCCCCGTCGGTGGTCCGGTGTAGGCCGGCGCCGGCGGGGCAATGCGTAAACCCCTGGCATTACACTGCGTAAACAAAAAAAAAAAAAAAAAAAAAAAAAAAAAAAAAGGTTAGGTTGGGGGGGGTCGCGCTGGCGGTGTCGCTAGACATCGTCAACGCCTTCGGGACCCTCCCCTGGCCGGCCATCAGGGAGGCCCTCGTATACCACGAGGTGCCTCCCTACCTCAGGTCGGTCATCGGGGCCTACCTGCAGGAGAGACGGGTGGACTATGTCGACCGGAACGGGACGGAGCAACGGAAGGAGGTTACGTGCGGGGTTCCGCAGGGGTCCGTGCTCGGGCCCCTGCTGTGGAACCTCGCCTACGATCCGGTCCTCCGCACCAGTCTGCCCCGTGGCGTGAGTGTCGTGTGCTACGCAGACGACACTCTGGTGGTCGCCACGGGGCCCGACTTCGAGCGGACGCTCAGGTTCGCCGAGCTGGGGGTGGCAATCGTCGTCAGACGGATCCGCGGGCTGGGCCTGGAGGTGGCGCCTCACAAAAGTGAGGCGCTGTGGTTCCACCGCCTCACCAGAGGCAGGGAACCCCCGGCCTCGCGGATCCAGGTGGGTGACACGGCTGTCTCGGTGGGGCGGTACATGAAGTGCCTCGGCCTCACCCTGGACAGCCGCTGGAGCTTCGAGGAGCACTTCGTACGGATGGTCCCCCGAGCGCGACGGGTGGCGGGCGCTTTGCACCGCCTGCTGCCCAACCTCGGGGGACCGGGGGAGGGAGTTCGCCGCCTCTACGGTGGCGTCGTGCGGTCCGTGGCCCTGTACGGGGCCCCCGTTTGGTCGCGAGACCTCGCGGGAGCCTCCCGCTCCAGGGCTCTGCTGAGGAGCCTGGAGCGGATCATGGCCATACGGATCGTGCGGGGCTACCGTACAATCTCATACGAGGCGGCGACGGTCCTCGCGAGTTATCCCCCCTTCATCATCCTGGCCGAGATGTACGCAGCCGCGTACGATCTCGGCCGGGGAGGGGGGGACGCGCGGGGACACGAAGTGCGGAGGCGGGAGGCCTTCCGGCGGGTCCTGGGGGACTGGCGCGACGCGCTGGTCCTCCAGGGCAGTACGCGTTCGCGCGCCGTTGGGGCCGTCCTGCCCCACCTCGAGGCCTGGGTGCTCCGCAAATGGGGCACTGTCACCTACAGGTTGACTCAGATACTCACCGGGCACGGGTGCTTCGGTGAGTATCTGAGTCGAATAAAACGTGAAGAGACGGCGAGATGCCACCATTGCGCATCCGACCTGGACTCGGCCCAGCACACGCTGGAGGTCTGCCCGGCCTGGGCGGCCGAGCGCCGAGCCCTGGTCGACGGGATCGGGCGAGACTTGTCCCCGCCGGCGTTGGTCGCGGCAATGCTGGCGGGCGAGGAGGAGTGGAGGGCTGTGGTCTCCTTCTGCGAAGCAGTCATGCTCCAGAAGGAGGCCGCCGAGCGGGGTCGGGAGAGAGCCGACCCCGCTCGAAGGCGGCGGCGGCGAGCTCAGTGATCGCCGCCGCCGACGGGCCGCGAGGGCGCACACCCCGCGGGTGCGCCCGGGTCGCGGCCCGGGAAGGATGACCCCCGGTGCGGCCGGGGAGGGTCGTCCGGGGCGCCGCCGGCCGCGCGCCTCTTTACAGCGCGCGGTCGGAGCCGCCCCGCCCGGGGGAGCCTCGCCAGGCTCCCCGAGGATGAGCACCCCCTCTTGACAGAGGGGGGGCGACGGCGGGGTGGACCAGAGGGGTTTATCCGAATCCTGGACCACCCCAACGCCGGAGGAAGGCCGCCGCGAGGTTTTATTGGGTAACCCTAGGATCGAATTTCAGTTTACTGTTTTGGGAGTCCCACACTACCCCCTGCCGTCCCCAGGCGGGGGGTGTGCATAAAGCATTTCCTCGCGTAAAAAAAAAAAAAAAAAAAAAAAAAAAAAAAAAAAAAAAAAAAAAAGTTAGGTTAGGTTAGGTTAGGTTATCGATGGGGGGCGCCGTCAGACCACCTCCACGTGAGCCCGGATGCATTTACCCGGGACGGTGCTCTCTGGGCAGGGCTTGACGGATTTGACGGAATCATTTCCCTCGGGCCCTGGCGAAGAGTCTGACAGGAGGAAGACAACCTCCATAAAAAATCACTAGCAGTTAGGGGCGGGCGGATGCGTCTGGCACAGGCCGTCGCCCGGCCCGACTCGTAACCCGACCCGTGGGGTTGGCACGAGGGCCGCCACCTCCCAGTGGGGGCCGCGAGGAAGAAAACCTCTATAAAAAATTACAAACAACGAACTGGATTACAAAATGGACAGAAGAAAAAGTACAAGGAATCCTCGAGAGGGTCCCCGCTCTGCGGGGGAATCCCTCACGGGGGGCAGTGCCGGCGATCCGTCGTCGTCACTGCCCCCCGTCTGCCCCATGTATGCGAGGGGGGCAACTTCTGCCAAAACAGTGGTTGCGGCCGCAACTACTGCACGACGACCAAAGCTCACCAAACGGACAACCGAGACATGCGATACGGCACCGACGAAAGATAACACGACGCCGGCGCGCCTACCACCGCGCGACACTGCTGGGCGGTTCATGTCGAGACCGTCCAGCTCTATGAAACATAAAGACTCGGACGACTACTACTCCTCCGAGGACGATGTGAGGATCCCATCCGGGATCAAGAGATCGCACAGCGTCAGGGTTAGCGACCTTTTGAACCCCGAGCTCGAAGGCGAACCTCTGCGGAAGGAGAAGCCTTCGGGTCGGGGCAAGACGAAAACGTCCGGCTCAACCAGAGCCCCTTCCGGAACCGGACGATCGATGGAAGAACAAAAAGCCATCAGAAGAGAGTTCATGAAAGAGTTTTGTGGCGAGGAATACTCTTTTACCACAGCCACAGAGGACGACGAAGAAGAAGAGGACGACGAAGAAGAAGAGGACGAGACCAATGACATCGTCGTCCCGGACCTCCGGTCACTGGGTCCAGAAGAGCTGCGTGCCCTCGGGGGGAAGGCCTCGGCGGCGATCCTGTCGGTCGCCGCTAGGTCCGGCCACCTGAAGGGCACATTCGTAAAGCGGCTGAAGAGTAGCGCCAACCTGTATACGTGCGTAGTGGCTGAGCTTACAGCTCGACAAGAAGTCGAAGAGAACCAGCGGCTCAGAGGTCAGTTGGTTCGACAGCAGCGGCGAATTGAGGCTCTGGAGGCGGAACTCAAGGCCCACCGGCTGGAGTTTGCGAAGTTCCGAGCTGGAACTTCAAAGCTGAGCAGTATCCCGTCTAACGATGTCGTGGACATAACCATAAAGGATTTACAGACCTCCCTCACGCGCTCGCTGGGGGAGATGATAGACGCACGCCTGGCGGGCATTGAAGACAGGCTGATTCCGCAAAAGTCTGAAAGCCCGCCCCTCGCAGCTGACAAAAGCAAAGAGACCTCGGTGGGCGCAAGCACACCTGCCCAGGGGAAAAAGGGCAAGAAGTCCGCCCACACGCAGCCGACCGAAGGCTCGTCTAAAGCCATCGAGGAAGAGTCGTGGGCCACGGTGGCCAAGAAGAAGGCCAAAAAGAAGCCTCCACAGAAGTCGGCACAGCCCGTGCCCGCTGCTGCCCCTCAGCAGCAAAAGAAGAAAAGGAGGAAGCCGCGTAAACGGAAGCGGTTCGTCGAACGCCCTCCGGCGGTGGTTCTCACAATCCCGCCGGAGATCGAGAAGCGGGGCGTAACTTACGCCCGCGTGCTCACCCGCGCGAGTGAGCAGGTGGACCTGTCTTCGCTCGGTATCGAGCCAGGAATTCGCTTTCGCCGCAGCGCCACGGGTGCACGGGTTCTTCAGTTTCCCAGGACCCAATGCTCCGAGGCGGTGCATAAGCTGGCAGAAAAGCTGGATCAAGTCCTGGACGGCGTGGTCCAGGTCCGTGTCCCGCAGACCCTCGTGGGCTTGCGGGTGTCAGGTCTCGACGACACGGTCACTAAAGAAGACATCGAGACAGCCATCGTAAAGGTGACAGGCTGCGCCATCGCCAGCCTAAAGGTGGGCCCCATTAGGGAGGGCCCCTCGATGATGGGAACAGCCCACGTGCGGTGCCCTGTCGGCGCCGCAAAAAAGCTCGCCGAGACCGGCAGACTGCTGGTCGGCTGGAGTTCGGCCCGGGTGAGGGTCTTGGAGCGGCGCCCAATGCGCTGCTTCAGGTGTCTGTCCCTGGGCCACACCGGAGCGCTCTGTCCGACCGGCGTCGACCGGTCCGGACTCTGCTTCCGATGCGGAGTCGAGGGCCACAAGGCGGCGGAATGCAGCAGCGCGACAGTACGTTGCGCTGTGTGCGCCGCTGCCAATAAGCCCTCTACACACATAACGGGAGGGCGCAATTGCGTTCCTCCGAAGATAAGGCCGAATCGTGCCCAGAAGAGCACGCCCACAGAACTGGCCCCAGGGGCCGAAGAAGAAGAGGCAGTAGAGGAGGCCGCAATGTCGCCCTAAGGCGTTGCGGTGAACCGTCCCCGCCAGGTTAGCGCTACCTGTGTGTGGGACTAGATCCGGGCCTCGGCTCGTCGCCCTCTGTGCGGCGAGCTGGGTCCCAATAGGTGAAGACCCCAAGTCGCGGCCTCGTCCGTTAGCTCTGCGCTCTGCGTTGGGTGGCGGGCGGGGCCCAGTTCTTCGCCTGACCGGCCCCCCTCTGTGCTCGCGCGCTGCGGGGCCGGTCGGGCTGCCGTCGGGGCGTGACAGGGTTGAATGCTCACCAGCGACCCCCTGGCGCCCCACCAAGACGGAGAAGTGCGCCGCAGTGGTTTAGTGGGTATTCCGGCTTTGCCGGCGAGCCCCACATCCCCCCGTCGGTGGTCCGGTGTAGGCCGGCGCCGGCGGGGCAATGCGTAAACCCCTGGCATTACACTGCGTAAACAAAAAAAAAAAAAAAAAAAAAAAAAAAAAAAAAAGGTTAGGTTGGGGGGGGTCGCGCTGGCGGTGTCGCTAGACATCGTCAACGCCTTCGGGACCCTCCCCTGGCCGGCCATCAGGGAGGCCCTCGTATACCACGAGGTGCCTCCCTACCTCAGGTCGGTCATCGGGGCCTACCTGCAGGAGAGACGGGTGGACTATGTCGACCGGAACGGGACGGAGCAACGGAAGGAGGTTACGTGCGGGGTTCCGCAGGGGTCCGTGCTCGGGCCCCTGCTGTGGAACCTCGCCTACGATCCGGTCCTCCGCACCAGTCTGCCCCGTGGCGTGAGTGTCGTGTGCTACGCAGACGACACTCTGGTGGTCGCCACGGGGCCCGACTTCGAGCGGACGCTCAGGTTCGCCGAGCTGGGGGTGGCAATCGTCGTCAGACGGATCCGCGGGCTGGGCCTGGAGGTGGCGCCTCACAAAAGTGAGGCGCTGTGGTTCCACCGCCTCACCAGAGGCAGGGAACCCCCGGCCTCGCGGATCCAGGTGGGTGACACGGCTGTCCCGGTGGGGCGGTACATGAAGTGCCTCGGCCTCACCCTGTACGGGGCCCCCGTTTGGTCGCGAGACCTCGCGGGAGCCTCCCGCTCCAGGGCTCTGCTGAGGAGCCTGGAGCGGATCATGGCCATACGGATCGTGCGGGGCTACCGTACAATCTCATACGAGGCGGCGACGGTCCTCGCGAGTTATCCCCCCTTCATCATCCTGGCCGAGATGTACGCAGCCGCGTACGATCTCGGCCGGGGAGGGGGGGACGCGCGGGGACACGAAGTGCGGAGGCGGGAGGCCTTCCGGCGGGTCCTGGGGGACTGGCGCGACGCGCTGGTCCTCCAGGGCAGTACGCGTTCGCGCGCCGTTGGGGCCGTCCTGCCCCACCTCGAGGCCTGGGTGCTCCGCAAATGGGGCACTGTCACCTACAGGTTGACTCAGATACTCACCGGGCACGGGTGCTTCGGTGAGTATCTGAGTCGAATAAAACGTGAAGAGACGGCGAGATGCCACCATTGCGCATCCGACCTGGACTCGGCCCAGCACACGCTGGAGGTCTGCCCGGCCTGGGCGGCCGAGCGCCGAGCCCTGGTCGACGGGATCGGGCGAGACTTGTCCCCGCCGGCGTTGGTCGCGGCAATGCTGGCGGGCGAGGAGGAGTGGAGGGCTGTGGTCTCCTTCTGCGAAGCAGTCATGCTCCAGAAGGAGGCCGCCGAGCGGGGTCGGGAGAGAGCCGACCCCGCTCGAAGGCGGCGGCGGCGAGCTCAGTGATCGCCGCCGCCGACGGGCCGCGAGGGCGCACACCCCGCGGGTGCGCCCGGGTCGCGGCCCGGGAAGGATGACCCCCGGTGCGGCCGGGGAGGGTCGTCCGGGGCGCCGCCGGCCGCGCGCCTCTTTACAGCGCGCGGTCGGAGCCGCCCCGCCCGGGGGAGCCTCGCCAGGCTCCCCGAGGATGAGCACCCCCTCTTGACAGAGGGGGGGCGACGGCGGGGTGGACCAGAGGGGTTTATCCGAATCCTGGACCACCCCAACGCCGGAGGAAGGCCGCCGCGAGGTTTTATTGGGTAACCCTAGGATCGAATTTCAGTTTACTGTTTTGGGAGTCCCACACTACCCCCTGCCGTCCCCAGGCGGGGGGTGTGCATAAAGCATTTCCTCGCGTAAAAAAAAAAAAAAAAAAAAAAAAAAAAAAAAAAAAAAAAGTTAGGTTAGGTTAGGTTAGGTTATCGATGGGGGGCGCCGTCAGACCACCTCCACGTGAGCCCGGATGCATTTACCCGGGACGGTGCTCTCTGGGCAGGGCTTGACGGATTTGACGGAATCATTTCCCTCGGGCCCTGGCGAAGAGTCTGACAGGAGGAAGACAACCTCCATAAAAAATCACTAGCAGTTAGGGGCGGGCGGATGCGTCTGGCACAGGCCGTCGCCCGGCCCGACTCGTAACCCGACCCGTGGGGTTGGCACGAGGGCCGCCACCTCCCAGTGGGGGCCGCGAGGAAGAAAACCTCTATAAAAAATTACAAACAACGAACTGGATTACAAAATGGACAGAAGAAAAAGTACAAGGAATCCTCGAGAGGGTCCCCGCTCTGCGGGGGAATCCCTCACGGAGGGCAGTGCCGGCGATCCGTCGTCGTCACTGCCCCCCGTCTGCCCCATGTATGCGAGGGGGGCAACTTCTGCCAAAACAGTGGTTGCGGCCGCAACTACTGCACGACGACCAAAGCTCACCAAACGGACAACCGAGACATGCGATACGGCACCGACGAAAGATAACACGACGCCGGCGCGCCTACCACCGCGCGACACTGCTGGGCGGTTCATGTCGAGACCGTCCAGCTCTATGAAACATAAAGACTCGGACGACTACTACTCCTCCGAGGACGATGTGAGGATCCCATCCGGGATCAAGAGATCGCACAGCGTCAGGGTTAGCGACCTTTTGAACCCCGAGCTCGAAGGCGAACCTCTGCGGAAGGAGAAGCCTTCGGGTCGGGGCAAGACGAAAACGTCCGGCTCAACCAGAGCCCCTTCCGGAACCGGACGATCGATGGAAGAACAAAAAGCCATCAGAAGAGAGTTCATGAAAGAGTTTTGTGGCGAGGAATACTCTTTTACCACAGCCACAGAGGACGACGAAGAAGAAGAGGACGACGAAGAAGAAGAGGACGAGACCAATGACATCGTCGTCCCGGACCTCCGGTCACTGGGTCCAGAAGAGCTGCGTGCCCTCGGGGGGAAGGCCTCGGCGGCGATCCTGTCGGTCGCCGCTAGGTCCGGCCACCTGAAGGGCACATTCGTAAAGCGGCTGAAGAGTAGCGCCAACCTGTATACGTGCGTAGTGGCTGAGCTTACAGCTCGACAAGAAGTCGAAGAGAACCAGCGGCTCAGAGGTCAGTTGGTTCGACAGCAGCGGCGAATTGAGGCTCTGGAGGCGGAACTCAAGGCCCACCGGCTGGAGTTTGCGAAGTTCCGAGCTGGAACTTCAAAGCTGAGCAGTATCCCGTCTAACGATGTCGTGGACATAACCATAAAGGATTTACAGACCTCCCTCACGCGCTCGCTGGGGGAGATGATAGACGCACGCCTGGCGGGCATTGAAGACAGGCTGATTCCGCAAAAGTCTGAAAGCCCGCCCCTCGCAGCTGACAAAAGCAAAGAGACCTCGGTGGGCGCAAGCACACCTGCCCAGGGGAAAAAGGGCAAGAAGTCCGCCCACACGCAGCCGACCGAAGGCTCGTCTAAAGCCATCGAGGAAGAGTCGTGGGCCACGGTGGCCAAGAAGAAGGCCAAAAAGAAGCCTCCACAGAAGTCGGCACAGCCCGTGCCCGCTGCTGCCCCTCAGCAGCAAAAGAAGAAAAGGAGGAAGCCGCGTAAACGGAAGCGGTTCGTCGAACGCCCTCCGGCGGTGGTTCTCACAATCCCGCCGGAGATCGAGAAGCGGGGCGTAACTTACGCCCGCGTGCTCACCCGCGCGAGTGAGCAGGTGGACCTGTCTTCGCTCGGTATCGAGCCAGGAATTCGCTTTCGCCGCAGCGCCACGGGTGCACGGGTTCTTCAGTTTCCCAGGACCCAATGCTCCGAGGCGGTGCATAAGCTGGCAGAAAAGCTGGATCAAGTCCTGGACGGCGTGGTCCAGGTCCGTGTCCCGCAGACCCTCGTGGGCTTGCGGGTGTCAGGTCTCGACGACACGGTCACTAAAGAAGACATCGAGACAGCCATCGTAAAGGTGACAGGCTGCGCCATCGCCAGCCTAAAGGTGGGCCCCATTAGGGAGGGCCCCTCGATGATGGGAACAGCCCACGTGCGGTGCCCTGTCGGCGCCGCAAAAAAGCTCGCCGAGACCGGCAGACTGCTGGTCGGCTGGAGTTCGGCCCGGGTGAGGGTCTTGGAGCGGCGCCCAATGCGCTGCTTCAGGTGTCTGTCCCTGGGCCACACCGGAGCGCTCTGTCCGACCGGCGTCGACCGGTCCGGACTCTGCTTCCGATGCGGAGTCGAGGGCCACAAGGCGGCGGAATGCAGCAGCGCGACAGTACGTTGCGCTGTGTGCGCCGCTGCCAATAAGCCCTCTACACACATAACGGGAGGGCGCAATTGCGTTCCTCCGAAGATAAGGCCGAATCGTGCCCAGAAGAGCACGCCCACAGAACTGGCCCCAGGGGCCGAAGAAGAAGAGGCAGTAGAGGAGGCCGCAATGTCGCCCTAAGGCGTTGCGGTGAACCGTCCCCGCCAGGTTAGCGCTACCTGTGTGTGGGACTAGATCCGGGCCTCGGCTCGTCGCCCTCTGTGCGGCGAGCTGGGTCCCAATAGGTGAAGACCCCAAGTCGCGGCCTCGTCCGTTAGCTCTGCGCTCTGCGTTGGGTGGCGGGCGGGGCCCAGTTCTTCGCCTGACCGGCCCCCCTCTGTGCTCGCGCGCTGCGGGGCCGGTCGGGCTGCCGTCGGGGCGTGACAGGGTTGAATGCTCACCAGCGACCCCCTGGCGCCCCACCAAGACGGAGAAGTGCGCCGCAGTGGTTTAGTGGGTATTCCGGCTTTGCCGGCGAGCCCCACATCCCCCCGTCGGTGGTCCGGTGTAGGCCGGCGCCGGCGGGGAAATGCGTAAACCCCTGGCATTACACTGCGTAAACAAAAAAAAAAAAAAAAAAAAAAAAAAAAAAAAAAGGTTAGGTTATCGATGGGGGGCGCCGTCAGACCACCTCCTCGTGCGCCCGGATGCATTTACCCGGGACGGTGCTCTCTGGGCAGGGCTTGACGGATTTGACGGAATCATTTCCCTCGGGCCCTGGCGAAGAGTCTGACAGGAGGAAGACAACCTCCATAAAAATCACTAGCAGTTAGGGGCGGGCGGATGCGTCTGGCACAGGCCGTCGCCCGGCCCGACTCGTAACCCGACCCGTGGGGTCGGCACGAGGGCCGCCACCTCCCAGTGGGGGCCGCGAGGAAGAAAACCTCTTTAAAAAATTACTACAAACGAAACGGAAAACAAAATGGACAGAAGAAAAAGTACAAAGAATCCTCGAGAGGGTCCCCGCTCTGCGGGGGAATCCCTCACGGAGGGCAGTGCTGGCGATCCGTCGTCGTCACTGCCCCCCGTCTGCCCCATGTATGCGAGGGGGGCAACTTCTGCCAAAGCAGTAGTTGCGGCCGCAACTACTGCACGACGACCAACGCTTACCAAACGGACAACCGAGACATGCGATATGGCACCGACGAAAGAAAACACGAGGCCGGCGCGACTACCACCACGCGACGCAGCTGGGCGGTTTATCCCTAGACAGTCCAGCTCTAGCAAACATATGAACGCAGACGATTACTCGTCCGAGGACGATGTCAAGATCCCCTCGGGGACCAAGAGGCCACACCACGTCAGGGCTAGCGACCCTCCAAACCCCGAGCTCGACAGTGAGCCACTCCGGAAGGAGAAACCGTCGGGACGAGGCAAACCTAGAAAGACTGGCTCCGTCAGATCCCGCGAGCTTCAAAAAGAAGCGGAAGCCGTTAGAAGGGACTTTATAAAAAAGTTTTTTGGCGACAATCCTCCTACGAGCTTAGACGAAGGAGAAGAGGACGACGAAGATGACGAGAACGACGAAGACGAAGACGAAGAGGATGAGATCGATGACATTGTCGTCCCGGACCTACGGTCACTGGATCCAGAGGCGCTGCGTGCCCTCGGGGGGAGGGCCTCGGCGGCGATCCTGTCGGTCGCCGCTAGGTCGGGCCACCTGAAGGGCACCTTTGTTAAGCGGTTGAAGACTAGCGCCAATTTGTACACGCGTGTAGTGGCTGAATTGACAGCTCGCCAAGATAACGAAGAGAACCAGCGGCTCAGAGGCCAGCTGGTTAAACAGCAGCGGCGAATCGAAGCTCTAGAGGCGGAACTCAAGGCCCACCGGCTGGAGTTCGCCAAGTTCCGAGCTGGGACCTCCTCGCTAAGCCGCATAACAGCCCCGCCAATCCCCGATAAAAGGGACATGACGATGCAGGAGCTGCAGACCTCCCTCACGCGCTCGCTGGGGGAGATGATAGACGTACGCCTGGCGGCCATTGAGGACAGGCTGATTTCGCAGAAGTCCGATCGCCCACCACATGCAGCCGACAAGAGCAAGGAGACCTCGGTGGGCGCAAGCACTCCTACCCAAGGGAAAAAGGGCAAGAAGTCCGCCCACACGCAGCCGATCGAAGGCTCGTCCAAAGCCACCGAGGACGAGTCCTGGGCCGCGGTGGCCAAGAAGAAGGCCAAACAAAAGCCCGTACAGAAGCCGGCACAGCCTACGCCCGCTGCTGCCCCTCAGCAACAGAAGAGGAAAAGTAGGAAGCCGCGTAAGCGGAAGCGGTTCGTAGAACGCCCTCCGGCGGTGGTTCTCACAATCCCGCCGGAGATCGAGAAGAGGGGCGTAACTTACGCCTGCGTGCTCACCCGCGCGAGTGAGCAGGTGGACCTGTCCTCGCTCGGCATCGAGCCAGGAATACGCTTTCGCCGCAGCGCCACGGGTGCACGGGTCTTGCAGTTTCCAAGGACCCAATGCTCGGAGGCGGTGCATAAGCTGGCAGAGAAGCTGGACCAAGTCCTGGACGGCGTGGTTGAGGTCCGTGTTCCACAGACCCTCGTGGGCTTGCGGGTGTCGTGTCTCGACGACACGGTCACCCAAGAAGATGTTGAGACAGCCATCGTAAAGGCGACGGGCTGCGCTACCACCAGCCTAAAGGTGGGCCCCATTAGGGAGGGCCCCTCTATGATGGGAACAGCCTACGTGCGGTGCCCTGTTGGCGCTGCAAAAAAGCTCGCTGAGACCGGCAGACTGCTGGTCGGCTGGAGCTCGGCCCGGGTGAGAGTCTTGGAGCGGCGCCCAATGCGCTGCTTCAGGTGCCTGTCCCTGGGCCACACCGGAGCGCTCTGTCCCACCGGCCTAGACCGGTCTGCACTGTGTTTCCGGTGCGGAGTCGAGGGCCACAAGGCGGCGGAATGCAGCAGCGCGACAGTACGTTGCGCTGTGTGCGCCGCTGCCAATAAGCCCTCTACACACATAACGGGAGGGCGCAACTGCGTTCCTCCGAAGATAAGGCCGAATCGTGCCCAGAAGAGCACGCCCACAGAACTGGCCCCAGGGGCCGAAGAAGAAGAGGAAGTAGAGGAGGCCGCAATGTCACCCTAAGGCGTTGCGGTGAACCGTCCCCGCCAGGTCAGCGCTACCTGTGTGTGGGACTAGATCCGGGCCTCGGCTCGTCGCCCTCTGTGCGGCGAGCTGGGTCTCAATAGGTGACGACCCCAAGTCGCGGCCTCGTCCGTTAGCTCTGCGTTCTGCGTTGGGTGGCGGGCGGGGCCCAGTTCTTCGCCTGACCGGCCCCCCTCTGTGCTCGCGCGCTGCGGGGCCGGTCGGGCTGCCGTCGGGGCGTGACAGGGTAGAATGCTCACCGCGACCCCCTGGCGCCCCATCAAGACGGAGAAGTGCGCCGCAGTGGTTTAGTGGGTATTCCGGCTTCCACGCCGCGTGAGCCCCACATCCCCTCGTCGGTGGTCCGGTGTAGGCCGGCGCCGGCGGGGCAATGCGTAAACCCTGGCATTACACTGCGTAAACAAAAAAAAAAACAAAAAAAAAAAAAGGTTAGGTTATCGATGACATGGGGGGCGCCGTCAGACCACCTCCTCGTGCGCCCGGATGCATTTACCCGGGACGGTGCTCTCTGGGCAGGGCTTGACGGATTTGACGGAATCATTTCCCTCGGGCCCTGGCGAAGAGTCTGACAGGAGGAAGACAACCTCCATAAAAAATCACTAGAAGTTAGGGGCGGGCGGATGCGCCTGGTACAGGCCGTCGCCCGGCCCGACTCGTAACCCGACCCGTGGGGTCGGCACGAGGGCCGCCACCTCCCAGTGGGGGCCGCGAGGAAGAAAACCTCTATAAAAAATTACCAACAACGAAATGGAAATCAAAATGGCAGAACATAAAACTACAAGGAATCCTCGGGAGGGTCCCCGCCTGGCGGGGGAATCCCTCACGGAGGGCAGTGCTGGCGATTCGTCGTCGACACTGGCCCCCGTCTGCCCCGTGTATACGAGGGGGGCAAGTAATGCCATATCAGTAGCTGCAGCCGCAGCTACTGCACGACGACTCACGCATGCTCAACGGAACTCTGACTCCAATGATTCGGCTACGACAAAATCGGAAGTACGAAGAAACGTGGCAAAGGCTACTGATTCTGGGTCTCATTCAGACTGGAAGAAGAAACCGGCGCGACTACCACCTCGCGACCCAGCTGGGCGGTTTATCTCTAAACAGTCCAGCTCTAGCAAGTACAAGTACTCGGACGATTACTCCTCGGAGGACGATGTCAGGATCCCGTCCGGGACCAAGAGATCACACAGCGCCAGGGTCAGTGACCTTGTGAACCCCGAGCTCGAAGGCGAACCTCTCCGGAAGGAGAAGCCATCGAGCCGGGGTATGCCGAAAAAGAGAGGCTCAACGAAAACAGAGCTTCAAAAAGAAGCGGAAGCCATCAGAAGGGATTTCATAAAAAAGTTTTTCGGCGATAACCCTCCTCCGAACTTAGCCCAAGAAGAAGAGGACGATGAAGAAGAAGAAGAGGACGATGAAGAAGAAGAAGAGGACGACGAAGAAGAAAAGGACGAGACCGATGACATCATCGTCCCGGACCTGCGGTCACTGGGTCCAGAAGAGCTGCGTGCCCTCGGGGGGAAGGCCTCGGCGGCGATTCTGTCGGTCGCCGCTAGGTCCGGCCACCTGAAGGGCACCTTCGTAAAGCGGCTGAAGAGTAGCGCCAATCTATACACGTGCGTAGTGGCTGAGCTCACAGCTCGCCAAGAAGTCGAAGAGAACCAGCGGCTCAGAGGTCAGCTGGTTCGACAGCAGCGGCGAATTGAGGCTCTGGAGGCGGAACTCAAGGCCCACCGGCTGGAGTTCGCCAAGTTCCGAGCAGGAACTTCAAAGCTGGGCAGTATCTCGTCAAACGATGTCGTGGACATAACGATAAAAGAGTTACAGACCTCCCTCACGCGCTCGCTGGGGGAGATGATAGACGTCCGCCTGGCGGCTATTGAGAACAGGCTGATTTCGCAGAAGTCCGATCGCCCACCACAAGCAGCCGACAAGAGCAAGGAGACCTCGGTGGGCGCAAGCACTCCTGCCCAAGGGAAAAAGGGCAAGAAGTCCGCCCACACGCAGCCGATCGAAGGCTCGTCCAAAGCCACCGAGGGCGAGTCCTGGGCCGCGGTGGCCAAGAAGAAGGCCAAACAAAAGCCCGTACAGAAGCCGGCACAGCCCGCGCCCGCTGCTGCCTCTCAGCAACAGAAGAGGAAAAGGAGGAAGCCGCGTAAGCGGAAGCGGTTCGTAGAACGCCCTCCGGCGGTGGTTCTCACAATCCCGCCGGAGATCGAGAAGAGGGGCGTAACTTACGCCCGCGTGCTCACCCGCGCGAGTGAGCAGGTGGACTTGTCCTCGCTCGGCATTGAGCCAGGAATACGCTTTCGCCGCAGCGCCACGGGTGCACGGGTCCTGCAGTTTCCCAGGACCCAATGCTCCGAGGCGGTGCATAAGCTGGCAGAAAAGCTGGACCAAGTCTTGGACGGCGTGGTTGAGGTGCGCGTTCCGCAGACCCTCGTGGGCTTGCGGGTGTCGGGCCTCGACGAGACGGTCACCCAGGACGATGTTGCGTCAGCGATAGCAAAGGTGGCAGGCTGCGCTACCGCCAGCCTAAAGGTGGGCCCCATTAGGGAGGGCCCCTCTATGATGGGAACAGCCTATGTGCGGTGCCCGGTCGGCGCCGCAAAAAAGCTCGCTGAGACCGGCAGACTGCTGGTCGGCTGGAGCTCGGCCCGGGTGAGAGTCTTGGAGCGGCGCCCCATGCGCTGCTTCAGGTGCCTGTCCCTGGGCCACACCGGAGCGCTCTGTCCGACCGGCGTCGACCGGTCCGGACTCTGCTTCCGGTGCGGAGTCGAGGGCCACAAGGCGGCGGAATGCAGCAGCGCGACAGTACGTTGCGCTGTGTGCGCCGCTGCCAATAAGCCCTCTGCACACATAACGGGAGGGCGCAACTGCGTTCCTCCGAAGATAAGGCCGAATCGTGCCCAGAAGAGCACGCCCACGGATCTGGCCCCAGGGGCCGAAGAAGAAGAGGAAGTTGAGGAGGCCGCAATGTCGCCCTAAGGCGTTGCGGTGAACCGTCCCCGCCAGGTTAGCGCTACCTGTGTGTGGGACTAGATCCGGGCCTCGGCTCGTCGCCCTCTGTGCGGCGAGCTGGGTCCCAATAGGTGAAGACCCCAAGTCGCGGCCTCGTCCGTTAGCTCTGCGCTCTGCGTTGGGTGGCGGGCGGGGCCCAGTTCTTCGCCTGATCGGTCCCCCTCTGCGCTCGCGCGCTGCGGGGCTGGTCGGGCTGCCGTCGGGGCGTGACAGGGTAGAATGCTCACCAGCGACCCCCTGGCGCCCCACCAAGACGGAGAAGTGCGCCGCAGTGGTTTAGTGGGTATTCCGGTTTTCACGCCGGCGAGCCCCACATCCCCCCGTCGGTGGTCCGGTGTAGGCCGGCGCCGGCGGGGCAATGCGTAAACCCTGGCATTACACTGCGTAAACAAAAAAAAAAAAAAAAAAAAAAAAAAAAAAAAGGTTATCGATGACATGGGGGGCGCCGTCAGACCACCTCCTCGTGCGCCCGGATGCATTTACCCGGGACGGTGCTCTCTGGGCAGGGCTTGACGGATTTGACGGAATCATTTCCCTCGGGCTCTGGCGAAGAGTCTGACAGGAGGAAGACAACCTCCATAAAAAATCACTAGCAGTTAGGGGCGGGCGGATGCGTCTGGTACAGGCCGTCGCCCGGCCCGACTCGTAACCCGACCCGTGGGGTCGGCACGAGGGCCGCCAGGACGCAGGACGCCAGCGCGACTACCTCCACGCGACTCAGCTGGGCGGTTCATCTCAAGACCGTCCAGCTCGACGAAAAATTATAACGACTCGGAGGATTACTCCTCCGAGGATGATATCAGAATCCCGTCGGGGATTAAAAGATCACGGAGTCTGAGGGTCAGCGACCTACTGAGCCCTGAGCTCGATGACGAGCCTCTCCGGAAGGAGAAGCCATCGGCCAGAGGCAAGAACAAGAAGACGGGCTCAACTAGAACCCAGTCTAAGCCTGGACGGACAGGAACAGAAGAGGAAGAGTTCTTAACAAGGGAGCTTCTACACATGGAGTTTGGCAAAAATGCTCCAATGTCCACTACTGAAGCCGAAGACGAAGATGATGAAACCGCCAACTTCGTCATCCCGGACCTGCGATCTCTGGGTCCGGAGAAGCTGCGTGCCCTCGGGGGAAAGGCCTCGGCGGCGATCCTGTCGGTTGCCGCAAAGTCCGGACACCTAAAAGGTACTTTCAAAATCAAAATCAAAATCTCATTTATTCAATTCAGGTCATCAAAGACACTTATGAAGGTCAATATTTTAAATCCGCCAATTCGATTACTCACGTCCTGAGAAGAATTGGCAAGAAACTCAGGGGAGTCCTTTTTTTTTTGTTTTTACTTAATTATAAGTAAACTAAATTACAAATTATTAGAATAACTTATAGAGCAAAATGAGGTTCCTCGCGTCAAACTTAGGACACAGTACGTTAATATTCTTTGTACGATTGAACAGACCAGTCCCCACAAACAGCACCCGTTCACGAGCATGACCCATATCTCAGCCATCGCCTCCCTCGCCATATTTTAGGGAAGGTGGCGACCCGATCAACGACGCCGCTTTCGTGAAACGGCTTAAGAACAGTGCAAATTTATACACCTGCGTGGTCGCGGAGCTCACAGCCCGCCAAGAAAACGAGGAGAACCAGCGCCTTAGAGCTCAGCTGGCTCAACAACAGAGACGCATACTGGCGCTGGAGGCAGAACTAAAGGCGCACAGGCAGGAGTTCGCCAGGTTTAGAGCTGGAACTTCAAAGTTAAGCAGCATTGCCGTCCCGTCAAACGATGTTGCAGACGTAACAATAAAGGAGCTTCAGACCTCTCTCACGCGCTCGCTGGGAGAGATCATAGACGCACGCCTGGCGGGCATTGAGGACAGGCTGCTTCCGCAGAAGTCCCCCCGCCCGCCATCCTTAGCAGAAAGGAGTATGGAGATGTCAGCTAGCGCCAGCGTTTCTGCCCAGAAAAAGGGCAAGAAAACCGCCCAGACGCATGAAAATGCTGGCTCGTCGCGTCCGACGAAGAGCCCTGGTATCATACAAGCAGGGTCGCCGAAAGCCACTGTGGCAGCCTCCCCGGCACCGGTTCCTAGTGGGACCCCTGGAGAGGAATCGTGGGCCACGGTGGCTAAAAAGAAGAAAAAGTCGCCGAACGGGTCTGCACAGACAGCGTCCGCTGCTGCTTCTCAGGTTCAGCAAGGCGCCAAAAGTGAAAAGAAGAGGAAGCCGCGAAAGCGGAGATTAGTTGAGCGCCCTCCGGCGCTAATCTTGACGCTTCACCCCGAAGCTGAAAAGAAGGGGGTTACTTATGCAAAGGTGCTCACCGCTGCGCAAAAGCGGGTAGACCTAAAGTCGCTAGGCATCGGAGAGGGCATGCGCATTCGCCGCAGTGCCACTGGTGCACGGGTCTTGGCGTTTCCCAAGTCCCAGTGCCCGCAGGCGGTGGAGAAGCTTGGAGAAAAGATCGAGGAAGCCCTTGGTGGTCAGATCATCGCCGACGTTCCGCAGACTCTCGTGACCCTAAGAGTCACAGGTCTCGCGGAAACGGTGCAACAAAGTGTGGAAGTGGCTGAAGCCATCGCCAAAGCGACAGGCTGCTACACAATCAACGACGTGTCAGTGGGCCAAATTTGGGAAGGCCGCTCTGGGATAGGTACTGCACATGTGCGGTGCTCGGTCCGCGTCGCTAAGAAACTTGCGGAAATGGGGAGGCTCCAGATCGGCTGGTGTTCAGCCCGGGTTCATCTCCTGGAGCGGCGACCTATGCGCTGCTTCAGGTGCATGTCCCTGGGCCACACGGGAGCAGTCTGCCCGACTGGTGTCGACCGGTCCAGACTGTGCTTCCGCTGCGGGAAGACGGGCCACCAGGCGATGGAGTGCCGCGCACCTCTGCACTGCGCAGTGTGCTCCGCCGCCAACAGGCCGTCAGCACACTACATGGGAGGACGCAATTGCGTCCCTCCCAAAGTAAAGAAGAAACCGGCTGCAGTTTCAGAGAAGACCGCGCCCTCGGAGCCGGCCTCAAGGGCCCTGGATGAAGAAGAGCAGGCTGCGATGTCGTCTTGAGGCATTGCGGCGAACGTCCCCGCCAGGTGCGCGCATCCTGCGTGTGGGACGAGATCCGGGCCTCGGCTCGTCGCCTTCTGCGCGGCGAGCTGGGTCCCAATAGAAGAAGACCCCAAGTTGCGGCCTCGTCCGTCAGCTCGGCGCTCTGCGTTGGGTGGCGGGTGATGCCCAGTTCTTCGCCTGATTGGTCCCCCCCCTGCGCTCGCGCGCTGCGGGGCCGGTCTGGCTGCCGTCGGGGCGTGACAGGGTAGAATGCTCACCGCGACCCCCTGGCGCCCCATAAAGACGGAGAAGTGCGCCGCAGTGGTTTAGTGGGTATTCCGGCTTCCACGCCGGCGAGCCCCACATCCCCCCCTCGGTGGTCCGGTGTAGGCCGGCGCCGGCGGGGCAATGCGTAAACCCCTGGCATTACACTGCGTGAACAAAAAAAAAAAAAAAAAAAGGTTAGGTTAGGTTGGGGGCGGGGCCTCAGCAACAGAAGAGGAAAAGGAGGAAGCCGCGCAAACGGAAGCGGTTTGTCGAACGCCCTCCGGCGGTGGTTCTCACAATCCCGCCGGAGATCGAGAAGAGGGGCGTAACATACGCCTGCGTCCTCACCCGCGCGAGTGAGCAGGTGGACCTGTCCTCGCTCGGCATCGAGCCAGGAATACGCTTTCGCCGCAGCGCCACGGGCGCACGGGTTCTGCAGTTTCCCAGGACCCAATGCTCCCAGGCGGTACAGAAGCTTGCAGAAAATCGTCATTATTATTCTAGTAGAAAATACAGGAAATGTGAACAAACAAGATATTGTTAATTATTGTGACTATTTGTTGTCCCTTAACTTAAATAGTATAATTTTGTTCACATTCCCCTACTGTAAGAAGCTGTCAGAAGCAGAAAATAATCTTAGGTATAAGTTGAATAATGTGCTTCATACAATAAGTACATATAATGATAAACTTCATTTGATTGATACTAACAGTTTTGTTAGCACAAAATTTTACAATCTGACAAAAGGTAGATATTACCTCAATAATAGTTTTAAGCGACAGATAGCACTTTCGCTATCCTATTTTTTTGATATTGTAGCCAATAACCTGGCTACTAATTATACCTGTATTGGGAAGACTATTGGTATAGAATCTTCCAGTACCTGTTCATTAAACAATGACATTAATTATAATTTAGCTTCTATTAAGCTTATGTCTGACATTCCTATTATAAATCATTTAAATTAGTCAATGAGACAACAGAGGTAACCACCTCTAGCTCTAATTCATTACATTCTCAATTAATTGATTTAGCAATACAATCAAATGATAAATATAACAGGTCACACTGCCCACATAAATGTAAAAAAAATAATACAGTTAATGATATTAACCTGGTGCATCAGAATATATATTGTATGACTGAAGGCAAGCAACTAGAACTGGAATTATTCATGAACGCTGATAACATTAGTATTATGTGTATCACTGAACATTGGTTGAAGAAGCATCAGCTTATGTTTAATTTCAGCAACCACCAGGTAGGCAGTTCATTCTGCAGGGTCAACACAGTACATGGGGGGTCGCTTATCTTGCTTAATAAAAACCTTAAATTTAAAGAACGGAAAGATATTGTGTCCCTCTCTGTAGAATGTTCCATAGAACTGTCCTGTGTACAATTGGAGCAGTTCATTGTTTTATGTGTATACAAACCACCTGCTGCGGACCTTAACTCTTTCATAGAAATCATGGATGAAGCCCTATGCAAAGTTGGTAATTCAGATAAAAGTATTTTAGTATGTGGAGATTTTAATGTGAATATTCTTGCTTATACAACTGCAACTTGTAAAATTCTAAGTCTTTTTAAATCCCATAATTTGGTTAATTTATTTATGGAGCCTACTAGAACAACTGCTACTACAGCTACCTGTTTGGATAATATATATACAGATATTAATCCTACACAAAAAAGTATTATTAATAAATTAGATTCTGATCATTCTGGGCAAATGATTACAATAAAATTAAAAAATAAAAATGAAGCGAAGAAAAAAATTACTTTTGTGCCAGTAACAGCTGGTCGCTTGAAATGTATGAAAGCTAACTTAGCCAATAACTTACCTTTTTTAGATAATGAATTAGAACCGAATTCAATGTATAGTTTATTTTTTAATTGTTTTCTTCGCGAATTTAACCAAATATTTACTCCCAGGGAGATCACTGTTGCTAATAGCCCCGTCTTTGGCGACTGGGCAACCACAGGGATTCATAAAAGTAGGCAAACTTTGTACATGTTGTACTATGAAAGACAATTCAACCGCAGTGAAGAGTTTGGCAATTATGTAAAATTATATTCAAAGATTTTCAAACGTGTTTGTAAAGTAGCGAAATCTATTTTCATTAAATGTAAAATAAGAAATAGTAGTAACACAATCAAAGCCACTTGGAGAGTCATCAGTGAAGAGACTGGTAAGAGTCTGGCTAGGGATTCAGAATTTAAGTTATGTGTCGATGGCCATGAGACCAGCTCAGATTATGAGGTGGCCAATGCCTTTGAAGATTTTTTTTCTGTTTTCCCCGTCAATCTTACTAGTGCTCTAGGCTCTTCCACCTCCCTTGCAGACTCGTTACTTAAAGAAAACGTGCCTGAATTTTTTAACGGTTTTAAGTTTCGTCATGTCGATAGGTTTGATCTAAATGTCGCGCTTAAATCAATTAATATTAAGAGGACGGCTGATTTGTGGGGCATTTCTGTATATATTATAAAATCTTTATTTAGCACTATCGCTCCCGCTTTAATTGTGATTTTTAATAAATGTATTGATTGTGGTGTGTTTCCTGACCTGATGAAACTAAGCAAGATTATTCCGTTGCATAAATCAGGTAGTACATTAGAACCCACTAACTTTAGACCAATATCTGTACTACCTACATTAAGTAAAATTTTCGAAAAACTAATCCTCGCTCAGTTACTTAAATACTTTAATGAAAATAGTCTGCTGCATAATAAACAATTCGGTTTCACTCGAGGACGGTCAACATGTGATGCTGGGGTAAAATTACTCGAAAGTATATTTGAGGCTTGGGAGGAGTCGCAGGATGCCTATGGGGTATTTTGTGACCTATCTAAGGCTTTTGATTGTGTCCAGCATAAGACTCTGGTCAGAAAACTACATCACTATGGCATAAGGGGCATTGCTTTGGATCTTCTTACTTCTTACCTACGTAATAGGATCCAAACAGTAGATGTTAACGGAAAGAGATCACATGGATCAGCCGTAGCAATGGGGGTGCCGCAGGGCTCTATCTTGGGACCTTTCCTGTTTCTTTTGTACATTAATGATCTACCTTATCTTGTAAAGGACAATCATGAAATAGTTTTGTTTGCAGATGATACTTCTTTAGTTTTTAAGGTAAAGAGACAACTATCATTAATTGACGATGTAAACAATGCTCTTTCAAAGATAGTAAACTGGTTTAGTGCTAATAATTTGCTTTTAAATGGTAGCAAAACCAAATATGTTAGATTTTTCACAAAAAATGTTAAACAAGTAAAAACCAGTGTCGTGATGGACAACAGGAGACTGGAATTGGTCAATAAGGTTGTCTTTCTTGGGATAACATTAGACTCTAAACTACAGTGGGGCCCACATATAGAGACGTTATCTGGTAGACTTAGCTCAGCCGCTTACGCTGTAAAGAAAATACGTCAACTGACCGACGTTGATACTGCACGTTTAGTATATTTTAGTTATTTTCACAGCATTATGTCATATGGTCTATTGCTTTGGGGTAGTGCTGCGGATGTAGACTCGGTCTTTGTGCTCCAGAAACGAGCTATTCGTGCTATCTATATGATGAGTCCCAGGGATACACTGAGAAGTAAATTTAAAGAGATACGAATAATGACGTTACATTCACAATATATTTATGATAATTTAATCTATGTTCATAAAAATATAACTAAATTTAAGAAAAACAGTGATATTCATCAATTAAACTTAAGAAATAAAAACAAACTTGCTGTGTCCACTACTAGGCTCCATAAAATTTCTAACGCGTTTCCAGGTCAATGTGTACGCTTTTATAATAAGCTTCCAAACGACGCGGTTGAATTATCGTTATGTAAATTTAAGAAATATGTTAAAAGTAGACTATATTCAAGGGCTTATTACTGTATCGCAGATTATATCAATGATAAAACCGTTTGGAATTGAATTGCTTCTCTTGTGTTATATTGTTTGTATTTGCTGTAGCAAAATATTGTTAATCTGCTAACTAAACATTACTGTTAATTAGTAGGATTGTGTGCAATATGACGTTTCTCACCGGCAAGCTTACTAATTTCTTTTTTTGTTTTGTCTGGGATCTTGAATAAGTCATGCTCACTGAAAAGTCCTTGCTTATAGCGGCGTCGTTGATCGGGTCGCCACCTTCCCTAAAATATGGCGAGGGAGGCGATGGCTGAGATATGGGTCATGCTCGTGAACGGGTGCTGTTTGTGGGGACTGGTCTGTTCAAGCGTCCAAAGAATATTAACGTACTGTGTCCTAAGTTTTACGTGAGGAACCTCATCTTGCTCTATAAATTATTCTAATAATTTGTAATTTAGTTTACTTAAAATTAAGTAAAAAGAAAAAAAAAAAAAGACCCCTGAGTTTCTTGCCAATTCTTCTCAGGACGTGAGTAATCGAATTGGCGGATTGAAATTATTGACGTTCATAAGTGTCTTTAATGACCTAAACTGAATAAATGAGATTTTGATTTTGATTTTGATTTTTGAAAAGCTGGATCAAGTCCTGGACGGCGTGGTCCAGGTCCGTGTCCCGCAGACCCTCGTGGGCTTGCGGGTGTCAGGTCTCGACGACACGGTCACCAAAGAAGACATTGAGACAGCCATCGTAAAGACGACGGGCTGCGCCATCGCCAGCCTAAAGGTGGGCCCCATTAGGGAGGGCCCCTCGATGATGGGAACAGCCCACGTGCGGTGCCCTGTCGGCGCCGCAAAAAAGCTCGCCGAGATCGCCAGACTGCTGGTCGGCTGGAGTTCGGCCCGGGTGAGGGTCTTGGAGCGGCGCCCAATGCGCTGCTTCAGGTGTCTATCCCTGGGCCACACCGGAGCGCTCTGTCCGACTGGCGTCGACCGGTCCGGACTCTGCTTCCGGTGCGGAGTCGAGGGCCACAAGGCGGCGGAATGCAGCAGCGCGACAGTACGTTGCGCTGTGTGCGCCGCTGCCAATAAGCCCTCTACACACATAACGGGAGGGCGCAACTGCGTTCCTCCGAAGATAAGGCCGAATCGTGCCCAGAAGAGCACGCCCACAGAACTGGCCCCAGGGGCCGAAGAAGAAGAGGAAGTAGAGGAGGCCGCAATGTCGCCCTAAGGCGTTGCGGTGAACCGTCCCCGCCAGGTCAGCGCTACCTGTGTGTGGGACTAGATCCGGGCCTCGGCTCGTCGCCCTCTGTGCGGCGAGCTGGGTCCCAATAGGTGACGACCCCAAGTCGCGGCCTCGTCCGTTAGCTCTGCGTTCTGCGTTGGGTGGCGGGCGGGGCCCAGTTCTTCGCCTGACCGGCCCTCCTCTGTGCTCGCGCGCTGCGGGGCCGGTCGGGCTGCCGTCGGGGCGTGACAGGGTAGAATGCTCACCGCGACCCCCTGGCGCCCCATTAAGACGGAGAAGTGCGCCGCAGTGGTTTAGTGGGTATTCCGGCTTCCACGCCGGCGAGCCCCACATCCCCCCGTCGGTGGTCCGGTGTAGGCCGGCGCCGGCGGGGCAATGCGTAAACCCCTGGCATTACACTGCGTAAACAAAAAAAAAAAAAAAAAAAAAAAAAAAAAAAAAAAGGTTGGGGGCGGGGGGGGGAGCGCCGTCAGACCACCTCCTCGTGCGCCCGGATGCATTTACCCGGGACGGTGCTCTCTGGGCAGGGCTTGACGGATTTGACGGAATCATTTCCCTCGGGCCCTGGCGAAGAGTCTGACAGGAGGAAGACAACCTCCATAAAAAATCACTAGCAGTTAGGGGCGGGCGGATGGGTCTGGTACAGGCCGTCGCCCGGCCCGACTCGTAACCCGACCCGTGGGGTCGGCACGAGGGCCGCCACCTCCCAGTGGGGGCCGCGAGAAGCGATCAACCCGAAAACATGGCAGAACATAAAAAGACAAGGATTCCTCGGGAGGGTCCCCGCCTGGCGGGGGAATCCCTCACGGAGGGTAGTGCTGGCGATTCGTCGTCGACACTGCCCCCCGTCTGCCCCGTGTATACGAGGGGGGCAAGTAATGCCATTTCTACTGAAAGTAGTTGCGGTCGCAGCTACTGCTGCGACCGCAACTACTGCCCGACGACCACTGCATCCACCACGGACTACTGATCCTATTGATTTGGATTCGACGCACAGGAAACCACCAGATACGACGCCAGCGCGACTACCTCCACGCGACTCAGCTGGGCGGTTCGTCTCAAGACCGTCCAGCTCGACGAAAAAATATAAGGACTCGGAAGACTACTCCTCCGAGGATGATATCAGAATCCCGTCGGGGATTAAGAGATCACGGAGTCTCAGGACCAGCGACATACTGAGCCCCGAACCCGAGGGCGAGCCTCTCCGGAAGGAGAAGCCATCGGCTCGGGGGAAGAATAAAAAGACTGGCTCAACCAGACCCCGGTCTAAACCTGGACGTACAGAATACGTCGAAGAAGAGGAAGCCCTTACAAAAGAACTCCATAAGGCATTTGGCAGGGACGCCCCAATGTCCACAGCCACTTCAGAAGAAGAACAAGAGGACGAAACCGCCAACTTGGTCATACCGGACCTGCGATCGCTGGGTCCGGAGCAGCTGCGTGCCCTGGGGGGAAAAGCCTCGGCAGCGATCCTGTGGGTTGCCGCCAAGTCCCGACACCTAAAGGGCACCTTTGTGAAGCGGCTTAAGAACAGCGCAAATCTATACACTTGCGTGGTGGCCGAGCTCACAGCCCGCCAAGAAGACGAAGAGAACCAGCGTCTTAGGGGACAACTGGCTCTCCAGCAGCGGCGAATCGAGGCTCTGGAGACGGAGCTCAAGGCCCACCGGCTTGAATTCGCCAGGTTCAGAGCTGGAACCTCGAAACTAAGCAGCATACCAGTCCCTTCAAACCCGGACAAGGAAATTTCAATGCAGGAGCTACAGGCCTCCCTCACGCGCTCGCTGGGGGAGATGATCGAAGCACGCTTAGCGGGCATCGAGAGTAAGCTGCTTCCGCAGCCGCCATCCGCAGTTGGCAGTAGTAAGGAGACGTCTTGCGCTCCCGCCAAGATAAAAAGCAAGCAGACTAACCCTAGTGCCGCCCAAGCAGGGCCGTCACAAGCCACCGTGGCAGCCTCACCGGCACCGGTCCCCAGTGGGGCCCCCGGAGAGGAGTCGTGGGCCACGGTGGTGAAAAAGAAGAAGAAGCCACCAAAAGGGTCTGCTCAGTCAGTAGCGCCGCCAGCGCCTGCTGCTGCTCCACAGGTCCAGCAAAGAAAGAAGAAGAAAAGGAAGCCGCGGAAGCAGAAACTAGCCGAGCGTTCTCCGGCGCTAATTTTAAAGCTCGACCCAGAAGCTGAAAAGAAGGGAGTCACCTACGCAAAGGTGCTCACCGCTGCGCAAAATCGGATAGACCTGCAATCGCTGGGTATCGGCGCAGGCATGCGCATTCGTCGCAGCACCACTGGAGCACGGGTCTTGTCATTCCCAAAGTCCCAATGCCCCCTGGCAGTGAAGAGACTCGGCGAGAAGATCGACGAAGCCGTCGGAGGTCGGGTCATCGTGGAACTCCCACAGAATCTTGTAACACTGAGACTCACAGGTCTCGCAGAAACCGTGAAAGACGGTACAGAAGTTGCCGAAGCCATCGTCAGAGCGACAGGCTCCTGCACAATTGACGAAATAGAAGTGGGCGAGCTCTGGGGAGGCCGCTCGGGGATGGCCACTGCTCATGTGCGGTGTGCGATCCCCGTCGCGAAGAAGCTTGCGGAAATGGGGAGGCTCCAGATCGGCTGGTGTTCAGCCCGGGTTCATCTCCTGGAGCGGCGACCTATGCGCTGCTTCAGGTGCATGTCCCTGGGCCACACGGGAGCAGTCTGCCCGACTGGTGTCGACCGGTCCAGGCTGTGCTTCCGCTGCGGGAAGACGGGCCACCAGGCGATGGAGTGCCGCGCATCTCTGCACTGCGCAGTGTGCTCCGCCGCCAACAGGCCGTCGGCACACTACATGGGAGGACGCAATTGCGTCCCTCCCAAAGTGAAGAAGAAAGCGGCTGCAGTTTCAGAGAAGACCGCGCCCTCGGAACCGGCCTCAAGGGCCCTGGATGAAGAAGAGCAGGCTGCGATGTCGCCTTGAGGCATTGCGGCGAACGTCCACGCCAGGTAAGCGCTACCTGCGTGTTGGACTAGATCCGGGCCTCGGCTCGTCGCCTTTTGTGTGGCGGGCTGGGTCCTAATAGGAGCAGACCTCAAGTCGTGGCACCGTCCGTCAGCTCAACGCTCTGCGTTGGGTGGCGGGCGGGACCCAGTTCTTCGTCTGATCGGTCCCCCTCTGCGCTCGCGCGCTGCGGGGCCGGTCGGGCTGCCGTCGGGGCGTGACAGGGTAGAATGCTCACCGCGACCCCCTGGCGCCCCATTAAGACGGAGAAGTGCGCCGCAGTGGTTTAGTGGGTATTCCGGCTTCCACGCCGGCGAGCCCCACATCCCCCCGTCGGTGGTCCGGTGCAGGCCGGCGCCGGCGGGGCAATGCGTAAACCCCTGGCATTACACTGCGTAAACAAAAAAAAAAAAAAAAAAAAAAAAAAAAAAAAAGGTTAGGTTGGGTTGGGGGGCGCCGTCAGACCACCTCCTCGTGCGCCCGGATGCATTTACCCGGGACGGTGCTCTCTGGGCAGGGCTTGACGGATTTGACGGAATCATTTCCCTCGGGCCCTGGCGAAGAGTCTGACAGGAGGAAGACAACCTCCATAAAAAATCACTAGCAGTTAGGGGCGGGCGGATGCGTCTGGTACAGGCCGTCGCCCGGCCCGACTCGTAACCCGACCCGTGGGGTCGGCACGAGGGCCGCCACCTCCCAGTGGGGGCCGCGAGGAAGAAAACCTCTTTAAAAAATTACTACAAACGAAACGGAAAACAAAATGGACAGAAGAAAAAGTACAAAGAATCCTCGAGAGGGTCCCCGCTCTGCGGGGGAATCCCTCACGGAGGGCAGTGCTGGCGATACGTCGTCGTCACTGCCCCCCGTCTGCCCCATGTATGCGAGGGGGGCAACTTCTGCCAAAACAGTAGTTGCGGCCGCAACTACTGCACGACGACCAACGCTTACCAAACGGACAACCGAGACATGCGATATGGCACCGACGAAAGAAAACACGAGGCCGGCGCGACTACCACCACGCGACGCAGCTGGGCGGTTTATCCCTAGACAGTCCAGCTCTAGCAAACATATGAACGCAGACGACTACTCGTCCGAGGACGATGTCAAGATCCCCTCGGGGACCAAGAGGCCACACCACGTCAGGGCTAGCGACCCTCCAAACCCCGAGCTCGACAGTGAGCCACTCCGGAAGGAGAAACCGTCGGGACGAGGCAAACCTAGAAAGACTGGCTCCATCAGATCCCGCGAGCTTCAAAAAGAAGCGGAAGCCGTTAGAAGGGACTTTATAAAAAAGTTTTTTGGCGACAATCCTCCTACGAGCTTAGACGAAGGAGAAGAGGACGACGAAGATGACGAGAACGACGAAGACGAAGACGAAGAGGATGAGATCGATGACATTGTCGTCCCGGACCTACGGTCACTGGATCCAGAGGCGCTGCGTGCCCTCGGGGGGAGGGCCTCGGCGGCGATCCTGTCGGTCGCCGCTAGGTCGGGCCACCTGAAGGGCACCTTTATTAAGCGGTTGAAGACTAGCGCCAATTTGTACACGCGTGTAGTGGCTGAATTGACAGCTCGCCAAGATAACGAAGAGAACCAGCGGCTCAGAGGCCAGCTGGTTAAACAGCAGCGGCGAATCGAAGCTCTAGAGGCGGAACTCAAGGCCCACCGGGTGGAGTTCGCCAAGTTCCGAGCTGGGACCTCCTCGCTAAGCCGCATAACAGCCCCGCCAATCCCCGATAAAAGGGACATGACGATGCAGGAGCTGCAGACCTCCCTCACGCGCTCGCTGGGGGAGATGATAGACTCACGCCTGGCGGGCATTGAGGACAGACTGATTCCTCAGAAGTCTGACCGCCCGCCTGCATCTGACAAGAACAAGGAGACCTCGGTGAGCGCAAGCACTTCTGCCCAGGAAAAAGGCAAGAAGTCCGCCCGCACGCAGCCGATTGAAAGCTCGGCAAAAGCCACCCTCGTGGCACCCTCTGAGGCACCGCCCCCCAGAGGGGCCTCCGGAGAGGAGACGTGGGCCGCAGTGGCCAAGAAGAAGGCCAAAAAGAAGCCCGCGCAGAAGCCGGCGCTGCCTACGCCCGCTGCTGCCCCTCAGCGACAGAAGAGGAAAAGGAGGAAGCCGCGCAAACGGAAGCGGTTTGTCGAACGCCCTCCGGCGGTGGTTCTCACAATCCCGCCGGAGATCGAGAAGAGGGGCGTAACATACGCCTGCGTCCTCACCCGCGCGAGTGAGCAGGTGGACCTGTCCTCGCTCGGCATCGAGCCAGGAATACGCTTTCGCCGCAGCGCCACGGGCGCACGGGTTCTGCAGTTTCCCAGGACCCAATGCTCCCAGGCGGTACAGAAGCTTGCAGAAAAGCTGGATCAAGTCCTGGACGGCGTGGTCCAGGTCCGTGTCCCGCAGACCCTCGTGGGCTTGCGGGTGTCAGGTCTCGACGACACGGTCACCAAAGAACACATTGAGACAGCCATCGTAAAGACGACGGGCTGCGCCATCGCCAGCCTAAAGGTGGGCCCCATTAGGGAGGGCCCCTCGATGATGGGAACAGCCCACGTGCGGTGCCCTGTCGGCGCCGCAAAAAAGCTCGCCGAGACCGGCAGACTGCTGGTCGGCTGGAGTTCGGCCCGGGTGAGGGTCTTGGAGCGGCGCCCAATGCGCTGCTTCAGGTGTCTGTCCCTGGGCCACACCGGAGCGCTCTGTCCGACCGGCGTCGACCGGTCCGGACTCTGCTTCCGGTGCGGAGTTGAGGGCCACAAAGCGGCGGAATGCAGCAGCGCGACAGTACGTTGCGCTGTGTGCGCCGCTGCCAATAAGCCCTCTACACACATAACAGGAGGGCGCAACTGCGTTCCTCCGAAGATAAGGCCGAATCGTGCCCAGAAGAGCACGCCCACAGAACTGGCCCCAGGGGCCGAAGAAGAAGAGGAAGTAGAGGAGGCCGCAATGTCGCCCTAAGGCGTTGCGGTGAACCGTCCCCGCCAGGTCAGCGCTACCTGTGTGTGGGACTAGATCCGGGCCTCGGCTCGTCGCCCTCTGTGCGGCGAGCTGGGTCCCAATAGGTGACGACCCCAAGTCGCGGCCTCGTCCGTTAGCTCTGCGTTCTGCGTTGGGTGGCGGGCGGGGCCCAGTTCTTCGCCTGACCGGCCCCCCTCTGTGCTCGCGCGCTGCGGGGCCGGTCGGGCTGCCGTCGGGGCGTGACAGGGTAGAATGCTCACCGCGACCCCCTGGCGCCCCATTAAGACGGAGAAGTGCGCCGCAGTGGTTTAGTGGGTATTCCGGCCTCCACGCCGGCGAGCCCCACATCCCCCCGTCGGTGGTCCGGTGTAGGCCGGCGCCGGCGGGGCAATGCGTAAACCCCTGGCATTACACTGCGTAAACAAAAAAAAAAAAAAAAAAAAAAAAAAAAAAAAGGTTAGGTTGGGTTGGGTTTCGGGGCGTGACAGGGTAGAATGCTCACCGCGACCCCCTGGCGCCCCATCAAGACGGAGAAGTGCGCCGCAGTGGTTTAGTGGGTATTCCGGCTTCCACCCCGGCGAGCCCCACATCCCCCCGTCGGTGGTCCGGTGTAGGCCGGCGCCGGCGGGGCAATGCGTAAACCCCTGGCATACACTGCGTAAACAAAAAAAAAAAAAAAAAAAAAGGTTGGGTTGGGTTAGGTTAGGTTTTTTTTTTTTTTTTTTTTTTTTGTTTTTCCGCTGTTTTTCCGGCCGGGGTCCGCCAGGACCCCGGCCTCGAGGTCCCAGGGGAGGCTCCCGGCAATTAAGCACGCCGCCTCGTAAGAGACGGTGTGGTACGCCCTGGAGGCCCGCTGTGCCATGACCCGCTGCGGACGCCGCAGCAGGGCCACGTTCTCGGCACTGAGGGCCCCCGCCGCCCATATTGGCGCCCCGTAGAGCGCCATTGAGCGAACCACACCGTCGTAAAGGCGGCGGCCGACACACCCCGCCCCCCCACAGTTGGGGAGTAGGCGTGCGAGCATTCCCGCGCACGACACCAATTTTGGCGCCAGCGCACGGAAATGCCCGCTGAACCCCCACCGACCGTCGAGGACGAGACCGAGATATTTTATGGTCTCCCCGACGGCGATGCGGGCTCCGCCCACCGTTATGAAGTACCCCGGGGGGGGCTTCGTCCGAGGCCCATGGAAGAACAGGGCCTCGGACTTCTCAAGGGCCACCCGCAGCCCGAGGGCCCTGATGCGGCCGACAACATGGGCCGTGCCCGCCGTGGCGAGCACGCCCGCGTCCCTAAACGATTTGCCCTGCGCGGTCACTAGGGTATCGTCGGCGTAGCATATTACGCCGACCCCCCGAAGATTAGCGCCGCGCAGGGCCCAGTCGAAGCCGATGTTCCACAGGAGTGGGCCGAGAACCGACCCCTGTGGAACACCGCACCCCATCGCCCTGCGGACCACTCGCCCCGGGACCGGGTACGTGATGGCCCGGTCGGCGAAGTAGTCCGCAAGGACGCGCCTGAGGTACCACGGGACGTTGTGGTACCTCAGGGCCTCCGCGATTGTCTCCCAGGGGATGGTGTTGAAGGCGTTGGCGATGTCGAGCGACACCGCCAACAACACCTCCCCCCGGGAGACAGCGCTCTCGACGCTGTCCCGCAGCCGAGAGACGGCGTCCAGCGTGGACCTCCCGCGGCGAAAGCCGAATTGGCCGTCACTTAGATTCGGGCCCACCGCCTCCAGGTGCTCGACGAGGCGCGCAGCGAGCACGCGCTCGAAGAGTTTGCACGCCTCATCGAGCAGAACGATGGGGCGGTAGGCCGACGGCGAGTCGGGGGGTCGCCCGCGCTTCGGGAGAAGCACGAGCTTCCCCGACTTCCACCGCCGCGGGATCGTGCCGGACGCCATCATCTCCGACATGAGGGACAGCGTCTCCTCCCCGAGGACCGGCATCACGCGGACGAGGATCCGCCCGGGGACACCGTCCGGACCTGGGGCGCGGTTCTTCAGCTTGAGCGTCTGAACCGCAGCCCCCAGCTCGTCCTCGGACACGGGCGGAATGACCTCGCCCGCGGCCGGTCCTTCCTCGGGAGTCGGTGCCGCCATTCTGGGCGGCACCCATTCTTCACTGGGGCTCGGGAATAGGGAGCTGACCACGTGCTCCAGCAGGGGGGGGTCAAGGGTCGTCGTCAGCGGGGGCGCCGCGGGTCGGAGCTTCTGCGTCACGACCTTGTACGGGCGCCCCCACGGATCACCGTCGATGCTGTCGACCCACCCCTGCCAGGCCTCCGCTTTGGCGGCCCTTATGGCGGAGGTCAGGGCCGCGCGAGCGGCCCGGTACGCGGCGAGCAACACCTCCTCGTGTGCCGGGTCCCTGGCGCTTCTTCTTCGGCTTCTGGTGCACCGGCGGCGGGCCGAGACACACTCGGCCTGTAGCCCCGTCAGGTGGGGCCGCCACCAGTACACCTGCCTGCGCTTTTGAGAGGGACCCGCTCGTCGCATCGCCGCGTCGCAGACGCGAGACAGTGCTCCAGAGAGCCTCTCGCATCTCGCGTCTACGTCCGGGCCGCTATCGGCGTTTGCGGCGGCCCATCGCTCCACGATGGCCGCCTCCGTGGCCAGCTCCGGGTCCAGGGTGGACAACCGCCACCGCGGACCCTCCCCCGACCGGGGTCGGTCCACACCGCCCGCTCCGGCGTCCGGGACTAGGTCGAACCTTATGTATAAATGGTCCGACAACGTCTCCACCCCCTCCTCAACCCGCCACCCGATTGCGCGGCGGGCCAGGGCGGGACTCGCGAAAGAGACGTCGACGATCGACCCGCCCTGTTGACGCACGCATGTGTGGACCGCCCCCCGGTTCAGGAGGACCATTCCCGTGGACACCGCCCACTCCTCCAGGGTCTCGCCCCTGGCGCTGGTCGCCGGAGATCCCCACGAACGGGATTTGGCGTTGAAGTCTCCGGCGACCACCACAGGGGTGGGGTGCACTTCCTGGACCAGGTCGCCGACCTCGACCAGCAGACGCTCGAAGTCGGCGAGGGTCCTGTTCGGAGAGAAGTACACCCCGATCACTGCAACGTCGCCCAGCAGCGCGAGGACGCATCCGCGCCCCCTCCGCACCCTGCGGAAGGGGAGGCACAGCGAAGCGTCGCGCTGCCAGGCGACGATAGCCACCGAACCGTCGTCGGCGCCCGCCCAGTTGTCGCGGGCTTGGACGCGGTACGGCTCGGCGACTATGGCGACGTCGATTTGCCACCGCGCAGCCGTCTGGAGAAGCAGGTCCTGTGCGGCCGCGCAGTGGTTCACGTTCGCCTGCAGGATCGAGACCCCGTGAGCCATTTAATTGGTGGCGGTGTCCATCGCCTCCTCTGCGGCTCTTGGAGCCGTCGCGGACGCGGCGGGGGTGTCGCGATTACCCCCGCCCGTCCTTTTCTTCTTTGTGTTGGCCATCGCCGGGCACTTTTTGTGCCCGAGGCGATGGCCGGCGTCGCCGCCCTCGGTCGCGCAGATCGCGCACTTGGGGTCGGCGACGCAGGTGGCCGCCTTGTGGCCCGGCTGGCCGCACCGGAAGCACAGTGCGCTGCGGTCCGTCTCGCAGCGGCACTGCACCCCCAGGTGCCCCGGCACCAGGCAGCGGTAACACCGCTGCGGCCGCGCGTCTAGGAGCGCGGCCCGGGCCATCGACCAGCCGATGGTGAGGTGGCCAGCCCCCGTAATCGTTTTGGCCGCCAGGACCGGGCATTTCACCCAGATGGTCCCCGGGCGGCCAGGTGGGCGGTTGATGGTGCCCACCTTTACCGATTCGGGGCGGCATCCCCCCACCTCGGCCACTCGCGCGGCCACCATTTCCCGGGTGACCGCGTCACTCAGGCCGGAAATGCGCATCTCTGCGCACCGCTCCGGCCTGGCGACGCGGGCCACCTCGCCGACGAGCTCGCGGAGTTTTGAGGCAAGCTCGTCGGCCTTCCTCGTCCTATCGGCGCCGGACACCTCGAGCAGCCGGCCCCCAGTGCGGGCCGTGCGGAAGCGTAGCCCGCTGATCTCCAGGGCCGCGAGGTTTATACCCCTCTCGGCCCTGGATAACACGTCGGCATAGGTCACCGTTGAGTCCCGCGGCAGTGTGATGGCCACTGCCTCCGACGCAGGGACTCGCAGGCGACGGCCGCGCTTCCGCTTCCGCTTGGGCTGCTGGGCTGCTGGAGCAGCCGGCGCCCGGGGCGCCGGAGCAGCCTGCCTCGGCGCCCGAGATGCCGGGGAAGCCGGCCTCGGCGCCCGGCCCCCCCGCGCCACCACATTCCACGCCTCTTTGAGAGGCGGCGGCGGCGGAGCAGGCCGGATGGCGGGACGAGCCGGGGCCGGAGGAGCGGCTCCGCGGGCCGCCTCGGCCTCGCGGGTCGCCAGGCTCCTCCTGCCACCCCTCTTTTGACCCTTCGCCCCCGCATTGGATGTTGCGGCGGGGGCGGAGGAGGTTGCGGCCGTCGGCGCAGGGCCGCGCGCCGGGGAGGCCACCGCCGGCGGGGCGGCAGAGGCGTCAACCGCAGGCGCCGGGGCACCGCGCTCCGGCGTTTTGCGCACGTATGCCGTTATCGGCGGGGATAGTCGCTTTTCCGGAAGGAGCCGGTCCTGGATGCCCGACATCCTAGCGTCGACCAGGAAGAAGATTTCCTCCCTGGTCATCGCTTCGGGTGCCGGGGCGGGGACGGAGGCCGCCACTCGCCTCTGGGCCTCGACCTCGGCCCTGAGGGCGAGGATTTCAGCCCGAAGCTGGGCGACCTCCTCCGACTCCTTCCTGGCGGCGAGCTTGTGCACAGCCTCTGCCGCCGTCGCCACCGCCTTCCGGATCTCCGCCACGTGCTGGCACTTCATTCTTGTTTGTTTTCGGGCAAGTGAACCGATCAGCTCCAAGGCTGAATCGGCCACCCCCACAAGATCTTCGGCGCCGCACGTGGCCGCCACCTCCCCTTCCTGGGCAGGGCCCTCGGACGACACCGCCCGGGATCGCTCCCGCAGGGCCGCCTTTTTTGCCGCGACCTCGGCCGCCAGCTCCTCCTCGGCGCGCAGTTCGAGCTCGCGCTCTCGCTGCGCGCACAGTTCGGCCTTTGCCTTTGCGAGGCCGACGTACTCGCCCGTTGTGGGCGGGCGCCCTCGACCTCGCTTAGGCCGCGCAGTTTTGGCCAAGGCCACCTCCTCTCCTTCAAGCGGCCGCTTTCGCCACAGGCGACC